>OX123195.2:45463457-46672177 GCA_944739405.2 Euclidia mi
CAGCTTCCTACGCCCTAGTAGTTTCGGCTGTAGCTTGTCTGTCAGTCAGTCAGTAATGCAAGGGTTTTATATATATAGATAATTATGTCTTCTATACTAGGTCTGCAGTGTCTTTATAATTAGGTCCTTAGAAATAAACTAAGCAATTTCTTCGAAGTAATTTATCATAAATTACTACCGCAGAGGTCCTAGAGACCTCATTATATTAAGCGCACATGCAAACAGCGACGAACTATTTATATGAACTCGAAGTTTATTTAAGCAACTCTTGGTAGAAAGTGTGTTTAACTTATGATTGGGATCCGTACCTCTTTTAAGGTGCAATGTGAAAGAATAGAGTGGATTGGAATGTATAATTTAAATCCCTTACCAGTTTTTTTTTTAAATAAAATAAAATATAATATCTGGTAAGGAACAAAAAAAAAAGCTTTATTTTTCCGTAGATCAAGATGTGAATATGGTTGATTCAACTGACGTTATATTATTACCAACTTCAACTCCACATGGTTGCCTTGTTTGAATCGATAATATTTTACCAATGTCAAGACTTAAATAGATACAACATAAACAGAATTGTTAAGGTGTTTTTTTAATATTTTTGTAACCAGTCCCTACAGTGAAAAAGAGATTCAGATTAATCTTGGAATTTAATTGGAAACAAATTATAATAGGTTTTAATGAAAAAGAAAGGGCTGTTCAATGGTGCGCTAACATTGCAGGGTGGTCATATAGTACAGAGCCCATAGTGTGACAAGACTTGGCATTTGTTATATCGTTTACAGAGGATACCAGCGGGAGGGGCGATCGCTTGTTGTGGCTTTACTGCGCTGTGGAGGACACCAAGAGCTTTTGGTTTCGTTTTTGTCCTAGGACAAGAAACGTTTAATAAAACCACGTCGGTGACATTCGGGTTGTCTATAAGATACGACACCAGGGTTGGCCACACACTCACACGAAAAAATTAAGAAAGAATTAATAGATTATATAGTAACTTGAAGATGTTCGCAGCTGCGCCCGCACATTATTTTCTAATTTATCCGTTTCTGCAATAATCAATCCCGTGGAAATATCAATCTCTTCCTAGTGTACCCCTACAGTCCAAAAGAAACGCACATGTCAAAGTTCAGCTTTTTGCGCCCAGTAGTTTTGGCTCTGCGCTGTCTGTCAGTCATTCAGTACACCAAATAATTGTATGCCTAGAGATTCAGATTTTAGTAATAAGACAAATGGAACTTCATATTCAATGATGAAACGGAACAATTTGTGTTTGAAGCATACAGCTGTGAGTAATTATTGTGGATCATACATTGTTGGAATTAATGCAATTTTATCATTATGCGCGATGTCTGCTAATTGTGAATAACACAATGAGACTGCAAGCAGCTAGAATTTGCCACAAATGAAATTAGTATTCTCTACTACTGCCATTTCAGTCAGCGTGATGTTTCTGTAATCGGCTTATTTGCCTTGTGCAACTCTACCTTACAGCCTTTGGTATGTCACTGCTCGACTTAAGCCAATATATTGCTTCACAGTAGCACCGAGAGTTAATTAGAGGCTTTGGCCTACTATACCGCGCTGGCCAGACGGTTTGGTAAAGGTTTTCATGTCGAGTTTTCCATTTATTGCTTCATACTGTCATTTCGCTCGCAGCATGCTCGCCAGAACGCCCGATAGCATTCTCTCGTTGGTTTCTGTAGATTGTAGTGTATTAGCACCATAATGTAACACTTGCGAGAATGCTCATTATAAGTGAATGTTCAAGTCTATCAGTATCGTAATAAAAATATTTTGCGTTATAGAATATCCATACTAAGCTGTCTCAAATGCATTCATCTCCATTGCATGCGTTTTCAAGTTATTTAGAGTTAAATAAACTTTCTCAAAGACGTCGTGCGTTCCCGCCGTGCGTCCTAATGATGTGTGACGTCATTGGACTCGAAACAAACTTAAATTTTAAACAGCCAGCACAAGTTTAAATTAAGTTTGTTTAGTTTTGATGAAGTTTACCAAGTTCGTTCTGTAATCATATTTTAAGATACGTGTTAATGGTACTTAAGACTAGTTAGTTAGTTTTGAGATTTTTGTTTATTAGTGTCTTGTTATTTGTTTTGTTTTTTATATGGCAGAGTTTTGAAATTTATGGTCTTTGTTATGGCAGAATTAATGAGAATTTAATAAATACAAGTATACATACATACAAATATTTTTTGAATTAGGTATATTTGAATTATACATAAATACAGACAAGTACAGACTATTGGATTATACATATACAAATACGTTTTTTTGCGAATATTGGATACATAAAAATGGGCATTACATTTGTCGTAGCGCCGTACACATTCAGCCATTTTAATAACGTAACAACAATTCCGCCATTCTGCGTGAAACATCTGACTATAGACTGTATCAGTCTATCTGCATCTGCACACTAACGTAGTTAAATAACAAGTAACTGTTTACTGATATCGTACATTTGTCTTCTGTGGGGTGAACTTGCAGGTTTTATTCATCCTCATCGAGGTGACATTAGCAACATCACGGAGTACAGGAAACACCAAAAAGGTTTGGTAAATATTTGAAGTTGCTAACTTTGTCAAAACTATCGCGTATCTCTATCTTCTTAATATATAAAATCCTTGCGTTACTGACTGACTGACAGACAAGCTACAGCCAAAACTATTAGGCGCAGGAAGCTGAATTTGGCATGTATGTTCCTTGGGGACCGTAGGGTTGCACTAAGAAGGGATTGCCCGAAATTCCCACGGGATCGGCTAAAACGGGTAAATTTAAAAAAAAATGCAGGCGTAGGCTGCTGGCGTCCTCTAGTATTTTATAAAATGAAATTCCTTGGCCGCATCTCTCCTTCTGTGTCCAATGGATCAATAGTGTGAATCCTGAAGAAGGATTATTATTCATGCGGGCGAAGCCGCGGGCGAATATTCGAACGAACAGGTTGATCGTATTACGAATAACAATTTTTTGCACAAATAAGATATAATTTTAATTTAGAATACTTATGTTCTCTGAAATATTTATATATTTATATTGATTATGTAAGCAGACATGACCACAAAACACATACAATTTTCGTATTTTATGTTTAACCATCATCTCTTTCAAACGACAATACCTTTGTAGAAACTATTTAACCTATTCATAGCAAATAAATTTTGATTCTGATAAACTTTTTTAATCAAAGTAACATAAAGCTGTTAAGGAAAATGCAATCTTATAGTCAAGTAAAGGTTACATTACCTTTGCAGTAGGCTGTTTAAAAGAGACCCGTGCCATCAAATATTCGCAGACGTTGAAAATTTTAAATTATAAAAAAAAGATTATATTTTACCAATTTTTACGGTGGCTTCTTGTCATCAAAATATAATAGCTTTAATCTTTGCAAGGTGTCAGCGGAAATTTTAATTATATCGCTGGAAAAAGGCCGATGGCGATGATGACTGTGGAGCCACCCCACGGAAAAACGTCAGAAGTATTAGTTAGAAATGTCCGTGTATTATGTAGATCTAGATCTGGGATTGGATCGCGATTTGATTATTATGTTGTTTGTGACTATATTTTTGTTTCGTTTGGAAACGATGATTAAAAGTTGGCAATAATTGTTAAATTTATATGAATTACCTTTTTGTTGTGATTCGGAGAAATAATTATAACATTAGTAATTGTTTGTGTGCTTGCGTGCAAGCTTTAAACATTTGTTTTGTTAATTGATTTTCGATATTGTTGAATATGAAAACAATAACGTTAATAGTGAAGAATGCGCTGCGCTACGCTTCGCTATACGTGCGCATGCCACCAAGCTATACTTATATTTCTGAACATTTCTGTTACAGTGGCAGCCTAATTGGAATTATCTCGGTGAAAATTTGAGGCTTTGAATAATGAGTCCCTTTAAAGAGGACACTAAGAGGATTGCTTCGTCTCGCCCTCAAATGTATGAAACAATTGTAGGCTTAATAGTGGCTTCGTCAACTGTTATTGTCCTTAAATTATTTTACGGCGGGCATATTTATGGAAAATTCGATTTTACCTGTGATTGGGGTTTGTGAAAGGGTCAGTTCGGGCCAAGCTTTGTATAAGACACGTATATTAAAACTAATGAGGAAGATCAGTAAAAAACAATGCTTAATTTGAGAGATATTCTATAATATTCTACCACATACACATCACCATCTAGTCCCAAGCTAAGCAGAGCTTCTGTTATGGGTACTAGATAATGGATAAACATACATATATACTTTTTATTTTTGTAAATCCATACATATTACTAACGATCGCTTTTGTTATAATAATAGCAATGCGTGCTCCATGTAAGGTCTTTTACTTTTGTTAATTGGATTTCATGGCGATTGAAGCGGAAAGGCCTAAACTATTCAGTAGGGTTAGGTTTTAATTGCAGAGTACAAGATTTTCTCATGAGGTGAAGTAAACTTATATATTAAAAGAAATACATGTGTTTATTCAAAATTATATTTTACAACATATTGAAAATAGTGTCCGGATCTCTATTTAAGTGATGTGGTTCGTTGACTATGACATTTTTAGGATCTTTGAGTAGAACTCTTCCTTCGCCGTGGTTGCAAGAGTGTACGTAATTAGGGTTCCACCATTGTAAGAAATCTTTGTATGTATACCTTTTGTCAGCATCTTCGTTCAAAATCTCGCAGAGCCTACATACGTCTGGGAATCGGTTAACCGGCTCGTATATATAGTAGTTATGCCACCTGAAAATTATAGATAAATATTGTAGGTGACTGCCTCCGTGGTCCAGTGGATAGCGTATGCGTCTGCGTATTGGAGGTCACGGGTTCGATTCCCGGGTCGGGTAAAAGTGTTACTGGGTTGGCCGAATTCTCAGTAGCAGCACGGAGTCTGGTGATGTACCCGGTAACGGCATTAGGCTGGCCCCCTATTACGTGGGATCTGAAAATTCGTGGCGAATGTGGGTGTAATATAACACCTCTGCCTACCCTTTCGGGAATACATATAGTGAGTATATATAAAAAAATATTGTAAGTTAGAATATTTGTGTGGAGTACTTTTGTTTTTGTCTTTTGTCTAGCTTCTGCCCGTGGCTTCGATAGCTTGGGATCTGTTATTTGAATAAAGGTAGCCGCTGTACTATTTTGATGTATAAGCTACAGTACTGCAAACTTTGATTAAAAGCCGTTCAGTAGATTTTGCGTGAAGAAGTATCGAATATCTATACGTCCATCCATCCTCATAAACTTTCACGTTTATGATAGAA
Source organism: Euclidia mi (assembly GCA_944739405.2). Classification (NCBI taxonomy): domain Eukaryota; kingdom Metazoa; phylum Arthropoda; class Insecta; order Lepidoptera; family Erebidae; genus Euclidia; species Euclidia mi. Next base: position 45,468,727 of record OX123195.2, read on the forward strand.
ATTGGGAATATATTAGCAGTCCACAGTTAAGTACTGAAATACTGACTGCGCTAGTATTCTACATAACATAACATAACTTCACGCCTTTTATCCCCAAAGTGGGTGTGTAATACACCTCTGCCTACCCAGAGGTGTATTACACACCCACTTTTCGTCAGTTATGTTTCTGTCCCAATGTAGTAAGGGGCGAGCCTATTGTATAATAAGCGAGCGATAATTAACATTCCTTAATAGACACATAACTTCGAAAAGTCAGAGGTGTGTGTCCGGTGTACCTGGGGATCGAACCCGAGACCATCGTCTCGGCAGTCCGTTACATACACCACTGGGCTATCGCCGCTACACTATTATACTGTATATTATACTGTATTGTTTTATTCAAACAAATTTAGCAATAGACGTAAAACTTGAACCCTTTCTCTATGCCATAAATCTTATAGTCATAATAGATCGGAGTAATTAAGCACAGAACTAACGAATTTCCAAGACATTTATAATACCATTCATTTCCTAACTCCAAGCATTCAGACGAGTCCTGACAGAAAATTTTAATGTCATATTTTTTTATAGAAAAGTATAACCGATCATACATCCACAACCGTCGGATAATTAATCAGCCTACAGCAATGAAATTAATAGTACTATAGGCTTTGTAGGTTTTAATATAAGACGTGTATAATGCTTACCTAAAGTCATTCATTTATTCTCCTAGCGTTATCCCAGTTTCAACCTGGGGTCCGCTTACTAGTCTAACCGGATTTGGCTGAATATTAGCTTTTCCACAGAGTGACTGCCTGTCTAACCTCCGCATCCCAAAGGGATAGCCATATTCCATGGTTTAGACAAGTGTCAGTTTATTTAGAAGGTACTGACGCCCTATAACGACTGTGAAAGATCTTCATGACAACCGGGACCGACGGCTTAACGTGCTCTCCGAGGCACGGGGCAAGCGATAATTTATAATTCAATACGCACATAACTCCGAAAAGTCATTGGTGCGCGCCGTGGATTCGAACCCGATACCCTTAGCATGGTAATCTGTTGTGTGGTAGGCTATCGCTGCCTAGTGGAGATACCAACATGCTTACCTGAAGTAATCTTCGTATATAGTTTTGTTTTTGATTGCTGCATACATTTCAGCAGCTACTTGGCTTGCGTTCAGTAACTTTGCGTCGATATATGAACCTGTTGGTAGAAACCTGTGGAACGAACGAAAACACGGTTTTATTTTTTTCACCTCTGTATATGGAAGACTATGCAGACAGCTAAGGTGAAAAGTACCTCTCTTTTCTTCTTAACATGGACAATTGTTAATTATTTTTATTTCATAACAATGTACATCATATAATTTAGGTATATAATTAAACTTAATTCAAATCTTAAAATACTATCCTACGAAATATAAACAAAACAAAGAATACATTTACAATATTTAATTTCTCGGTCACGTAAAATAAAAAAATGTTTAGTCAGATCTTACCTTGTGTAATCAGATCCACCAAATACCACCGGGACAGCATAATTCCGCAAAGGATAAAGAATTTTCTCAGTCACATAATCTTCACTGAAAGAGTTCTCAAAGGCAAAATAGAAGTAATACTCCGTTTCTAACAACGCCAAGCACTCGTCAAATCTGGCTCTCGGGCAAGTCTTTGTACCGCACCAACCATAAATATCAATTGTAAAGTTATACTTCTGTAATTCCTTTCGAATTGCCTGAGCAACCTCTCTGCGACCACTCTTTGCTCGACAGTTCGACACAAACCAGGCAGCAGCTTTCTTTTTCCGACCAAGTTTTGCCTTCACTTCTGTAGGAGTAGGGTCCATAGGATAGATCCAGGTCATGTTCACTTTTGGACCCACGAATTTGCCTTGCTTATCTGTGATCGCTACATATGTTAGGCGAATATCAGAGTCCAGCTTATAGGTCCACGTCAAGTTGAAGTAATTGTTGTACGCAATGTCGCATAGCGGGTAATTCGCCGAAGATTCAGACGCTACAAATACATATTTTTGACGAGGATCTCTCAGAGAAAGCACGCTATCCCAGCTGTTTTCCACATCAAACAGCACTGCATCATAATCCCGAAAATCCGCCAACATCCGAAGTTCACTTGTTAAATAACAGTTCACGTATTTACATCTGTTAACAATAAAAGCCTGCTGTCCATTTTTATACAAAGACGTGCTGTAATGTAAAAATGAATTAGTATATTTCAGAACGAATTTTAAGTCAGTTGGAAATCTTTTTGGTCTTTTATAGTTAAGTTCCATGGCTGTCAGGTTGTTTTTGTATTTCTTCAACTTGTTTTTAAATGCTTTCTCGCCTTTGTTTAACAGATGCGTGACGTAGTCTAGTTCAATAATCGTATCGTCCGAACGTAGCGTGAACTTGATGTATTGAAATATAACGATAGAATACGCGGCGAAGAGTGACGCCTTCAGAAACTTGGACATGGTTGTAGTATGAAACGCGTTTAAGACAGATCTAAAGAAAATGAACAGATTACCTATGTTAGGTATTTCTGTAATGTGTAAACTTCCCATTCTTTGAAAAGCCTCGCGGTCATAGTAGGAACAATGTGGCAGTGATGCATTGTTACTTCGGAAACTGTTACAAACGATGTATAAGTATACATAAAATGACATAAATGATTCAGACGATTCGTTTTCGAGTTTTAATGTTTATAAGAAGGAAGGTAATTTATATTATTACTTTGTCAGTTGTATGTCTATAAACGGGTCATACGAGTTAATAATCTTTGAAAATTAACAAAACCTTGATTGTGATATTTATAATAGATTTTGTTCGCCTAAATTATACACCTAAACCATCCTCAGGAATCACTCTATCTATTGGTTAAAAGTGTACAAAAATTCATTCAATACTTTATGAGTTAATCGCGTACATGCAGACAGACAGCAAGACCAGTGGACTTTATTTTACAATTTATATAGATAGTGTCAATTTGGTTCATTGAAAGATAATTTGAGAATGTGATATAGTATTTACAACAATGGATAGAGCAATAATGGATTGTAATAAGCACAAACAATATGATTTAAATTAAAAAACAGTAGAACTTAAATTAATATAGAAATCACGGTTCTATTGTAGATTCTACGTATGCAAATTAAAACGAAAAACGTCAGACAGGGTACGAAATATATTAGCAATTACACTAAATAGAAAATTAAATATGAAAATGAGTTTGTCCGCGCGAGCGCAATGTGTGGTTGCCTCGACGTCTGGTATGCAAATGAGTATAAATAGACGAGTGCTGCCCTCATACGCAGCACGGCTGGACTAGGAATTATTTTAGATTTGAAATGCGATGCTTACGCTTGTAAAATAAAATGTTTGTATATGTTTCATTTTTATTATGCCTATGTTTTGTTAACAATTTATATTATTACCATAAATTGTTTATTGTTAAGGGCTAAAGGGTTTATTTTCTATCCTAATAGACTACCTACCTATACGACTTGTTGAAAATTTGAAGATTTGCGAACAATAATTACAACGCAACTGATGCTGAAGATGTTTATCTAGACTGTGTCTAGAATACATAATTCAAATTATGCTAGCTGTAGTTTTATTCTGTAAAAGAAGATCAGGCGTGCGTATCTACTGGCTTCAAGTTTCTGCTTGGTAAAATAGGCTATCAAATTAATGCAGTCTTATTGAAATAAAACTTAAATAGCGTTCTCATTATTCAAACTGAGCCGTTCTTTTTAATATGTGTATCTGCTATATAAAAATCTCATATCACTGGTCGCCTCTGAAACAGTTTGAACAATTTTAACAATATTTTCTGTGTATTTGATAGGTCTGAGGATTGCTCACAGGCTCATTTCGTACCCCTGTGTTACAAGTTAGGTACTGACTAGATTTTATAAAAATATTTTTAACAAGTGTTTTTTTTTTATCGTAAGAGCCGACAGAGGGAGCATATTATGCAGATAACAGCACTGTAAGAGAAGGAAAACTCGATACAAACCCTATACCAACCCGTTTGGCCAGCGTGGTATAGTAGGCCAATTCCTCCTTTCAAAGGAGAGGCCTAGTCCAGCAGTGGACTGTTAAAGGCTGATGATGTGTGTGTTTTTTTTTTTGTACTTTTGTATGATTCATCAAATCATCCATCCTATTTGCGTTATTCGAGTTAGAATCCGACACCCTCTGCATAGCTGTCTGTTGGTATCTCCACTAGGTTATCGCTGCCTTTTTGATTAAGCATCAAATACTACCTATAACCTTGGCAGCAACGTTTGCAGGGTCAGCTGATATACCTATATGTATTAATAGGTATACTTTTAGGGATTCCGGGATCAGTATTATTAGAAACAAGCTCGCTATCAATTCAGTCGTCTGTTGAACATCTGCCGCTATGATCGCCGTGACAAGTTGCCCAACATTAGCATAACAGAGCGCCCTCAAACCTCCTTTACATTACAATATATTCCTTGTTTAGTCGTTGATTTAATGTCCCAGTCAAAGTATGGAGAGTTGGGATTCTTTGCTTTTATTGTGTTGTCTGAGGGTTATATAAGACCGATGATATTTATGGTTATCGTTTTAAAGATGTCTATAAAAATTTCTTGCGTGAATTCTGCTTATTTAACCTCTAGAAACAGCAGCGATAGCCTAGCGGAGAGATCGACAGATTGCTATGCAGAGAGTCTCGGGTTTGAAACCACGGTGCACAACAATGACTTTTCGAAGTTAAGTAGGTATTCAATTGTTAATTATCGCTTGCTTAACGGTGAAGGGAAACGGAACCTGCATGTCTGAGAGTTCTCCATAATATTCTCGAAAGACATGTGAAGTCTGCCAACCCGCACTTGGCCAGGTGGACTGTGACCTTACGCTTCTCATAGTGAGAAGAGTCTGTGCCCAGCAGTGGGACAGTATATATACAGGGCTGATGATGAAGGTTATGATGATGATGAACCTCTAGTCAAAATAGGTAGTATATTTTTATAGACGATGTCGTTACTTACCGCGCACTTTGCCAGACTTCATGCTCCTACTGAGAATTCGGAAAACTCAGTAACGCTTTTGGCCGATCCGGGGATTGATCCTGGAACCCGACCCCGATCAACAGTGGCTTTTGCTATCCACTGCACCACGGAGGTAGTCCCAATAGGTTATGTGCCATATTTTATACGGATTTAGTAAAGATACTACCTACAATAATTTCCAATAAAATACATCGTTAAACGAAAATATTTCCGACAAAATAACATGACACGTCTAATGTTTCATTATAAAACTTCGCACACCTCAAACGCGAACCTATCTTTGAGAAAAAAAAACCCCAAAGTTTTTCCTTCAAAAGCCGAAAGCGGGGCTAGATATTAGCAAAAAGTCATTAAAAGTAAGGGAGCTTCATCATAGAGGCTCAAACTCGGTATTAAAGCAAGTTGGTACCTTAACTTAGAAAAGTTCATTCATTTAACGGTTGTGTGCTCACGGGCCGTGGTGAATTTCAAATTTTACCACGAATAAATAAATGTTGTATGATTTTCATTCCGTTATGCTTTGATTGCAATCCAGAATCAGAACATTGTATATTGTATATTTAATTTTACTTTGATTGTTACTTGTCTTGTGCATCTAATAAATAAATAAAATACAATAAGATTGTGTGTGAAGCATCTGTGGTGTGAAATGTAAGTTTGCGTACATATTGGGTATATTTCGTCTTAAAAAGGTTTTTTTTTATGGTAATAGGCGGCAAACGAGCAGACGGATCGCCTGATGGTAAGAAATTACCGCCGACCATGGACACAAGCAACACCACAGGAGTCACAATTGCGTTGCCACTCCTTGGGGATGGGAAAGGGGATAGGTTGAGGAGTGGGATCAGGGAGAAGGAATAGGGGATATCCGGCACTACTCTACACTACTCCGGCACTCTCACTCACCGAACGAAACGCAACAGTTTAGGTACCGTTGCTTTACGTCGATTTTCTGTGAGAGGGTAGTACCTACTTCCCCGGTCGAGCCGGCCCATTTATGCTGAAATCAGCAAGGATACCTGCTCGCTACAACTCGATTGCTAAGTTATGCCCGATCGATTTAATGTCTGACCAACGGGATCAATTTAAGAAACACATTATAAACTGTCTTACTGAGTCATAGATAACATAAGAAACGAAGATTATCATTAAAATATTTATATCTGTATTAATTTTATATTTGCATATTTTTTTTGTAAAATGACATTTACATTTTTAACATTTGTGAAATAATTTATGAATATATATATTTTTTTAATAACAGAACTGACATAGACTTTCCGTAACTTAATTAATTAATTCATAACATTGTATTTATATAATTGACTGCAAGAAATGTTGTTAATTATTAATATTGTCATTATTTGTTAATCACTGCATGTTGTGGTTGTCTGTAAGTGTTACAGCACTAGAAAAGTCTGTTAGCCTTTTTTATATTTGACTTTATTAGTGTATGTACCTAATGTAGACAATCCTAATAAATAAAATAAATACAAAGCTAATAAATAAATAAATAAAATAAATAAATAAATAAAGGATCTACTACCTTGCAAAATTGTTGTGCAGTTGAACAAGTTCTGTGTATAGGTGGTGTATATAGGTGTTCCCCCCCGTGGGATCTCCACCTTGTCGTGGTGGGGGGGCTCAGTAACCGTGGGTTAGAAGCCACCCACGGTGAAGCTAAGCGGGATGCCGGGAGGGGACGCTCCACGTGGGCTTGGTAGAGGCCTGCGTAGGATGCGTCCCATGGTGCGGGTGCGGGGGACAGTTCTGTCTGTCCCTCGCAGTCGGGTGCGGTCGCGGGAGGAGAGGCGTGTGGGTGTTGCGTTGCCCCGCGCCCTATGTCCCGCGACCAAATGGGGGCGCACCATCGTTGCGTCGCGGTGGGGCCGCAGAGGAAGAGGAGATGCGGTGTTGCGTTGCCGTCCTCCCTATCCTCTGCGGCCGCTGGGTGTTTTGGCGGCGGAGCCCAACACCTTCATCCGCCGCCAAGGGGGTTTCGTTCGGGGCCCGCCTGACCATCTGGCGGGCCAATACCCGTCGGGGGGTAGTGAGGAATGCTTTGGTGAAACCCTACCCTCCGACACATGGGTACATGAGGAGCACGGGTTAGTTTAAAAAAAAAAAAAAAATATAGGTGTTATTTACGTACCTTTGATCATATACATTTTACAGTAACTATATAAGTATGTTTATCAGTTACCTGGTTGCCATAGTAGATACCATACAATGATATCACAAGAAAAAGGTAGATGCGTTACCTACGTAGTAATCAATTCGTAGAAACGGTACACTGACGCACACATCGACAACTCCATACTTTATTTTATTTTCGGTTGACAAGATGTGTCAGTTTCACTTTGACGGCGGCTCGCGACGTCACACACACATAATATAACAGAATTGCCAACTGGCTTATGTTTAGCGTCCTGCTTTTAGTACGCCTATAACACATCTACTTCTTTTTACTTTTGTAACATCATTGATACCATAGAATAAATAATTCATATTACGTTATCTATGGTAGATAGTGTAGATACTCTGCTTAGTTTAGGATCAGATGACCGTGTGTAAGTTTTCCTGGAATATTATATTATTTGAAAACCCGTTGGCGTAGCGGGACTCTAAATGACTGCTACGTCGTAGGTCGAGGGTTCGATGCCCGCTCAAGTTAAACATTTGTGTGCGTGAACATGGATGTTTGTTTTGGTCTGGGTGTTTCTATGTAAGTATACACAAAAAAATTTTTAATGTATGTTTATCCAATGTCTAGTACCCGCTGTACTAGCTCTGCTTATTTTGAGAGTAGATAAGTCTCAAACTAAGCAGAATTGTGTGTATGTAGTAGAATAATTTAAATTACCTATTGGCGATGCAAAGATTGTCCGCGCGCCTCTACCGGCAAAATTTGGAAGTTGTCGAGGTACGACACTTTTGACAGCTTATAATACATTTTTCTACATTTTTGCTTCGAGGTTATGGTGGTTATTGTATTGAGAGCTGTCAAAAGTAATAGTGATCTGTGTAAGAGTCGTACATGGACGATTTCTAAATTTCGCCGCTAGAGGCGCTAGTTAGAATCTTAGCACCACCAATATTATTTGACAAAAGTGAATACTCCTTTTCAATTGTCACTGTTACAATCCTGGCTACGCGGGTGTGATAGTAGTGGTAAACATATGACATAAGTTCTAAGTAATTAAATAAGATAAAATATGGAAGCTTGGTTAAAGAACAAGGGCAAAGATGCACATTCGAAGTAAGTAGCGTGTTACGGAACACGTGAAACGCCTCTTCCTTAATATTTAAACCTTGTACCATGCCACACCGTGCTGTCTTTGCTACTTCTGTATAAAAATATATAAAAAAAGCAATAGCCAAGTGCAAAACACCCCAAAACAGTTTCCATGGCCCCCAACTTAATAAGATATTATGCCATTTTATACGCCAGTTAAATGTCCAAATCAAATGAAAAAAGTTTTCACATAAAAATGAGCAAACCAATTGACATCTAACTTTATAAAAGGGATTCCACTCTTAATATTCATTGCAACAGTTTCAACAGACACCTACTGTAAATGTTCTTGATATTAATATGATTGTTATAAGTTATAACAATTTCCAACTGCATCACAATGAAACTAAATAGAACGATCTCCAAAATACTTCAGCAACAATAAATGAAAGCGACCACGTTTAAAAGTAACCTTTGCAGAACAATGGTTGAGTTTCTTGAAACTCTTTAATTTGTCCGAGTTTTAGAGTTTTGCCGGTTTGGTTTCCGCATCATCGGCCTTTATCCTATTACTGATTATTAAATCTAACTTTTGATTTGTATTCAGGAGGTTTAAATTTCATTTTGGGCTAAACTTCGCTAATGTTTGAACCTCTGATGGTATTATTTCGTTATAATTAACATTTTAGTTGAGCTTTGTGGCGGTCCGGCTTTTAAGTAATGCTTTGTGTTTCACGATGGGATTAAACGGACTTTCTTGATTTGGATTTAATAATAAAGTGAGTGTATAATTATTATTGTTATGTCCAATGTGTTCAAACGTGTTGTATGTTTGTATGCAATATTTATCTTAATAATAAATGCCTCCGTGATCCAGTGGATAGCGTATGCGTCTGCTAATCGAGGGTCCTGGGTTCGATTCCCGGGTCGGGCAACAGTGTTATTGGGTTTTTCCTAACTCTCAGTAGCAGCACGGAGTCTGTTGATGTGCCCGATAGCGGCAATAGGCTCGCCCTCTATTTCGTGGGACCTAAAGATTTATAGCGAAATGTGGGTGTAATATTACACCTCTGCTTAGTCCTTCGGGAATAAAGGCGGGTGGTGAGGCGAGTAGGTGAGTCTATAAAAAAAATGTCGTGTATTATTAGTTTAGAAGTGGCTTATCTGTTACCAACTGTGTGGACAAAAATACGTTAAATTCATTCGCTTACTACGGTCAACTTATTCAGTATCGGCGTTTCAGTTGTAGTTGTACGGTAAGTAGGTAAGCAAACTGTACTAGAATAAGTTATACGTTAAGTATTGTCTGGTGTGTGAAGGGGTGTGTGCCATTTCAATATATCGGCTCGCTAGGCTCATTTCTGATTACATAGGACTAGATACCCAACTTGAAAAGGTCCTCTTTCTTTGAGTTGGTTATCATGCGTTTTTTGGTTTCAAAATGGATAGTTCGGCTCGACCTAAGACTACTCTTTCAGAGAATACTGACGTAACAGTGTAGTTTCTAATATGTATATTTGTGTCGTAGCTTGACTTGGCATACTGTCCGTAATACGTTATCGAAGTTAAGCAACGCTGACAAAAGTCACCACCGGGATGAGTTACGCCGTGTGACGTCTACATCAGAGCGCTACCGTGCTCCGGAGGAAACGTAAAACTGTCGGTCTCGGTATTTGTTTCAGGATAAAAATCTTTGGACCTTCGGCCGTTCTAAAACTCCGTCACAAGAGTTGGATACACACTCACACGAAAACAAATGATAAGAAAGTCGTATGCCAACGTCAAAATTGAATATCCATATTATATCATAACATAAGTTTACAGCGCACTTCGAAGCATTGTAGCATCAAAGAGCTCAGATATTTACATAGACGCGCATTTCATATGGGTGCTTTGAAGACAAACTTTCTGCGACTCAATTTGCCGCTTGGGGGTGTGGCAGTCGCGCTGCAGCGGCTGTCTCTCTCTCCTCCAGTGTATCTTAACTACGAGAGCGAGAGAGACGGAGAACGACGCCATCGCCGCCAACGGGGCCAACTACGAACTAAACTGGAGACAGTTCCCACTTGGAATCGGCACACGAAATCCTTAAGAACTACGCTTCTATGTAAATCTGTATTCATTGGTAGCATCAATGTGATATTGCTGTTATAGTCAACAGTTTCTATGATAAGAATACCCGATATGAGTTACTCACCCAAATGTAAATCTGGTACAATTTATACGGCCCGCATCCGTTTAGTTTCGCTATGAGTTGCATTCATGCAAACGGATCAGCTCAGTTGAAATTACTATCGATTGATTTGTAATGTTCACAAAATTAACAAAATGCCTGTTATAGCACATTTGGAGACTGCGTAGCCTACCGGTGCCGGACTTTAAGACCGCCTTAAAGCCTCCGCCAAGGCCGACTGATTCTTGTCCTGGATCAAGAACTGGGACCGACAGATTCTGATGACAATGCTACACGCGATCAGCCGTCCAAGTGGCGACCTGTGTAGGCGTTGCTTAACTTTGCCGAGCTTTACGCTAAGCCAAGACATGCTATGAGCGCTACAGACTTTTGATGAAAGAATTATGCACATCCGGTTGAGAAAGTTCTACCTACCCTAGACTCGTTCATCTGACCCGATATCATGACTCTATTTCCGAGCTCCATTCCACTTCTGTGCAACAATACCATCTAGTGGTGGCAAATGGCAACATGGCTCGGATCCGTTCCTGGACGGCAAAACTGATTAGCTGATACGATCCTAGTATATCATGTAGTTTATAGAACTAGACAAGGCATCTGACAGACATCGACTCCTCCCGTGTGGAATTTTTTTACCCCTTTAGCGGAGAAATTTACAAAAATCCTCTCTTTATGCTCATACACTCCTCAAGAACATATATGCCAAATTACAGCTCCTTGCACCCAGTAGTTTCGGCTGTGCCTTGTCTGTCAATCAATTTTTACAGAATATTGCTGGCTCTTTCAGTGGTTACAATCTGACTGAAGACTTTGAATCTCAGTAGAACGAAGGATTCCACGCTCACTTCAAATCAATATTAAATCGTCGTTTTAAATTGAATACGGTAAATGAAGAGTTATTGGAATATCCTATATTAATATTCAGCTTTTATACAAAGCTTTGCTCGTATCAAATATAGCTATTCCCATTGCAGTGCAGTACGTTACATATTTTTTCATAAAGTGTCCGAATTCTATTTAGCGTTCGGGATTTCGGTTTGATATTCGTGTTATTTAACGTGACTTTATTATTCATTCTAAATTGGTTAATACCGCATTTTAGAACAACTGATCAAATTAATATTATTCATGTGGTTAGGTACGGATTAAGTATAAAAAATTTCGCTACTTACTCCATTGGTGGGTCGAAAAAGGCAACTAAGGAAAATACACGAAGCTACTAGGATTTTTGCGAAGACATGGCAAACTCGTCATCGACTCTATACTGTTATGTCAATATCGCGTCAGTTAAATCCACCTATTGACTCACAGTCCTACTGTGAGGCATTTAGTACAGCAGTGGACTGCGTAAGGCTGAAAAGGAACAAATTTATTATTATTAGTCTATCGGTGTAAGACTACATACTGATCGTTCGAATCATATAGATTGTACCGCTGAAGAGCAGTCAAGTGATTTCGAGTAGTCCGTGCAAAGTGCTGGCCGCACGAACTGATTCACGAGTTCAAACGCTTTCTTCATCGTCTGTTTTCTGGATGGGTGATCGGTCACAAAAATACACAATTCTTAACAACTCTGTGGAGAACGGGGAAACATATATATATAGCCGTTAGTTTCGGCTGGCATGAATGTCGTTTTTATGATAGCCTTTACTGCGGGATTCATTCCTAACAGTTATTTGGTTTTAATCATAGTATATATATTTTGTATCCCGTTGGATTGCTGAGTGTACTACTTGTAGTTTTTCGAACAACAAAAATTTTGGAGTCTATGAAACTCCTCCAATATATAAAATTGTTGCATAAGTAGCCACCGAGTATTATACAGCGTCTATATAATAAAGGCTACAATGTAGCCATAATTTTAAGGAGAAACTCCATCTGTCAGCACCCTCAGATAAATCGTGAATAAAATTATCACCTTTCGCCCCAACTCTGCGCTTAACTTCATTTTAATAAAAAAATGTAAAAACTCCGCTTCCCTTTTGATAAACGCTGACAAGGAATTTTTTCGAAGCTGTCGTTGCAAATCTTTATAATTCAATTGATTCTTGTTATCACTGAGTTTGCGTTTGATTTTTGTATTTAACACAATTTGGAATATTTTTCGCCACTGTTTTGAAAACGTCGTCAAAGTATAATTGATTGTTCTTTAAAGATCGTCACTTTTTACGCGTTGGATAATCCTTGATGAAGGACTACCTGAATTACTCAAAGCTAAGTTTGGTTCCTGGTGGAGGAAGTAATATGTGCGACTACTAAAACATGCTCGGCCTACGCACTAAAACTATCGCCGTATTCTCGACCGTCCCCAGTGGCGGGGTTACGTAAATCTACCACAGTGAGGTATGTGCTACCCATCGAATATTGATTGAACCTAGGTGTTGTAAATACCACGTCACAAATACCACGTCGTTAGTATGAAATGGTATCTGTAAACAGTTAAGAAACTCTTTTTCTGACCGAAAAACTTTCAAAATACACGTACATATCTGATGCTTTGATTAGGTATAAAGATCTGATGTGCTTTTACAAGAGATTTTTAGTATGAGCAACGGAGCTCAAGATCAAAACCTTTTACCACGATTTCAATTTGGAAAAAATATCGTTCACCAATTTTCTTTTAATTTACTAGAAATGATCCATAAGCGCTACTTTTTATGACTCATCTTAATATTTCACTGCGATTTGCGCAAATAGAATTGCAAATAGAATTAAAGCAGGCATATTGCCAATGTGTGTTGCGACACAATCCAACAATTCGCAAAGGCTTCGGCCACGCCTAACGAACTCGCTGTATGTTTTCGGTTTATCCACTTAAATGAACATTTGAAGTTGAAATCACAAGCAAGTTTTTTATTCCTAATCTGGCAAAGGATGATTTCGTGTTTGCCTCCATATCTGTATGTATGAAAAAAGCATGAAAGAAATACAATTTTACGTTAGCACTTGTGTTTTAAGGCTTGTGTAGCAAAAGGTGTAGAACCTATCGCTCCTTCGCATCTTCGTGTCAAAAGTCAAAATATGGGATGGGTTGTCGGTTTTTAGCTTTAACTTGGGTTTGTTAAAATGGACGCTTTTTATACACTAATAACTACACCCTACACTTCACGGAGTAACCAACGCTATAGACTAAGATCTCAGGGCCGCCAGACCTTACTTATTTTCTCAGAAACGAAATGTATAGAATAATGTAGTGTTAGTATCTGCTAGGAGTGTACGCATACTTGCTAGCTTGGATCGTGGGCCAATTTTTAGTTATGAGGTGCTCGGTCCACGGGAACAATTTCCATACATTTTCTAAATGCGCCCCCAGTGGTCTCTATCGATAGCCAGATATTTTGGAAACTTTAAATCGTCTGGTAAAAATTACCGCCGCTGATATAGTGGGACAGTTTATTTATAATTTTTTAATAATATTTTCTAGAACATAAAAATCAGACTGAGAACTTAAGAAAAGTTAGTACTATTTTTAACTAACTTTAGCACCTCGTACTACGATCCAAGCTAACAAGTATGTGTACACTCATAGCACATACTAACACTAATTTATTCTATACATTTCGTTTCTGAGAAAATAAGTAAGGTCTGGCGGCCCTGGGATCTTGGACTATTACATAGAATTGCTCCACAACTGAGTATGTTGTGTTTTATTTTGAAAACGATAGCATCCCTGCGGCTACGCTTGCACATGCTTTTTTAATAGCTCAGTTTTCTTCCGACCCTGTGGGCCATTTCAGTAAATCCTTTTTCTAGTGCAAACTTAGCGTAAGTTTGCACCTCAAGGAACATATATGCCGAATTTCAACACCTTGCGGCCAGTATTGTAAGCTGTGCGTTGTCTGTCAGTAACGCAAGCGTTTTATATATGCAGATATGGTAATTGGGGCCCGTAGACTTAATACGAAATTCAATATTCGATCTCTAGATAGATCTGTAGAATTTTTAGAGATTCCTTTTTGACATAAGCTCCATACAAAATATGTCTAACACGAATCTTGAATCTCAAAATCCATGTATGGATCGAATATTTCAAATGGCCGTTAAAAATGACACAGTCGAAGCAAATCTATCTAAAACGTAAATTCAGACACTAGATTATATAATAAATGTCAAAAGAAGAAGTTTGCTGCCAAATACACCAAACTGCAGGCATCTAAGCACTAAAACTTATCTCGGCTAAGAAATGGCTGGCGCCGTTAACATTTGGCGTTAATCCAAAAAATTAATTGGAGACAAGCGTTCGCTCAAGAGCGCTTAAACGCTTAAAAGCGCTCAGGCTCAAGTGCAAGCGTTTTCGTGTCGAGTGTAATTAGTGCAATCAGTGTGAATCACGTTTTAGTCAAGTGAACGCTGTTGTGTCGAGAAGTCCCTTACTATCGTCTTAATTAAGTACAGTTACTATGTGACACAGTTCTGTTCGAGATTTATGCATATAATTATGTGCTTTACAGTGGCAGTACCATGGTTTGCTTTATATGCTTTTTCTACAACATACTTGGAAACTGTTTTGCTTATGGTTATTTTAGGAGTAATATATGAAAATACCTTAGTAGCCTTTCCAGCATTCCGTTTCTTTACAGAGGTTCGATATATCAGTGAAATCCTGGCGGGCAATGCAACAGTATGCCAGCCTGGATTTGCAGTATGCAACACTTCGAGTAAAATTGCAAGTAAATATGTTTTTTGTAAGTGTACCTCGAGACTAGTAGGGAACATGTTAGGTGGAGCTAGGTGTTTTTTGTGATTTTAGATGCGGATAATTACCAACACTCTTATTTTCTTTAATTTTCTCACCATTTTATCACAATGTTTTTCTTCAGGGCTGAAATATATATGACACCCGGAGGATTCGGTAGGTATATTATCGAGTAAAAATGGTACAGGTCTCTCGACATTTCACAAACTACATACGTTCGAGTACCTGTTACTGCGCTTTTACCGTCACTTCAACGGTTGTTCGTAATACTGAATAATTGCACATCACTGCTCCTGTTATGAAGAAATTCACTTTTTTATTTCTATAAACATGATGGAAATATGGGGCGAAAATGTGATAATGGCACAACTTCTGACTGAAATGGAGATAGCATAAATATGTTGTGTAAGGTTATTGAGTTATATCGTTTTCTTCAGACATGATGCAAGTTAAATAAGAGTAAATTGAAACAGTTTAGCGATTTTTCATTTGGCTATTCCATCAGAAACAATGAGGTCAAAGATGTAATTGTTGATATAAAAACTGAATAATAGCCAATTACTACGACAGGTTTTTTAAATTTTAGTACGTAAGGGATGATCAAAAACTCAGCCAACTACTCTAATTATAATATTTAGTTGTAGTTTTGGGGTAATGTATATATTTCTCTATTTCTTTTGCAGATAAATTTTAGTAAACATACTGCAAGTTATATTTTTTGACGTTCTTTTTTTTTAATGGAAATTATAAATGAAACACTAGACTAACTTTTGTACAGATCATTTTAATTTATAATGATGAAAAAGTAATCATAGGCGAGCTTACGTATCAGGCACGAATTGTATAAAATTAATTGCATAAAATAACAAAAAATAAAACGACGGAAATAACAAACAGTGGTGCTAACTCTAAAAGTAACAAAATGTATGAATTTTAATCATAGCTTTGGTGTCCTAATTTTTGATAAATATAATAGTTTGACAATAAAAGTTTAGCAAAGCTACATTTTTGAAACACCTGCTTCTGTTACAAGTTTTTATCAACCAACTGTGTCTTTTATCTATTTGGAAATTATATTAGATACTTTTTTTCAATAACCATTGTGTTGTAAAATACACTAATACTTTATGAAAATACTAACAAGTAAAATAGTCCAGGTTTCCAAAATTCGTAATAACCCAAAAGAACTAGAGCAAATAGTTAGATTTGTGATGTTATACTATATACAATAATTTCTCTATCGAATGTTGTTACTATCCTTTCAAAAATAAATCACAAGCCTCATAATATTTCGGAACTATTGTAGCAGTGACTTACTTTGATATTTTTAAAATAAATACCTTGCTTGCTTTTCTCACCTTATTTCAAATTTTCAATCGAATCAGTTCGATCACAACACTGTAATAATTCGGTCAAATTATTTGCCAATGTAACTAATTAGGAATCAGCACCAATAACAAAATGAAATATAGCTAAAATGTGTGAGACAGTAAACGTCTCACGGTATCGAAAACAGACTTGAAGTTTTTTACTCTTGTTGCTGGAAATAGGAGATCTAGCACTCCCCTTTGATACATAGTTTTCCTTTTAGCGATAGGTATTACTTTGACGGTCAACTCTTCTGGTTCTTCTGTCGTTGTTGTTGTAGTTATAGTAGCATTAGTCGGGTCTTCTGTAGTATTGTTTACAAGATCAGATTTCTGAAGGTATTTTGGAGGTACTACTGATGAGGACGATGGAACGGTGACAGTCTGAGGATGGAACTCTACAAATTGTGAGGGCATGTTGCTTAGATGAAAAGAGTCGTCCTCCTTAAGTAGTGTAGACGGTGATGCTGTGTCGCCAGTAAGCAAGGCCAGACTGTTTGCGTAAATGTCGTGAAAGTTCAACGTTGAAGGGGCATAGTACGTAAAGGCTTGTGAATCTTCTGAAGAGTCTGCGTTGGTGTGTATCTGTAAAAGGTTTAAATTATTTTAGTTATGGCACCATGACATGATAGGACATTTTTAAATAAAATATAAATAATGGTAGGAAAAGCCCTATTTAACATGGGTTAATGCTTATGAATTTATAAATCAAAAGTACTGGGGTAGACTACTTTTTCATTTATAAATTCATAAGCATTAATATATCATGATATATTAATGTATATTTATCACAAATATAATGACCAATTTGAATATTCTTGTATAGAAAATAGGGTCCATAAAAACCTATCAACAATGTGTTCAGAACGAAAAATTTGTTTACATTAATTGCTATAATCAGTTATTATTAAAGTAATACTACATAACATGATTCACAACTAAATGAGACTTAGTACAAGCTTTTAATAAAGTACTTTGATTGATTTAAAATTAATGTATTACACAAATTTATCGAAAATGGCTAAGAGGAGTTCGCACTAGTTATGAATTAGGTTTATAATGTACAATTTTAAATATCTCGAAAACGTCATGTCCACCAAAGGTACGCATGAGTTGAGAATGTCTCAAGGAAGCTTTGTAGGGCCATTATTAATTATAGTATTATCCTGTTATATCCCAGTATTGCACTATTTGATTAAATTACTAGTACCTGACTGCCTCGTTGGTCTCGCGGCATAAATGTGCGCGTGGGATCCGGAGGTCCCGGGTTCGATTCCTGGGTCGGGCAGTGTTATTGGGTTTTTCTGTCACGAAATTCTCAGTAGCAGCACGGAGTCTGGAAATGTGCCCGGTACGGCAATAGGCTCGCCCCTTATTACGTGGGACTAAAGTATATCTGGCGAAAAGTGGGTGCCTACCCCTTCGGGGATAAAAGGCGTGACGATATGTATGTATGTATGTATGTACTAGTACCTAGAAACTAAAATAGCAAATCAAGCAACGCAAAAGCATAGAATTTATAATATCAAAGATGTGGAAAATTGGTTGACGATTAAAAATTGTCTTGTATTTACTAAGAATAACATCTCTGTAACATATGGGACTGGCAGACTTAAAACTGTACACAAAAATAATTAGACAAATTAGGACAGATAAACTATAAGAATCAAAAAAGTACTTACGAAAGCGAGTACAGCAGCCACGAAAATTGCACTTTTACACATGATTGCACTTCGCTCCTCGACCTTCTACTAAAAGACCCGATATTGTCCACTCCACGACTACTAAGCATGTGAAGTCATCCGATTGTATTAGAACCACAATGTATTGTTCGCATAGCATAAAATATCAATACGATAAAACAGAAAATATCAATATCATTGTATTTAAAAGATAATGTTTACTTTTTGGCGATTGTTATTGTTTCTATACAAAGTTGAGAGTTTATACTATCTAGTGTGCAGTGTGTCCCAACACACAAAATATAGTAAAACGTATTAGGATTTTGCTAATGTTGTAGGGTGCACACTTATGTTCTCGGAGTAATTTCAATATCAGAATCACTACGTCAGTTCTCATCAAAGTCTGTGAAAAAATTAAGTATGAAAAATTTAAGCAATGATGTTTAGCAGTCTATCTGTTGATATGATGATGATGAATGTAAATTAGATGTGGATACTAAACCTTTATTTAGATCTATAATCAGCGATAGCCTAGTGGAGAGACCGACAGACTGAGCAGAGGGTCCGGGTTCGAATCCACGGCGCGCACCGATGACTTTTCGGAGTTATGTGCGTATTAAATTGTTAATTATCGCTTGCTAAACGGTGAAGGAAAACGTCGTGAGGAAACCTGCATGTCTGAGAGTTCTTCATAATGTTCTCGAAAGACATGTGAAGTCTGCCAACCGGCACTTGCTCAGCGTGGTGGACTATGGCCTTACCCTTCTCATAATGGGAAGAGGCCTGTGCCCAGCAGTGGGATATTATAAAGGGCTGATGATGATGATGGATCTATAATCCTCGGGTTCCGATGTAAAGGTTTTGGTTCGCCACCGGGGTAGCGCTAAGATAACGATCATGTAAATACGGCAGACTTTGTTTTATACGAGTTTATTGAACTGCTGTTATTTCTAAACAGTAGCGCCTAACACTACAATAACTTGCCTTTGTTTAGTTTAACCGGTCTAGCTAAACTTATTTTAGATTGTCTTTCGTGATGTAGACAACGTACCTTTGTTTCAAGTAACCGATATTTCGGCTCAGCTTCAAGCCTGACGCGTGAAATGACTACGACAGTGTAAATTACTATACTAGCTAAACTTATTCTTACATTAAAAGAATGAGATACGTACTGCTCTTGAAAAAATTTAGTAAGCTGTTTTCTTGCTTAGTATCATAAAATTTTATTCAGGAGATCTTGAACCTGTCGAAACGACGGGGAAAACCGAGGAGTTCAAACTGTAAGTTAATTAGTTAAAACGATTAAAATCCGTCCAATAAATTTGTTTGATGTATTAAAATTGCAAAGTTTCGAACTCCGCAACAAACAGTCTAAAATACATCAAGACAGCTATGTCTATTTATTTTCATTTGTAGAATTGCTTGAAATTATTATTGGCTATGCTAAGATTCTAACTAGCAACTCTAACGGCGAAATTTGGAAGTCGTCCGCGTACGACTCTTTCACAGATCACCACTACTTTTGACACTTTTGACAGCTCACAATACAATTACCACCATAAAAGCTCAAAGCAAAGTTGTATTGAAAATTTGAAAGCTGTCAAAAGTGCGGATAATCTTTGCATCGCCAATATTATTATGTCATGTGTCTACAAAAACTGGTTGCTGCTTTAATGTGACCTTGGCTATAAAATGAGTATACTAACGTGTTGACCAACTGAACAGTAGGACAGATGCTCAATTAATTGCTTATGGCCACTAGTTTGGACGTGCTTTCTGATGTATGAACATCGAACATCTTCCGGTATAATATAGAGATAAATAATAGAATTTTCAGGCGTAGGTTACATTTCAAGATTTTTTACCATTTTTGCTTTAAGGTTAAAGGTACATACATACATACATACATACATAGACTCACGCCTGTTTCCCCAAAGGGGTAGGCAGAGGTATATCAAACGCCCACTTTTCGCCAGTGTTTTGATCCCACGTAATAGGTGGCGAGCCTATTGCCGCTTATCGGGATATTTTTTGTTTGCCAGAGCCTCGTCCGTTGATCGGCAGGTGCACCACTTGCAGGTGAGGTTGGCTTGGGACCCTAAGTTCTGGGAACCCTATGCAAAGGTAAACTTCTTTTAATTGCAATGCGTATTATATACCTATCAATTCGCAAAATCAAGTCGTCCGTGTTTCGAGTTTAAGCTTGAGACCTCCTGCGTGGCAGTATAGCTTATCCTTCTCGTCTATCGCTGCTGTTGACGGTACACATATATATTGCTATACTAATATATTCATCATACCACGTACTTCGAAAGGTGAGATAAAACCGTGTTACACCGCAAATAAGAGGAAGCCACCGCGACTCCGCTGCGCTCTTGCCGTCGCTCCGTTGCCGTTTCCACTGTCGTATCTTTTAAAGAAGCCTCTTTCTTCTATCAACCCCTATAGTTTTTCGCAGTATATTGCTGGACTTTAACCCAGATTGGCAATGTGACTCAATATGAAGATCTGGCCTATAATACAACGCTGGCCAGACGGATTGGTACGGAGTTTGTTTTCGAATTTTCCGTCCTTCGCAAAGATAGTAGATCGTGTATTTTTCTAAATCGCCTCTTACGGCACCCACGGAGTGTATTAGGGTAGTGTAATTTTGTGTTCTTAATCCGTCCCTACACGGACTACCAATAACCATGATATTAAAACAAATTAATTCTATTATTTATCATTAATTGTAAGAATAGGATTTTTGTTATACTAAAGAGTCTGAAGTCTTGACTATAAAATGTCATCATCATCATCATCATATCAGCCAAACGATGTCCATTGCTGGACATAGGCCTCCCCCAAGGTTCTCCACACAGACCTGTCTTGAGCCGCCCACATCCAACCGCCTCCAGCGATCTTGACGAGATCGTCGGTCCACCTTGCGGAGGGCCTACCTCTGCTGCGTCGTCCGGTACGTGGCCGCCACTCCAGAACCTTTCTGCCGAAACGGCCTTCGGTTCTTCGAGCTATGTGCCCTGCCCACTGCCACTTCAGCTTGGCTATCCAGTGAGCTATGTCGGCGACTTTGGTTCTACTGCGGATCTCCTCATTTCTGAAACTCCAAGCATAGCTCTCTCCATCGCCCTCTGAGAGACCTTGAGCCTTCTGATAAGGCCCATAGTGAGCGACCACGTCTCTGATCCGTAACTCATCACTGGCAACACACACTGGTCAAAGTCTTTCGCCCTGAGACACTGCGGGATATCGGACGAGAAGATATGTCGTAGCTTCTCGAACGCTGCCCAACCGAGTTGGATTCGACGATTGACCTCCTTTTCGAAGTTGACCTACTTCGAGAAGAGATCTATAAAATCTATTCAAAACATAATCTGTATTTTGAACTAGACTGATTATAGCACATTAGTAAATATATATTGATGGATTATAATGATATGTTCTATTTGCAGTTGGTGATTGTATGATATTGACTGACAAGAATTGCAGTATACCCAATCATTAGAAAAGGGATGTTAATATATGTCTACCAAAAGATAAGGCCGAAGGTTGGAGAAAGAGCTGGAACCTGTAGTAGGCGGGAAACTATAGAAACGGGTACAAATTGCGTCCTTGACTATTACGATCAACTGGCTTGGTGCAACGCAAATATTTGCATCTTGGTCCAGTTGGTCTTGGTAGTTGAACCTAAATGAATACCTAATATCTTGAAATAAATTCACTAAAAAGAATTCGATAGAAATAACTGGAGACAGGAGTCCTTTGGAGAAGTGTAGAGGAAACCTTTGCCCAACAATGGGACAATAAAGGTGAAAAAAGAAAAGTTTGATGGAGCACTGGTACAGCATCCGCACTTGCGATGTCAGTGCTGTGCGCATCTTTCATGACTTTCACTTCACGATCATTCATGACTGTGGTCTTTATTTTGATACACATGAGGATGTATGTATTATAAACAACGCTTTCGTCCCCACACAGACAATTGGTCCATTTATATCGTGAGAAAATAATGTATAATCGTATCTGGCGATTTGTTTTCACAATATCGGATGTTGCCTCTTAATTGTAATTCATAATATGCCTTCTACATTATTTGTAACGAGGAACTCTCACTTACTGAACGAAACACCACAGTATAGACAAAGAGGTCAGATATTTACATAGAGGCGCATTTCCTATGGGCGCTCTGAAGACAAACTTTCTGCAATCCAAATTGCCGCTTGGAGGTGTGGCAGTAGTTCCCTCAGTGTTAGAGCAAGAGAGACGGACGTTCCCCCAGAGAATGTTAACAAGAGACGGAGAACGTCGCCTGCGCCGCCATAGGCGCCAACTCCGAACTAAACTGGGGCTAGACCCCACTTGAAATTGGCACACGAAATCCTTAGGCTGCGTCTCCACAGAAGTTGAGCTGCGCGGAGCTGAGCAGGGACTTATAAAAATGGACCAATCACATTGCTCAAAATACACATCTCATCTCCACTCCGATTCAGTGGAAACAGTGTTAGCGGAGTTGAGAAGCTTTACATTAAAATGTATGGTGCGCGGAGATAAGCGGGGCACAGCGGTGTCGAGCTTAGTGGAGCTGTGCCGGGTGAAGCGGGGTTGTGCGGTGTAGAGCGGGGATGCGCGCGGTAGAGCGAGGTTGCGCGGGGTGGAGCAGGGCTGAGAGGGGTAACGTGACGTCATGCTGAAATCAACAAGGCTGTACTACCAATAAGAAATATGTATGTACTCATTTTTTAAAAGCATCTTAATGTTTTATGAAGCCATTGACGTAACGTACGGTCTATTGGAAACTTACGCCGACACGGCGTGCCTCGTAAGGATGCTTATGATGCGGTGTTGCAGTTTATTTAATTTCCTCAAAGGCATTACGTGGAAAAAGCATGTTTTCAAGTGCCTCCCTGCTCCTCGAGCGCGCTACCAGAGCCTTTTTGTGCGGCCCTTTCATGTTGAAAATGTATTTCGACAGACGCGTCTTTTGATGCCGTAAAGTGTATGGTTTTTAGAAATGTAATAATGAGTTATGGTACTCATTTTTCTTTTTGGAGTGTGTGTTTTGTTTTAGGGATTCGTTTCCAAAAACTGTCAATGTCGAGAAGTCGAGAATATTTTTCGGTTTATCAGCCGGCATCACATGGTGATACGTAATCGTTGAAGTTATCACAGAATATATTTCTTTTTTATTCGCTTTATCAATAAATTATAACCGAAAAAGAACATTGAAATTTTTACGACACCTTGAGCTCGATGTGTGTAAGGTTTGACTCATTGCGACTGATGAAGTTAAATTATTGTATAGATAACATTGCCGTGTCTATTTTATTTTATATCAACTGTAAGTATACATATATATCAACTATATAATCCAGGCATGTCAACTAACATTACTGGTCTCGCGAACGCCTATTTAAAAAACAAATATACGTTCTAGCACTACATTATTGCTTGGCTTTAGAGACACGTTCCTTCACGCTGGGGAATCATTCTCGCCTCTTAGAATATATTCGGTTACCTTTTGTACAGGATTACGTTGACAAATTGTGTAAGCGAGTGGAATTTGTCTGTTTCATATCTTCTCCCTCATGTGTTTGAGATTTTAATAATGTTTGCTGACAAATGCGTTACGATAGTTTGGGGCTATATTGTTGGAACTAAGTAGAATTTTAATAAAGTTCATTTGAAAAGGAATAATGAAAAGGAATAATTTGTATTTGATGCTGTGTTTTAATATATGTTTATATTTAAGTTAAGGATTATTATTGAAAATAATAAATATTGTTTCAAATTGCCTTTGTTTTTGGGTAGTGTCATGATTTATTTATTACTTTTGGATAAAAAAGTTTTACTTAATAGTTACAAAAATTTACTGGATTAATTGGTCTGAGACTTTCCAAAGAATGTAACTGAGTAAATAAGAAATAATTTAAACAGTGAATTAAATAAATATTTTATCTAATGACTATTTTGGATATCGCGCAAAAGTCGTTTGAAATTTCTCTACCGAAACAAATACGATAAATGATTCTTGAACTGGTAAGTACATACCAGTAATTTATTTACCTCTCGATAAGGTAGTTACTAAATGAGTGAGTCCCATGGGAGTCCTGTTATTTTCAGTTCTGAATTCCGCCAGTCTTATTTCTTTCGGAGTTCGAGACCCAATTGAACACGCTCGCATGCAAATGACTCACAGAAAGTGAGCAGTTTAAAATTATACAAATACTTTCATACAAAACAGTCAAGTAGTTACTTCAATTCAAACCTTCCTATAAAGGCGACATTTCTTTCCACTAATGCTTTACCATTGAAAAAATCGCCTCGACTGAGCGATTTTCCCTGAACGAAACACGTGAAGTTTCTGAATGTCACGAGTTCTTTTCTCCATAAGACTCACGTCGGACACGTATATACGACTGTACCGAGGGATAGATGTTCGTATAAGTTCAATTTTATTTCGTACCCTTTCGCACGCCTTGATAAATTATATAAGATAAGATTTGTAAGAGATTTTTGTTGAGAAAGGGTTATGTGTGCGTTTTGCTTTGTGTGTATGTGTATACAAATTCAAATATGTCTAAACTAATATTTGCGTTAGCAATAGACTAGTTGACAAAAAAATTTATAAGTCCGTACGTTAGATTATTCAAAAATAAGCGATACGTTTTTTTTATTTGTAAATTAAACCAAAAATGATCAAGATATAGCTCATTAAAGTTACGTATAACGTCACGCCGTGCTGCATTTTTTCGCACTAGATGACGTCACACGTAACTTTAATGGGCTATATCTTTGTTATTTTTTATTTAATCGAAAAAATAAAAAATATGTGTCCAATATTTTTTTATAATATAAAATACGGACTAAATAAAATGTAATTATTTTGACCCTGGAAACTACCCTATTGCTGCGTTTAGTACCCCACTACGCCAAAGCAGTGTTTGCAGAATGTAATGGTGGTAGATTAATTTACTAGAGGAAAACTCATCGCTTTTACCGTACCGGTAAATACGTCAAAATTTTATAAATTATTCAGTTGCAGTATGATTAGTGAAGCATAAAAGAGAAGTTTTCCGATGGAAACACGGCACGTCCTCAGATTAAGTAAAATGAAGTACATATCCAAAACCTAGTAGGTATATTTACAAGACTTTGTGTGGCAGCAAAACTAAGTACGTAATACGTACATAATGTTCTGTTCGTCTCACCCCTTAACACCTGAATAATGCACTTGTCAATGGACAGATTGATATGCTCGCTATATTCTCGCCGGCTTCCTTTCGTGCTATACGGGGAGGTGGTACGTTAAGCCGCTAGGCTTAACGTACCACCTACCCTACCCTCCTTGGTGAATTTATAAGATAAAATAACTTTTGAATTTTCTCGGTGTTTTCCTTCGCCGTTGAGCAAGTAATAATTAACAATTTAATATGCACTTAACTTCGAAAAGTCATTTGTGCGCGCCGTGGATTCGATCCCGAGACCCTCTGCTAAGAAGTACATATTGACTGCACGGTTGGCGTAGTGGTTTAAGCGGTCGCCTCGCCGCTTGACAGTGCGCCGAGTGTTGTGTGTTCGATCCCCACACGACAACACTTTGTGTGATTCATAAATTGTTGTTTCGAGTCTGTTCATTGTGTCCGTTAGTTGTATGTTTGTAAAGTCCCCCGCGACACAGGATTAAGTCCTAATGCGGGAGTTTATTTAAAAAAATAAATTAAAAAAACATATGCTGGGAAGGAAATCGTCTATCGTGGTATGGACATGTGATGAGGAGGGAGAAAATACATATATACATACATACATAGACTCACGCCTGTTTCCCGGAGGGGTAGGCAGAGACTACGGAACGCCATTTGCAACGATCCTGACATACCTCTCTCGCTTCATTCACTCCCATCAAGTTTCTCATGCATGCTCTTCTATTAAGGGAACTTCTGACCTGTCCTTTTTTTAGGATGTCTCCAATCTGGTCAGAGAACGTCCGCCTAGGTCTTCCCCTTCGTCCTGTCCCATTCACATTTGCCTTATATATCTTCTTTGTCAGTCTTTCGTCATCCATCCTCTCCATGTGCCCAAACCATCTTAACATGCCTTTCTCGATGCTTGTCACTACAATCATGTGACTAGAAAGGTGATTAAGATGAGAGTTGAGGGATATAAGGCAAGAGGAAGACCAAAGAAAAAATGGATGGATTGTGTGAAGGGTGACATGAATGAAAAGGGAGTAAATGCTGAGATGACGTCTGATAGGAGAGAATGGAAGAGAAAGACATTCTGCGCCGACCCCAAGTAATATGGGAACAGGGCAGACAGAAGAAGAAGATATGTCAGTCTCTGCTGATCTTTCTATCGCTGCTGATAGATAAATTGTATTAAGAACAGGTCCACCGACCGTGGTAAGTACGACTGATGTAAATAGTCGAAACGTTTAGAGAATAAAAATATATTTTTAGTTTAAATATGTTATATGACTGCCTCCGTGGTCCAGAGAATAGCGTATGTGTGTGTTGATTGGAGGTCCCGTGTTCGATTCCCGGGTCGGGCAAAGTGTTACAGAGTTGTCTGACTTCTCCGTAGCAACACAGAGTTTGGTGATATGCAATAGGCTCGCCCCGTTGTACTTAAAAAATCATTGCGAAATGTGCGGGTAATATTACACCTCTGCCTACCCCTTCGGGGTTACAGGCCTGAGTCTACAAAAAAAATTATATAGTTGATCCATTAAATATCCCTGTATACGTAATGACTCTAAGAACTCGAAGTGTGTACTATGGGGCTTTGCAAGTTGCTGTCAACCTATTGGCACTTAGAGTTAGTAGTGTTTTAAAAGAGTATGTAAACAGAAAGCTGT
Organism: Euclidia mi; assembly: GCA_944739405.2. NCBI lineage: Eukaryota > Metazoa > Arthropoda > Insecta > Lepidoptera > Erebidae > Euclidia > Euclidia mi. The sequence goes on from OX123195.2 coordinate 45,495,780, forward strand.
TTAGGTACATACTCTTTTACAACACAAGGCAGCGATAGCGTAGAGCAGATACCAGCAGACTGCCATGCAGAGAGCATCGGGTTAGAATCCACGGCACGCACCAATAACTTTTCGGAGTTATGTGCGGATTGAATTGTTAATTATCGCTTGCCCCGTGTCTCGGAGAGCACGTTAAGCTAACGGTCCCGGTCATCAAGAAGATCTTTGACAGTCGCTATAGGGCGTCAGTACCTTCTAAATAAGCTGACACTAGTCTAAACCATGGAATATCGCGATCCCTTCGGGTTACGGAGGTCAGACAAGCAGTCGCTTCGTGGAAAAGCTAAAATTCAGCCAAATATGGTTAGGCTAGAAAGCGGACCCCATATTGAAATTGGGATAACGCTAGAAGGATCCGTAAACAACTTTCTGTATAAATTGAAATCATTGCTTTATTTTTTATTCATGTAGGTAATAGTCGACAAAGGAGCAGACAGATCGCTTGATAGTAAGTGATGGTAAGTAATTACTGCTGCCCATGGACACAAGGAACACCAAAGGAGTCACAAGTGCGTTTCCGCCCATTGGGTTGGGAAAAGGCATACCTAGTAAGAGCCGGGCCTAGGGAGCTGTCGGAGAAGGAATAAGCGATGGGACCTCCGGCACTCTCACTCACCGAAAGAAACGGAACAGTAAGTATAAGATGTTACTTTACGTCGATTTTCTGTGAGAGGGTACGTACTTCCCCGGTCGAGCCCTCATGCTGAAATCAACAAGGTTCTACTACGTATAAAATTTATGTAAGTAAGCACATCGCTACGGAACGGCTGGTCTGTATTTGATAATATTTTGTGTGTATTTAAGTATCTCAAAGAGAATTAGAAAATTAACATGTAATTCAATTTACCAGGCTATCCAATATGTTATTCCGTGTGTCTCTTTTAGAATGGTCATACACAATCGCGCGGTAGCTGCGCTGCGTACATAATCTATGTCGGTAAGACACCTTTGTTCCAAACGGTGCACACCGATTCATGGCCAATACAATGGGCCCAATGCATCAACCTGATAGCTTGTGGCCTAATCCTTGCTCTTCAATATATTACATATGCTATTCGGATCCGGACGGACGCCACTGCGTAGGTGAAAGACAGTAATATCAGTGTAATGATACTGTTTTGTTTTCCTGCCTGTAACTACGTGTTAGGTATTTGTTCGACTACTGTTACTTTTCAAGCCAAGAAAGATAACCCTTGGCTCGCTCATAGAGTCGAGGCACCCTAGAAACTGGTTTTGTATACGAGAGTCAATGTGTGTGTAAAGTAGCACTGGAAGCAACGATGACTTGTTGAGCGATTCTCGCCCTTATGGTGGTCTTGCGAGAAGTTGTTCGACTGTATACCATGCAATCCACAGAAGCCCGCAACACCAGAGAGGTATACAAGTGCATAACCGATTTGGATTGGTCCTGTAAGTAATAGGAGGAGGTCCGTGATTACGTGAATGAAAAGGGTTGGGGCCCGCAGGCCCGCTGAGGCCGTTTCGGCCGGTCTGAGTACTGGAGCACTCTCACAAAGATCTCTCTCAAAGAAAACGAAACGAAACGAGATACAGGTACTTTATTTCCAGATGGTGTTACTACGCCGGTCGAGTCGGCATGTTCAACACTAGATGAGCCCGCGGTCACACCCGCGCTATTTAAGGCTACTGCTCCACTCCCATCGCCCATAGCGCGATGTTATATAGCCTATAGCCTTTCTCGATAAATGGGCTATCCAACACCAAAAGAATTTTTAAAATCGGTCCTGTAGTTTCTGAGATTAGCGCGTTCAACCAAACAAACAAACAAACTCTTCAGCTTTATATAGGATAAGATTTATTAGATACTAGCTGACACAGCGAACTCCGTATCGCCTTTTAAGAGTTTTTATTTAATTCCTTTTTTTCCAAGCCCCTTTTCCAAAGTTACCATTGACTTAGCGCCGTCTTTGATTTCCTATCCGCCATCTTTGATCACGAAATAGATGTTGTATTTGGATTCACCATCCCTTAAATCATCAGAGACGATACCCATATTGATTTTTTAAATTTTTCCCATCCGCCATTTTTGATATCCCATCCGCCATCTTGAATCATGAAATAGATGTTGTATTTGGATTCCCCATCCCTTCAAATATCGGAAACGATACCCATATTGATTTAAAAAAAAATCCCATCCGCCATTTTTGATCACGAAATAGATGGTGTTTTTGAATTCCCCATTCCTTAAAATATCGGAGACGATACCCATATCGACTTTAAAAACATCCCGCCCTCCATCTTTGATTTCCTATCCGCCATCTTTGATCACAAAATAGATGTTGTATTTAGATTCGCCATCCCTTAAAACATCGGAGACGATAACCATATTGATTTTTTTAAACTTTCTCATCCGCCATCTTTGATTTCTCAACCGCCATCTTTGATCACGAAATAGATGTTGGATTTGGATTCCCCATCCCTTTAAATATCGGCGACGATACCTATATCGACTTAAAAAAAAAACCCGTCCGCCATCTTTGATTTCCTATCCGCCATCTTTGATCACAAAATAGATGTTGTATTTGGATTCACCATCCCTTAAATCGTCAGAGACGATACCCATATTGATTCGGAGACGATAACCATATTGAGTTTTTTAAACTTTCTCATCCGCCATCTTCGATTTCTCAACCGCCATCTATGATCACGAAATAGATGTTAGATTTGGATTCCCCATCCCTTTAAATATCGGCGACGATACCCATATCGACTTTAAAAAAAAACCCGTCCGCCATCTTTGATTTCCTGTCCGCCATCTTTGATCACGAAATAGATGTTGTATTTGGATTCACCATCCCTTAAATCATCAGAGACGATACCCATATTGATTTTTTAAATTTTTCCCATCCGCCATTTTTGATATCCCATCCGCCATCTTGAATCACGAAATAGATGTTGTATTTGGATTCCCAATTCCTTTAAACATCGGAGACGATACCAATATTGATTTTTTAAAATTTTCCCATCCGCCATCTTTGATTGCCCATCCGCCATCTTTGATCACGAAATATATGTTGTATTTCGATTCTCCACCCCTTAAAATATCGAAGGCGATACCCATATTGATATTTAAAATTTTCTCATCCGCCATCTTTGATTTCCCGTCCGCCATCTTGGATCACTAAATAAATTTCATATTATTAATCAGCGTCCCGAAAATCTCGAAAACGATACCCATATAGATTGTATCCTATTCGTTTAGCCTTTTTTGCCTTTGACCCAACCCTCTCCCTTCTCGTTTGACCATTTTATTATTTTTGTCTGGCCCCTAAAAGTTGTGGCGTAATTTTATATAGCCTATAGTCTTTCGGAATAATTGGGCTATCATAGGCAATAACAATTTTTAAAATCCGACTGCTAGTTCCTGAGATTAGCTGACATTATGTTTTAGCCTTTTTAGCCTTTTGCCCGGCCCAAAGGGTCGAAGCGTTATGTTACATAGCCTATAGCCTTCCGGAATAACTGGGCTATCATATACAAAAAGAATTTTTCAGATCCGACCGGTAGTTCCTGAGATTAGCGCGTTCAAACAAACAAACAAACAAACAAACAAACTCTTCCGCTTTATTATATTAGTATAGATTATTAATTGATAGATTGATTAGTATAAGATTAGATAAGATGAAACCAGCAAGATTTTACTATCTTCTGTATAGTTTGGTGTCTGTAGTTTACCTTCTGTATCTCACTGCCAATGACACGGCAGTACGCTTCGACATAATCAATCAGGGTGTTGGTTGTCTCAAAGGATTGAACCAAAACACGCGCATAAGACGTCGGATAATGCGCACAGGCAACCATCCATCTCCAGATCTCTCCAGCTTGAGAAGCCATTCATTGTAACACAATGCGTTTATTATCTATACAAGAGCTGTAGTCTAGAGTTTCGATGAGTTAGAGCTTAACTGGCTTCAAACTCAGAGCAAGTGAGATAAGGTATATAATACTATTATGAGACCCTTCAGTAGAAAATAAAAGAAGATCAACAGTAAAAATACTTCACTTAAAAAGTAGGTTCTCTTTTTTGCAGTAAATATCTTTCTTTTAAAAGACAACTCCCGCACTAGGAAGAAATTCCTGTATCGCGGGGGACTTTACAAACATACAACCAACGGACACAGTGAACACCCAGACTCGAGACAAAAATTTATAGATCACACAAAGTGTTGTCTCGTGTGGGAATCGAACCCACGACATGCGGCGCAGTAGCAAGCGGCGAGGCGACCGCTTAAACCACTACGCCAACCGTGCAGTATAAATATCTACATTCGTATTTGATCTGTACTTTGAGTGCGTTTATATTTGCCTACTTGAGTTCTTCCTTATATTAGCTTCATTTAATAGAGGCCGCGATGTATTCGCCTTTTATTTACTCTGTGGCTTCAGCGAGGTTATGCCACTGTGATCGATGAGATGATCTCAACCATAGAAGGAACATTAGTACACGTCGAAAGAAAAGCAGCACTTTTCGTTTAGCAATTGTGAATGCCATAGGTCTACTTGGCTGTAGGTGCACTTGGCTGTAGTTATTATAAGAACTGCAAACTTTCAAGAAGCGGCAATAGCCTAGTGGAGAGACCGACGGACTGCTACGCAGAGGGTCTCGGGTTTGAATCCACGGCGCACCAATGATTTTTCGAAGTTATGTTATTAAATTGTTAGTTATCGCTTGCTAAACGGTGAAGGAAAAGATCGTGAGGAAACCTGCATGTCTGAGATTTCTCCGTAATGTACTCGAAAGACATGTGAAGTCTGCCAACCCGCACTTGGCCAGCGTGGTGGACTAAGGCATTACCCTTCTCATGGTGAGAAGACGCCCGTGCCCAGCAGTGGGACAGTTTTTATACAGGGCCGATGATGAAACTTTCAAGAAACGCAGCACATTTGCTGATATAGCAATCAAAGTAAGCACCGTATGTTTCCATTCACGATTGCACTGAAGGATTTATGCGTTCAGTATCGTTATTTATATAACAATAGCAATAAGTTTCGTATTTTTGTAAATATGTTTCATAGATCTTGATTTAATTTATTGACTGCTGTATATATTTTATTAGCATTTTAATTTAACATTATATCCATGCATAATTATTATTATCTCCATATAAAATACACACACAGACATTTTTCACAGATCTTAAATCATATTAATTACTGTAAAAGTAATTAACGCTTTCACGGCATTCGTTAAAAACTAGTCTCGCCGCCAACCCACCCGTTTGAACGGTGTTATGCACGAACTGAACAAGTATTTTGTCATGGATTCGTCAAACTTAAAGACTAATGCACGGTTTCTGAGGTACTTTTATCGGTGGTTTATCTATCCGTTAGCGCTACTGGTTCGATAACTCAAGAAAGTGCGTTTCTAAACAACGCGTCACAACATAAACACCAGTTCACCTTAGTTTAACTTAACCGACCAATGTTCGCCGTTTATCGGTTCCATAACTTTATTTGAAGTTTGACTTTTGTCAAACGTTTTGACGCATTATGATATTATTACTTTAGTAAAATAACTAGCAACTAGTTGTTTACTTCTGAAAAGAACATATACGATTTGAAAATCTAGTTTAAAAATCTAGTTTAACGGACAAATTAACATAGTTAAATAAATTTTCAACACGTTTTTTATAACAGATCCATCTTGTGGCAGAAAAAGAACTACGTATTGGTTCAATAGTTATGGAACGCTCCAATTGGCATTCAGAAACGCAGTGTCAGTTAACCGACGTTTATCCTTTCCATAACTTTAATGAATCAATAACTGTTGAGAGTATATCTGGGGACTTCAGAAACCGGGCATAAGTGTCTTTATGTATAGGTGTAAACGCCAGATAAGGATCTCAGGTAATATTCTTGAGTAAAAATGAGAAGCCGATGTGGTTAAGAATTTAACGTTTTAATTTGATCTTGTTACAATGACGATATGTTATACGTAATGTTGGGATAGATGGCGCTACTGCCACAGTGTAGATCGACTCCGTATACATTATTTTATAAAAAATACTAAACTTAATTAATTACCTATTCTGAAGAAAGAATATTGTTACTCGTACTATAAATCATATCATCAAACGTTTGTGACAAGAATTATTTACAACTACTTGTGATAAGCACAAAAACATCAAGTGAAGGATTTCTTGGAATATTAATACAATCTGAAGGCTAAATAACACCAAGAAGGAAAGCAACACACCCAAACAACATTCCTACAAGAAATCAGAACAAAACAATAACAGTAAGTCAATTAATTTTCAAATATTGCACTAATATAAACCGTTGAATAAAATTTTATTCAAGTGCACAACGTTATAAGCAAAAATTGACCTTTGGACTCGGAACAAAACAAGTAATTATATGAGAACGCAAGACGAAACAAATGTAAATCATGCAATAAGCTATTTGGAAACAGTTACTACTATCAAGTTTGGTCTGGTCGACTAACCGTCTACCTGTGAATGTAAAAGAGGTGCCGGATCAAATCCACGCGACGCAGTTGTCTTTTTGAGCATTATCATTGCTAATTATAGTATAAGTTAATAAGTTAAAGTTCACATAAAACGAAACAAACTGATAAATAAAATAGTAAGAAATTTCTACAAAAAGACATATCTCCATAACTCATCCGACGCACATACATATTATACGTACGAGTATGGATTCGACGAACATTACGTTTCGAAATAGTCAACGCAGAATAAGTTCACTAGAAAATATATCTGTTACTGGTAATGAGTCAGAATTGTTTGACGCCACTATGATGAGTATACCGAATGAGAGCTTACATAACGATAGTGAACACGACAGTGAAATTAAGTCACTTACCAGTGAAATTATGAGCGCTCATCAAGAAATTGAGAACTTGAACATTGAGAACATGCGCCTAAAAAAAGATTTGGAAAAAGCCTTACAATTAATTGAGACTTACAAAAAAATCTGTATGACACCGTAACGAAAGCATAAGACACCTAAATCGTTACGTAAGCGTGAACCGGTTTTATCATCTGATCATGCTCCATCTACGACCCTCAATCAAACTGCGTCAGCTGAACACAAAATATTGAAGTCTGCTACAGAATTAAATAAATTATCTCCAACTTACCTTTCTGAAGAAGACAATAAAACCTCTACTGTCATTGATACTGATACAAAGAAGTTAAGCTTGTCTCAATCCGTAATCAATGAAAGTTTACCCAAACAAAGAAAGATTATTATACTGGCAGATCAACAAGGCCACAGCATTTGCAAGACTCTTCAGACGCTAGTAGGAGAAAAATATCAAGTAAAAGCATATTGGAAATCGGGTGCACAACTACAAGAAGTTTTGAATACAGCAAGCCAGGATGAGATAGAATCGTTGGATTGTAATGACTTTGTTATCATACTGGGTGGTATTAATGATAAAGAACCTTATAGTTTACTGTTTAGTTTACAAAGTTTCTTAAGAAAAGCTTGTAAAACTAATGTTTTTATCTCCGAAATACCGAATAGCAAATTCTTGAATGAAAGAAAGCTAAATTACGAACTTAAATTTATGTGTTCTAACTACAGCCATTGTACATACATTGACATGAATTATTCGAGATATTTGCCCTCACGACGATCTTTTGCGCTTCATAAATGCCGTTCGCTTTTAAAAGAAATACTCCATGTTGAATATAAAATAAGATACAAACTGTATAGTCGCAGTGTTTGTAACAAACCGGAATATACCTTACCTTTATTGATAGATAAATGTACTCAGACTGACACACTCCCAGAAAATGTAAATGACGCCTCTACTCCACAAAAGTCGGAAGATTTTTTTCGTGTCTAAACATAGTATAAATGTGTTGCACCAAAACATAAATGGTCTAGTCTCTAAGTCAGATCTTCTGTTGGTATCCCTGGATTCCCTAAAAAGTGAACAATATGTTGATGTCTTGTGCATAACTGAGCACAACATGATTAACAGCGACAAGGACATGTTAAATATTCCTAACTATAAAATGGTATCCTATTTCTGCAGGAAAAACCGTCGTGGTGGATCATGTATTCTTGTCAGGAATATACATAAATGTGTTCAAATAAATAGCATTAATCAATATTGCATAGAAAACATTATGGAGTGCTCAGGGATTGAGTTAGTGCAGCATAAAATATTCATAGTATGCATATATAGACCGCCGAAATTAAACGTAGAAGACATTAATAGATTTTTTCTAGCAATCAATTTACTTTTGAGGCGTATCTGTTCGGGCAGAAAGAAGGTAATCATTTGTGGTGATTTTAATATTAACCTACTTAAAAACAACTACAGCTCAACAGAATTCAGACATATTTTGCAAAGTTTTAATCTTAAGCTAGGAGTAAATGAGCCCACCCGACTAATAAGTGGAACGTGCATCGACAACATAATTTTTAATATCAGAGGATGTAAAGCAAAAGTTCTCGAATTCGCGCTCTTAGACCACACCGCGCAGCTATTAAAATGTCCTGTGCAATCTAATATCCCTATCAAATCATGGATAGTTGAAGCACGCGATTACAGCAAAGAAAACTTAACGAAATTTAAGAATTGCATTGAGTCTCTTAGTTTTAACGACGTCTTTACGAGTTGTAACCCCAATACTGCGTTTAATAACTTTTATGAAAATTTTCAGCTGTTCTATAATTTATGCTTTCCGATAAAACAAGTTAGAAAATCAATAAATGTACGGCCAATGTGGATTACAAAAGGTATTCGAGTATGCTGTAAGCGTAAGAGACAACTTTTGTGGGAGTTTCGTAAAAATCGAACGACGCGTAATAAAACCCTGTTTCTAGCTTTGTCATCACGACTTAACAAGATAATTAAATTAACACAGATATCTCGAAATGATAAATATATAAATACTGCACCTAATAAATCGAAGGCCACTTGGGCAATAATCAATAGAACTAAATTAAATGTACCGAAAGACGAAATTCAATACTTAAAAATCAATGGTGCTATTATTAACAAACCGTTATCGATAGCGAACAATTTTAATAACTTTTTTATTGACCAAGTTAAGAATTCAATGCCTTGCAATGTAAGAACCAATATAGCTTATGAACAAAAATCGATATTTATACAACCGTGTATTCCGAATGATGTATTAAAAATTATCAAGGGCTTGAAAAACACTAGAAGCGCTGGCTACGATGATATAACTACAAAAGTCCTCAAACATGTAGCTCTGAAATTATCGATAATATTAAGCTACATAATAAATCTATGTATCACGCAGGGCATTTTTCCCAATAAACTTAAATTAACGATAATTAAACCATTATTTAAGAAAAAATATAAAGATGACATGAGTTGTTACCGCCCGATAGCTCTGATGCCAAATTATAGTATAAGTTATATTTATTGACATTTTTATATATTGAATTTTGAATTGTATTATTGAATGTTAATTGAATTATTTATTGTTTATTGAATGTTAATTAAGTTATTTATTATTTATTGCATTGTAAATTATCATCTAGGTGACAAATTTATAGACATATTATTAATGGTATAGGTTATAATCATTGTCATTTTTATCTATTTGATTATGGTAATTATTCATTAAATTTTAAAATCAGTGATTAGAATGCGTACAACTATATACATAAATACATTTTGCATGCTGCTGTGACAGCAAAACATGATGAAACTATCTGACTCTGTAACATCTTTTTTTGTATACCTACTCATGTTTTGCAAAATAAATATTGATTTGATTTGATTTGATTTGATACAAGAGTGATTATCGAACGACAGTAATGAACTTAAAGCTACGAGAACGGGAGCGAACGGTACGAATGCGATTTCAATTTTAATCTGTGCTATGTAATGTGGACTTTTCTGAACATGCCCCCGGGCGTTGGGAGCTTGCCTTCCAACCCAACAGTCACGGTGAAGCTTCAGGCAGGGGACAAATCTTGCTAAAGGCTCTCCTCACAATGCCGCTGCTTGTTTTGACGTCAGCAACTCGGGCGATGCCGTCGGAACCAGGATAAACGGCAACAATGCGACCCATCCGCCATTTCAGAGGCGGTAAATTGTCCTCTTTCAGGGTGACGAGCGAATTTATCTTGAGCGGTTCAGTGCTGATCCGCCACTTGATTCGTTGCTGAAGTTGCGAAAGGTACTCTCTGCTCCACCGTTTCCAAAAATGTTCACGAAGCTGCTGAATGCGTTGAAACCGTCTGAGGTGATTGTAAGAACAGTCTTCGTAGCTACTCTCTGGCATTGCGGTGAGCGGCCTTCCGTTCAGAAAATGGCCCGGGGTGATAGGGTTCAAGTCTTCAGGGTCTGAGGAAATTGGAGTTAGCGGACGCCAATTTAAAATGGCCTCGATTTGCACTAACGTTGTATTAAGTTCCTCATACGTGAGGTGACAATTTCCCAGCACTCGAATTAAATGGTGCTTGGTTTACTTGACACCTGCTTCCCAGAGTCCTCCAAAATGCGGTGCATATGCAGGAATGAAGTGAAAGTTTATTCCTTCATTAGCAACACTGTCTGCCAAGGAATTGCAATGACTTTTAAGAAATTGTGAAATATCATTACACGCGCCTACAAAAGTCGTCCCGTTATCGGAATAAATATTCTGCGGCTTACCTCGCCGCGCAATAAATCGACGTAATGCAGAAAGATAACATTGACTCGTCAAATCACCAATCAGCTCCAGGTGCATTGCCTTTGTTGTGAAGCATATGAAAACCGCAATGTAGACCTTAATGACACGAGACCCACGGCCTTGTTTACTAACAGCTGCTATAGGCCCTGCGTAGTCTACTCCTACATTGATAAACGGATATCCTGGGGTAAGACGATCACGGGGCAAGTTTCCCATTTGAGGTGCTACGACTTGCCCTTTCATGCGATTACATCGTATACATTTATGATAGCAAGATTTTGCCAAATTACGGCCTCCAATAGGCCAATACCTCTCCCGAATACTAGCCAACAATAATTAAGGACTTTAAATTAACATGTTCAAAATTAAATAACAATTGTGTAAAACGATGTGTGGACTGTAGTAAAATAGGGTGCTTTTTATCAAAATTAAAATTAACATTACATAAACGCCCGCCAACACGCATTAAATTATGTTCATCTAAGAACACGTTAAATTTTAAGAGCGGACTCTTTTTAGGCAAGGCTTGTTTATTGATAAGAAGCTTATATTCAGGAAACGATTCTGCCTGTGAAATTTTAATAATAACGTTTAATGCGTTTTGTAACTCAGCAGATGACAAATAGGTCGCAGCCACTGGTGAACCCTTGCATCAATTTACAAATCTTAAGATATATGTCACAGAGCGTTTTAAACGCGATAGATTTGAAAATCGATTAAAATGAGCCTTGCGTGTCATCGGCTAATTTAACACCAACCTGTAACGAAATATTTCTTATTTCTGACAGCGTCTCATAATTTGAGGGCTTACAGGCCATTGAGACTCATCTTGCTTCAAAAATGGTGGCCCTGACCACCAAATGTCTAGGGACTGAAATAATTTAAAATTCACGCCGCGCGTTATATAGTCAGCGGGGTTAGTATCAGTGGGGACGTGCCTCCATGAATAATTTTGAGTTTTGTCTAAGATTTCTGCGACTCGATTGCGTACAAAAGGTTGTAACTTGCTAGGTAACATTCTTAGCCAACCTAATACAATAGTTGAATCGGTCCAGAATACAACCTTATCAATTGTAAGCCGAAGGGAGCTAACAGCCTTTTCAAAAAGCCGAACACCAACTAATGCTCCACATAGCTCCAGCCTTGGAATAGTCGTTGGCTTTATTGGAGCTACGCGACTCTTTGCAAATAGTAATCTAACTAAATAATTACCATAATTATCAATACTGCGCAAATAAACACAACTGCCATAGGCACGCTCAGAAGCGTCAGTAAAGATGTGCATTTCTATTAGCCTGCTGCTATCACAAACAACACAACGTGGCACCCGAATGTCATTCAACACCGGTAAATTATTTATCATATCTGACCAGAGCTTACAAACTTCTGGCGACAATTGATCATCCCAAGATATTTTTTCCAACCATAACCTTAGCAAAAGAATTTTCATTCTAATGACACACGGTGCTAAGAGACCTAGGGGGTCAAATATTTGAGCGATTATTGAAAGTATACCTCGCTTAGTATTATTAATGGCGATATTATTTCCTATCGGAAAACACAATTGATCTGATGCTGTTAACCAATTAACACCTAAAGTTTTGCTAGGTTCAGCAGTGCCGATGTTCAGGTCTAACGACGGCGACGGTTGTGTACACTCAGCAGTCAACCGCGGCTCATTGGATTTCCACTTTCGAAGTGGCATACCAGCAGCAGCAAGAGCGTTAGTCACCTTTTCACGAATATAAACCATCTCGTCCACTGTGGACCCAGTGGTCAACAAATCGTCGACAAAAAATCATTGATTATGATTTCCCTAATTTTAGGATCTGTACAGTCAAGACCTATCTGCTGTAAGCATCGAGTTGCCAGAAAAGGTGCACTTCCAGTACCGTAGGTTATGGTATTTAACTGAAATGCCTTTAATTTATCAGTTGAATTAAAACGCCATAGTATATTTTGTAAGTAACGATCGTCAGGATGTACAATAATCTGTCTGTACATTTTTTCTACATCAGCAGCTAAAACAAATTTATTTTGCCTGAAACGAATAAGAATCGGTAACAAGTCATTCTGAACTTGAGGTCGAACCATCTGGATATCATTGAGTGAAACTCCAGAGGTGCTTGGACTACTGGCATTAAAAACAGCTCTGAGCTTCGTCGTCGTACTGCTTTCGCGTAAAATACCATGGTGTGGAATAAAATAACAATTAACTGTATCTAAAACCGCACATTCGGACATATGACCGAGTGACTGATATTCTAACATAAATTCTTTATATAACTTATCTAATACAGGTTTTTGTTTATTTCTACGCTCCAATGAAAGAAAACAATGCTTTGCGCGTTGATAGGTATCACCTAAGACCCTAGAATTTTCCTTCAACGGTATCCTAACGCAGAATCGTCCGTCTTCCAAACGAACGGTATTTTTTACAAAATGATCTTCACATAATTGCTCTTCCCTAGAATAATTAGATGATGACGGGCTAACTTCCTCAAGTTGCCAAAACCTTGTGAGCTGGGTTTGAGGGTCATCCTCATTTGAGAAGGCAGAAGAATTTTGTGAAAGATTACATTTTAAACGATTAGATGGCTCTGACATATAGCTGTTAACAGGGCCGGAAACTAACCAACCTAGTTTAGTTTCGAACAATAATGGCTTACCATCGCCTAACCTAATCTTTTGAGTTTGTAAAATATCCCAGAACACATCTGCACCAATAAGTAAATCGACCTTACCGGGCGAGTGAAAGGTTGGGTCCGCTAAAATAAGATCTTATTTATTTTATTTATTTTTAAATTGCACAAAACAAATTACAATCTTATTATAAATTAAAAACAATCAAAGCTTATGTTTAGATCTAGATTGCAACTCAACACATGTGCATACATTGAAACAATTAAACATCAAGTTAACAGACAGAAGAGATGTACAAACATACACGTGTTACGAAATTAAACATAAATAAGAAAATATAGGTTTAATTTCGTAACACAACAACAACAATACTATATCTTAAGAAATATTTAACTATTTTACTTCTATTTGGGAAAGAGGATATCCTTTAGAATTTTTAAAAATGTGTAAAATCTAGGATGAAAAATGTCTAACTGTAAATTAGTTGTAACTAATTCATTATATTGTCTAGCCATTCTTACCAGCGGATTGTAATAAGAAATATAGTTTTTATAAATTTGCAAGGCAAAGAGATTAACACGGTTCGATCTACGTAAACTGTATTTAATGTTAAATGAAATATGCGAAAGCAATTCGGGTGAATCAATAATTGAATGAATTATTTTATATAAATAAACCAGATCAAAATATTTGCGACGAGCTTCCAATGGTTGTACATTGAATTTTTGCAGCCTCTGATCATAATTCAAGTACGTACGACCAACTTTTTGGCGGTAACAAATAATTTTAAGGCATTTCCTTTGAACACGCTCTATGTCGTTAATGTGCACTCTATAATATGGTGACCAGATCGGAGAGCCATATTCCAAGGTACTTCTTACCAGGGCATAGTAAAGATAAAGCACACTTTGAGCTTTTTTGAAACCTTTTGTTGTCCGTAGAACGAAACCTAGGAGCTTGTTGGCTTTCGAGATTATATGTTGGTAGTGAGATCTAAAAGAAAGTTTATCGTCGAAGAGTATACCCAAGTCTTTGACAACACTAGACCTATTAAGTACTTGTCCATCAATAATGTAATTATGTAAAATTTTGTTGCGTTTATTTGAAAAAGATATTGAAAAACATTTATTGATATTTAAATACATTTTATTCGTATTGCACCAATCTGAAACAATGTGTAGGTTGTTCTGCAAATTCTGACAATCGGCCAAAGACGTTATGTTGGCAAATATTTTTAAATCATCAGCGTAAAGGAGACATTGACAGGACAGACGCTCAATCAGGTCATTTATAAATATGACAAAGAACAGGGGGCCCAGATGGGATCCCTGAGGAACACCGGAAAATACCCTCACTGGTAAAGAAATATACCCCTTTAAGGCTTCCAATTGACTCCGATTATCTAAATATGATGAAATCCAGCGAAGCAAGTTACCCTGTATACCATAGGCGGCGAGTTTTTTGCAAAGAAGTTTATGGTTGACCTTGTCAAACGCCTTTGAAAAGTCAGTGTAGATAGCATCTACCTGAACACCTACTGAAAAGCTTTTACATAGGAAATTCTTGTATTCCAACAGATTGGTGATGGTAGATTTGTTCCTAACGAAACCATGCTGCCGTTCCGAGAGAATGGGTTTGATGTGATTATACAAGTAATAGTATAAAAGCGACTCGAATAACTTGGCAAAACAGGATAAAATGCTTATTGGTCTATAGTTCTCGCAATGCGACCTATTACCGTTCTTAAAAATGGGTACTATGTGCGCCACTTTCCAGCGTTTCGGAAAAATTCCACTGTTGAGTGATTTATTAAATATAATGCAAAGAGGACTTGCTAGCTGTGCAGCACATGAGCAGACAAAAGAAGGTGGAAGCAAGTCAGGACCAGCGCCTTTGTTTTTATCCAATTGACGCATTGCCAGTATAATGTCCTTAATGCTAAATGACACCGATGACAATACATTAACAATCCTGGGGTCAGAGGCAACGGTTATCAGATCGGGACAGGATGGCGAGTTAGGTAGGTTGTCAGTCTCAAAAACAGAACCAAAATAATTAGAGAAGAGTTCGCACCCTTAGATGAATTAGATTCTCCCAACGACATAACTCGAGGTATTGAGGTTTGACCCTTTTTGTTGTTTACAAATTTCCAGAACAATTTTATGTTCTTCTTAATAGAATTTTCAGTAGAAGATAAGTATCTTTTGTAACATTCTTTGGCTAGTCTTTTACATCTAGAACGAAGCAATGAGAAGGCATCATAATCGCGGGGATTATTGAACTTTTTAAACAGTTTGTGATATTTTCTCTTTTCCTCGTTGCATTTTATAAGGCTTTTGCTATACCAGATCGGGTAAGTTTGGGGTGTAGATTTTATCATTGGGGTGTGCCTTTTTATTATATCAAATAGCTTGTCATAGAAAATATCCGTACTTGTGTCTACGTCAGGCAATGATAATAAGTTATTCCAATCGACTAACTCTAGTTCCGCCTTAATTTGTTGCAAGTCACACTTAGAAAACAGTAACACTGTGCGTAAGCACTTTGTAAGACCTTTCACCTCATATGGTAATTTTATTTCAATTAAAAGGGCTGGATGATGTTTATCCAGTGAGCTCAGGGAAAAAGTATCATTTACACTGATGGTATCGAAATTTGAGAGGATTAAGTCTAAAAGACGCCCGTTAGCATTAGTAATGTTGGTAAACTGACTTAAACTACAGAGTGTCATAAATTCGTCAAGTAACAATAGTTTTTTGGAGAATGTACCGGCTAAGTTTGAGTCAAGATTTGTGTGAGTTCTGGAACAGAAGTCAGGAGTATTGAAATCGCCGACTAACAAAAAATTATCATCAGGTCGCGTATGCAACAAAATCTTTTGACAATTATTGTAGAATTGATCAAGTTGAACAATATCTATATCCGGAGGTAAGTAACAGACACAAATATTTAAATTAGGTACGTTATGCTTATCAGAAACTAATGTAATCCAGATATCCTCCCTACCGGTCTGCCATGAAATCTGGTGAACAATTTGATACTTTTTTAGTACTGCGATAAGGGCACCCCCTCCCTCGGATTTAGATGAACTAGTGCTCGCACGATCTCGTCTGAAGACATTATAGCGATCATCAAAAACTTCTCTATCATATACTCCCTCATTAAGATTTGTCTCCGTGAGACAAATAATATCATAGTTACAGTTCAATACATTTAGATAAAATTGTGTGAGTTTACTTCGTATTCTGTTTACATTTTGGTAGTATACATAAACCATTATAAATTTGTTTGACTTGCACAAAAAGAGAAACTATATTTATAGGGAAAGTGTGTGTATCAACTTACTTTAACTTATTTAAGGAGTCTAAGCTCTTAACAATGATAGGAGGACAGGTCTCATCCTTGCGTATGTAGATTTGCCCAAAGCGTACCCATACAAACTTATAATTCATTTCTTTACAGAATTTTCTTGCATTGCTATGTAGTGCCTTAGTTTCAGGAGACAGATGTTCGGAGAGATAAATTCTGTTTGTTTCACCAGTAAAGCCAATGTGTGTAGTTGCAAGCTTCTCTTTAGGATGGGTCTTATTGAACCGTGTTACGGCGGACAGCAAAGAATCACGCTGTATTTGTGACGAAAGTTAGTAAAGATCTGATGGAATATCAATATTTGTTAAGTCTATGTTTCCACTCGGAACAAAATCGGTAATAGTAGGTAAAATAAAACATTGAATCTCGCTCGTAAATTGCTCATTCAATGATTGAATGCGTAATTTACACATTTCCTGTATCTGTGTACATCCATTATTAATACCTAAAACCGATTCATTAATGCTTATCGTAGGCAAACCTAATTTTTTAAACATTTGCTCGGTTAATAAACACGCCGTACTGCCACTGTCTAACACTGCGCGTGCGAGATGCTCACAGTTATTAGCATCATATAATTTAACCAACGCTGTTGATAACAGAACTTCACGGCGCACAATACCGCGACCGCGACCGGTGTGAGCAGCGCATGCGTGATCCACACTCGCAGTCGCAGACAACGTTAGATTCGGTTGAGATGCACACGTCGATACAGTGCTACTATCAACTGACGTTATAATGTTATTGTCACTTGGCTGCGTCGGCGCACTACAGCTGTCAACAGTGTTAACCGATTTTGGCTTAGACGTCATATCATTAACGTGAATAATAGTGTTATGTTTACGTTTACAAACCTTACAGCTTTGTCGTTTGCAACGATTCGCAAAGTGTCCACTATTAAAACAATTAAAACACACTTTAAATGATGGCATTAACTTGAATCGTGACTCATTATTCAAAGATAAAAATTGTGAGCAAGAACTAAGACCGTGTTCGTGGCTTTTACACATAGGACAGATTTTAGAATGTGAATTATTATCTTGCACAGAAACCATAGTTTTATGTTTAGCACTTTGTTTATTCGATGAATCATTGTGAACGTGATTTGAACTCCGCGATAATTCTATGGTCTCGAGCAAGTCAGCATGGTTCCTTAGAAAAGTATTGAAATATTCTAATGTAACGATTTCATTTTTCGCTAATCTATCCTTGTGCTCCTCCCACTCACGAAAGGTGCCTGAATCCAGCTTTTTTGTTACGATATATATTAAAAGAGTGTCCCAATGTTTGACAGGTTCACCCAAGGATTCCAATGCAAGCAAATTTTTATTAAAATTATCGATTAGTCGCTTTAAATTAATAGACGGTTCCTTGGTAATCTGTTCAAGATTAAATATTGATGAAACGTGATTGTGAACCAGCAACCGTTTACTATCAAATCGATCACATAGCAGTTTCCACGCAGCTTCGTAGTTTTTGGCACAAAACTGTATAGACTGGATGACAACAGCAGCGGAACCTTGTAACGAGGTTCTTAAATAATGAAATTTGTTTATGTCTTCTATCTCACTATTCAAATGGATAAGGCTTAAGAAGGTGTCATGGAACTCCAACCAGTTCTCATATGATCCACTAAAAATTGGCAGCTTAATAGTTGGTAATTTGACGAGCTTATGGTTATTTTAACCATTACTTACACTTTTATCATTTGCAGCAGAATAATTATTCACAATATCTTGCGCCCTAGCAAGCAGCTTGTAATATGCGGATTCGAATTCATCTCTTTCTGCCGAATGATCGAAACTGTCACTGAGGCATTCAAGCTTCAACTGAACCTCATCGTACAATTCAAAGATAAATTTAATCTTACCGATACGAATTTGCAATTCCGAGATATCAGTAGAACTTAATGAAGAAACATCTAACCCATTGAGAAACGTAGAAAATGCCGTTACACGTCCCTTGTAACTGCCACGTTTATTAATTAATTCCTTTTCTTCGGACATTCTGGGAAATAGGGGTCAAATCAACCTGAAACGTTATACAAACCAACAGTTATTCACTATATTTTACCTAAATTATAAGTAGGTAGGTACCTATCAGTTATTTGTAAAGTTAATAATTCTAGTTTGCGTATAACGATGGCTACAATTTATACAATAGATCAATGCAAACTTTAATAAAAAGTCTAATTTTATAGGCAAATATACAAATTGTTATCTTTAAATATTACAACCTAAAGAATTTACCGGCTTGTCGAGTCAATTTACAATAATTAAGTTGATAAAAAGTAACAAAATAACTACTTAATTACATAAATGGCAATAAAATAATCTCACAAACCACAAATACTATAAGTCTTTTTTGAACTTCAGTTAGGTTGTCGGTCAAAATCAATGACAAATTAGACACCAAATAATGAAAATATGATTAATACTGACCTTTTTACATATCATTACCACTATAAGGCTTAATATTACCTGAGTGCTGGGTGAAATAAATAGGAGTTAGCAAAAATATAATTAAGTGCCCGCTATGAGACCGGGTCGTGTCCTTCATGTGACCCCTTCACCGTCCAGTGCAATTGCCAACGATATTTTTTTCCTCAGTAATTCCGTTTTCTGGTTTTTGTAATTCCGCTAGTTCTTCATCATCCGGTAAGATAGGCCATGTAAACGCCAGATAAGGATCTCAGGTAATATTCTTGAGTAAAAATGAGAAGCCGATGTGGTTAAGAATTTAACGTTTTAATTTGATCTTGTTACAATGACGATACAAGAGTGATTATCGAACGACAGTAATGAACTTAAAGCTACGAGAACGGGAGCGAACGGTACGAATGCGATTTCAATTTTAATCTGTGCTATGTAATGTGGACTTTTCTGAACAATAGGATTCTGCATATTCGAGGGTTTGAGAAATGAATTATTATTATCATCGTTCTAGCGTTATCCCAGTTCCATCCAAGACTTGGAGCTTGGAGTCCGATTATTAGTCTTACCATGGGGCCTAGCCAAATGGCATTCGCTTTGTTTTCTACTTTCGCTAACGCTTGGTTGCCATGACAACATAAGGAATTCCTTCTTCGTTGACCACCTGACATATCATAAGCCCAATGGAAGGAAAGAGGAACCCACCACGCACCGTCGGATTGCCCTCCCCAACTATTGCAATAGAAAAAGGTTGACAATACCGAACTCCTTTAAAGACAAAGGATAAGGGATATATGGAATAATGCGGAAATGGGTTCCAGGAAAATACCTGACGTGCAGTATCCCGCTCTATGCGCCGACTATGCTTCGACACGTGTTTCGCCTCTCCACGAGGCATCCCCAGGACCGATGGGCAACGACTGGGCTCAGTCGTTGCTCATCGGTCCTGAGGATGCCGAGGGTGCGTGATGGATTCCTCTTTCCTTCCATTAGGTTACAATGGAGTTCCGCCAAGTAACGCCTGATTCAATCAACTATATCGTAAGCCTACGTCAGTTCCATACATTTATGCACTTAGCGATTAGCGATATCGCTAATCGAATGCCATTTGGCTACATGCCCAGATTTGATAGAATTTCAGTTTTCCAGTAACCAGTTTGAGAAATGACGAAACGAATATGAACATAATTCGAAAGAAGAACAATGTCGAAAATCGTTTGCCAGTGAAAAATGCTTTTCGCAGCGCTTGGCCATGTCTGCGCCGGCCCTTGCATATCGCCATATACTGATATACTACCCGAGCATTTAATGATTTCAGCATTTTATTTCACAAGCACAAATTAATAACCAAATTTCTGTTTTTTGTAGAATACATCTAAGACAGTACGACTGGACTTTGGTCACGGTTCCACCCGCGTAGGACAATTTTACTCCCTTTGGCCTCCCCAATTGCCAAAAATCCATCCAATACAGCTGAAAACCAATGCCAGGCACATGTGTCTGAGCAATAAACTGAATTGGCCTCCTATTTTTATGCAGACGATAGGCGTGTACCGATTTATACAGTATTATAGTCTCTTTTTTACATTATTAATTTCAAAGCCTTTCGTCGGTTATGAAAAATTTACTCTTTTCTGTTTCTTTAGAATAAAGGAATAAACTAAAGGAACACACGTGCCAAATTTCACGCATAATTCGTGCGCTCAGTAATTTGACTGTGCTTTGTCTATCAGTTATTCAGTAAAGGAAGAGTTTTATATATACCGGTTAGGGGTTGGATTTAGAAAAAGTCGTATAGCAGTTGGTTCTCTTCCACATGAACGTTACCCGCGAGTGTAGCGCGGCAACATCTTGTACTAATTGGTCCGCGACGCGAAGATGTTCCGACGATTTATCGCAGGGCTCAGCACCTAGCTCTGTGCATTTAATGCGCACACTTTTATATTAAAAACTATGCTGTGGGGGTTACGACATATCATTATTTTGCTAGTAGTCTTTCTGTCTCAGAAAGCTGAACGTATTCTTTAAGCTACTGAAGCTTGTTTATCACATTATTAATACCTATTTTCATATATTATAAAAACTTTGAAAAGAAGCAGCGACAGCCTAGTGGAGAGACCGACAGACTGCTACGCAGAGGGTTCGGGTTCGAATCCACGGTACGCACCAATGACTTTTCGGAGTTATGTGCGAATTAAATTGTTAAACGGTGAAGGAAAACATTGTGAGGCAACCTGCATGTCTGCGAGTTCTCCATAATGTTCTCGAAAGACATGTAAAGTCTACCAACCCGGACAAGCCAGCGTAGTGGACTATGGCCTTACCCTTCTTATAGTGAGAAGAGGCCCGTGGCCAGCAGTGGGACAGTTTATATAAAGGGCTGATGATGATGATAAATACTTTGAAGCATTTCACGTTGCTAGCTTTAGTGGTTTAGTTTAGAAATTAAAGAGCATAGATATATTATGATGCTGATGATATAGAGAGGTGGTATTATTGCCACGGTCGAGTCTATACCAAAATCATATCAAAATAACATCACGCCTTTTATCCCCGAGGGGTAGGCAGAGGTGTATTACACACCCACACTTCGCCAGTTATGTTTCTGTCACAATGTAATAGCGGGCGAGCCTATTGCCATCTACCGGGTACATTATTAGTAAGCGAGCGATAATTAACATTTTTAATGCACACATAATTTCGAAAAGTCAGAGGTGTCTGCCCGGGGTACCTGGGGATCGAACCCGAGACCATCGTCTCGGCAGTCCATTGCATACACCACTGGGCTATCGCCGCTTAATCATATCAACGTGTTATGTAACATGCACAACAATTAAGACCAGTTTATTGTTATTTATACAGTTCTACTTAATTGTTTAATTCGTTTGATATTACTACTTTTTTCCACACTTCCTTAGATATAATCGCGATTGAGTTGTGCTAAGACCGCACTCTAATTATCTATATAATTTGGTGAATATTTATACCAAAGACTGCCTCCGTGATCCAATGGATAGCGTATGCGACTGCTGACCGGAGGTCCCGGATACGATTCCCGGGTCGGGCAAAGTGTTACTGGGTTTTTCCAAATTCTCAGTAGCAGCACGGCGTCTGGTGATGTACCTGGTAACGGCAATAGGCTCGCCCCCTATTACGTGGGACCTAAAAATTCATGGCGAAATGTGGGTGTAATATCCTCTGCCTACCCCTTCGGGGATACCGGCATGAGTCAAAGTGCTCGTTTTATACCACTTTTTATCTGAGTCCGTTTCACCTGAAACTAGATCCCTGTATGTAGGTCACTCTGTTGCACAAGAAACTTACTTTAATTGCTGAAATCCAATACTTTGAGTCTGCAATACATATAGGCATTACATAGCAGACTAGTTCTTGTTATATAAGATACTGCCCTGGAGACCGACTTTCTGCTAAACCAGCCATTCTTAACGGAGACTAGCGAACTGTGGGATATATTTTAGTGTATATATCTGTGTGCAAACAGAAAGGCACTCTTTGTGTTCTCACTTAACGATAAGATGACATATTTGACAAGAGAGAGATTGGATGCCGGCCCAATAGCTCAAGGTGTTGCTGCAGCATCATGGTGTTATACCATATAATATAATATATTCTACCACAAACACACATCACCATCTAGTCCCAAGCTAAGCAGAGCTTGTGTTATGTAATTACTAGATAATGGTTAAACATACATATATACTTTTTTTTTTGTAAATATCGGGCAACGATAAACGCCGTCAACTCTTGTTTAAAAGTCTTGCGCTTTTGAATGACAAATCCTAATTCTTTATGCGCGAATCGAGCATGCACGGTTGGCGTAGTGGTTTAAGCGGCCGCCTCACCGCTTGACACTGCGCCGAAGTGTTGTGGGTTCGATCCCCACACGAGACAACACTTTGTGTGATTCATAAATTGTTGTTTCGAGTCTGGGTGTTCATTGTGTCCGTTGGTTGTATGTTTGTAAAGTCCCCCGCGACACAGGATTTAGTCCTAATGCGAGAGTTGTCTTTTAAAAAGAAAAGAAATAGAAAGAAAGAGTATTCCCACCACCACATTATGGTGTGGGTAGCACCTTAGCAGCCTCGTGACATACGAACCACGTGGTATTCAAAAGTGCTGTCATCGATGTTTGGAAAGAGCTTCTTCAGATCTCCCTCTTTTCTTCTGAAGTCCACCTCGACTACCATTGGGCGACGATAAACGCCGTCAACTCTCGTTTAAAAGTCTTGCGCTTTTTAATAATAAATCCTAATCCTTTATGCGCAAATCGAGCACACTTCGGTGTTGTAGACCTTCGTAAGCAGTACGGCCGAGCGATGAGTGCAATGCACAGTACTCCGCACAGCATAGGTCTAATATTATCTAGAGTAAGTAGTCTTCAGGAACAAATTGATACTATTTGAGAGCACATTCGGCTGTTGTATTCGACTCTCATGAAGATGTTAGTTAATCACTACTAGCAATCAATACCTTCAAATATGACACTGCTGTAATTATGGAATATCTGTACCCCCTTTTGTTTGCTTTGTCTAGATAGCAGTCATGCAAGGACAAGCTAATATTCTTCTTTTGTTTGTTCACTACTATGGAAGCTCTCCTTATGAGCCATCTCAACTCGACGCCAAGCCGACCACAGTGTGATCGACCGGGCTTGGGACTGGCGGAGGAGGTGTGTGGAGGCTCTCCCCTAAAGGCGGGGCATACCCACTAAAACTACCGCGGTGTCCCAAAGGGTCCCGTGTACTGGCGATTCGCGGATAGCATACTTTTCCGCCCGCCGTTGATGTCAGTGGGTCCAGTATCGTTATGTTGGGAGGCGGCGCACACCATGCCGCCTCATAGCCTTTTGGCGGACGGGGACGGCAACGTGACAACACCGCATCTCCTCTTCCTCTGCGGCCCCACCTCAACGCAACAAATGGCGCGCCCCCATTTGGTCACGGGAGGTAGGGCACGCGCAACACAACACCGACACGCCTCTCCTCCCGCGACCATGTCCGACTGCGACGGACAGACAGAACCGAAAGAACTGTCCCCCACAACCGCACCTTAGGACACATCCTGCGCAGGCCGCCATCAAGCTCGCGCGGAGCCTCCACTCCCGGGATCTCCCTTAGCTTCACCGTGGGTGACAACCACGGTTACTGAGCCCCCCACCACGACAAGGTGGAGATCCCACGGGGGACAAGCTAATATGCTGTCAAATCCAGGAGAGCAGACTAGTGCGCAACCAGAATAATCTTATGATGCATTAATCTCGTAGAAGGTTGCCATTATTTTTAAATATATTTACTATAATAATTACTGTCACTATAGAAAGATAGGTAGGTACACCTCTTTGCACTAAAGAGAAATAGACATACAGTAGAAATACAAGAATACAAAATGCTGCACGCGATACAGCCGTTTGAAGTTTCTCTACAAATAATGCGTTCTTTCAGTGCATACATAAAGTTTTCATCATTTGCATTCAATTTATTCACAACAGATAGACAAACACATTGGCGTATAAATATTAGATGCAATTCTCCGTAACATTTCCTTTTTCTTTGAAAGTTATGATTGGGAGAAAATCTCACTAGTGAGATCGCCAACTTTGCCTTATTATAGCATAGCCATGTTGTGAGCTGCCAACCGTTGAGGTTAATGTGGATGTGAAAGTCTACTTTATTTAGATCTACAATATTTGTGTTATATCAAATTCATTTTCATTATATTACACCTACTTCTTTTCTCTCTGCACCACTCTAAAGAAGACTGGGAGATAAATAGCATGGCATTAAGTCCGCCTGTATACGCTGTGTATATAAAGATTTAATAAATAAATAAAATAAAGTCATTTTCCCTCAAATATTTTTTTTTGATCGATGAGAAACGGACGATGTTCTTGATTATTTTATATTATTATTTGGTTAATAGTGTTAACTCTATGGTGTATTGAATGGTAGAAATAGGTACTTTTCTTACTTTTATTCGATTCGCTTGTATAATGTTGGATAGTCTCGGATATGTTACACGACAATGTCCGTTATTCTATGCATGAACAGAATTATTTTTTTTATTTGAAGAGGTATACTTCAACGTTGGTCATATTATTCAAAGAGTATAAATACCATATCCGAGACTGTAAAATAGAACAATATGCACTAAACGGGCAGTTTCGTTCAAATTTGGCAATTCTTATCACGTTTTGAGAGAGTAAAATATATAAAAATTTAATTTACTGAGGGCAAAAGGAACTATATAGGGAAAATAAACCGTTTGAATAAAATAAACTTATATGAGCTACAAAATCGGCGTCGGTGCCGGTCAAACTAGAAAATTTATTACTATAGTAAAATAAAAGTGATTGTTAGTTCGTCGCCTGAATTGACTTCTTTCATTGGTAATATCAGTTTAGTACCTTAGTCGTTTAGACGAAAGCTATGTTTATATACATTCAGTTTTCTTTTCCATTTATAATCAGTTAATTTGTTTGAGGTTTGTTTATATTAATCAGGATAAGGAAAGGTATAGTAATAAAACGAAAATTATAAGTCGATGTATCATAATAAAGTGTACATTCGAAGCAAAATTAAATTCGTACTAAGATTATGAAAAAAATACAGTTACAATTATATCTTGCTTTAATGACGTAGCTTTTAAATAATTTTTTAATATATTTTATGGGCTCACGCCTGTAATCCCCGAAGGGGTAGGCAGAGGTGTAATATTACACCCACATTTCGCCATGAATTTTTAGGTCCCACAGCATAGGGGCCTATTGCCGTATCCGGGCACATCACCAGACTCCGTGCTGCTACTGCGAATTCGCAAAAATCCAGTAACATTTTGCCCGACCCGGAAATCGAACCCGGGACCTCCGATCAGCAGTCGTATACGCTATCCACTGGACCACAGAGGCGGTCCAGTTTTAAATACCTACATAGGTACATTGAAAAAATTTGCTCGTCGCATTTATGTTATACTAGAGGACGCCAGCAGATACGCATGCATTTTTTTTAAATTTACCCGTTTTGGCCGATCCCGTGGGAATTTCGGGAAATCCCTTCTTAGTGCACCCCTAAGGTCCCCAAGGAACATACATGCCAAATTTCAGCTTCCTGCGCCCAATAGTTTCGGCTGTAGCGTGTCTGTCAGTCAGTCAGTAACGCAAGGATTTTATATATTAAGATAATCTAGGTCGCAATCCAATTATTTGGAATACGCATTGTATAATGACGTCACTCATGACGCGTAATCTCCTGACATGGACGATCCATGTCAGGAGATTACGCGTTGCTACGCATTGACGGAGATTCTATTATCTTCGTCATTGACACTCACGCTCAGTACATCACTTCATCATCAGCCCTTTATACTGTCCCACTGCTGGGCACGGACCTCTTCCCATTATGAGAAGGGTAAGGCAATAGTCCACCACGGTGGCCAAGTGCGGGTTGGCAGACTTCACATGTCTTTCGAAAATATTGTGGAAAAGTCTCAGACATGCAAGTTTCCTCACGATGTTTTCCTTCACCGTTTAGCAAGCGATAATTAACAATTTAATACGCACATAACTCCGAAAAGTCATAGGTGCGCGCCGTGGATTCGAACCCGGACTCTCTGCGTAGCAGTCTGTCGGTCTCTCCACTAGGCTATCGCTGCTTTTTCATACAGTACATCACTTATGTGATGCCTATTTGGTGCGATATTTTAATTCTTTCTGCACCGTATTAGTTGGTCTTAGTACTTACTTAAGATTCATCTGTATATATAAAATTCTTAATAACTGACTGATAAAGTACTATCAAAACTAGGACAACGACAAAAAATATTTCCATAACAAGCTATCACCCATCTAAGCGACCTTTGTCAGCGTTGCTTAACTTTGCCGAACTATAAACATCAATTTTTCGCAAAGGAAGAATTTATCCACACAAATAAAATAAACTCAGTACATTCACTCATGGGCATATCCACAAGTTTCTGTCTCTCGCTCACGAGTCTGTAGCCTCCTGTACTCCAGTCGCGTATGAAGGAAAATTAGACTTTTTAAACTTGCCTCCAGAACTTCGATTTTACCTCATTTCTCCCAAGTTTGGACTTATTCCACCCCAGGTGGGCTGCAGTCTTACTACGAACGTTTTTTACAAAACCTTGTCGTGAATATATGTCTTGTTTAATGTTGCGCTTTGAGATAAGTTTGTGGTAATTTTAGCGTCGGTTGTGTGGTTCAACGTTCGTTTTTCAGAGCTAAATAATTGCTGTAATATTCATTTAGAAATTAGTGGCTGAATAACATAACTTAAATTCACGCCTTTTATCCCCGAAGGGGTAGGCAGAGGTGTATACACAGCCATATTTCACCAGTTATGAATAAATGTAATATATTATTACCACCATCTAATTTTAAAATGTACGCAGTCCTATCGCACCTTATTACGAGAGAAAAGAAAGCTGGGGATATGTGTGCTTTTAAGAAAAACGACACCACCTTCCATGTTTTAGAATATACCGATCGGTATGCGTTTAAGAATATGTGGATAGTAGCAGTGGCGGCGCTAGGCGTCGGCGACGTCGGCGACCGCCGACGGCCTCGCGCCTAAGGGTCGGCCTGGCTAACCTTTTTTTTCGTTTCGCCAATCATACTGGCATAGGTAGCCGACCCCGAACAATTCGGGAAAAAGCTAAGCAGATGTGCGGCTTCTATTATTTTCGAACACGTCCGTGACAGAAGTCAGTAGTACTATACGAGTACCTATTCAAAATCGTCTGTCTTGCAAAACTATCAAATGTTTCGGCCAAATAAGCGTTTTCACACACACTGTCCGATAAGATCTATACTGGGTGAAAATGTTTTTATTTTCAATTATATTTTATCTTAATATATAAAATCCTTGCGTTACTGACTGACTGACAGACACGCTACAGCCGAAACTGTTAGGCGCAGGAAGCTGAAATTTGGCATGCATGTTCCTTGGGGACCGTAGGGGTGCACTAAGGAGGGATTTCCCGAAATTCCCACGGGATCGGCCAAAACGGGTAAATTTAAAAAAATTGCAGGGGTAGCTGCTAGCGTCTTCTAGTTCATACATACGAAGTAAAGCGGGCCTCTCATCCTCTAAATATGTCAATGGGCCTCGCGAACTTGCTGTCGCCGACGTCCACATGAGGTCTAGCGCCGCCACTGGATAGTAGAAAAGGTATTATACCATTTGTGATTAAGATTAAGATAAAAGGCTATTGCTGAGCGTAGTGTATATACCACCAGACTGCCATGCTGAGGTTATCGGGTTCGAATCCATGGCGCACACCTCTGAATTTTCGAATTTGTGTGCGTATTAAATTGTTAATTATCGCTTGCCTCGGAGACCACGTTAAACCATCGGTACCGGCTGTCATGAAGATCTTTGACAGTCGTTACGGGGAGTTAGTACCTTCAAACAAACTGATAGTGGTCTAAACCATGGAATATCGCTATCCTTTTGGGTTGCGGAGGTCAGATGGCAGTCGCTCTGTGGAAAAGCTAATATTCAATCATATCTGGTTAGACTAGTTAGCGGACAGCGGGCTCCAAGGCGTGTAATTTGTGATTAAGATATTATACGATTAAATAAAAAAGAGACAAAATTGAGTCAGATCTGAACGAAATCCGTTTGAATCAGAATGCTCGATTGGACTGGAAAGTGTTTATTCTCATGTAACTGCCTATCAAACAGTCTACCTTTCAGCACCCAAGAAGACGTAATTGGAGAAGGAGAGATAATTGAACCGTTTTTGAAATTGAGGTATTTTGTAAAACGTGCCTCGGATGATACGAAGAGCGCGTGATGTATTCAGCTCTTTTAGGGCCAGCGCATATATAGCGAAGCGTGATTTTCATTGTTTAACTATTATAAACATTGTTCTGCTGCGCTTCGCTTATGGGCGCCGGCCCTTATGCCTTGTACTCACTTCATAGTAGTAACATTACATAACATAACATAACTTCACGCCTATTATCCCCGAAGGGGTAGGCAGCGGTGTATTACACACCCACACTTCGCCAGTTGTTTCGGTCCCAGTGTAATAAGGGGCGAGCCTATTGCCATCTACCGGGCACATTAGTAAGCGTAACATGACTGTGTTAATCTGGTTTTATTTGCCATGCTGTTCGTCAAAATAAACACCAATAAACCAATAAACTTTGCTTGCTTGTCTAAATCTAATGTGCCTTGATATTTTTTATTATCACAAAATCGTTACTATGCGTTGTTTTAAATTTGTAGACTGTAACTGTAGACTCTAGTCTAAACATTAATACACATGGTGAAAATATAGTTTACAAAATATACTATGAGTATATTTGTGTAATGTTTTGAACGTCGATAGTTACTACAGCATGCGAAAAATAACATTCATTGTTCTTCATCAGTGTGTCAAAATTGGGAATATATAACTTACGAAAATAACACACACCTCTTCG
Organism: Euclidia mi; assembly: GCA_944739405.2. Classification (NCBI taxonomy): domain Eukaryota; kingdom Metazoa; phylum Arthropoda; class Insecta; order Lepidoptera; family Erebidae; genus Euclidia; species Euclidia mi. The sequence continues at coordinate 45,525,386 of OX123195.2, forward strand.
AACTTTTCGAAGTTAAATATGTATTAAAAATGTTAATTATCGCTCGCTTAATAATGTGCCCGGTCGATGGCAGTAGGCTCGCTCCCTATTACATTGGGACTGAAACATAACTGGTGAAAAGTGGGTGTGTAATACATCTCTGCCTACCCCTTCGCGGGTAAAAGGCGTGAAGTTATGTTAGGTTATGTAAGTTATGAAAATAACAATCTCTGAGACTCCTAAGTAGTAAGGCCATATTATCATCATCAGCCAGCCGTAGGCCACCGCTTGATATATTCATCTCTGAGGCCCTATGATTGTTTGTAATTATTGCAAAGAATATAAAGTGTTACTACTCCACTTTATTCAGTGGATGTCATAAGAGGTGCCTAAGAAAAGTAGCGAGACTTGACTTGCCAGTCGTAACAGATCGACAAAGTTAAGCAACGCTTGCACAGGTCACCACTTGGATGGGTGACCGTGTATGGCATTTACATCTGAGCGCTACCGTACTTCGGAGGGCACGTAAAGCTGTCGGTCCCGGTTTTTGTCAAGGATAAGGATCGTTAGGCCATGTCGGAGGCCTTCGGACGTTCTGAAAACTCCGACACCAGAGTTGGCCACACATTCACACGAAAAACAAACAAAACAAATAAATAATATTTTGTGTAGAGATGACTCGTCTAGCTAACGTGGCAGCCCAAATAATCCAATTGAATCACCAAATCGGCCAAAGTAGCATACATTACAAACAAAAATAACTATCAAATTTAAAACATTATAAAATATCAGACCAAAACAACAGGAAAATACACACATCAGCCATTTATCAGGAACCCGTTGATAAACCAATTCACAATATATAACAGAACGAATAAAAAGCGAAGGGGAATGCGAACCGAATCGTCATTTATAACATCCTATCGGTTGTTTCCGAAACAATGTTCACGGATGACAAACGAGTTGGCCGACTTCATGAATAAAATGAAATTTTATCATTCGCGCTGGACTGTGTGAGTTTTATACAACTTTATCTTTGTAAGTTTGGCTAGGTCGCACTTTGGTTTTGTTGGGTTTACAACATGGAATATCAATACAATATATTTTATAGGTAGCCTTGCTGATTTCAGAATAAAGGCCAGCGCAACCGGGAAAGTAATACCCTGTCACAGAAAATCGACGTAAAGTAACAGCACCCTATACTGTCGCCTGTCGTTCGGTGAGTGAAAGCACTGGATGCTTCATCCCCTGTTTCTTGTCCCTTGATCTATTCCTCCTGATATAGCTTTTCCCAACCCAAACCTGGCAGCGCACTGACTTCTCTAGTATTGTTTGTGTCCATTTGTGGCGATAATTGCTTACACGATTACGATCGAATTGCACGTTTGCCCCCTATTATAATTAGATTTATACATACATTGCATTAAACATGATCGTTATAGAACAGGGAAAATTAATGTTTCAAACCATCGCAGATTACGTTTGTCTTGCATGCGTGTGTATTCCTTTTATCCGATCCACCTATCTTGGATAGTTGTGTTATGTGTAGTTTAGCTGAGTAGGATTTTCAGTCCTGACCTCGTTATTGTACAGGCAATTTGATTTAGTATTTAGCCGAACATTATACGGTCAAAATATATTTGTCCCAAGAATATGATGAAATAGAGATTTGTTCAATTGACCTTCCGGTCGGCACCAATGTTGTATCTATCCATGTATTTTGCTAAAGACATACCTACATTATTGGACCTATTTTGTAAGGAGTTTATGTCAAATACGTATGTATCTGCAATATCAATGCATCAAATGAAAGCAAAATGTTTATTGCTTTGCTTAAAGCAATCTAGTGATTTGATGAAATCACAAATCTGATTCAGTGAAATTGTAAAATTAATTGAAGATAATATTCAATCATTATTTTACATTAAGACTCTGTGGCTGCTAGGAAATCGCTCTTCACGGTAGTAATTAATAATTAGATATTATTAAAAAAATAACACGGGGTCTATCGCCTGCTAACGATTTGATTTACGAACTCACACGAATGCTGAAAGACAAATGCGTTAATTTCTTCAACTCACGTTATAGTATACTTGTGCAAGGATAGACTTGCGTAGGTATATTGTACCGCAAGTGAAAGCCATGAGAAAGAAAGAAAATAAAAGAAAGAACAATTTTGAAATCTCAATTGAGATAAAGCGAAGCTACACAGCACTGTAGGGCTACTAAGTTTAGTATAACAGAGTCGTCGGCCACTGGAATGCAGGCATTCTCGGCTGAACGCTTGGAATGTTGATCGCACAGAATGTGGCCGTGGCTTATCGCTGGATTTGATTATGTATCAATTTATAGCTAGTTAGGCGCCCGGCTAAAGGGTAATTTAGTGTTACATAAATGAAGTCAAAATGCTTCGAATACCAAGGCGATGTTAATAAAGTTAAGCGTAGTTTGCCAGTGGCTGGAAATAATAATAGTTCATTTTTGGTTCTTCGAATTCGAAATTCGATTTTGGAATTCGACCTCAAAGAAAACTCCTACGGCAACGCAAAAAGAAAAAAAGATATTTGTAACAAAGAAATTACTTTTTTTATGTTATTGTTTACATGTTTTATTTATTATTGGAGTTTAATAAAAATAAGTCTAATTAATAGTAAAAAATTAGTATTTAACCAATACATTTTTATTTAGAATTACAACAATGATACATTTGAAAAGTAAACATCAGAGACGCGGTATTAAACGCGATTTAAAAAAGTAGCGGGAATAAAAATTTCGCTGATGCTGATACAGTATAGCGTAACGTGTCAAATTATATTAATATATAAAATAATCTAAAAAGATGAGTGAAACTAGCGATGATGACTGTACTTTAACACCAGAATAGTTAAATCAACAAGTGATTATGCAGAATTAAATCTATTCCAGTTCATTTCTATGTCTCCTAAGTAATAGGTATGTGTTTTCACTGCGGTGGTGAAAAGTTATGTGTGCTACACGAGAGCAAAGTTTTTTGTATCTCGTGCTGTTGAGTCCCTCACCCCGCTCAGGATTCTAACTTTGATTCACTCGCTACGCTCGTGAATCAATCATAGAATCCTTCGCTTGCTCGGGACTCAAAATCAGCACTCGAAACAAAAAACAACTTTGCTCTCTTGTTGCACAAAGAACTATTTCTTTATTTCTAGAATACTGAACGAAGGTGGTTTTTCTGGGCTGTGTGACAATATTTATTTGTAAATTTTTCGTACCTTAAAATATATTTCGTCTGAAAAAGAACATGTCCCACCTGGCTGATGTACTTTGATCTTATAACAATGCATAAATTACTTATTTTAAAATATAAATATGTAATTGTGCTGAACATGATTGTGTTTGTCACTTCATTGCTCCCAATTTGATTATTTGTGTGTATATTTCTGTGGATTCATGGATGGTTAGAAAATTAAAAAAGTGGCGCCGCAGTTGGTGTGTTACCAAATTTGGTTTGCAGAATATAGTCAAGGATTGAACTACGACGTCTGTCAGGAATGCCTCATAGTTAGAATTCTTTGGGTGAAGATGCAATGTCACATCGTCATAATATCCCTAAATTTATTCCCGCTGTAGCTCTCCAGCTGCCAGCTCCAATGAATTTGGCTTTTATTATCAACCAGATTTGACAGAATATTATCTTTTCGCAACAGTGTTGCATTTTATATAAAATCAATATTGTGTAAGCTGCGGGAGCGATGATTGCGCCGCCTAGTGATAGCAATTATTGCGGAGGTGAGTCTTGTCAATTATTGGCTAACAGATTTTTTTAACTCGATATTATAAATGACATAGCATTTGAGAGATTAGTCTCGTTTTATAATGTGTATAGCTTTAGCTAAATTACGTGCATGATATACAATGAATCTTTAGAAAATTGCCGAAACATATGATCAAAGAAGTCACTATTGAATTTGTATTTATGTAAAACTAACTACTGTCATGCACAGCTCATATTGACACGTCGACGCTGTCACGTGCGCAAAGGGGTATATTTTTATGGAATACGTAATTTTGTTTGACTTCATACGCGATGTCCATATTTGCCGAAGACTCGACGTCCTACATGCAAAGAGCGAGTGTGTATACAATGTTAGACGGCACGGCAAGGTAAGTAAGGCTCGTTCGTAATTTGCTTATTGCGGGAAAAAGTCAGATTTTTTAGTTCGATGGTCTTAATTTATATGTGTGTGATATTTATTTGTGTGTTATCTTAGGCAGAGGTGTAGGTAATATTACACTTACATTTTGCCTTATGAATGCAGGTTCCACATAGCCTAGGCCTAGCCTAGCATAGCATAGGGGGCAAGCCTATTGTCGTTACCGGGAACATTGCCAGACTCCGGGCTGCTACTGAGAATTCGGAAAAACCCAGTTACACTTTTGCCCGACCAGGGAATCGAACCCGGGACCTCCGATCAGCAGTCGCATACGCTACCCACTGGACCACTGAGGCAGAATATGTGTGATATTTATATGAACCTATGCCTTAGTAATGCAGATTTCTTGTCTTTCTTTCATTCTTTATTTCCCTCTTATAGGTGGACCATTGAAAAACATTCTTTAGTGTGCGCCTATGTTATCACAGGAACCCATAGTGCAAATGTCATATTTCTAGCTTCAGTAGTTTGAAATTTACGAGCAGACCCCTTGCTCTAAGACGAAAAAGACTACTTGCGAATAACGCTAGGACGACGATGATAATTGATATAATTTTATTATAGAAGTAAAGCAACAGAAAAAGAAAAAGAAAAATAGAAAACGCAGGCAAGGAGAGCTGACCACAGATAATGGCTTCAAAAAGTTAGGAGAAGACGGTATAATTTTATTATACTGTCACTACAAAAAAAATGCAATGGAAACATTCAGTGCCTCTAACGAAACAGGTCTTAGCAAATAGAGGGAGACATCGGTTGATAGAAAAATTTTCTCGAGAGCTTTTTGGCTGCGAACAGACAGACAGACGGATCCCCTTTGAGAGGTTTCGCGACGGAACATTTTAGATGTTTGCTATAAAGATATATAAAACGTATTTGACGTTTGAAGAATTCTCTTGTAGGCGAATGAGTTGCAGTGGAATAGTCAAAAATAGACCACAATTAAGATTTTTGAATCTAATAAAATGTTTGTGAAATGTTAGACGTCCACTGCTGAACATAGGATATATATCCTAATCAAGCTCTTAAAAAAACAGTTTATAGAATATATAATTATATGCATTTTCACTTTATTTTAATATTTTTGTTAACCAGAGTAGTCCGTGTGGTGATGGATTCAGAATACGTAATATCACCACCCCATATCATCCCATGGGTGTCGTAAGAGCCGACAGAGGGAGCATATTATGCAGAGAACAGCACTGTAAGAGAAGGAAAACTTGATACAAACCCTATACCAACTCGTTTGGCCAGCGTGATATAGTAGGCCAATTCCTCCTTTCAAATGAAAGGCCTAGTCCAGCAGTGGACTGTTAAAGGCTGATGATGAACCAGAGTAACTCTAAAAGCTAGGTATGTTTACGAGCTAAGTTTTGAAACTATCTGATATACGTGATTAGCTATTTTGAAGTTACTGACCTTTCATCTTCAATACAATGGCTTTTTAGTTGTTTTTGGAATATACGCATAATTTCATTGGAGTTATGGATCTGAAATTACTCTAATTTAATTGAACTGTATCGCCCACTGGATATTGCTTTTATCTCACTACTGTCATTTAACATAGCGTACTGTTAGTAATAGTATCAACAACAGTAAAGAGTGCTTATCATAAATGTAGCTAATTATCAATAATACAACATTCTATTTGTGCACAAACAGTTCGCGGTAATGTCTAAAGAATTTGTTCGCCGAGCCAGCGCACTGTTCACAGTCTCTTTGTTTATTTGGAATCAAAAAGAATTTTTTGTTTACTGCCGTCATCTAATGAGACAGCGGACGTATTCTTTGTTATTTATCGAGATGAAGCCGACGTTTCTTCCCATTGTTCCGGCGACGCGACGCGCACCAACTTCGCAAAAATGTATTTAGTTTCTCGTACCGAAACTTTTGCGAAATTATTTTTCATCGTCAGCTTTACCGGGCTGTTTATGTACGTAGCGCTCGCGTTTTATTCTTTCCACACCGCGTACAGCACCGTAGCTCAGATATCAGGAGATCAAGAGCGCAACAAAATACGGAACACACCTATAGAGAGGTTTACAAAAGATTTGAAATATATTTTGATATGGGAAGTAAAAAATAATTCGGTAATTCAAGAAGGACAGATGCCATTTATAAACTACGAGTGCCCAGTCATCAGTTGCTACATTACAGCAAATAGGTCTACACTAAACGGGAACTATACTAATTTCGATGCTATAATATTTGACGCAAATGTTGCACGATGGATGCGTCGAGATTTACCTAAATATAGATCGCCGCATCAAAAATACGTGTTCTTTTCGAACATGCCGGCAGAAAAATTTCCTATCTGCAACGTTCGTATGAACAACTATTTCAATTGGACATGGACTTATAAACTGACTTCTGATATCCTAAATAATTTCATTGAAGTAAAGGATAGCAGTGGGAATCTAGTTGCTCCAGCGATGGAAGTGGTTTGGCCGAAAAATGCTCCTAAGTCTTCTGAGATGGCAGATAACATTGACGAAGTAAACACTAAGACGAAGGCTCTCATATGGATAATGACAAAATGTGATGGAAGACTTAAATCCTTAATTTCTATCAAAAAACTGCAAAAAGCTTTTGAAGAGCATTCTTTAGTTTTCGATATATACGGCTGTGGAAATTTAGAATGTCCAAAAAGTGGATGTTCAGCACTGATCGAGAAGGATTATTACTTTTATTTGGCTTACGAAAACATTATTGCGGTGGATTACGTCAGTGATATGGTTATAGACGCTTACCATCATGATGCAGTGCCTATAGTTATTGGGGGTGCTGATTATACCAAGTAAGTATATGTTACGCTAATACTCTTTAACATATAGGTACATAGACTATTAATAGCAATCCATTCTTTATGTCTGAATTTAAGTAATTTAATATTAGGGTCCTTAATTCAATAAATCAATACGGAGAATCACTTGACTCTTTGTATTAAGCCTTCCTCGGCCAATTATGTCACCATTTCAATACTATATTAATACCTATTAAATAAATAGGTATTAAAATTGTGATTCTTTTTAAATCTGATCAATTGCTTGTATAATATTTATGGTAATATTTGTCTACCACAGGTTCCTACCGGACAAATCGTACATAAACTTCCATGGTCTCAATGAAGAGACACTGGCTGCGTTAGTAGCTTACACTTTACGAACTCCATCAAAATATAGAGAGTACTTTGCTTGGAAGAAGCGGTACAGCATCAATAGAGTGGAAGACGGCAAAGGGTTCTGCCAACTCTGTGCTTTACTAAATAACAAGCAATTGTTTGAAGGCTACAGTACGTACAAGGACATTAGGAAATGGTGGTATCCAGGCCCTCTAAGGGATGTATGCTACCCAAAGGGCGCTGAGAAATATTCTGAGGTTCTGGTGTATCTGAACGCTACTGGAGTAAAAACGTAGATGTGGTATTAGTTTCTGTTTTATAGGAACAATAAATTTGATAAACAGTGCAATATATAATACCATCTAAAGACACCACTTCGTTTGTTCGTTGATATTTTCTGATCCTTACGAAACTACTGAAATAACATCATATGATGTCTTAATTCGATTAATTGGAAAAAACAAAAAGCAAATGGACAAATATACGTTTAAGTACTTGCTCGATTGATTGAGGGCAATGTGAGTGAGGAGACTTACATACATACATACATAGACTCACGCCTGTTTCCCCGAAGGGGTAGGCAGAGGCATATTAAACGCCCAATTTCCATTAAGTGAAGAGGCTTACTTAATGGAAATTAAACAGACTTAAACTGTAAATACATTTTTTTTGTATAACAATTGTTTACCAGCAATGTTTGAATTACATCTTTTAAATAATTTCAGCTGTTTGTTTTAATATTTACCAAAATGGATGGAAACCGACCATGGTGTTATAATTTTATTAAAATTACATCCACAGATAATGTCGAATCCTATTTGACTAGTTTTTGTTATTTACAGTTTCTATTTCGGCAAAGCTAAATAGTAAGTGAAAGTTTATTGCATACGTTATATCCTTATTATTCAGTTTAATTTGTGGAAATGTAAAGCAGGATGTAACGGAGGTAAGTTTATCAGAGTCGGGTTTTAAATTTGATTTATCGGAGTTGGAACCGGAGTCGGAGGCAGAGTCGGAGTCAGAGGCAGAGTCAGAAGTGGTCACAAGAGAGATATTTTTAATTTTAAAACTGTTAAATAGCCGTGTGGTTGACGGCATAGAATACAAGTGTCACCACCCCCTATCTTCCCGTGGGTGTCGTAAGAGGTGACTAAGGGATAACACGATGCAAATACCATCTTTGCGTAGAGACGGAAAACTCGACATCAAACCCTATACGACTGACTCGTTGGTCTCGCGGCATAAATGTGCGCGTGGGATCGGGAGGTCCCGGGTTTGATTCCTGGGTCGGGCAGTGTTATTGGGTTTTTCTGTCACGAAATTCTCAGTAGCAGCACGGAGTCTGGAAATGTGCCCGATACGGCAATAGGCTCGCCCCTTATTACGTGGGACTAAAGTATATCTGGCGAAAAGTGGGTGTAGAAATACACCTCTGCCTTCCCCTTCGGGGATAAAAGGCGTGACGAATATGTATATATGTATGTATGTAAAACTGATGAAAACATCATTCAGTCAACCTTTTTTCATTTTAATTATAAAATAACCTTAAAGGTCTCCCAACGCGACGGGTACGAACCAGTTCGTGCTTGTCGACGCAGGCTGATTCCGCTATTTTCTATGCTTCAACCGCCGATTAAATCCTCCGATTTAAAAGTTTCGGAGGCGAAATCGGAACTGGAGGTGTAATAATAATCGGAAGTTCCGACTTAACGGATTCTGAGTCTAAGCTAAGTAACAACCCTGGTGTGAAGAACAAACTTATATGCACATTTATAATATTTGTAAGCCTGACGTGAGAGTCTTGCATCGCAACCGGGATAACGCTTAGATGACGATGATGAATATTGGGTGTGTGTTTCGAAACAGTGGTCATTGTGGATACTAAATATTTAATATTTATTTATATTAATTTAATTTTTTGAATTGTCTTTTTTGCGAGTCTCATTAGTTTCATCAAAAAAACTTGAAGGACGTCCTATAAAGTAGTTAACACGTCACTGGCTACACTGTTTTCGTAAACAAAGGCTCAAAACATTTAAAAGGTTAGTCTTTTGTCACCCTCTGAGGAGTTTTATAAAAGAGCATCTGATATTTTCTTACATTATGAGACGTTTTGGTTGAATGAAGCTTTTTCTTCAAAGTTCATGCCTGATTTGTTACTTAGCCTTAGGGTTTATATTATAAGAGCGCTATTGACATTTGTTTAAAATTCAAAGTTCCATCCTATACTTTTATAAGCTGTTGAATTCTTAACTCTCATTTAAGTCAGCATTAAGATTTGACTGATAAATAAAAATAATATCTGCATAAACTGCTTAGCACCGTTCACTATGAGAACAGTAAGGTCCTTCGTACTCGTAGCCGTCTCATAACCGTTTTGGATTTTTGTTTGTTTCTGAATATGAACTTTTAGAAGACGATGCCGCAGTTTTCATCAAATGGGGGACAGACATTGAGTATATTTAAAAAGGGTGCTATTATTTAGGCAAAGGAACGCTTAAATCAACTTGACGATGTCATATCGAACCACCATTTGCCTGCCGCAAGTCTCGGAGAGCTCGTTAAATCGCCGGTACCGGCTATCATAAAGACTGTTGACAGTGGTTGCAGTTAGTACCTTCAAATAAACTGATGCTGGAGTAAACCACTGAATATCGCTTTTCCTTGCGGTTGCGGAGGTCAGACGGCAGTCGTTCTGTGGCAAAGCTGATATTTTGTCAAATCTGGTTAAACTAGTAAGCGGACTACGGGCGCTGAGGCGTGTATCAAAAAATTCTAAAATATTTTTTTTATAAACTGATGCCTGTATCCCCGAAGGGGTAGGCAGAGGTGTAATATTACACCCACATTTCACCATGAATTTTTAGGTCCCACGTAATAGGGGGCGAGCCTATTGCCGTTACCGGGCACATCAGCAGACTCCGTGCTGCTACTGAGAATTTGGAAAAACCCAGTAACAAACACCGATCTTGTGTGACACTCGCATCCATCCGCCGCACGAAATTCCAAAAAGATAATCCCTCTACCTTGCAGGTCCACCTACATATATAGTCGTTTACTGGATGAAATTGATCACCCTATGAGGCCTCATAGTGTTGTTTGCGAATATAGGTAATAGAAGTAAAACTGTTCTGCGTACCACTCCACGGATTATAAAGTGAGAGCTTACGTACAGTAATTTTGTTCTGCGAAACTAGATTTCCTGCGATTCGACTTCAAAAAGGCCGCCGCTTTGAACCTACATTTTGCTCCAAAGCCTCAATGTAGGTATTACCTTTGTCATGAACGATAGTACAGTAAACTGAGAATTGTTGATAGTTTTAGATAAAAGGCGAATTGGCTAGAGCTTTGGATTTGATTTTAAATTAAAAGAGGAGTCGACTTTTGTGTAGAATTTATTGTCCTACTTCGAATTATATTTTGGTTATAGGTACGATTATAATCGTGATTCATAGATAGTTTACTAGTTTGAGGTGCCTTGAAATAGTATAAGTGTCGTTGTTTATTTATATGTTTGGGTCTTTGGCTGTATGCTTATAATTAAGTACACTATACGATTATGGGGTTTTACTTTTTAGATATCTTTTCGGATACTCTTAATGTAAATAATTGTGTTAAACTAAAAATATAAAAATTTTATTTAGTTGATCTTTGTGTCTGTTTTCCTTGACAGGCGGTACTGTTATTACCAGTGCTTCTATATGAGATCAGAAATAGACTGCCTCCGTGGTCCATTGGACAGCATATGCGTCAGCTGATCAGAGGTCCCAAGTTCGATTACCGGGTCGGGCGAAAGTGTTACTGATTTTTTTTTTCAAATTCTCAGTAGCAGCATGCAGTCTGGTGATGTGCCGGGTAGCGGCAATAGGCTCGCCCCTTACTTGGTCAGTATTGACGTAATAAGGTGGGACCTAAAAATTCATGGCGAAATGTGGGTGTAACATTACACCTCTGCCTACCTCTTCGGGATAAAGGCGTGAGTTTATTAAAATATACAAAAAATGGCAATATATTTTATAAAAGACACCTGTATTAAAGACGCCATTGAAAGGTGTACTTGGTCGTAGCTTTACGAATATTTAAATAACATACACGCAACAATCAGACTCATAATAAGCTCAAGTGTTTCGAACAAAATATTGTCCCGGATTTCTTTGCCGTAAATACTGTGGCTTCTAATATAGAAAAGTAAAAGAAAATTTACCTCATATACGAAGCTATTACAACATAAGCTGTGTACAAACTTTTCGGGAAAATACTAAACTTAAAATACATCGTGTATAGATTTATGTTTTAAGGTACATTTTGTTACATCGTTTTATTTAAATTCTAAAGCAGTTGCAATAAGGTTTTCTTTGCCGAACCCCGCCTCCTAATACAGAAAAATTAGAGCCAATTCCTCTCATATGGATTTATATTTTAAAGTAAATTTTATAACATCATCTAAAGCTGCTGTAATAGGGTTGCTATTTGCCACAAATTCTGTGCCTCCTAATACCGAACAGTTATAGCAAAACTTCTCTCAAATATATATCTTATCATGAAAACACTGACTGAAAGGACATAGTATAGATTTACATTTTATCTAAAGCAGTTGAAACAGGGGCTCGCCGTAAATACTGAGTCCGTTGAAAAATTGATGCATTTCGTCAGCGGATCGCAAGTCGCCGAGTTGTAGGTCGGTTAGCATACCGTCGAGATAGCCCCTCGAATATTCAAAAGCTCTTTGTTGCTGGCCCTACTTACGTTCTGCACTATGGAAATTACCTCAGTCTGTTTGTGCCTTTGAACTGCCTGATTTGTATTATTATTTTATATTGCCTTCAAAGTCTTTACTTTATTTGGAGTCAATATAATAGTATAAATAAATCAAATAGAGCGGCATGCTTAGCCGTTATGCTGAGTCGGAGCCGAAACCTTTGTCACCAGCTTGCGTGGTGATAAGAACGGCAATTCTATCTTCCCTCTAATTTGAGTTTCTAAGTTTATTTTTGTTTATCGATTACATAACTTGACCGTATATCTGACATTTCTGTAGTATAAGTGTCAATGTCAGCCGAAAAGTGCATTAGTAAATGTAGTTATGACCTAAAAAAAATTAATCCTTAGTTTTCATTTTCTATCATTTGGATGTGTAAATGTTACATTCCGACGTATAGCAAGTAAGTAAATATTGCTCTCTGGTTTGACGTCCGCGTCTACTAAGGAGCTAGTTGAAAACCAGCGTCGGGCACATGTGTCCGGCAATATGCTGAACTGGCCTCCTATTTTTGTACAGACGACGGGCGTGAACGATTTGTGCTTAGTTGTAGTCTTTATTTTTGTTTTTACACTGTTCTTATCATGTCCTTCGTCTATTATAAAAATAAACATTTTTTACTTTACTTTACTTACTAAATAAAGTCTTTGTTTCATACTTAAAAGTATGTTTATCAGTTACCTGGTTGCACTACGGAACTAAGCACAGTTTATAAAGTTAAAACCATTAAAGGTTTGTAAAAGGCGTCTGTTCTTTCGTATTCTCGCTAAACAATAATAATATTAATGCTTCTGTATAAAGCATTTGCAGATTAATATGAATATAGGAACAAGTGACGTCTCACCGTGCCATTGCTTGCTCTGTCTAATAAGCAATGATTCCGATCAACTACTGGGTAGCAGGAGGTGTGTAAGATTTTATCTATTGTTTTTATTTTTAAAGAAATTTAGAAATTTAATTGTTTAAAGGATTTCGGACGACCGGTTGGCCACCGCGGGCGTGTAAGCGACTGCCACGCCGATGGTCGCGGCTTCGAATCTCGCTGTAGTCAAACATTTGTGTGCACGAACATGGATATTTGTCTTGGTCTGGGTGTTTATACGTATGTATTTACAAAAAAGTATATATGTTTGTTTATCCATAGTCTAGTACCTATAATACAAGCTCTGCTTAGTTTAGGGCTAGGTGATGTTGTGTGAATGTGGTAAAAAAAAAACACCCGAACTAGGAATAGACTGTGTTCCAAAACTTCTCCACTTTACAAACATACAATCAACAGACACAAAGATCACCAATATACTTATCAACGAATTTGAGGATCACACAAGATGCTGTCTCGTGTAGGGATCGTAACCAAAACACTCGACGCTGAGCTAAACGGGGAGGTGATCACTTAAATCACTACGCCATCCATGCAATCCAAAATGGGTAACAAGAGCAATCCTATATTGTTAGACTGGAAGTCGAACCCTGTGCTCCAAAGCGAAGATCTTGGAGATGGATATTATTTACATGTAATTTAGGAGTAATACCTAATCAAAGTATCACTGGGTCATAATACATTAAACTTCTTGTATTTCATTTGACACGTTCTTCGTGACTACGGCTGTTGTGAAAAGTACTAATTAACTTTTATAACGCGTAACTGAGTCCGCCTAGACAAAGATAAATCGCTATGATTTTCGTCGAAAATGGCGTTTTCTTGAAAGAGAAAAAAATATATAAATTTTAATGTAATCCGGTGAGCGAAAATAAATAAGAGGAAAGCCCAGGATGTGAAAAAAATGTCTATCACATTTTTCACATGAAAAACCACCTTAATTAAGTTATTCTTAACTTCTGGCACATTTATAAAAGAAAATATGGCAAACTTAATGTCAATAGTAATCTCTACCAGTCAATCTTTGGGTTCTCATCATCATCATCAGCCCTGTATATAAACTGTCCCACTGCTGGGCACGGGCCTCTTCTCACTATGAGAAGGGTAAGGTCCACCACGCTGGCCTAGTGCGGGTTGGCAGACTTCACATGTCTTTCAAGAACATTATAAAGAACTCTCAGACATGCAGGTTTACGATGTTTTCCTTCACCGTTTAGCAAGCGATAATTAACAATTAAATACGCACATAACTCCGAAAAGTCATTGGTGCGTGCCGTTGATTCGAACCCGGACCCTCTGTGTCGCAGTCTGTCGGTCTCTCCACTGGGCTATCGCTGCCATATAATACTTTGGGTTCTATTTAACAAAAAAGTATTCGTTGATCAAGGTCAATAAATAACTTACAACTGCAATGAAATATCTTTACTGAATTTCGTATTGGAATAGTTCTCTACCTAGACTTATCTACTACAGAGGTGCTTATGAAGTAATCAAGTCAGGCTGATGAATATTCGAGAAGGCTTGACACTCACGTCGAGAGGGCGCCACTGAGCTAGCGATTTGAATTATGCCTGGTCAGGCCCTTGAGAGCCTGCCGTGGTGATAATTAAAATACAGGGTCGTGGAACAAAATTCTTTGGGAATAACTTTAAAATTGTCTGTGAAATGGGTACGAGGTCAAATGTGGTTTGTATTTGCATGGAAAATAGTTTGTAGTGGCAAGCGTAATAATTATTTACTGTTATAAGGTTGAACTATAGTCGGTGCCACGAGAACATAGACTTTTTGTAAACAAAGAATTTCTACTAAGTGACTTAGCGATAGTTCTGTCAAAAACAAATAATGTCAAATCCAATGAGCGCAACGGTACATAGATACGTGTCATTGGAAACTAATATGCCAATGGATCGGGTTTTTATCAATATTATTCGCTGTCAACAGGATCTTTTGATGTTTTGAGGTACTGACGCCTAGAATGTCAACATTTGGCGTTAGTTCATTGAAATGTTACATTCTTGGGCTTAACATGCATTTATCAGAGAAAAAAAAAAAATTTTAGTTATCAAGAAGGGGTAAATGTTAAGGTAAATACAAGTTTATAGGATAGCAACGCTCTGCCCGCTGCCGGCATCTCGAAAAAGCGGGTGCAGAATAGCAGATGGCAAACTATTAGTCGCGCAGAAAATTATTTATACCTAAAAAAGAAATTGTGTTTTCAGACTATCGTAACTTTTAATGGAGTGAGATTCGAGTTCATTCTGACGATTTTATTCACAGAAAACGTAAAATCTCCATGCCTAGAAATTTTTACGCTATGTACTAGCTGGTTATCTGTAATATTATTCATTGTTGGTCAATAATTTAATATTTTAGGATAGGTAGGCTACTTTGCAAATGATTTATTGTATATGATTTTAAAAAATCATGTCAATAATAGAGTAACATGTACTCTATAATTATGTACTCTATCATTTACATACATGGTACTCTATTTTTCCTTAATTTACAGAATAAATTACGTGTAAAACGATAAAAAAAAATCGGCAATTTTATGAACATTCGACCATTCAAAATTTCAAACACAAAATCAAATATTTTTATTTCAGTAAAATTTAACAATAAAAATTTAAAAACATAGTAGCATAATTAGGCATTGCAAAAATAAAGACTGTTCAAAAAGTATAAAATCTTAAACACAACTGTTTGAAAAAAGGTTGTGAAGCCCTGAATGTTTGTTTACAAAAAGTCTATCTTCTCGTGGCACCAACTATAGGTAGGTAACTGTCAGTTGAGAAGCAAAAACAAGCGTAATTAGTTAACAATTTTATATCGTACTAGCTGTCGCCCGTGGCTCCGTCCGCGCGGATTTTATTTATCTTTCGTAAAAAATATTTTATTTCATAAAAAGTAGGTATCCTTTGTACTTCTAATACCCTAAAAAATTGTGTACAAAGTTTCATAATGATCGGTTAAGTAGTTTTCGCGTGAAAGCGTAACTAAAAAACTTACATTCACATTATTTTATAATACTAGAGGACGCCCGCAGCTACGCTCGCACATTTTTTTTATTAACCTGTTTTTGTCGGATTCCGTGGGATTTTTGGGAAATCCCTCCTTAGTGCACCCTTACGGTCCCCAAGGAACATCCATGCAAATTTCAGCTTCCTGTGCCCAATAGTTTTGGCTGTAGCTTGTCTGTCAGTCAGTCAGTAACGCAAGGATTTTATATATACAGATTACGTATGATATAAGTATCTATTTGGAAGTGTTTTGATTTCTTCTTTAGTTACACGCCATTGACATATGCAGGATAAGAAAACTAGTAGATTGAAGACCCTTCAAGCTGGGTACATAGCAGGCGTACATACATACATACAAAAAATAAAACATGTCAAACGCCAATCCTTTTACGAAACTGCATCATGTAGTTGCGTATCTTTCGTCGCAATAGCTACCTAATTATGTACTTCTGGCACGTATTATTGGTTCTACTCTGTATGTTGTATAATTTGACCAAACATAGTGCTTTAGTTTATTGTATAATGGCAGCTAAAACAATTAAAACAATAGTATGGGCTGACTAGAAACGAACGTACACAGGTGCGTGTTCGCATGTGAACAACGCATGGCTAATAGGACTGTCCGACTATGCAAGAGGCCCTACTATCGGCCGCAAATTTGCATTTCAAATTTTCGATAGAAACTATGAGTATACGATTACGTGGCTACTGAAGAGAGAGAGAGAGCAGAATAGTTTGCTAAAATATGTATTATATAAGTATAGCATAATGATGTTTATTTTTAAAGGATGGCAGTATTATAAATATATAATCATTTTAGATTATTTTTATTCTTAACATCAACCTAAGATGATATTGCATCACCAAGACCATTGCTCCTCTGTCACAAACGACACGAATAAGGAGAAGAATGTTTTTATCACAAAACGTTTATATATTTCGTTCGAAAACTTGTAGTAGTGGCGTCATTGCATAGGGACCAGGTGTGTGTTTGTTAGTTAACACCTCCAAGTCGATATATCGCCGAATCTCGCATGCCGATTCAATTGCATTGTATACCCGGGTACACTTTACGGGTTTGTTATTAGTTTGCACTCAGTGTGACATACTGCCGTACATGTACGTACGTAGTCGGTTTCGTATCAGTTTCAAAGAGATTTGTTAGAAAGGAGTTTTACTTTCATACAATTCTAGCTAGAAATGTCAGCACGAATAAACCATACGCAAAGAATACAATTAATAGACATGTTTTTTGAGTTATCGTTTGAAACCTGAGCGTGATTTAAATGAGGCTACTTATCATAAAAAGATAAATTAAATTAAACCTCCATACTACTGGGACTTTAAAAACATACAATCAACGAACCCAGACTTGAAACACCAATTTATGGACACCAAACAGTTTTGTACTAATACACCTCTGCCTACTCCTTCGGGGATAAAGGCGTGAAGTTATGTAATTTATGTTATGTTATGTAAAAAGTATTGTCTCGTATGGGCATCGAAGCCACAACACTCAGCTAAGTGTCTGCGACTGCTTAAACAACTACGCCAACCGTGCAGTCAAAGGTACGGAATATGGGATTTAGGTATTTCATTTCAAATTGCAATAAGAGAGTTTCTGTGTCATGAAAATAATAAATTCTTTCAACCATTTTAAGGGATAGAAACACACTACCTAAGTATATACAAAAAAATTAACGTCACTTGTCTCACCGGTGCAGTAATGTGGGTGATATGGTGAGCGAATGCGTTAAGCGGTTTATAATGATAAATTCACTGATTTAGGAACACAGAACGTGAGATGTAGCGTCACTCTGCTTTGTCTAAAATGGGTGGCTAAAATAAATACACATTAAAATCAGTAAGCTTCCTTTCAAGTTTATTGCTTTTTTTATTTAGTCCGACGGAAGTGATTCAGTATATTATAGAAAGTGTATTTTTATACATCTGCAACATAACAATGAAAGTCAATAAAATCAAAATTAGACTTCTGAATATTCTGACGGCTAATAAAGAAAACAGGTCTCAAGGAAATAATTCAAATTAAACTGGAATTTGTGCCAATTTGTTTCAAACATAAAAATACATTGAGAACGATATATATCTTAGAATGAGAAACCGATAAACCTTCGATCAAAGAGATACAAAATCACAGCAATATAAAAACGAAACTTTAAAAATGTTGCAACTTATATCAAAGCCTTTTCATCGCCTTCTAAGCCTTATAAAGGTAGCTAGTTGAATGTGGGTGTTCGGTGGCCAGCGTTAAATAACTGATTGCGTCCCCGGCGACCGATTGGGCTCGCAAAGTTGCTGCTCGCTCGTGATATAATCTCACTAGGGTGGCCATGAGTTATGGTTACATGAGAATATCCTAAAAAATGTAAGGCATTGCTTGAAATATTATTTGATATCGGTGCTGCTGGTGTCGGTGATGGTGCCAATCGTCATCAGTCCTGTATATAATATTTATAAACTTTACCACTGCTAGGCACAGGCGTCTTCTCACTATGAAAAAGTTTAGGCCTCAGTCCATTATGCTGTCCAAGTGCGGGTTGACAGAGTTAAGCCAATTTATTTGGAGGCCTAGTTTGCAACGTCGCTGTCTCCTTTTGTGAAACAATAATGTAGACCATAAAAAGCAGACCGGTAGAGGGATAGTAATCGCCCTCTTTCCAACTGCAGATCCAGACGTCGTAGAACACGTGAGTTTTCCTGCCACCGTAGGATATCGTTTGCGGATGGTGAGCCAAGGGGACCCTCCCTGTCCGACTACTAACAGATCATATGTTTATACGCAGCATATACGGACGCGTAGATGCTGCGTAGTACAGTTTAAGGTTTTGTCTGGGGACCGGTCACATATACCGAATTCTGGCAGGGTCACTTAAGTACCACTACACTATTCTGGTAGATTTACTTGACCTGGCCACTATGGGAGATCGAGGATATCGTGATGGTTTTAGTAATTAAGTCCCATTCCTCTGAGGGAATCCTAACATACCTCAGCCAGCGCCAAACTTCAGACTACTCGAGACTCCTCATGATCTTGATAGCATCAACTTCCTTGAAAGCATTCTATACAGTTTTATTTTCATAAATAGGAACCGATATTTTAACCCATATATGCCCAGAAATATTTAGATCACCAATTTTAATGAATTTTGGATATTGTTGTCTCTAATGGAAGTAATTAAACTGAAAACTAGTAGATTTCAGTTTCAGTACCTGGAAGTCACTTTTTTTCAGGTGGTCGATAACGACCCCTTGTGCAAAAATGATACAGAGTGTACTTCTTTTTCGCAGGTCACGGCGCTTGCTCCCAACGAATGAAATTACTGATGTCTTGGAGAATTTGACCGATAGTGATGATTTTGGTGGCGTTGACATATATTTGGACCCGCCTTTAGGAGGAACAATATCCGAAGCTGACTCAGGGGACAAAGAATGTAATGATATTGCGAGCTTCAGGCAATGAAGAATCCAATATCAACGTTACAGAGAATATATCCATTCAACAACCAGAGTTTGAGGTTCCTTTGGTTATCCATCCAATCACTCCCTTCAGTAGTATTCATTTTATTAATTCATTAACAATAATTGCAAGATTTCAAGCAAATAAATAAGTACTTACATTTTTGTCAGCGAAGGTCTTAAATTTTCGACCAAAAAAACGTGTCCCTACTTTTCTCCTAATTTTCAACTGTTATTGCTTTAGTTTTGCATAATGTAACGCTCTTACAACGTACGTAGTTCTTCCGACAACTCGTAGATAGCGTTAAACTATGAAAATAATATACGGTTTTTATTTATGGCGCTTTGCCACTGAACATGTACCATTGGGTCGTTTTTGTGCTCTTGGGCATATATGGGTTAATAAACAACAATAATCTTTGTTATTTAAGGCAGTAATTCCTGGAACAAAGAATGTTGAGTTGAAGCTATAATTGGTACTGATTGCTTTGTACTGTATATTTCTGGCCACCCTACTCTGTGGTATTTATTTGCGGGCATAATGGATGAGCTATGCGGTTTGCAATTTATTATAAAGCTCTGAATGTTAAAATTGAGATTAATAATGATTGTGTGGTATTATCATATGCACTGTGATCTTTGTGATAAGACCTGCAAATTAATGGGATCATTTTATTTATTACTTTTCGATAGTGCTACCGATGACATTTGTGTGATTTTATAGATCCACACGGGCTAATTGGAGTTGTAGGTGTTTTATTCGGATTATGTCAGGATTGGTGGCGAATTGTTTCGAAATTGCAGCAAAGTAACCAATATAACGTCAATTCGGTCGATTATAATAGCATACTAATGTGATGTATTGAAGCATATTCTTGACTCCGCTCCTTTTGTTCAGAGTTGTTACATACTATCTTATTAACAAGGTAAACGTATTTTCAAAACATGGTGTTTTTGGTCTATGCTGGCATTTTAATAGAGTATCTATTGTTATGCTAACAATATATTTAACGTAATAAGCTGCATTAGGAACATATTAGCAAGTGTGGATATATTCTGCGGCCTTTTTGTTAACATAATTTGTCAATAGCCAGAATAATAAAAAGTTTAGATAAAGTAAATTCTGCATGCCATGTGACTTTGCAGCTTTCGCAATTTATACACCTGGGTACTAATATTTAAATCACGTGTCTCAGTCACATGATAATTTGCCAATAGAGGAGAAATACTTACTATTTGTTCCGACATTTCGGCGGGGATTGCATAAGCCGTGGCCAAGGCTGACGACCCACGCAGTATGGCCAACAGTTATACCTGAAAGGTTGCGATTCACAAGGTGGTTCATCATCATCAGCTTTTTACAGTCCATTGCTGGATTAGAGGCCTCTCCTTTGAAAGGAGGAATTGGCCTACTATACCACGCTGGCCAAACGGGTTGGTATAGGGTTTGTATTAAGTTTACCTTGTCATACAGTGCTGTTCTCTGCATAATATGCTCCCTCTGTCGGACAACACCCATGGGATGATATGGGGTGGTGACATTCTGTATTCTCAATCCGTCACCACACGGTTGGTGGTTATTTTGACGTTAAACCAAAAACACTATGGTCTAGGTTATTCATTTTCAAAGCAAACATTTAGATATTCAGGTTCTGCATACACATTTCGATACACCGCATATCCATTCCTTGAACTTATGGCTCAAAAATTGTCACTAATGTAGAAATCTTATTCTTTTGTGACCTTTTGGCCGACTTACATCGGTGGTGGTTACGACTGACCAATATCAATATAGCCAAAAAAGTATTATTATATATTTATTTCGTACAAAAAGTACGAAATTTTAGTGAAAAAAAGCTTTAAATCAATATGATGTATACAAATCGAGAAACCGTCTACGAATAAAAATAAGTTAAAATATAAACTCTAAAGCTGAAATATTCAATAAGAATGAAGTACACAATGCATCTAAACCCAGTTACCATAACAAAGCGATCAATACGAAATAAGATATACAAAACATTGAAATGTAAAGAAGATAGATGTTCGCTCATTGTGAGTGAATAAAAAGGCTAAAAAGTATTCAATAATAAATCTCAGTTGGGAGATGTCGATCACAGATGCGTCCCCGAGGAGTGATATTGGCACTCCTTTTAATGCAAAATTGAAGGCAGGGTAGGGGTAGTAAAAAAAATATTTGTACCTATAAAGATTTGCTTGGAATTTTGTGACACAGTTTTGCATTTTAGTCATTGGGTTCTCCATTGCGGTTAGGCTATCACATTACCAAATAAATTAATGAGTACTAAAATGTAATGACCAATGTTTATATCGGCAATAGGATGAAAGTGACATGAACTTAATTTGAAATCGTACCTATAATATCGACACAGTAACAGGCTAAGTAACTGATATACAGAAACTAAAAGGGCTTTTAGATTCAGCGTGAAAGATGCTGGTTTTAGAAAACTAGATACAAGAACAATAATTAAATTTGAAGCAGCGATAGCCGAGTGGAGATACCAACAGACTGCCATGAAGAGGGTATTGGGTTCGATTCCACGGCGCGCACCAATGACTTTTCGGAGTAATGTGCGTATTGAAGTATTAATTATCGCTTGTCCCGGCCTCGGAGAGCACGTTAAGCCGTCGATCCCGGTCGTCATGAAAATCTTTGACAGTCGTTACAGGGCGTCAGTACCTTCTTAATAAACTGATACTAGTCTAAGCCATGGAATATCGCTATCCCTTCGGGTTGCCGAGCTCAGACAGGCAGTCGCTCTGTGGAAAAGCTAATATTCAGCCAACTCCGGACCCCAGATTGAAACTGAGATAACGCTAAAAGGAAGATGATGATACAAGAACAATTATATTTATCGCGCGGGTAAACTGTAAATGAGATTCTGTGCTTTTGATACTTGAAGGAACGATCTTAGCAGTCGCAATGGTTTCTAAAAAAACAAATCTGGTAGTCGGAGCCGTCTATGAAACCAAGTTACACTTGGCGGCCTGAAAAAATTTTATTTGCATGAAAGAAATCAAGACATCAATTATATTGTACATACATACATACATACATAGACTCACGCCTGTTTCCCCGAAGGGGTAGGCAGAGGCATATTAAACGCCCACTTTTCGCCAGTGTTTTGATCCCACGTAATAGGTGGCGAGCCTATTGCCGCTTATCGGGATATTTATATACTTATATTGTGGTCATCTCTAATGTTAATTTTGTTTTGAATCACTGACTACCGGTAAAAGTGTTATTTTTAAGTAATAGGCGGCAAACAAGCAGAAGGGTCGCCTGATGGTAAGCAATTACAGCCGCCTATGGACACAAACAACACCACAAGAGTCACAAGTGCGTTGCCATCCCTTGGAGTCGGGAAAAGGGATGAGGAAGAAGGAATAGGGGAAAGACCTCCGGCATTCTCACTCACCGAACGAAACGCAACAGTTTAGGTTCTGTTACTTTACGTCGATATTCTGTGTAGTAGAGTACCAGTAAATCTATTTTATGTAATGAAAAACTTACAAAACAAAATCTCTCCATGTATGTACCATATATTGATTTTTTTTAATATTTAACGACATTTTTATTTGGTATTATTATGGATTTTCGCTTAAACAATAAACTAAAAATTACAATATACTTTAAAAAGTAATAATTCCAGCTTCTCCACTCTTCAATAAAAAAGTTGCATTTAAACTATGTTATATATTTAAAATGAGGGTGGTTGCATCCACCCGTCGCCGTCGTCTATATAAACAGTGTTGGTTGACAAATAAAACCAGTGTGTTTCCAGCTAACCGTTATTTCACTACTTCCTACATCGTTAACCACCCACATATTAAATATATAACATAACTTAAAAGATAAAATCATACATACTTAGTTCTATTTTTATTTTATTCTGGATGATAATATCATCCATGCGATAACTTATAGGTTATAGCTTACTGTATCTGTGCTGTAACGGCATAGCTGCAGCACGACGCTATCTCAAAGTTATTGGCTAAAGGTAATTGCGCTGATTACTCGTTGTTGGCTTTTTATATTAAAGTTACGAAATATACTTTGCGTCTTACGCTTTAATGCCCAAATTGAAATGACTAGTAAAAAAGTTAGGATGGAGCGGTGCCGTTGCATTGCCTGCATAATGTGATATGAATTGAATGATTTTGCAGTGGTGAAATCATCTTAATATATAAAATCCTTGCGTTACTGACTGACTGACAGACACGCTACAGTCGAAACTATTGGGCGCAGGAAGCTGCAATTTGGCATGTGTGTTCCTTGGGGACCGTGCACCGTGACCGCGGTTGCACTAAGAAGGGATTTCCCGAAATTCCCACGGGATCGGCCATAACAGGTAAATTTAACAAAAATGCGCGCGTAGCTGCTGGCGTCCTCTAGTTGGTTATAAGTCTGGTACCAATAACAAATATGGAATCTTAAACATATTCAAAGCCTGAAATAATTTATTTCTACATGTCTTTGTCATTAAACATTTTATACAAACGGATCCGTTGACACAAATCTTCGTAATCTGGATACCACCATTCTCGAAAATGTGTAATCCTCTCAGTCTTATTATGTCTGTTCAATCTCTCGCACAAGTCACAAACAGGATTAAATGGCTGATCTTTAAAGTAGTAATGATTTTTCCAATCAAAGAAGTACTCGTACATATCTCGGTTTTTCATGAGGTAATCGATGAGAGCTCCTAGCTTCTTAAAGTCAAATGATTGGGCGTTGATGTAGCTGCCAGGCGGTAGAAAACTGTAATTAAAAAAATAGAAATATCAATGAAAGTAAAGCGTTAGAAAAAATCACTAAATAATTTCTATAAATAACAACGATTAAAGAAGTGTTCCGCTTTAGTGACGGATGAAAAATACAAAATACTACACTATTAAATTCCGTGGAAGGCGAAAGAGGAGACTAAGGAAAATACAATACACGAAGTTTGAGGACGAGTTTTCCGTCATTTTGCAAACATCTTTGCAAAGTGTCGGAAAACTCCTCCTATGCCAATCCACTTGGCGAGTGTGGTATAGTAGGCTAAATCCTAATTAACTTGATCCTATTGATTTGCTGTGCTACTGTGAAGCAAATTATGAGAAGCTTAAGTTCAGCTACTGCTGAACTTAAGCTTCTCATGCGATAGATATGCATATGACTGCGAAAGGACAATAACGTGAAAACAAACAGTCTTAGCAGTACAATGGAAACCAATATGCAATTTTGACTTGAGTACTCACTTTCGATAGTCACCAGCTCCAATAACAATAGGTATAGTTAAATGTGCCATAGCAGTTACAATTTTATCTGTCACATAATCTTCAGAAAAGTAATCTTCTAACACCAGTTGAAAGAAATACTTCTTTTCAACCAATTTATTACATTTGGCAATCGAATTACATTTGATCTTTCCACATCGACCAAATTCATCTAAAGTATAATTGTATCCACTTAGTTCCGCCCGAAGTTCATTAATAAAATCTTGATGTTTACTTTTCTGTTTACATTTAGTTACAATCCAAGCGACTGATTTAGTTTTAGAAAGTATTTTTGACGTAAATTGACCGTTATGCTTCATCTTCTGTATCCAATTAATTCCGGGCCTTGGTCCAATAAGTGTATTGCTTTCGTTGAAAATACGATACAACGGCGATAAAATATCGGAATTTAATTTGTAGCTCCAGCTCAAGTTGAAAAAGTCGTCCAAATCAGGATTACATAAGGCATGCTTTTCAGCTGGTTCCGAAGATCGAAATATGTACAACTGATCAGGATGCCTGGTCAGGTTAAGGTCGTCTACATCCAAGAACTTAGCGTCATGTATATTAAATACCACAGCATCAAAATCTTCATCATGCTTCACAATATTTCTGTCGTAGGTTAGGTAGCAATTGTAGTATGGGCATTTTTGCCGAATAAACATTTGTTGTCCTGGCGTGAATTCTTCGGCATTATTTCTAAAAAAGTTACTCTTATTGTAGCGTTTCGGCTGGCTCCAAAGAAGTATGTACTTCAAGTCCGTTGCGTATCTTGCACGACGATGATGCACATGTTTATCTTCGGTCAGCATTTGAGGTATTACGATAATCACCAAAGCCATAAGCACTAAGACAAAGTATATAAGTATCTTCATGCATGTTTTCTTGAAAGTGCTGACGTATATCATATCGTTCACATGGTAAGAATACATATCTACTACTTTGCCCATTTATTGTTTTAGCCACATAAATTTTTTTGACGAAATAAGACCATTGCCTAAGGCTTTTGCAGAGCAACTGCGATTGTCGTAATCTATATTTTGTATTTGCATTGTAGAGTTATGTTTGAAAATATGAAGAGGACGTTCAATAAACAAATTGTTTCTTCATCGAATTTTTCAACGAAGGAATGTGTTGTTTGCTGTCCGTTTGCTTTCTGCTAAATGCTAACGGTGGGACAAGAGCCAAAAATGGACAAAACAACGACGTCATAAGTAATTCCGTTTTTAGAATTTCCATTCTTGTAAACGGAAAATCCCAATAACACTGCCCGACCCAGGAATCGAACCCTGGACCTCCCGATACCACGCGCACATTTATGCCGCGAGACCAACGAGGCAGTCGTATAGGGTTTGATGTCGAGTTTTCCGTCTCTACGCAAAGATTGTATTTGCATCGTGTTATCCCTTACGACCATTTTCAATATTCGAACTATAGATAGATCTGTAGATTTTAGATTCGTGTTTGACATATTTTGTATGGAGCTTATTTCAAAAACTGTCAAAAACTAATCTAAAATCTACAGATCTATCTATATTATGAATATTGAATTCCGCAGTTAGTCGCCTCTTACGACACCCACGGGAAGATAGGGGGTGGTGACACTTGTATTTTATGCCGTCAACCACACGGCATAACGGAGTTTATTTTCAGAAGGTAATTTTAACAAAACATAGCTGATGAATTTTATGCTATGTTTGACGATTAATTTTCAAATACGTTGCAAACTAAACCATACTTAGAAAGATTTTACCGCGGGTTAAATATCAATTCGTGGTCCCAGGCTTAAGTTCCGTTGTGTGATTGACTTATTATAATTTGTGAAGTGTCTGGTGAGTTAATATACGTTACTATCTGTTAAATTAAGCTAGCAGAAATAGAATACTTTTATTTATGAGATTAACGACAGATCACAGACTAGATGTACCAGTCTGTGACATGACTATAAAAACGCGGCTACATCTGCACTAAAATTAGTAGTAAGAATGTCCACATTCAAAATTTTTATTATTATTTTATAGACTCACGCCTGTATCTCCGAAGGGGTAGGCAGAGGCGTAATACGTATTACGCCCACATTTCGCCAAGAATTTTTAGGTCCCACGTAATAGGGGGCGAGCCTATTGCCGTTACCGGGCACATCACCAGACTCCGTGCTGCTATTGAGTATTTGGAAAACCCAATAACACTTTTGCCCGACCCGGGAATCGAATCCGGGACCTCCGATCAGCAGTCGCATACGCTATCCACTGGACCACAGAGGCAATTTAATTGTTGAACGTAAATTATCTATGATTGTTATAAAGAAAAAAAAATGACTCTAAAATATACCCTAAAGTCAGTAAACAGTACTTTAATTCCAATGTATTTTATAACATTCGCGTAAACATGAGACAATTGGTACAGCTTGTTAATACAATGTAATGCATGCAAAAACTACGTCGTGATTAGCCCGAAGTTTCGTGTGAATTGAATACACATGCCTCAAGTACTACTGTTGGTAATTTATGCGTTTAATTTCGGAATATACTAGGGAGAATGCCGTATGAAAAAGTCGAATACATTCCCTTAATTTATGGGTAAAAAATATTTTACTCCGAGCTTAATATTGTCGCTTACCACACTGAATTCGGCAGTGCCTTAGTCGTTTTTTATGATTTATAGGAGTTTCGGTACATTCATACGTGTGTTATTGAATTACGGAGTACCTACATGTTTATGTTTCGAAAATGTTTCTTATGGGTGTGTTTATTTTTAAATCGTGTGAGAAATTATTCTCAACGTAAAAGGCAATTTATAATTTCGGGTTCGATTGCTGCCTAAGTCAAACATTTGTGTGCAGAAACATGGATGTTTGTCTTGGTCTGGGTGTTTCTATATTTAGTATGTATGTGTTTACAAAAAAAGTATATATGTATGTTTATCTATTATCTAGTACCCATAGTACAAGCTCTGCTTAGTTTGGGACTAGATGGTGATGTGTGTATATGGTACAATATTATTATAATATTATTATTAAATAAAAAACAAAAGATACCAGCAGACTGTAATGTAGAGGTTATCGAGTTCCAACCCAAGGCAGAGCTTGAGTTTCGGGTTCGAATCCCTCTACATAGTAGTTGGAATCTCCACTTAGGTTTATAACTATATTGCTATAAGTTGGATTTACAGACCAATATCACATTTCTAATATACGTCAATAATATAGAAATATAATAACAATATAGTAATATATTCAATAATATAATAATATAGTAATTATTGAAGGAAAAATAGAGGGTAAACGAGGTAGGGGTAGAAGAAGAACTTCATGGACCAGAAACTTAAGAGACTGTTTGACGGCAAAGAGTACAGAGACACTAATTCGCATGACGGAAGAGAGGACAATATATGGACAACTGGTCGCCGACCGCCGGGATGGAGATGGCACATGAAGAAGAAGAATATACTTCAGAATAAACTTTACTACATTTATATTATATATACTACAAAATATATACAAACACACTCCCCACACCTGATATCCAAGACGTTCCAATCGAACTTACCATTAACCGCATAAATTTATTCAAAATGCGCAAATTAAAAGGGTATTGCGTATAATAGCCCGATAAACATCGTTCATTACAAGGAGTAGACCTCGGATTAAGTACAACATGGCTTCTGTCTTGCTTATTTTCTGTTGTTACGCCTCAAATTGTCGACACTTGAACGCAGATTAGTTTCGTTACCCCACGGCGGCGTGTACCTGCCGATAGGGATGGGATCTGACTTTTTTAATATATTATTTTTCTTCCTTTTTTAATTATAACATTTTTTTTATTTTGAATGAGGAGGAGCTACACCCTGTATATTACGTCAGTGTTTTCTTGAAATGTTTGTACTCAGCCCATGATGTAGAAGCTTCTTGTCGAATTTATCAAAAAAAATATGATTCAGTAGTTTTCAAACTTTTTTCAAATATAACATTTAAGGGAATATCAACATTTTACTACCACATGATGGATGATGCGTAAGGTTGATGCATTTTATTTATTACGTACAAACTAGCATAGCAGTATATCATGGGCCGAGTAGGTACATACTTTTCTGAAAAAAATGTAACTTAAAATATACGAAGGATATTTATCCATTGTATATTTTGTCAGATAATTAGATACATACATACATAAATAGTCTCACGCCTATATCCCCGAAGAGGTAGGCAGAGGTGTATTGCTACACCCACTTTTCGCCAGATTTATTTTAGTCCCACGTAATAAGGGGCGAGCCTATTGCCGTACCGGGCACATTACCAGACTCCGAGCTGCTACTGAGAATTTCGTAACGGAAAAACCCAATAACACTGCCCGACCCGGATATATATACTTGTCTACACAGTACTAGGTTACGGCTAAGTGAGTCATGGTAACTCGATTTTTCTAGTCTCTTTTAGATTTATCTTTCCACTGATTAACAGTTTATTAACAATTGAAAGTAACTGTAAAAATAAATATACAATTTTAATGCGGATACACATTTATATTAAAGCTAATAAACACTTACTCGATTCATGTGATTATGGACTGTTCTTAATATGTAAGGTAACTACTAAATGTATAATTTATATACATACATACATACATAGACACACGCCTGTTTCCCGGAGGGGTAGGCAGAGACTACGGAACGCCATTTGCAACGATCCTGACGTATCTCTCTTGCTTCATTCACTCCCATCAGATTCCTCATGCATGCTCTTCTGTTCAGGGTACTTCTAACCTATAAATAACCTATAATAATGTATAATCTACAGTATGGCATATACTCGTGTATATATTATATACTCGACTCATGCCAGCCACAGTAATCGATTGACAGACAACGTGACGTGACGTACATCCGTGATCAAGAAGATTAACTACAATGCATGGACTTGCGAAATTAATAGCCAATCGTGCCCATGGCTGATAAGTTCCTGATAATTTCCTTTTCATTACATATTTAAGTAACTTTCCAATTTTGAATTTATCCGGTAGATAAGGCTCAATCAGTGGTGGTGAAACTGGGCTTAAGACTTCCTTAGCTTCCAAATAAATACGCTAACAATCCAGGAATTACCATAAAATTAAAATCATATCTGACAGTGATTATAGCCTGAACAGACTATCATAACATATTGCTGCGCAAGCTCTCAAAAATGTATAAATATTTATTTCGGGTTGTGCTATTTTCATTATTCATACATACATACATACATATACTCACGCCTGTTTCCCCAAAGGGGTAGGCAGAGGCATATTAAACGCCCACTTTTTGCCAGTGTTTTGATCCCACGTAATAGGTGCCGGGCCTATTGCCGCTTAACGGGATATTTTGTTTGCCAGAGCCTCGTCCGTTGATCGGCAGGTGCACCACTTGCAGGTGAGGTTGGCTTTGGACCCTAAGTTATTGGTGGGAACCCTATGCACTTCATTATTCACATTCATTATTATTTATTGCTTACCTACTCAATATTTGAAAGAATGACGAATCAAATATATAATTCAAATGTGTGTTTCAAAAGTTGGTTGCATAGATCTCAAACGACATTCGTCGATCAAATTGAGGACGTCTTGAAAAAAGGAAACTTCTGTAGCACCCGTAACGTATGAAAAGGGTAAGTACTATAGAGTAAGTGCGTGGGTTTTATAAGGATAGAAGTAAGTGCAAAATGTGAGTGTATATGTGTTTCTTAATATTTTATACTAGTCAGGTACATGCGTACATAAAAAAAAAACTGCTAAAAATTATTTTTATTTATCGACAAGTCTGTTTCCCCGCCCTATGTTTCCAAGTGGTCGCGCGAGGAACCTCGTGGAATAATGATTTCTTTGAGTCCCCCACTGTTTGAAGTGTACACCATTACTGGCTCTCAGATACGTTTGTACTCTGTACTTAATAGGAGATCTCAATGCCGGCTATAATTGTTTTCCTTACCTTTGTGAGGTAAAAATCATGTTTACGATTTTACGAGCACTCTTTGTGAATCGTTTTGTCTGATTTTATCTTTCGTATTTAGTGATGAGTGGATGGTTTAATTTTTTTTATATATTTTGGTATGTAATACTGCAAAATCATCATCATAACATCATCT
This sequence comes from Euclidia mi, assembly GCA_944739405.2. NCBI lineage: Eukaryota > Metazoa > Arthropoda > Insecta > Lepidoptera > Erebidae > Euclidia > Euclidia mi. The sequence continues at coordinate 45,556,207 of OX123195.2, forward strand.
TATTTCTTAGATATCAAGTCACTGACATATCACCTTTCTCTACAGCATTTCGCAGTCCACCGCTGTCTTAGCCTGTCCTTATTTGTTCCTCGGAAATTAAATTTGAAATGGATAAATTATCCTCTGTAAGCAATAAATCATTACAATCAGTTTACAATTAATAAAACCATAAAGTAAAATAAAAAATATAAATAAATTATAACCTGCCAATAAAAATTGCAACATTTCAATATGCAATCTTATTAATCGGCGACATATCTATAAATACAGAGATAAAATTCCTATGGTTGTTAGAATATTTCTGCAAGAATACGTAATTAGGAGCACATGTTGCGAAGTTTGTAAGTCAATGCGAATTATGTGTGAGATGGGGAAGAATGGCACCAAGTGTGTACTTGTGAACACACATCGTTTTCACTGCTACGTAAGGGTACAGGTACCTTTCGTTATGGAAATTTTGTGGAAGGAAAGATAAGTAAGTCATTTTGTGACTTAATTTGCCATTTAGATCAGAAACGTTAAGCAACTTTTACACAGGTCACTACTTGGATGGATAACCGATTGTGTAGCATGTATATTAAAGTACTCAGACTCTATTTAACTTTGCAAGAGGTCGAAATTTTACCTTACTTACCTTAGATCCGATAATTTTCCATATATTCTTCTACAATGCCAAATCGCATCCTATACACGATACGCTAAAACGTTAACAAAAAGTATTTTAGTGGCAATTTCACCACGGACCACGGGGATATCATAGGCTCCCTAAAAACTACACGTTTACTATTTAACTGCCAACACATCAGAGTACATTTTTCCAATTCCATCGATTCGGCTTACAACACTATTGTTATCCCATTACACAATTCTGAGCTAAACAGTAAGCTGCTCCAATAAGTCAAAGGGTAGGAAAACAATGGCTCCCACTCCAACATTTACATGGCCCTACAGCGAACAGAGAGCCATTGTATTGCGAATATCGATCCGAGAACTATGCGCTAAGCTGCGGCGATCTCTTTGAGTCGGTACGAATGTCAGCACAAAGTGGGGACGAACTCAATCAAATCTAGATGGTGTGGTGTAAAGAAAAAGTGCAGAGCGCAAACTGGATTGTCACAGTTTCAATTCCATTTGGGCGGCGAACGACCGCGGGTTGGGTCCGTATTGTTAAGGGAGCGACAAATTCATGAGCGGAGCGGGCAAGAATCTGTATTATTTCTTATTTTGACAGAGATGGAAAAATTATAGATGAAAATATATTGTTATGCTTGGCATAACGGCGGTAAATGTGCATGTGTCATTAATCAAGGCACTGAAACGGATATTATATCTACATTGTGATGATACATGGCGTCTGGACAACTCTTTTAAAAAAACGATAAAATTCGAATACGTAAAAGTACGTAGATTGAAATATTTGACCAGAGAGATATTTCACCACGCGTGACATCAAACGACTATATTATTATTTACACAATAAATTCAATATTGAGTATCAAAGTGATGACGGACATGACAAGATCCATCACTTCGATATCTTCGCATTCATACATTTAGGTCTTGAGCCCGTGGTCCACGTACTAGACCAGCCAGAATTTAAACATTCATGGTCATTAACATTACCTTTACATTTTCCTACGTTCCACTTACCTTTGTTCAAGTAACTTTTGTGAACATGGCGCTTGCAACAGTGCCGAAATAGCGGTTACTCGAAACAAAGGTACAATCGAACAACTTCCCGCTAGACCACCGCTTAAGGGCGAGAATCGCTCAGCAAGACATCGTCGCTTCCAGTGCCACTTTACACACACATTGACTCGTATACAAAACCAGCTTCTAGTGTGCCTGGACTCTATGAGCGAGCCAAGATTTTTTTTCAAACTGGTCTACCGCCAACTTGTTTGATTGTAAGTAGTGTATATACCGTAGGAAAATGTAAAAGTAATAAGTTCAAGTAGATTTGACAGAATATTAGCTTTTCCACAGAACGACTGCCACCTGGCCACAGCAAACCAGCGGAATAACGATATTCGATGGCGATCAATGTAGATTTATTCAGGGGTATTGACTCCCAAGTCTTTCTACTTAAGATATTTTAAAGAATTATCATGTATCAAAAGTTATGCATATTCTAAAAATGCTTGTTTGAATTCAAATATCAAAGGGTCATGGTCAAAATGGGCGTAAAACCAACAGATTTAAAATATATTTTATGTGAAAGCTAATGACCATTACTTAATTTTATACTATGACGGCAATCACCCAAACAACCGGTGAGCAGAGATATTCAGTGATATTCAAACGTATTTTTTATAGAATCCAAAACAATCGTTAATACAACGGAGATAATACGACACGATGTTGTGCAGAGCTAGGCCAATGAAGCCAATCTATTGGTTGGTTACCTAACGGAATTACTACATTCCATCCCTTTCTAACTTCTCTCTTACTCAGGCGCCGACCAAAAAACAAGCGTGCGGACAGGCCGGGCAATGCGCGTCAGTCGTTATTCATATTTAATTGAATTATATAGAGACGAGTCATTAGATGATTTAAGGCGAGGACATGTGAATTGGGCGTCATTAGGGGTAAATTAAAACCGTTTTTCTCCGTAATTGTTATAGAAAAAATCCAAAAAAATATGTCTTAATCTACATCATATAAAGCATTTTCTCTTTGGTACCAAATCCTAAAAAAAGTATTTTAAATATCTGAATAAAATATGCAAAGTAACCTCTATTTTTGTAGTTATTACCTTTTTTCTCCTAATCTATCAATCATAAGATTGTTTAAATTGAATCAGCCTCTTATATTAGAACACCAAAGGAACCTTCAGCAAATTTTTTGCAAATAACTTTACGTTTTATTTTCTAAGGATTTTTCGTCACCGATACTCACAAATCCCGCATGGACAACTAACCAGTAGTACGAGCAAGGTCAACGGCGTATATCCACCTCTTAAACAGATGTAATATTCTGCAAACTAATGTGTGGTTTCTTCGAATTAAAAGCCAACAGTCGCGGTATGTCAGATCGCGCACATATAATACTTACATTTTGATCGATAGGGACCAAATTGGTAGAAATGCGATAGTTGAGCATTACTGTACTTGCTTAATAGGCAGAAGAACAGTAGGAAGTTGTGCCCACATAGTTTCAGTTTTGTGGTTTTTAGGGTTAGGACGGCACGAGCCTTTCATTGCACCCGCAGAACATTTATTAGATGTTATAGTTGATGATAACCATTGATATTTAAATAAAAGGTATCCCTATATAGTAGTTTTTAGCAAATATGTGTGTTTTATTTAACCAATCTTTGGGATATTTTTGCAGTGATACCCGGTCGATATTGTGGTTAACAAGTATATAGGGGTATTTAGAAGCACAATAAATTAAATTACAACACATTTTATTTCTGTTGGTTTTACGCCCAGCTCTCATACAAAAATGCCCATGATCCTTTAAGCTTACCATTTATCATCTTACAATTAAGATTTCAGATCTTATTCAGGCCTTCGGGCGGTCTGAAAACTCCGACACTAGAGTTGGCACACACACACGAAAAACAAAACAAACATTAAGGTAGAACGAATGAAACCAAGAAATTACTTATTTATAGGAACTTTATTGACATATATATGCAAAGCAATGACACAACAACATAAATGTTAAAATTTCACTTAATATGAATAACAGTAATAAATCAATCGCCGAAGCGCCTGTTGCACCGATACGTGCATTTTTCTTTTTTTTTTTAAGTTCTGGAGTTTTCTCCTGCTGCGCTAGGGGTCGGACACACGAAGTACACGCAGACTTGAAACAACAATCTGAGGATTATCCAAAGTGTAGTCTCGTGTGTTAACCGAAGTCACAATACTCAGCGCAGTTCTAAGTGACGTGGTGATCGCTACATGTAGTCATATTCATATACATTACTAGATGAGCTCGGGGTTACACTCGCGTTATTAAAGACTACTGCTCCGTTCCAGTGGCTCATAGCGTATTGGGATATTTCTTATAGACTTTCTCGATAAATGGGCTATCTAACACTGAAAGAATTTTTCAAATCGGGCCATTATTTCCTGAGATAAGAGCGTTCAAGCAAAAAACAACCAAAAAAACTAATTCTTCAGATTTCAGATTTATATTCATTATACATCTTTACTAATGTAAAAAGCTGAAGAGTTTGTTCTTCTCATTTATCGAGGAAGGCTATTTAAACGCGGGTGTAATCGCGGGCACATCTAGTCAAAATATAAAAGCACTAGCTGAGATTAGCGCATTCAACCAAACAAACAAGCTATTAAACTTTATAATATTAAGTTATTACTATAGGCTATGTTTTTATAATGTAAATCGCTACATCTCCGTTACAGCGCACTCTCCCTAATTTGTGTTAGAGTATTCACAAGTGTAAATCACAGTAAACAGTGAGGTCCGCATTTTCCACGTTGGGATTCAGTCGTTCTAGTGATTTAACAGGTAATTAGCGGTTTGCGGCGAGATGAGTGTTGTAAGGAAACTGTCTTATTTATGTTCTCGCTGTTTAGCTTGGTTTCAACGTGTAACACATCTGTGTATATGTAACTTGTAGACGTTGTAAAGAGGAATTAATGGGCATTCATTTCAATGCGGCAATTGACGATTGTAATATACGGATTTGATTTCTACAGTTTTATAATTTTATCGTAACAATTTTAGCTTATAAGTTTTCATACAGTTTTTTAGTTATTTTAATAAATTTTGTCTTTTACACAGCCGTGATACGTATTCAAAAATACTTAGTTAGCTTATGTGCTTGTCAAGCATCTTTAGTTGATTTTGATGGTAGACTAACACTGGTTGTCTACTCCTATAACAAATGTATGTTATTGAAAAATCTTAAGTTCCTACAAAACAATTAGCACTATCATCAGCCCTGTGTATATAAACTGTCCCACTGCTGGGTATGATCCTCTTCTCACTATGAGAAGGGTAAAGCCGTAGTCCACACGCTGGCCAAGTGCATGTTGGTGTACTTCACAAACTTTGTAGTACATGAACTCGCTGATATGCAGGTTTTCTTACGACGTTATCGTTTACCGTTATACAAGTGATAATTAAGAATTTAATATGCATTTAACTTCAAAAAGTTATTTAAACCCAAACCCTGCATAGTATTTCAGTCTCTCTACTAAACTGTCGCTCGCATAAGTTAACGACAAGCCAATTTATACAAGTAACTAAGTTAACTGCACTAAAACATGCACTCGGCTCAATACTTACCTATGATATCACAATAATATTATATGTAATATTCACATAAACGCAAACCAATCAAATAAAGAGTACTACGTGTATATTACTAAAATATCAACTGTCAGTATGCAAACACTAAACAAAAACGGGTAGCGTTAGCAAAACAAGCGGTCACGAGACAATCTATGAGTTAGAGCGCGGCCCGCTAAAAAGCCGTCTCGGTAATTTCATTGTATCTTGGCGAAACGCCGAAGTGTGCAGCGCCGAGTGGTACCGTCGGCAAAATTTTACGTTTTGGCTATTTTAAATATTGAAGTACTGACTTTATTCAGGTAGCTTTACTTTATTACGTAAACTAAAACTATGGGGATTACTACAGTTTGTATAAATAAAACAATATGCTTTTAAATAGATGGGAATATTCTATATCTTTATCGAATGTCATAAATGCCTTCAAAAGGGTTCTTACCTCTACGTATATTTGATATTTGTTTTACATTTTGTCTTCTTTGGCTGCGTGAAAGTGGCTGGCAGACTCTATCAGTTCTGTGCAACTTCCTTTGTCTTCTTAGATGCTCTTCAATTTGACTAAAATGTTTTGGGTACCAGCCCCGGACAAGGAGTAACATTATTTCCACAGATTTGATTCCTTGAGTGACAGTGAGGGAGGCTCAAGTAAATTTTTCTTATAAAAAAACTGAAATTTAATAGAAATAATAAGTGGATAGTAGTTATAAGGGTTACCGAAAAGAGAACGAATGTAACTTTACCTACAGCTTGCTTGTCACCCTTATTTAAAAAAAAGGTATGATGGGGAGCAACGACACATAGTGTTTCTCATACGCTAGAAACAGAGATTCTTCATTCTTTGATATCGTCAGGATAAATTAAAAATACGTTTCGTCTGTAGAACCTGGATCTTCTTCCAGGACAAGAATCTTTAGGCCATAACGCAGGCCTTCGGTGACTTTTACATTCCGACACCAGAGTTGGCCACACACTCCAAAGAAAATAACAAAAACAAATAAAATCATAATAATGCAGTCGATTTTGTAACATTTTTCTGCACACCATACATTACCGGTTTGGCGCTCGTCACAAGTGAGTTATCGTTCATTGACGGCGTAATGCACTGCGTACAGCGTTCATTACTCGCAACAACTCACTTAGTGTCGGGCCTCTATGCGCATATTGTTAGAGGAAACTTTTAAAAATAGAACAGTATGTTGTCCCTTTTTGAACGAGTTATGGAACTACAAACATTTGTAACAGAGTGCAGCGGTGTAACTTATTTCTATGTTTTATGGTTTGGCTGCTTGTTTTTAATTTAAGCCGACTTTCAAGCTTATTATGCAGATTAAAAGTCATCATCATATACGATTTCATAAAGCCAATCAGTGTTGTGGCAAAATCTATAAATCTGTACCTACCTAAGTATAAATTAAGTAAAACTGCGGTGCCTGTCTGTAATTTGTAAATAACCATGTTTTTTGCAAGTGCATATGAAGTTAGTTACATGAGTTGTCAGTCCATTTTTCTTTCTGTTTGATCGGGGTAATCTCTGGAATGGCTGACTCTTTGAGGGAGAGGAATGTATAGAGTTACATTTAGGCTGTAATTTGTTCCGGTAGATGGCGCTGTTGTCAAGACGCCGCAAAATAATGCGGGTGAAACTGTGGGGAACAGCTGGTATTAAATAGATAATAAGTTATTAGTGTATCTGAACCTAAACCATATTAAAACATATTTTAATATGGTGTTGTCTTTGATAGGTTAAGAGCGAATAGTAACAATGCTAAGGTTTGAATAGAAAAATGCTGGAATAGAAAAGTGTAACACAAACTAGTACAGATTTTCATCAGTTCTTTTTTGGTATAAAAAATGCGAAGCGCCTAGTCGCCCAGACTATTATTTTTACTTACTTATTAAATTTATTTTGTTACAATTTTATTTATAGCTACTTAAATTACAAAGCCAATACACGTGCCAGCTGCAACATGGAACAAATTTAAAAACATGCTAAAGTGGTGTAATGCACTTGGCGGTGGACAAGTGGCGACGTCCAACCGGAAGTTCACCCGCAAACAATATGGCCGCCGGCCACTTCCGCCCGCAGAGTTTCCGCCTTCGGTCTACCACCGACATTAATAACTTTTCAAAATGCGTAATGTAGTTTAAAAATAGATATTCTGTTTGAATTTTGTACCGGCACATAAGTTTTGAATGTATGACTAATATTTATGGTTGTTAGTTGTTTACAGAGATGTGGTTGTTTGGTAGATAGTTTGTCATGTTACGCATGAGATAAAGTAGGCGTCAGGATTTGCTATGTACAGAATGGTTGGTGCCTTTCTGAAATGAATATTGCTTAGAATTGTAATAAGAAATGTAAGATATTTTTACCTTTAAATTAGGTCCTTCTAAACGAGTGACTGCATCAGTTTATGAAATATTTTGTGTATTTGTGTGCGTCCCAAAACGGTTCCCTATTTGGCTGATTGTTGCCGAAATTAAGCCAATAAAGCTGGTCAAAAAGTGACGATGACAACTGATACATTTACAAATCTGAAGTTTGAAGTTCCCGAATCTTAAACAATACAAGGTATTGAACTATTCATACAGGCAGTTGAAGACCGGGGTAAAACATAAATTAAATTTTTTTCATAATTTAAATTTCACGTACCTTTGGGTACTTCAATAGTGGATGGAAATTTGGGTGGAATTTGGTACACATCCATTTGTAAAAGCATTTACTTTCAGGTTATAACACGTGGGCGAGGCCGCGGTTGAAAGCTTGTTTCTCATTTCTTTTTATTTTTTATAGTAATAGGCGGCAAATGAGCAGACGGATCGCCTGATGGTAAGCAATTACCGCCGCCCATGGATACAAGCAACACCGCAGGAGTCACAAGTGCGTTGCCGCCCCTTGGGGTTGGGCAAAGGGATAGGATGAGGAGTGGGTTAAGGGAGAAGGACAGGGGAGGGCCTGCGGCACTCTCACTCACCGAACGAAAAGCAACAGTTTAGGTACTGTTACTTTACGTTGATTTTCTGTGAGAGGGTAGTACTTCCCCGGTCGAGCCGGCCCATTCATGCTGAAATCAGCAAGGCTCTACTACCTTGTATATAAAGCAAATGCAAATACAATGTATATTGTGCAACTTGCAAATTGTATGCAGAAGGCATTTTCGTCAGCGTAAACTGCTTATAAGAAACTTACTCACATTTAAGCATTTGATTTAGGTCCGTTTATAGCTTATTGTCTGTACCCTACCAGCATTCCTGTCCTCGGTCCACAGCACTGTAGAATTGACCAGGAAAATCTTAGCACCAACAGTGTTCGATTCTGAGGTGCCGTGTAAGACCGATGCCATGAATGCTTGGAGAAGAGCTTGTCCAAGCACTGAGTTACCTCGAGACCTATCCTCTCAGAGGCAGTGGGATAGAACGCTTTGCAGCAGAATACGAGAAAATCTTCTTAGCGCATCGTCTAATGCTGCAGAACGTGCTCGTCTACTGGCTGTGGGAGAGTGGGAGTCGGGTCTCTGGCTTCAAGCACTGCTATCGTCCAACATACGTACCATGATGGACAATACGACCTTCCGCATCGCCTCTTGCCTCCGTTTAGGCGCGCCATGTGCTACTCCACATCGCTGTCACTGTGGAGAGGCTGTCGACAGCCTTGGTCACCATGGCCTGTCATGCAGCAGGAGCGCAGGTTGTATTTCACGACACGGCAACCTTTATGACATTCTTCGTCGGGCTCTTGTCACCGCTGGCATTCCAGCCCACCTTGAACCTCAGGGCCTGGTACGCGACGACGGCAAAAGACCCGACGGTATGTCTTTACTGCCATGGAAGTTGGGTAGGCCTTTGGTATGGGACGCAACGTGCGTCGATACCCTCGCGCCATCATATCTTCCTAGCACAGCGGGTTGTGCGGGCGCTGCTGCTGCTACATCGGAGACCCTCAAACGGCGCAAATACGCAAACCTAGTAGGGGATTACTTATTTGAGCCGTTTGGGGTCGAAACGTTGGGGCCATGGGGTCCAAGTGCGAGATCTCTTTTTAGAGACCTCGCAAAGAGACTGGTCGACGCCTCGCGTGACCAGAAGGCTGGGTTGTATTTGGCCCAGAACTTCAGTATCGCCATACAACGTGGCAACGCTGCCAGCGTTCTAGGCACGCTTCCAGTTGACGGTGATGTGGATGAATTTCTTGATGCCCTCTAAATTATTTTCTTCTCTTTCTGTATATATTTATTTGTATCTTCTGTATATATTTCTATGTATAGTATTTTAAGAACTAGTTACTTTTTCTTTATACTTATTTTAATTTTAAGACATGGGTAGTTAAGTTGCTTGGAATATTTAAGTTATTATAAAATAAATAAATCTATCCTATCTTTCTGTTGCCTTTTAAATAATAGAAGAACGAAAAAGAAAAACGTTTCACTTTCTTTTCAAAGAAATAAAATATTAAATTTACGAAAAATTGTTTTGCTGTGATAAAAATAAGTACCTACACAAATATTGAAATTCGACGAAATATGATGTAAATAGAATCAAGTGGATATAAAATAAATAATTCTTAATCTTAGTTATAACGTATTATCATTTTGCTTAGCGTAATTCGTGATTGGATTTGTTTAAGCATATTAGAAACTAACAACTACAACTAATCTTATATATAATAATAATTTATAGATAATGCTTCTTAATTGTGGATAAATATACTTATAGTTTCACCCCTATTCTGTACAAGGCCCGGTTTGTCCAACGCATGGAATGTCAACGTCATTTCAAATATTTTTTAATTTTTAGGTAGACTTGCAGAAAAACGAAAAATTCGTCTATAAAAATATAATTGTTAATTTTTTTACATACATCACTCACGGCCGTATTCCGGAAGGGTAAGCAGAGACTATGGGACGCCATTTGCAACGATCCTGACATACCTCTCTTGCTTTGTTCACTCCCATCAAGTTTCTCATGCATGCTCTTCTGTTAATGGGTACTTCTAACATGTCCTTTTTTCAGGATGTCTCCAATCTGGTTAAAGAACGCCCGCCTTGGTTTTTTTATTATAATAATATGAAATCTACACTTATTTTCCAGTAGTTCTATACATAATTCTTATAAGATTACTCAATGTTTTCTCATTCCAAACATTTTTTTCTGTTCTCGTACACATTTATTTCAATATCAATATGGCATCGTCGCAAAGTTCTAAAGCATACGCAGTTTTTAAATTAATTTTCGTTCATTCTTGCACGTTTTCAGTTTAAAAAGTATTAAAATTGGTCAAGCGGAAATCGATAAATCGAATGCTATAGCCAGATCGTGTTACAAGTGCAAAAACCGTTAAATATCAACGACCAATGATAGTCATCACATTGTACACCTATGAGGTGCATAAGACATTTTATTAAGTAGTAGTGCAAGACATGAAGTCAAAATTGTTTATTATTTTTGGACACATTGCAACGTTTATGAACATGACATTAAAAAAGAAAAGGTAGACAAACTATTAAATCAACGTGAACCATTTTCTGCTACATTGCGTTTCAGTTCATACAGAATTATTGTCTGTGGTACATTTAAGGCTAAGCGGAAACCATTAATACCGTCTGCTACGAGGCTACGCCGTTATGGTTGCTACGCCGTGGCGCGTAGCAGGAGGACAACAGACGTATCAGGTACCGAAATATATGCAATATGTCTTTGATGCTTTATTTATACATAATGCTATATTGCACTAAGCCTCGAACAATATTGTGATGGCTTTGTTAAGTTAAAATATGTTTTTTTTGCTAATAAACTAAAAGTACTTCACGAGGATCCTTCTACGACAGAGTAGTAAATGAAGAAAATAAACTACTTTCAGATATTTTTGGACCTCAAAGATATATGGATTACAGCGATAGCCTAGTGGAGTTGCCAACAGACTGCTAAACAGACGGTATTGGTTTCGATTTCACGGCGCGCACGACTGATTTTTGAAGTTATGTGTGAATGAAATAGTTAATTACTGCTTGCCTCGTAGAGCACGTTAACCTGTCGGATCCAACTGTCGTAAAAATATTGGATGGTCATTTGAGGAGTCAGTATCTCTGATTAAACTGAAATTAATCAAAACCGTAGAATATTGCTAGACTTTTGGGTGGCCGAGATCCGAAAGGCAGTCACCCTAAGGAAAAGCTAATAATTAGTTAAATCTCGTTAGATTCTTAAGGCAATTCATTATTACCACATAGTAACTGCTATGAACAAAAACAAACAAATAAGTAAGTAATAATCTAACATAAAAAACAACTTACGCTACCGTAGCAGTACGCTACGCCGTAGCCCCGTAGCTCTACGGTCGGTTCCGGAAAGTGTCGCAGACAGCGAGCACATCCGTCCCGCGACATATGTATGTATCGGTAGCGTTTCCTCCCACAATGTATCATGGCTAATCTACTGCCTACTTTCGGTTTATTATGCTAGGTTGCTTTACATTTGGTTTTTGAATTTGAAAGAAATATATTTTGTTTAAGGGGCATTTAATTTTTCTTTTTCGAATGTTATATGTTATTACCTATGCTTATGTTATCAAATTTCCACAAAACATATTTGCACGTGAGGGGTATTTTAATAATTTATATCTGCACTGTTAACGTGTTAAGGTTGAACGAATGAAACCAAGAAATGATTTATTTATAGGAACATCATTGACATACATATACAAAGCAATGACACAACAACTGAAATGTAAAAATTTCACTTAATATGAATAATAGTAATGAAACGATTGCCGAAGCCCCCGTCGCACCGATGCATGCCTTTTCATTTTTTTTTAAGTTCCGGAGTTGTCTCCTGCTGCGCCAGGAGTCGGACACACGAAGTACTCAGATTGTTGTTTCAAGTCTGCGTGACTTGAAACAACAATCTGAGGATTATCCAAAGTGTAGTATCGTGTGTTAACCGAAGTCACAATACTCAGCGCAGTTCTAAGTGACGTGGTGATCGATACGTGTAGTCATATACATTACTATATGAGCTCGGAGTTACACACGCGTCATTAAAGACTACTGCTCCGTTCCCGTGGCTCATAGCGTAATGGGATATTTCCTATAGACTTTCTCGATAAATGGGCTATCTAACACTGAAAGAATTTTTCAAATCGGACCATTATTTCTTGAGATAAGAGCGTTCAAGCAAACAAACAACCAAAAAACTAATTCTTCAGATTTATATTCATTATACATCTATACTAATATAAAAATCTGAAGAGTTTGTTCTTCTCATTTATCGAGGAAGGGTATTTAAACGCGGGTGTAATCGCGGGCACATCTAGTCAAAATATAAAAGCACTAGCTGAGATTAGCTCATTCAACCAAACATAATAATGTAAATCGCTACATCTCCGTTACAGCGCACACTCTCTAATTTGTGTTAGAGTATTCACAAGTGTAAATCACACTAAACAGTGAGGTCCGCATTTTCCACGTTGGGATTCAGTCGTTCTAGTGATTTAACAGGTAATTAGCGGTTTGCGGCGAGATGAGTGTTGTAAGGAAACTGTCTTATTTATGTTCTCGCTGTTTAGCTTGGTTTCAACGTGTAACACATCTGTGTATATGTAACTTGTAGACGTTGTAAAGAGGAGTTAATAGGCATTCATTTCAATGCGGCAATTGACGATTGTAATATAAGGATTTGACTTCTACAGTTTTATAATTTTATCGTTAGAATTTTAGCTGATTAGCTTTCATACAGTTTTTTTAGTTATTTTAATTAATTTTGTCTTGTACGTCCGTGGTACGTATTCAAAAAGACAATGACAAAGTTATGTTTGTTTATGTGCTAGTCAAGCATATTTGGTTGATTTTGATGGTAGACTAACACTGGTTGTCTACTCCTATAACAAATGTATGTTATTGAAAAATAGGGTGCATAGGCTTCCCACCAAGAACTTAGGGTCCCAAGTCAACCTCACCAGCAAGTGGTGCACCTACCGATCAACGGACGAGGCTCTGGCAAACAAAATATCCCCATAAGCGGCAATAGGCTTGCCACCTATTACGTGGGATCAAAACACTGGCGAAAAGTGGGCGTTTAATATGCCTGTGCCTACACCTTCGGGGAAACAGGCGTGAGTCTATGTTATTGAAAAATCTTACGTTCCTACAAAACAATTAGCATTATCATCAGCCCTGTATATGTAAACTGTCCTACTGCTGGACATGATCCTCTTCTCAGTATGAGAAGGGTAAAGCAGTAGTCCACACGCTGGCCAAGTGCATGTTGGTGTACTTCACAAACATTGTAGTACATTATAAAGAACTCGCTGATACGCAGGTTTTCTTACGACGTAATCGTTTACCGTTATGCAAGTGATAATTAACAATTTAATATGCATTTAACTTCAAAAAGTTATTTGAACCCAAACCCTGCATAGAAGTCTTTCAGTCTCTTTACTAAACTATCGCTCGCATAAGTTAACGACAAGCCAATTTATACAAGTAACCAAGTTAACTGCACTAAAACATGCACTTCGCTCAAAACGTACCTATGCTATCACAATAATATTATATGTAATATTCACATAAACGCAAACCAATCAAATAAAGAGCACTACGTATACATTACTAAAATATCAACTGTCAGTATGCAAACACTAAACAAAAACGGGTAGCGTTAGCAAAACAAGCGGTCACGAGACAATCTATGAGTTAGAGCGCGGCCCGCTAAAAAGCCGTCTCGGTAATTTCATTGTATCTTGGCGAAACGCCGAAGTGTGCACCGCCGAGTGGTACCGTCGGCAAAATTGTACGTTTTGGAAAATTTTAATATAGAGGTACTACTTAATTTTGTTTGGGTTTCTTTATTTTATGACTTAAACTGCAACTATGGGGATTGCTACATTTTGATTAAATAATACAATCTGCTTTTTAATCGATGGAAATGTTCTATATCTTTATCGAATGCCATAAATTACTCCAAAAGGTTTATTTTTACCTCTCTATGTACAGAGGATATTTGTTTTACCTTTTTATGTTCTTCGCCTGCGTGGTAGTGCCTTGCTGGTGTATGACATTGTTTGTCTCTAACAGTTATATGCGGCTTCCCTTGATTGCGTGGATGCTTTTAAATTGAATTGAAATGTTGTGGGTACCAGCCTCGAAATGGGTACGGTTATTGCTTCTCAGAATCTAAAATAGCATAATCCTGACATATTCCATTTTATTGGTTGAGTGACGGCGCAGGAGGTTCGAAAAGATCTTTCTCTAATTCTCTATTGAAGAAAAAGAGAGAAAGAGAAGATACATTAGATGCAAAAAAGGGTTCGTGAAAGGAGGATAAGTATAACTTCACTTTTCACTCCTTTTCCATCGGTTCGGTATACTACAAGCGATACCTGATTTTTAATATACATACTATTGTCCTAGAACTACAGTTTGCCACTTATTATTAGTCGAGCTATAGCTCCCTTGTCACCCTTATTTAACCACCAACCACTTACAAGATTTGGGTTCTTCAATCGTTACATCGATACTTAATGTCGTGAAGATAAAGTAAAAAAACGCTTCGTCCGTCGGTTTCAGTTGTTTTAGGACAAGTTAAAGACAGCGACTTATAATCTCTGCCACTAGATTAGGCCACACACTCACATGAAAAGTTAGGAAAAACATCATAATTCAGCCCATTATTGTAATATTTTTCTGCATACCATACATTACCGGTTTGGCGCTCGTCACAAGTGAGTTATCGTTCATTGACGGCGTAATGCACTGCGTACAGCGTTTATTACTCGCAACAACTCACTTAGTGTCGGGCCTCTATGCGCATATTGTTAGAGGCAACTTTTAAAAACAGAACAGTATGTTGTCCTTTTTTGAAAGAGCTATGGAACTAAACACATTTGTAACAGAGTGCAGTGGTGTAACCTTATTTCTAAGTTTTATGGTTTGTATGTTTGTTTTTTTTTTATTTTAGCTGACGTTCAAACCACAGAAGAATAACTAAAGCATGAAATGAACGATATTTTTATGAACAAATTGAATATAGCTACACTCTTCACTCATATGACAAATTAGAGTTGCCAGAAGAAGATGGCACTATGTTTGTCAGTTTGGGCTAAAGACCATTTGAACACAAATTTCGTACCTTTTTAATTTTTTAGTGATGGAGCAAATCCGCTATCGATATCGATTAAAGTTTCAATATAGGTTCAAAATCAAACGGACTTGTAAAGTATATTATTTATATGTTATACATTTTAAAGTAACTTTATGTCCACAGCAGTCAGAACGCTAGTTGATGGACAGTCTTTAAATAATTATTACACAAACTTGCATTTTTAAACTGAACTTATATATTTTTGTTTCAAATGGGTACTCAGTAGCACATAATCTTTCGAGGCGTTATTTTCTAATTTTCATGGTATTTTTCTTTACGCATCAACAGCCTTTTCAAGTCCACTGCTGGTCTTTAACCTTCCGTGGTGGAGGTTTGGCCTACTATAATACCACACTAGCCAGACGTATTCGTATAGGGTTTTATTTCGAGATTTCCTTCTCTTGTTTCTCTTAGTCGCCTCATACGACACCCTCGGCATAAATGTTTATTTAAACTTATTTATAGTTAGTTTTTCAGCTGTAATGAAAGCTGTAAGTGGGATTAATAAATATTAAATAAATAAATCATCACCCGCTACTCTCTCTCTAATCTCAATAACATATTTTTATTAGAGAAAGCAAATAATTAAGATAAAAGCAAAACTCATAGCTTAAGCATAATGATAACTGAGAATGGCATATCCAAATTAATTCTTTACAAGGATAGGAGATAGTCGACATGGATTTTATCAAGCAAAAAACATAAAAATTTACTTAAAATTGATAAATCAGACAAAACCTTGAATAGTGCCCAAAGGTTTGTTATTAACAATAATCACTTTATTGAAATTTTCTCATTACATAGTGTAGGTAATACAAATCTATGTGTAAAAATGTATGTGCGGGATCGGACACTTTTCGATCATACATGTGACACACAGAATATTTAGAGAGAAAAAAATTGTGGCTAGACTAACCCTTCGATTTTATCTTGGGATCGGCACATTATTAGTCCACTAGTCGAACAAGAACAACCAAGTTTTGGTCTCTGGGTAGATGACATTTAACAAAATTTCTTTCAAATGAAGATTCCCTTATTTTGATGCATATCCACTCAGTAGTCGTGACTATGAAAGCAGACAATTCTTATCAAACCTTCAAATTACTGTCCTTTAAATATTACTGTCTTTGTAAAGAAAGATCAGATTTTTTCTATAGGTGCATTAATTTTTTTTGTAATATGATGGATTCTAACAAGCTTCGGAATTCATTACTGTTGCTGATAGTTTAAATAATAGCAAGTAATTATTTAAGCACTCACACATATGTTTAGAAGGGAGGAGCCATCTGTCATTACTATAAAAACATTCCGCAGTAAAATGCTTGGAACAAATTCTATGGTTGACGGCATAGAATACAAGTGTCACCACCCCCTATCTTCCCGTGGGTGTCGTAAGAGGCGACTAAGGGATAACACGATGCAAATACCATCGTTGCGTGGAGACAGAAAACTCGACATCAAACCCTATACGACTGCCTCGTTGGTTTCGCGGCATAAATGTGCGCGTGGGATCGGGAGGTCCCGGGTTCGATTCCTGGGTCGGGCAGTGTTATTGGGTTTTTCTGTCACGAAATTCTCAGTAGCAGCACGGAGTCTGGAAATGTGCCCGGTACGGCAATAGGCTCGCCCCTTATTACGTGGGACTAAAGTATATCTGGCGAAAAGTGGGTGTAGAAATACACCTCTGCCTACCCCTTCGGGGATAAAAGGCGTGACGATATGTATGTATGTATGTATGTAAATTCTATGGTGCTTTCTAGGCACCCAATTTTCTGGACGACATACTGCAGCAATCCACTTATTTTATAAATCTTTATCACGTGCACATATAATCTAAAAAATAACGAGGTAAAAATATACGGTGGATAGACATATCGATAAGATTTTTTACAACACTTGAAAAGTCTATATAAATATTATACGACTAAATTCAAAATCATGATACAACTGTTATAAAAGAAAAAATCACTAAGGTTATATAATTTGATGGCATAATATTGTCTAAATTGTATCTTACACGTCAGTTGACTGTGTTCAATTTGGGAGTACTAGGACGGTCTCTATGTATATTATCCAATCTCTTTGGTTCAAACTTGATATTCAGATAAAATATCATCATCCAAGGAGCAAGGACTTGATTCATCATGTTATTCGGTAGTTCGATTTCACAAAGGCACTCAGTGTGGAGGCCAAAGCTATCCCCACATATGAGTAGAAATTAAGAGTGTCTGTGATTTTAATATGCATTTTTTTATTAGTGACAGTTTATTGGTGACATGCAACTCGCACGTTACTAATACCCGCAGGGAACAGCTAGTAGTAAATATATAAAGTTTTGTGGCTTAATAAACAGCTAGACACATCTATAATATAAAAATCGCTGAATATGTTGCTAAGCGTAAATCTCGAGAGCAGCTAAACCGATTTCGCTAATTCTTTTTTATGATATTCCTTGAAGTACGAGGATGGTTTTTAAGGAGAGAAAAGTTTAAAAAAGCAATATATATTTATTTGAGAATAGACTGTTAGGCGGTACAAAGCTCGATGGGTCAGCTAGTCATAAATATAACTAATTATCAGTTATTAGTGTATCTGAATTTAAAATATATTATTCGCTTTGATATATTAAAATCAAATAGTTGTGACAATGCTAAGGTTTAGTTTAGAGTAGACAACTGTAAAACTGTAACTGAACCTGATTTCCTTCGGTTCTGTTATTGTTCTGTTGTTATTATTTTTACTTATTAATTTTACTTTTGTGACAATTTTACTTATTTATACTTAAAATACAACCATCACACGTGCCAGCTGCAACATGAAACAAATTTAAAAACATGCTAAAGTGGTGTAATGCACTTGGCGGTGGACAAGTGGCGACGTCCAACCGGAAGTTCACCCGCAAACAATATGGCCGCCGGCCACTTCCGCCCGCAGAGTTTCCGCCTTCGGTCTACCACCGACATTAATAACTTTTCAAAATGCGTAACGTAGTTTAAAAATAGATATTCAGTTTGAATTTTGTACCGGCACATAAGTTTTGAATGTATGGCTAATATTTATGGTTGTTAGTTGTTTACGGAAATGTGGTTGTTTGGTAGATAGTTTGTCATGTTACGCATGTGATAACGTAGGCGTTAGGATTTGCTATGTATAGAATGGTTGGTGCCCTTCTGAAATGAATTTTGCTTAGAATTGTAATAAGAAACGTAAGCTATTTTTCTTTTTTTAATTAGGTCCTTCTAAACGAGTGACTGCATCAGTTTATGAAATATTTTGTGTATTTGAGTGCGTCCCAAAACGGTTCCCTATTTGGCTGATTGTTGCCGAAATTAAGCCAATAAAGCTGGTCAAAAACTGACGATGAAAATTGATACATTTACAAATCTGAAGTTCCCGAATCTTCAATACAAGGTATTGAACTATTCATACAGGCAGTTGAAGACCGGGGTAAAACATAAATTACATTATTTCATAAACGTACCTTTGGGTACTTCAATAGGGGATGGAAATTTGGGTGGAATTTGGTATACATCCATTTGTAAAAGCATTTACTTTCAGGTTATAACACGTGGGCGAGGCCGCGGTTGAAAGCTTGTTTCTCTTTTTTTTTTTATAGTAATAGGCGGCAAACGAGCAGACGGATTGCCTGATGGTAAGCAATTACCGCCGCCTATGGACACAAGCACCACCGCAGGAGTCACAAGTGCGTTGCCGCCCCTTGGGGTTGGGCAAAGGGATAGGATGAGGAGTGGGTTGAGGGAGAAGGAAAGGGGAGGGCCTCCGGCACTCTCACTCACCGAACGAAACGCAACAGTTTAGGTACTGTTACTTTACGTCGATTTTCTGTGAGAGGGTAGTACTTCCCCGGTCGAGCCGGCCCATTCATGCTGAAATCAGCAAGGCTCTACTACCTTGTATATAAAGCAAATGCAAATACAATTTGTATTGTGCAACTGATTGTACGCAGAAGGCATTTTCGTCAGCGTTAACCGCTTATAAGAAACTTACTCACATTTAAGCATTTGATTTAGGTCCGTTTATAGCTTATTGTCTGTAGCCTACCAGCATTCCTGTCCTCGGTCCACAGCACTGCAGAATTGACCAGGAAAATCTTAGCACCAACACTGGTCGATTCTGAGGTGCCGTGTAAGACCGATGCCATGAATGCTTGGAGAAGAGCTTGTCCAAGCACTTGAGTTACCCCGAGACCTATCCTCTCAGAGGCAGTGGGATGGACCGCTTTGCAGCAGAATACGAGAAAATCTTCTTAGCACATCGTCTAATGCTGCAGAGTGTGCTCGTCTACTGGCTGTGGGAGAGTGTGAGTCGGGCCTCTGGCTTCAAGCACTGCCATCGTCCAACATAGGTACCATGCTGGACGATACGACCTTCCGCATCGCCTCTTGCCTCCGTTTAGGCGAACAATGTGTTACTCCACATCGCTGTCACTGTGGAGAGGCTGTCGACTTGGTCACCATGGCCTGTCATGCAGCAGGAGCGCAGGTCGTATTTCACGACACGGCAACCTTACGACATTCTTCATCGGGCTCTTGTCACCGCTGGCATTCCAGCCCACCTTGAACCTCAGGTACGCAACGACGGCAAAAGACCAGACGGTATGTCTTTACTGCCATGGAAGTTGGGTAGGCCTTTGGTATGGGACGCAACGTCCGTCGATACCCTCGCGCCATCATATCTTTCTAGCACAGCGGGTTGTGCGGGTGCTGCTGCTGCTACAGCGGAGACCCTCAAACGGCGCAAATACGCAAACCTAATAGGGCATTACGTATTTGAGCTGTTTGGGGTCGAAACTTTGGGGCCATGGGGTCCAAGTGCGAGATCTCTTTTTAGAGACCTCCCAAAGAGACTGGTCGATGCCGCGCGTGACTAGAAGGCTGGGTTGTATTTGGCCCAGAAGTTCAGTATTGCCATACAACGTGGCAACGCTGCCAGCGTTCTAGGCACGCTTCTAGTTGACGGCGATGCCCTCTAAATTATTTTCTTTTCTTTCTGTATATATTTTTTTGTATGTTCTGTATATATTTCTTTGTATAGTATTTTAAGAACTAGTTACTTTTGTTTGTTGACGAAAAATTCGTCTATAAAAATATAATTGTTAATTTTTTTACATACGTACATAGACTCACGGCCGTGTTCCGGAAGGGTAGGCAGAGACTATGGAACGCCATTTGCAACGATCCTGACATACCTCTCTTGCTTTGTTCACTCCCATCAAGTTTCTCATGCATGCTCTTCTGTTAAGGGTACTTCTAACCTGTCCTTTTTTCAGGATGTATACAATCTGGTCAAAAAACGTCCGCCTTCATTTTTTTAATTATAATAATATGAAATCTACACTTATTTTCCAGTAGTTCTATACATAATTCTTATAAGATTACTCAATGTTTTCTCATTCCAAATATTTTTCTTTTCTGGTGCACATTTATTTCAATATTAATATGGCATCGTCGAAAAGTTCAAAAGCATACGCATTTTTAAAATTAATTTTCGTTCATTCTTGCACGTTTTAGTTTAAAAAGTATTAAAATTGGTCAAGCAGAAATCGATAAATCCAATAATATAGCCAGATCGTGTTACAAGTGCAAAAACCGTTAAATATCAACGACCAATGATAGTCATCACATTGTACACCTATAAGGTGCATAAGACATTTTATTAAGTAGTAGTGCAAGACCTGAAACCTCAAAATTGTTTATTATTTTTGGTCACATTGCAACGCTTATGAACATGATATAAAAAAAGAAAAGGTAGACAAACTATTAAATCAACGTGAACCATTTTCTGCTACATTGTGTTTCAGTTCATACAGAATTATTGTCTGTGGTACATTTAAAGCTAAGCGGAAACCATTAATACCGTCTGCTACGAGGCTACGCCGTTATGGTTGCTACGCAGTAGCGCGTAGCAGGAGGACAACAGACGTATCCGGTACCGAAATATATGCAATATGTCTTTGATGTTGCTTTATTTATACATAACGCTATAGTGCACTAAGCCTCGAACAATAAATTGTGATGGCTTTGTTAAGTTAAAAATATATGCTCTTTTCATAAGGAACTAAAAAAACTTCACGAGGATCCTTGTACGACAGAGAAGTAAATCAAGAAAATAAACTACTTTCAGATATTTTTGGACCACAAAGATATATGGATTACAGTGATAGCCTAGTGGAGTTGCCAGCAGACTGCTAAGCAGAGGGTATAGGTTTCGATTCCACGGCGCGCACGACTGATTTTTGAAGTTATGTGTAAATGAAATAGTTAATTACTGCTTGCCTCGTACCTCGGAGAGCACGTTAAGCTGTCGGATCCAACTGTCGTAAAAATATTGGACGGTCATTTGAGGAGTCAGTATCTCTGATTAAACTGAAATTAGTCTAAACCGTGGAATATTGCTAGACTTTTGGGTGGCCAAGATCAGAAAGGCAGTCACCCTAAGGAAAAGCTAATAATCTGTGATATCTAGTCAGACTCTTAAGGTAATTCATGATTACCACATAGTAACTCCTATGGACAGAAATAAACAAATAAGTAAGTAATAATCCAACATAAAAAACAACTTACGCTACCGTAGCAGCACGCTACGCCGTAGCCCCGTAGCTCTACGGTCGGTTCCGGAAAGTGTCGCAGACAGCGGGCACATCCGTCCCGCGACATATGTATGTATCGGTAGCGTTTCCTCCCACAATGTATCATGGCTAATCTACTGCCTACTTTCGGTTTATTATGCTAGCTTGCTTTGCTTTTTTTTGCTTGCGTTTTTGAATTTGAAAGAAATATATTTAGCTTGAATACTTTTGGTTTTGTAGAGTTTGGTTTTTGAATTTGAAAGAAATATATTTTGCTTGAATATTTTTAAATTTTCGCAACTTGTACACATGATCTGTATCGTGTAATTATCTTAATATATAAAATCCTTGCGTTACTGACTGACTGACAGACACGCTACAGCCGAAACTATTTGGCGCAGGAAGCTGAAATTTGGCATGTATGTTCCTTGGGGACCGTAGGGGTGCACTAAGAAGGGATTTCCCGAAATTCCCACGGGATCGGCCAAAACGGGTAAATTTAAAAAAATTGCAGGCGTAGCTGCTGGCGTCCTCTAGTTTGAATATAAAGGTGAAATACCTTTATTTGCCCCGACGACGTGACAGCATAGGTTACACCGGCTATGGGCACGGGGAGGCAAAGTATTTTACTGCTTAAATAATATAGTTTTATAATTATGCTTTGTGTAATGTTTGTTCGTGTCGTCTTTTACCACACCTTTTGGAGTGAAAAAAATATTTTATTCGTGCGAGTTCTTTGCCGTGTGGTTGACGGCATAGAATACAAGTGTCACCACCCCCTACCTTCCCGTGGGTGTCGTAAGAGGCGACTAAGGGATAACACGATGCAAATACCATCTTTGCGTAGAGACGGAAAACTCGACATCAAACCCTATACGACTGCCTCGTTGGTCTCGCGGCATAAATGTGCGCGTGGGATCGGGAGGTCCCTGGTTCGATTCCTGGGTCGGGCAGTGTTATTGGGTTTTTCTGTCACGAAATTCTCAGTAGCAGCACGGAGTCTGGAAATGTGCCCGGTACGGCAATAGGCTCGCCCCTTATTACGTGGGACTAAAGTATATCTGGCGAAAAGTGGGTGTAGAAATACACCTCTGCCTACCCCTTCGGGGATAAAAGGCGTGACGTTATGTATGTATGTCGTGCGAGTGTTTGGCCATCTCTTTTTATTCCATTATTCCTAATCCATCAATACTCATATGCTTCACACTCATAAATCAATCAGTTAAGTATAATTACGTATGTACATATTATGATGCACAATAAATATGATTACTTTTGCTGCACTGTACAATCCGCAATTATTTCAGTTACACATGAATAAAGTGATTGACACAATAGAGGCAATTTTCAATAAACCGCTCATACAGTGAGTTGATATACATTCGCAAAATATTTTCAGGGGTGTATAAACTACTATATATACAAATAAATACATGAAAAAATAACTCACAAAATCTTTATTTTTTTCGTAATCTTACATTTTGAAAATCGGCTCGGTGCATTGACCTCCACCGCCGCTCAGCTGATCGCCGCGAGGTCGCATTGCAGGTACCTAACACTCATAAGCACACGTACCTACCGTGAAGTCTTATTCAGCACAAGCCAACAGTTTATTCTGATTTCCTATCTAAGTAACATTTAATGAAAACAGGATCTCATATCATAGCACACTGTTTGAAACAATTTTAGGTAAATAAGAATCCTGCCTATATTATATTATAAAAATATTTTATATTTATTTATTATTATAATATTTTGCCGAAATTAGTGGCTTATGGCGGTCTCTAGCAGTCAGCGGTCGCAACAATTGTTGTACTACCTAAATGTGACGTGAGTGAGAGTGAGGTAGCTAGTGGCCTCGACCGGACGTGTCGTGTCGCGGACACTGACTGGCAATTGGCCTCCCTGCCAGATGTCTGCGCCAGATTCTTACAAAGAATATTAAAATCATGTAAACAGCTTCCGCAAGATGGACTGACGATCTTGTTGGATCGCGGTTAGCGGATGAATGCAGGTGGCTGAGGATTGGTCCTTGTGGAGAGCCTTATGTGGGCTTATGTCCAACAGTGGACGTCTTTCGGCTGATATGATGATGATATTGGAACTGCTTGTCGCCAGCTGTGGTTGACAGTCTCGGTGGCTCGGTT
This sequence comes from Euclidia mi, assembly GCA_944739405.2. NCBI lineage: Eukaryota > Metazoa > Arthropoda > Insecta > Lepidoptera > Erebidae > Euclidia > Euclidia mi. The sequence goes on from OX123195.2 coordinate 45,580,345, forward strand.
GCTCCGTGCAGGCGCTGAGTCTCGGTGGCTCGCTTGCACGGACACGAAAGGCTACTCGCTAGGACGTGAATGGTTCGCCAAGGAAGGGGAGAGCAGTTTCATATTCCCTTTTGTCTTTAATGAGCCTATATAGCGATGGTTAAATATCTAGCTGATTGTAATAACAAAATGTTATTAAATCACGCCACACGTCTGTACCTTTTAAATATTATATGCAAGATATGCTAGTTTTAATTATGTGTAAGCTGGAAGCATGTCTGTTTTCGAAAATGCGTCGGCACTAAGGCTAAATATTATATTTCTAGAATTAAATTTGTCAACTTTCTGTTATCTCTCAAACATTGACCTTCCGAGACAACCTGTCCCTATTTCATTTATTATTTCAGTTATAATACTATTATCTTTGCTCTTTATTTGCTATTAACTTGATCTCATTTACTAGGCAGTAAAAAAAAACAAATAACATAAGATATTATGACCGTATGAAATAAAACGAACATCTTGTCATAAACATTTTATTATGTAACTCATAAATACATAACATAGGCATCTAAACTACTACATTTAATTCCATAGGTACATTACAGTTACTTATATACTCGTATATTCATATACCGTTAAATAAACACTTTTCACTTTATCCTATTTCGCTTTGTCCCGGAGTTTTGATATAAACAGTATTTTTATATTGCCAAAAGTATTTTTATGTCTACTTTCTAGATATACATGTATACTAATACTATTCATAAGCTATTCACTCGTAAATTTAGTAATATAGTCCATATAAAGCGTAAAAAATATAAATGAGAAATACAAAAACGATTTTAAAAGCTATTTAAGCTAAATTCCTCAAAGTATTTCGAAATAAAACTGGCACACATATTAAATCCATATCTATAATATACTACTTTAAATGGATACACTTTTTATATTTGTATATTTATATGTTGCGCATCTTATATATGTAGAATAAGCCTTACATTCGTATATTTTTGCCATAAATACACTTTACAGTGTGGACGAATTATGATACTCATTTTAATTATTTATTGAAAACAATATTGTATATACATTCTATATACATTTACAACTCTACATGTAACCTGTATATTATATTTATAATGTAAGTTAAGCCAAGACATATTAGGAAATAGAAGCTTTTTTAATTTTGTATATTGCTTATTTTAACAGTATTACGGAAAATATTGTCTACACAATTGACGATTTATAATTATTTTTTTAATAACTAATATATTTTATTTTCACGTCGAAATTCGACTCCATGCATGTCTTTATTCCACATGTATTCCAAGAATATTTGTATTTCTTTTGTAAATTTTAGGACGTAGAAATAAAGAATGTGTGGGGACGAATATTGACATACATATCAAATCTAGTAGCAAGAATAACTTCTAATTTGCATATTTTCTTGCAAGAATACGGTATTAGTACAAGGTTGTTCTATAAATATCTAAGATATTTTAAGGTACAGTTTCGCATTTTATTGGATACAGTTATTTTATATTGACGTAATATTTAAGCTAGTGAGGTGTATTTAAGCAGTAAACGCCGCCTCGCTGAAATAAAATGCACGTTGCTCGCCGCGGCATTTTGCTCTGACTTATAGCTTGTTATTTTATCCCCAATTTTATGACATTCTTATGTAATATTTAGTGCGATATACATTTATATACAAAAGCAACTTTTACACAGATTTTGTTTATATCATCTGACAAGACGCATAGGCCTTTATACATATGTATATACAAAAGCAATACATAATTCGTAAATTACAGGTAATGAAAGCAATTTCGGTATTTTACAACACGACATTTCTTTAGCTAGGTAGGTTTTAGCTTAATTTTCAATACATATATAGTATTTCTAAGTTTACGTAGATTTCTAAGGAACTATGGATTACACTTTATATTTACAAATAGACGCAACAGTGCTTATCTTATGCTATATTAATTTAATTTGATTACATGTTCGTATGTTAAATGGGTTGTTTTCTAACATTACACAATAATTATATTAATTTATTCAATTAACAACGCGGCTGCACTAAAAAATATTAAATGAGTTTCTTACAATAACTTCATTTTGGAACTCGAATTGCCCGTTTTATGATAACATTCCATGGTAAGAGACCATTCCCACTTAGTCGGACCGGCAGTTCTCCCGGGAAGTCTAAAAAGACGGACGTGGCAGTTCAATTTGTATGGCACTGTTCTCATTTAGATGGACCGAGAAAACAGACGGATAATGCCATTGGTTGTACAATTTGTATGACACTAGTCACATTTAGACGAACTTTGCGAACAGATGGATAATCCGAGTGGCAATACAGTTCATATCATGCTGTTCTCATTTAGACGGACCGGTAAACAGCCGGTCCGTAACAGTGGGAATGGTATGTAATAATTCAGGTTTATTTTACAATTTTGAAACAGTACTCATAAAAAGTAACTTGGTTGTGATTACTTACTTAAGGTAATGTTTAATATTTATGCCCTTAGTGCCTGAGCCCTATGAGTATTATATTTGTATTAGTTTTGCGAGAGAGCCATATCGTCAATGCTTCTGTAGCGCAAGCTGTGTTCCTTCGGCCATTGGGTGGCTGGAAATGTAATAAAATTTATTAGGACAAACAAAGTAACATTATAGAGTAATCGTGGTGCTGTATAACTCTCTTATATGTGCCGAACATATTGATAGTTAGTACTTCAGGTTTCATTCGATAAAACCAAACTGGGCTTATATCGTTCGAAACTAAATATTTTTTTTTAATATGTGATGCACTGCCAGGTAGCAAGCCTTTTCCTGTTTTCGAAGTCAGTTAAGAACTACAAATCGATAGAATTTTTATGTGGTGTTCTTTGATAGGCTTAGTGTTTACGCCATTATAGTAAAGATGACATGTAAACAGCGCGTATTTAATAAAATATACCTATTTTTATAAGTTTTGCGTTATACCTGAATTTTAATAATAAGTAAATACAACAAAATATCAGAATATAACTGGCTCATATATATAGACCACATCACGTCTTTGTATATACTATACCTTTATTTGTTTTCACTGTGTCATCCATGCAAATATTGTAAAGTGGTAGAATATTATTATATTACTTCCTTGAAATAGTTCCTGTTAAGTATACATAGGATTAAGGGTTTAGCTAACTACGCAAAGAACGCATACATGCTAAGCAAAATTTACTGCTATTACGTATTTTTATACTAATAAAGCAGCAATCAAGGATAAGTTAAATAACTATTTGAAAACAACGATATGTTTTATATTTATTGTTACAGGATTTTACACAACTAAAGCAACACCTATTTGTTAAGTACACAAGACACTACTTAAGCCTCTAGATTGATCTGAAGCGAACAAGTTTGCCAACATATCCACATACAGATTTGTACGGGGTCGCGTAGATTCGGGACGGTAATGCGAGTGCCGCCCGGTGAACGGTGAACCGATCAGAAAACCAAACCATACAAACGCTGACTCGTTAGCAAACTTGCCTCTACAACATCTTGCTTTCTACGCATCTGCACCATCTGTTATGCACAGACCTTTCTAGAACTATTATTACAAGATATACAAGTTTTGTGAATGTGAAGCTGTTATACATTCAAACGCAAATTTCTCATACAGCGATACAATTGGTACTGCTTAAAATCTGGCAGTACAGCTTGACTACAAAGTATTATTATGCTGGTATAATTATGCTACTATTATATATTTTAAACTACTCAAACGTTATAAGTGTATAGCTAAAACTATACCTATTCTTGTGACATTTCATTGGTTTATCAGTTCTTTTGCATGCAACACTTTTTTTGGAACGTTTCTTGCTGCGAAATCGTGCTGAAATTATATGAAAATAGTGATAGAAATAGAGAGATAAGATAATTTTCAGACATAAAAATAATTCGTCTCCAAAACAGAGATCCTATTACAAAACAAGGTCGACACAAGACTTTTTCAAAAATATTTTTTGAAGAAGGTAGTTATTTATTTTAACTCAAAACAAATACAAATGACATAAACTTTACTTTAATTTTTCCTTAATCTGCATATTACAAATATTAAAAAGATAAGTCTGGGTCAAAAATTTAAAACTTTATTATTTAGTCTATGTTTTATAACAATGTGGCAAATGTGTAGGATAAAGGTCTTACCACAGTCTAGTCCAAAGAAAAATACAGTTTTGCGAATGCAGATTAGTGGTAAAGATATTTTTTAATTAAGTAAGTGATCATTCAGTGATACAAAATATTTAATATCTAGGTTCAAAACAATCAGTGGGGTGTTGTAAATGTACATGCTCCATTCCCTATGAACAAGATGCATAGAATAAAGTGCAATGAAGTGGTAATATAAAGTATGTTTTGTTACCTGTGTAGTGCATATTTCGGTACATATCTGGACAATTGTTTGAGCCCTGTGGAAGGAAAATATAACGTTTTATTAGATAATAGAAGTTATACAGAATAGAGTACGAAGGTTACACTGAGCAGTCTCAACCGCCTCTAGAAGTATTACCCATCCCTATTCCATCTGAAATTTGGTGAGGTAATCTCGCAACCTGGTTTCCACCGGGAGACAAATGACTCCGTAATTCAATGGATAGCGTATGCGACTGCTGATCGGTGGTCCCGGGTTCGATTCCCGGGTCGGGCAAAAGTGTAACTGGGTTTTTCCGAATACTCAGTAGCAGCCCTCCTGGCTGCTACTGAGTGTTCTGTCTGGTGATGTGCCCGGTAACGGAAATAGGCTCGCCCCCTATTACGTGGGACCTAAAAAATCATGGCGAAATGTGGGTGTAATATTTACACCTCTGCCTGCCCCTTCGGGAATACAGTCAAAACAAATGACCGCTTGAACCAGTACGCCACGGATCTTGCCATCCGCATCCATAGTACAACATTTACAAACCACAAAGCCACAACAAACCTATATAAACTTGCCCGTAACTGTATATTGGTTGTATATCTATGCGACAGTTTCTTGCAGCTGACTTAAGCGGGACCAAATTGCATGGCTGGCAATAAATCGCTACAAATCCGAGCCTAAGACGACGCCCGTCCGATTCAAGGGCGTGAAATAATTTACGTCTGGACAAGGCACTTATTTAAGATATAAATTGACCGCACACTGATTTTATTAGCTAAGTATACTGTGAAATATTGCAAGACATTTATATGCTACTGTATTTCGGTTTTGAATTTCGACTGTATGATGAAGAAAGTTTTTATTGAAAATATTCTTAACGGCTATAAGCGCCCTATTACGTGGGACCTATAAATTCATAATATGGTGGAATGTGTGTGTAATATAACACCTCTACCTAACCCGGGGATACAGGCGACAGGATTTAAAATATTTTATAAAATAGTTCTAGCATCTTAAGTATCTCAAAAGTTTACACGAAACAAAGAATAATTTCATTTCATTTCTAAACAACAACTAGTTAGTATGATACCAAAAATTAACCTCGAGGTCTCGCGTCTCAGATTTCCGTATGAGTACACAAGGCCATAACTCACTAAGCTAACTGTTATCAGTGAAACTAAACAGTGTGTTAATAACGGCACTCAAGTTACAGCTATTTACATCATCGTTTATACTGGCAAACAGGTTTTCATATTAACTTTAGAAGGTCTGAACACAGTATATTTGCATTGAATGCTTAAAGATATGAGCAAAAGACTGCTCGCCTCGAATGGGACCGAGTTCTTGTATTAGGATTTGAATTAGGATTGACCTCGTCAATCGCGTTGAAAGTGCCAACGCAAGAGTAATGTTAATAACTCACCGACCGGACTTACATAATCTACTGAGGGTCTAGTACGAGTTTGCACTCGATCGTCACGATCGAGGAGAGCTAGTCGACGGGAACAATTGCCATACATTTTCTAAATGCGCCCCCTAGCGATCTCTATCGATCGCTACTCTCCGTTAGAGGCGCCTTTGGAAAATGTATGGAAATTGTTCCCGTCGACTAGCTCTCCTCGATCGTGACGATCGAGTGCAAAACTCATACTAGACCCTCTGTTCTTAGTGTACTGCGAATAATCTCACTCTCATGATTACTGCTGTATCATCTCTGTAGCCAGGTCCAGCAGCTGTGACCATAGAAAATACCAAGAATTCCCGAGAACTCACAACGAATTTAATCAAATTATAGATTGGAGGAGTACGTAGGGTAGTTTCCAGGGTCAAAATAATTACATTTTATTTAGTCCGTATTTTAGATTATAAAAAAATATTGGACATGTATTTTTTCTTTTCTCGATTAAATAAAAAATAACAAAGATATAGCCCATTAAAGTTACGTGTGACGTCATCTAGTGCGAAAAAATGCAGCACGGCGTGACGTTATACGTAACTTTAATGAGCTATATCTTGGTCATTTTTGGTTGAAATAACAAATAAAAAATACGTATCGCTTATTTTTGAATAATCTAAAGGACGGACTTATAATTTTTTTTTGTCAACTAGTCTATTATCTCGTCAGTTATGCGGCAGGCAAAAAATGAGGATCTTGACGTCTGGTTTGTGTTGCGTAATAAACATGTGTATGAAGGATTTTTCTTTGTAGGTACTCATCGATTGAATCAGACGCTACTTGATTACAATTTATTAAAACAAGTTGTAGGCGAGCGAATCTAAACTTCATTTTTTGCTTGCATACCGTCAAAAAGGCTCGTCAGTCAGTCTTCTTAGAGGGGATATTTACTTACCCTACTATTTATTCCGCCCTGATCGACCCAGTATATTCTTGCTGGAACTAGTATGGCTCAACTATTCAATAAAATTTAGCTCTGTTCTACCATCTTAGGGTCATAATCTGTCTTACCTGAACGCCTTGCTTATTGAAGTTGATATTGGTCCTGACGGTGCGATGATGGAGGGGCTGAACAGGCCTTGCGTTGTTCCCCAGCGGCGCCTTCGGGGTCAATTGGGAGCCCTGCATCAACTGGCGGAGCGCGTACATCTAAACAAAAAGATACAATTCATATAAAATCATCTTGTAAGTCAATACACTGCAGCTGTGCAGACATGAAATCACAGTAAATTCTCTTTTAGTGATTTTTAATTATGATCCTTAATGTGAATAACATTAAGGTCTAGTATTCAGATCTGTACGTTAATGCTGCGACGTGGGCTAGAAATGAACGGGAATATATTTGATTGGTATATGTAGGCTTTTGCGGTAAACAAAATATTTAAGGAACCCCCTTTTTTACTTAATATTGTCATCATGACTGTCACTCATAATTATGTGGTCCTTTATATATTTGCATCAAGAAATAAGCTACGTACCTATTATAAAATATCTAGGACGCGATATCATTTGTGTTTATGTTAAAGCACGGAAATGATATCTTTGTTTGTTTTTGTTTTGTAACTGGGTCGTATTTCTGACACTTGTTTTTGTTTATTGATTATGTAACGTCGATTACGTTATTACGTATTGGTGACATTATTGTAGCATAATATGTGCCAATGTCAAAAATTAACCAAAATGTGATGCATTCACAAATGTTTTTATGTACAGGACCAAAAAAAACAACTTATGTAATCCTGGGCTTTTTGCTACCAGTAAATTATTTTAAAATGTTATTTATATCAAATATTTTTAGTTATATTGCTCATTGTCTTGACGACCGCGGCGCGCCGGGCACATGTGTCCGGCAATATGCTGAATTGGCCTACTAATTTTATGCAGACCACAGGCGTGTACAGATTCATACCTATATATTGTAGTTTTTCTTTTTTCACATTGTCTCTTTTTTTCATGTCTTTCGTGTGGTGGAAAAACCCTTTTTTCTATCTTTCTATTTATTTTTCAAACCATTTATCACGTTCTGTGATATCTATACTAATATAATAAAGCGGAAGAGTATGTTTGTTTGTTTGTTTGAACGCGCTAATCTCAGGAACTACCGGTCGGATCTGAAAAATTCTTTTTGTATACGATAGCCCAGTTATTCCGGAAGGCTATAGGCTATATAACATAACGCTTCGACCCTTTGGGGCCGGGCAAAAGGCTAAAAAGCTAAAAGATAATGACGGCTAATCTCAGGAACTAGCAATCGGATTTTAAAAATTGTTATTGCCTATGATAGCCCAACTATTCCGAAAGGCTATAAACTATATAAAATTACGCCACAACTTTTAGGGGCCAGACAAAAATTATAAAATGGTCAAACGAGAAGGGGGAGGGTTGGGTCAAAGGCAAAAAAAGGCTAAACGAATAGGATACAATCTACATGGGTATCGTCTTCGAGAGTTTCGGGACGCTGATCAATAATATGAAATTTATTTAGTGATCCAAGATGGCGGACGGGAAATCAAAGATGGCGGATGAGAAAATTTTAAAAATCAATATGGGTATCGCCTTCGATATTTTAAGGGGTGTGGAATCGAAATACAACATCTATTTCGTGATCAAATATGGCGGATGGGAAATCAAAGATGGCGGATGGGAAATTAAAAAAAAACAATATTGGTAACGTCTGCGATGTTAAAAGGGATGGGGAATCCAAATAAAACATCTGTTTCGTGATTCAAGATGGTGGATGGGAAATCAAAGATGGCGGATGGGAAAAATTTAAAAAATCAATATGGTTATCGTCTCTGATCATTTAAGGGATGGAGAATCCAAATACAACATCTATTTCGTGATTAAAGATGGCGGATGGGAAATCAAAGATGGCGGACGGGATTTTTTTGAAATCGATATGGATATCGTCTCCGATATTTTAAGAAATGGGGAATTTAAAAACACCATCTACTTCGTGATCAAAGATGGAGGATGGGTTTTTTTTTTAAATCAATATGGGCATCGTCTCCGATGTTTAAAGGGATGGGGAATCCAAATATAACATCTATTTCGTGATTCAAGATGGCGGATGGGAAATTAAAGATGGCGGATGGGAAAATTAAAAAAATCAATATGGGTATCGTCTCCAATGTTTAAAGAGATGGGGAATCCAAATACAACATCTATTTCGTGATTCAAGATGGCGGATGGGAAATTAAAGATGGCGGATGGGACAAAATTAAAAAATCAATATGGGTGTCGTCTCTGATGATTTAAGGGATGGATAATCCAAATACAAAATCTATTTTGTGATCAAAGATGTCGGATAGGAAATCAAAGATGGCGGACTGAATTTTTTTTTAACTCTCTACTGCATGAATTATAAAATAAGTGGAATAAAAAAAAGTGTGTTTAATAGATTTTATTGAAGGCAAAGAAGTACCAAAATACAAGAAAAAAAAAATTACTTCTTTCAGAAACTGAAAAAAACAATAGGCCATATATGGGTTAGTATGCAGTGCGGTGAATTTGCATCAAAAAGTTACGGGCCATATATGGGTTAATATGCATCAGTAAGAAAACAATAATCTTTTTTATTTATTTATGCCAATCACATTTTGAGTATTTAATTAGTGAGCTAAAGATGTAATAATTACTGTATTTACTTTACTCATGGAACTTGATGAAGCAATTACGTTTATCGTTATAGCACAAGAACACTTTGCATTTTCTGCATGTTGTGAATGTTTTTTTGTAACAAACTTGGCATTTTAGCATCTTCTTTTGCCACTCTGGCATATGATCGACATGATCGGATCTCACAGAGGCCAGTGGTATGTCTTGAGGCCTTCCACGTTTCCTGACCTTCATTGGTTGCGTTGGTGTGCCCGGATTAGACAATGCTGGACTGCTACGGCTTGCATATCTTAATGACGTTCCACCCCTGCTGTGGTTTCCTGCTGCGTTTGACGGTCTTCCTCTTTTGCGGAAAATGGCTTTGCCGGATTTACATAAGTGCTCAGATATAGCTTGCTTGAAAGTAAAGACGCTCATATATTCATTTTTGTGCTTTCTTCGCCAAAGAAGCCAAGCATTCACGATACACATGTCCAGCATGTGGAAAAATATCCTTTTGTACCATTTTTTGGACCTTAGATGAATCCTATATAGACCCAACATGGAATCTAGTAGGTCAACACCTCCCATGTGTTGATTGTAAACTTCGATGGCCTGAGGACAGTTTATTTCTATGTATTGTTTATCTTTTTTGCAGTATCTTCGTTTTTTTGTAGTTGGTTCGCTACCCACGTCGGTTGACAGCATATTGACAGGTTTGTTATCATACCAAGTAATGGCACAAACACGGACATCATCAATGGTGGCAAATTTCTCAACACAAATCCACGTTCGTGTTTTTTGAGCTCTTTTTCTGTAGGCATTGCAACATTTGGGACGCGATTCAGGGGCACAGTATCTAATAGCAAAAGTCCAATTTTAGTTAGATGCACCTGGAGATTTGGACTATTGAACCAATGATCAAAGAAGATCTTATGATTCACATGTCTTGGTACGGTCTCCGTGAGACGAGTAACAACATTCCCGCTAACACCCAAATCAGGCGCATCATCTGGGTAATTATTGCTTTGGTCTCCAGCGAAAATATCGAAGTCGTAACTAAAGCCTGATACTCCACTGAGCACTTGATTCTTATATCCCCATTTATGAGGCTTTGCTGGGTTATATTGTTTTAGATCATGTCGCATTTTTGTTGGAATGATCAGTTCGTCCACAGCCAAAAATTCTTCTTTAGGTACAAGCAGTAATTGCTTCCTGATGACCTCCAACAGTGGTCGCACTTTGAAAAGTTTGTCATGACCTGGTTGACCTTTAGGGATAAAATGCTAATTATCATTGAAGTGCAAGTGCTGTTTTATAGCCTCAAATCTATTGCACGTCATTATTTTATAAAGATGAGCTTGCCCTATAGTTGTGTTCCAGTATAAACGCGCAGCTGGTAGTTTAACTATTGACATGAAAAAAATCATACCAATAAACTGTTCCATTTCATCTTTTGTTATATTACCAGGTTTGTTTATATTATCTTGAACGGATTTGAGATTGGACTGGTCTACGATAATATTAATCAGTTCGTCAGTGAAAAGGAATTTGAAAAACTCTGCTGGTTCTTCGAGATTTTGGATATAGTCGGGTAATTCAACATTGCCTGTAAATCTATAATTATTTATATCAACATCATCTAATTTACCCGGTACCCAATTAACTTTAGCAGGTTTGATTTGTTTCTGTTTTGTTCTCTTCTTTTTGGGAGGGGGAGAAACAGGAGCTACTTCCTCATCGGAGCTATCACTATCAGTCTCAGGGATGACAAGCGATTTTTTATGAAAGCGAAATTGACTTGGAGGAACATATTCAGTGCCAGAATCGGAATCACATTCGTCATCGTTTTGCGATCCTTCACCTGATATGACATTGACATGCCGAGCTCTTTCATAAAAGCGAGCTGGATCCATTCGGCAAGCAAGCAGAAAAAAAATCTTGTAACACCCAAAAAGCTCCGGATGCATAGTAAACCATATATGGTATAGCCAAAATGCAGTTGTAAGTCTGCGAATGCATACTAACCCATATATGGTTTACTGTAATTGGTCCTTCAAAATAGTAGGTAGGCAAAAAAAAGTTAGATTTTCGTTCACTAATGCTTAGAAGAAGAGTAAACGCAACCAAAAACATTTTTCACGCGATAGAAACTTACCTTTATTTTCCCAATAATCCTTCTTGAATAAACTCTTTTTCGACATTGACAGGAACTTCACACCCGCCAACGAAAAATTGCATGTGGAACGTTTTGAGGTTAGACCATAGACTCCTGTTATTTTTTTTTTGTGCAGTAATAAGACCATAGACAATTAGTATAATTTACGTTTTGTTTCTCCTCACGTTTAAAGTAACAAAAAAAAGGTTAATTTAGAGAACCTTATATGGGTTAGTATGCGGTAAAGGCGTATAAGTCGATATGGGTATCGTCTTCGATATTTTAAGGAATGGGGAATTCAATATTAAATAAAAATCTATGTTTGTCCATCATTTATAGACTCTGAAATGATAAGAGTGCTAAGGAAAAGGGGCTTGGAAAAAGGGAATTAAATAAACAGTCTTAAAAAGGCGATACGGAGTTCGCTGGGTCAGCTAGTATGGTATATAATAAAGCAAATAATATCCTTGTGACTACCTCCGTGGTCCAATGGATAGCGTATGCGACTGCTGATCGGAGGTCCCGGGTTCGATTCCCGGGTCGGGCAAAATTGTTACTGGGTTTTCCGAATTCTCAGTAGCAGCACGGAGTCTGGTGATGTGCCCAGTAACGGCAATAGGCTCGCCCCTTATTACGTGGGACCTAAATATTCATGGCGAAATGTGGGTGTAATATTACACCTCTGCCTACCCCTTCGGGGAAAAAAGGCGTGAGTCTATTATCACGTTCTGGAATAAGACTATAGATGTAAGCAAACTAACAGTGGCTATAAGCGCAGCATTTCTACTATTATAATAAAAAAAAAACAAACCTCTTGCTTAGAAATATAGATAGGTTTGTTGAAAATGATCCACACGGCGGTCTCCCAGCAGCCAGGATGCGTGGTGGACCCTTCATATGTGAGGTACTGCTGCGTGTTCGGCAGCAGGGAACTTAGAGGCAGGTGCTTGATCGGGAACGAAGATCCTGCCGAAGATATTGAGGATTAATAGTGAAAGTCATTCTGGAAATATAGACGGTTATATTTTTTGGCTGCCTCCGTGGTCCAGTGGATAGCGTATGCGACTGCTGATCGGAGATTCCGGGTTCGATTCCCGGGTCGGGCATAAGTGTTACTGGGTTTTTCCGAATTCCCAGTGGAAGCACGGAGTCTGGTGATGTGCCCGGTAACGGCAATAGCCTCGCCCTCTATTACGTAGGACCTAAAAATTCATGGCGAAATGTGGGTGTAATGTTACACCTCTGCCTACCTCTTCTGGGATATAGGCGTGAGTCTATAAAAATATATATATATATTTTTAGGACCTCCAAGTAATTATCTCAGATTTTACTAGTTGGAAACATTCATATAATGTATATACAAGAATGAGTTACAAAAACATGATGATCTTTTGATACATAAGTGAGACCTACGACAAAATATCCTCAAGAGATATTTATGTACACACGACTACTCGTCAAGCTATACACTTTGACCTTTGTACCGTTCTTATGGCGTAGGGAATAAGTATGAAAATCGTACTGCAACTGTTTAGCTTGACCTGGCGCCGTGTGTACTGCATACAGTTACAACATTGACATTAACTATTTTTCAGAGATATTTAGTGTTCCTTTAACACCCCTTTTTTATAGCATTAGGCGGCAAACGAGCAGACGGATCGCCTGATGGTAAGCAATTACCGCCGCCCATGAACACAAGCAACACCACAGGAGTCACAAGCGCGTTGCCGCCCCTTGGGGTTGGGAAAAGGGATAGGATTAGGAGTGGGATGAGGGAGAAGGAATAGGGGATAGGGCCTCCGGCACTCTCACTCACCGAACGAAACGCAACAGTTTAGGTACTGTTACTTTACGTCGATTTTCTGTGAGAATTCCCCTTCAATGTTTTGGATTTATAATTATTATAAAATAAGTTTGCGTTACCTGTGTCTATGGGCATGGTTTTGTGTGCATGTGCATGGTTTACCTGGCCAACATTGTATGGTCATCCAGTGTAGGTCCAAAATATGCACTTATATTCAGAATATGTCATGCAGTGGGTGTATCGATTTACATAAATAGGAACTGTTAAGGATACTTAACCAATATTACTAACATACCTCTGTAAGTAACTTTATTGAAGGCGCTAGTAATTAATCTGAAGTCGGTATTCGTTGGTTCACCAACCTGTAACAAAAATGTTATATTAAGATATACAGTGTATGTGCATATATAAGATGTTTTGCTATATAACCTATGAACTATCTAGGTATATCCCGGTGGGGAAAAGACCCACGCCTTACGCGGACTGCCTAGTCTTAAACAAGTACTAAGTATTGTTGTCTCACCTGAACCATAAGAGAGATACCGACTATGCCTTGCGATTTGTGCTGAGCTTCAGACATGTTGTGGTACAGCTCCTTGTTGAAACCGTACAGCTGGATCTGCAAAGAAATACATTTTAACTAGCTGTTGCAAATTAGGAGAGGCAGCACAGCAGTGGTTTATTTATTTATTTATAAGGATCGCCAACAAATGATACACAGTTCTTATACAATAAAAGATGTTACAATAGTACATGCCTTGTACTCAATCTGTTATAGGCAACCACAACTAACACAGGAAGTACCAGTACAATAAACTTAAACATAAACTATAAAATAAAATAATAAAAATATGAAAATGAGGAAAACGATAATAAGTGATTAAAAAAGATTGTGAATTGGTTTGCTAGACATCATAAAATTTTATTAAAACGTGTCTTATTCGCGATAATTAATTAATTTAAGGTATAAATACCTATGTTTTACCGACGTTTCGGCCGTCTTACAACAGCCATGGTCGCGGCAGGACTCAAATTTGGTTTGCTAGAGGTTGCTTTATTAAATTGACTTCTACGACCCATCAAGGTCAGAGCTAGATTAATTAAAATAGTCATCTTTTATAATCCCACAATAAAGTTTGGAGCTAATACCGAAGTCGTTAGGGACAAACCGCAGAGAATTCGAAAAGCCAATAATGAATTGAGACAGGATATTCAAAGTCATTAGTTAGGAGTCGAAACATTTTCACTGGTTAATTGACTAAATTGATAGAGATTTGTGGCCACTTTGAATTTTGTCAAAAACAATTGTTATTGTTCTTGCGTGAGTTAAAACAGAATCGTTGGCATCCATGCTATATATTGCAAATTATAAAAGTGAAAGAGTGTTTGTTTGCTCTTCTTTCATGTTGCAACAGAGCGATGTTAATGCCAATTATTTGAACCAAATTCCACAAAAAAATATCATCAAAATTTATCCAGCTGTTTAGAGAAATTTCAATGACAAACATCCATACAGAATACAATTAATATAATAAACGTAAAAGTTTGTGTGATAACGGAGTTGTTTGTCTTTCACGCAAAAATACTGAACGGAATTTGATGAGATTTAATATAATAAGCTAATACTTTAAAATAGCACGTGGGTTCCCTTTTTCGAGGAAAAAGAACTCGACCCCACGCAGGCGAAGCAGCGAGCAGAATCTAGTCTAAGTATAAAGACAAACATTTCATTCGTAACTGCTCTGATATAAGTAGACTAGAGGACGCCAGCAGCTACGCCTGCAATATGTTTAAATTTACCCGTTTTGGCCGATCCCGTGGGAATATCGGGAAATCCCTTCTTAGTGCACCCCTACGGCCCCCAAGGAACATACATGCCAAATTTCAGCTTCCTGCGCCCAATAGTTTCGGCTGTAGTGTGTCTGTCAGTCAGTCAGTAACGCAAGGATTTAATATATTAAAATTATGCTACCATCAATAGATTTAATATTTTAAAGGAATTACACAGAGATTGAAATTAACTCTGCATATTGGAGATGCCGCCGTCATAATATTAAATTCCTAGTATTCCTCTCCTCCGCTAAAGATACACGAAAATCTGTTCGGTAACACAATATATTTCAATATCAGTGTATTACGGTGGTGTTATGCAAACAATGTTTAAGAGGGTTAAAGTTGGGGGTAGTTTAGACCCCGGGGGCTCATAATGAGGGTTCGATCGAGACGTTCACGTGTTAATTTGTTAACTGATATAATTATAGCTCTTTTGGTTTGGTGGTTACAAGTGGCGGTTTGAAATTTAAAACGCTATTTGCATTTGGTTGGATATTGGGGTCGGTATAATGTTTCATGTTGTATACAGTGGTATAGCACCACTAAAGTGATTTAAGCGGAACTTGTAGGGCCCGTCGTAAATGCACCATGCTTGCAGCAAGTCAAATAAAATTAATTAATAAAGTCATTTAGTGCTATCATTGAACAATGTTATATTAGTCTGCCCCATTCGATTCTTAAAGATAGTTACATTTTGGATGGAACATAATAAAACGGCCCATAAAGGGTTTCGTGTATTTAAAAGGTTATATATTATTTAAGATTAAAAGTTATTTGGCTGTAACAACAGTACTGTGTGAATGCTAAAAACAGTAGGTACTTCATGTCCTAAAAACATTTGAATTCTTAGCTAGAGTTTCAGATCAGTCAAACAGTGGTTACTTTAGAGATAAACTATAGTTACAGTAAAAGACTGTAGTAAAGTTGACATTAAAACCTTCGTACGCACTAACATTAGCTTACCATTTCTGGATATATTACCTTAATTTATAGTAACCGATGTTTCGACACTGTTGCAGCATTTTCAACCGCATCTTCACAATAATGGCAATGTAAGACTAAGAGTAGTGGCTTCTAAAGTTCAAAGGCAGTAATTTTAATTCATAATAATATTTCTAGGATGGGAAAGCCAAGGCAGCGAGAGCTTAGTAGAGATACCAACGGACTGCCACGCAGAGGGTATCGGGTTCAAATCCACGGCACGCACCACACTTGACTTTTCGGAGTTATGGGCTTATTGAATTGATATATAATTATCGCTTGTCCCGTGCCTCGTAGAGCACGTTAAGTCGTCGGGTCCCGGTTGTCATGAAGTTCTTTGACAGTCGTTATAGGGCGTCAGTACCTCTAAAATAAAACGCTAGGAGGATGATGATTCCTAGGATGGGAAAGCCCTGGCTTACAGGCATTCATTCTGACACGAGAACGGCCTAGTTACTGATTGTGACAAATTTTCGTCTTAGCGATTACTTAGCATAATGTAGAAATTGATAAAAGAATAAAGTAGTTTAGGTAGGTACTCACACCAACGCACCGACCACACGAAAAAAGAACACATCTTAAACCAACTTTCAAAGTAATTACCATTTTATAACCACCAAAAATCACGACTTCAAGAAGTGTCATCTAAAAATCTCCAATGATACTCAGAATTATTTATAGCGAAATATTTCGACATAATAGCTTGGAAACGATCGTATTCAAAGTTAAGGGGTGAACTTCGGTCGTTCAGACCCCGAGGCTAATAATGAACGTTCGATAACGACATCGCGTTTTAGTGTTAATTTGTGAAGTGTTAATTTGTTATTTGTGTTGGGAATGAAGAGTTGGTGGTTAAGGTTTGATATTTAACTTCATAACATTAAGATGTATAGAGGTTAGAGATATATTTGAATATCTTTGTGCGAATTATGTGCAATAATTCTGTATCTTGGGGCGTTTGCAAACATTCAAGAAACGGACACGAGACCACCAAGACTTGAAACAATAACTTCAAATATGCTAAGGTCATGGCATACTGCACCGGCATCGGATCAGGGCAAGAATATTCTACATCATACGATATAATGACTGCACGGTTGGCGAAGTGGTTTAAGCGCCCGCCTCGTCGCTTTACACTGCGCCGAGTGTTGTGATTCGCACACGAGGCAACACTTTGTGTGATCCATAAATTGTTGTTTCGAGTCTGGGTGTTCATTGTTCTCGTTAGATTTATGTTTGTAAAGTCCCCCGCGACACAGGATTTAGTCCTAATGCGGAAGTTGTGTTTTTAAAAAGAAAAAATAAAAAATGGTGTCTAAGTGACAAGACGGTTGTTGTTGTTGGAGCGGTTACGGTGCCTACATAAAGTGCCATTGCATTTAAGCCACGAAGTGGTTTTCATCATTAAGTCATAAGTATTATTTTTAAAGCCTATCTCACACACTAGTTATAATTTCTGTAAAGCAAGGGACTTTATAAAATTCAATCGATGTACACAAGGTACACCCATACTCGAAACAATAACGTCACACACTTTGTCTCATATCAATCAAGGTGACAAAAGATGCAGTTTCCAGTGTCGAACAATCACTTAAATCGTCGCCTGTGCGAATAATTTCACCATGCTACTAATCCTCCATTCTTTCAGACAAGTAAAACTCAATGCATAATTAAATCTAACTTCAGTGGATTAATTAGAAGTAGAAGACGGTAGTCGATAGTCGGCTAGCTGTCGGAATGTCCGCATACTTCGATACTGCGGTCGGAGCACCGCATAGTTAGGATTACCTGACCGATTATATACTAAAATAGGCGAGTTCATATTTCAGTTCGGAATCGATAACGAGAATCGACTATGTGTCAGATAGCTCTTCAGTATTGTTTTTAGACTAAACTGCACGGTTGGTGAAGTGGCTTAAGCGGCCACCTCGCCGCTTGACACTGCGCCGAGTGTTGTGGGTTCGATTCCCTCACGAAGCAACACTTTGTGTAAATCGCAAATTGTTGTTTCGAGTTTGGGGGTTTATTGTGTCCGTTAGTTGTATGTTTGTAAAGTCCCCCGTGACACAGGATTTAGACCTAATGCGGGAGTTGTCTTTAAAAAACAACAAATAAAAGAAATGTAGAGCTGTGTATTTGTATGTATAATAATTATGCTTGTGTGTTTTTACGTAAATTTACTAAAATAGTAAACATGTATGTATATTAATTGTCTAGTACCCATAACACAAGTACTACTTCGATTTGGATTATACGGTGTTGTGTTTTAGATGGTAGAATATTATTGTTCTTTTTTTAATGTAATTAAAAATTATTAAAAAAATAATGATTTTGCCTTCTGGGACATGTAGAGCGGGAGTGTGAGCTTTCGACGAACAGTTGGCGCCGTGGGTGTGTAAGCGATTGCTACGCCGAAGGTCGCGGGTTCGATTCCCGCTCAAGTCAAACATTTCTGTGCCTAAACATGGATGTTTGGCTTTGTCTGGGTGTTTCTATGTATAATATGTATGTACCTATTTACAGATATCTATAGATAGATCTGTAGATTTTAGATTCGTGTTTGAAATGTTTTGTATGGAGCTTATGTCAAAAACTGTCAAAAACTAATCTAAAATCTACAGATCTATCTCTATTTCGAAATCGAATTCCGTAGCTACCCACTAAATCACCGCGGTGTTCGTCTACTTCACAAGCAGCGGCTGTTAATTTGACTTTTGTTTTTATTTTAAATCTCTGATGCGGATTTTGTAGGCAGTGTGTCATGATACTATACAATGTATAAAGTTTAAAATTGTAATATTTTTGAGAATTAAAAAGAATAGCAAAAGTTGTTTGCAGGTTCTTCTCATAGCCCTACTACTATCCCAAATCAGGATGTAAAATATATAAATATATTTTACAACCTAAATGAATTTGAAGACACATAAGACGATAAACGGCAAATGATAAAAAAAAATACTACCGTGTTTTAAAGAAACAAATAATGTACTCACTTCTCCAGGGAACGTGTGGTGATCAATCTGGTGTTCCGACCCCCTGTTGTCTTCCATTCCATAGTGGAAGTAGATCTCTTCAAACTGGTAGCGGTAAGACAATGGACCACCACTGATGTTCACTTGATGCTTAGAGTCCTTCTCCACTCGGAAGACTAGAGACTGGCCCGTGTTCTGTAGTACTCCGGAGACCTGGGGGCAATGGTTTTAAAATTAATCGATTTTGTAAAAAGTAAGTAGCTGAACGAGGTGCCAAAGCCGTGTGTGTTTCGGCCTGCCTCCTCAAGGAAAGAAAATGTAAAATAAAAAGGAGGCTACGTATCAAAATGGTTTTTTTCCAAAACAGATACCTTAAGCGTTACACGACTATAAGCTTAAAGTTTAGTTCGTTCGAAATATAATCATAAGCGGACAAGGAGTTGAGCAGTGTGAGCATGGCTGACAGACTGATAAAGCAAGAGCCTCTATTTATAGTCGTACTAATCCACTGGTTTTACCACGGGTAACAAATCTTTGGACATAACCGTCAAACTGCTGGTGTAATTATGGTATGATTCGCGGGTGCGTGATGCAATAATTACCGCTCACGGCGGCATAGTGCTGGCTACTGTATAGTATTATATTTATCTATGGTGCTGGCTATTCGAAATAAACCCATGATCCCTTAGATTTGGTTTACTCAGAATTAATTTCAATAGAATGATGATAAATTTTCGATATCGATAAATACATTTGGACGTAGTAACAGACTCTTGTGTGATTTATTAAACCTGTTCAAATTAAAATCTGCATTTTATTATTTAGAAATGTAATTCGTTTATGTATCTTACTCTAGAAATAATTCATATATTATGTGAAACTGAAGTAAACATATTAGGCAAAACTGCTGGTGTACTGCGATTTCTATATACTACGGACTATTTTGAACCGACTTCAAACAAAAAAAAAGGAGGAGGTTCTCAATTCGGCCGGTATATATTTTATTTTCGATGTATGTACACCGATTTCGCCGAGGTTTCTGAACCGATTTACGTAATTATTTTTTTGTTTGATGCGCAATAGTTTCGAATTGGTCCCATAAAAATTTGATTCATGTAGGCTCAGTAGTTTTTTAATTTAGAATGTTCGCTAGAATGATCGTAAAAATGTTCGGGTCGACAAAACTGAAAACGGCGAATGCTCGCTGTTCTGTTACAAGTGAATGCTCAGGTGTATCAGCGCCATTAGAAAGAGATTTGAGACAAATCGGTAATGATAGAAGAAATAAATCCATAACATGAACTTCTATACTTACATACCGTGTAAACGATTTATATAACTCTTATTATAATGAAGTACTTAAGTGAAGTTCATCATCTCAGCCGAAAATGGACCTGCTGGTATGAGACCATACCAACGACAAAAATTAGCACCCTGAATATATTAAATGAACATTCCGCATGTTTATTTGCCAACGCTGTAATATAAAATGGTATCTCTGATCATTACGTAATAAGTCAACGTCATTAAAAATATACGTAATGAACTTTCAGTAGACCCGACGGATCGATACACTGTCATATCACTGTCAGATATCATACACAGATTGGTTAATAGTTTGTAGTTCGATGGGTAAGAAGAAACATTATACTAAATACAAACCTACACAAACGTTCTCGTGGTAGACCTTTGTAAGTTCAACGAAGGCTTTACAAAAATGAGAATTAGACCATCATACCTACATGCAAGCATTGCATTGCACTGGTCTGATAGACAGCCATCCAACGCAGAGAGTATTGGCTTGAAATACACGGCGCGCACCGCTGATCATTTGAAATTATGTGCGTATTTAGCTTTTAATATTCTCCTAACTTACTAAACGTTGAAGGAGAACACACTGAAGCCACTTGCATCCCTAAAGTATCCTTATAATGTTCTCACGTGTAGACACGTAAAGTGTGCCAACCCGCACTTGCTCACCGTGGACCACGGCCTAGCCATTGTTTTTTTTTTTATAGACTCACGTCTGTATCCCCGAAGGGGTAGGCAGAGGTGTAATATTACACCCACATTTCGCCATGAATTTTTAGGTCCCACGTAATAGGGGGTGAGCCTATTGCCGTACCGGACACATTACCAGACTCCGTGCTGCTACTGAGAATTTCCTAACGGAAAAACCCAATAACACTTTGCCCGACCCGGGAATCGAACCCGAGACCTCCCAATCCCACGAGCACATTTAAGCCGAGAGACCAACGAGGCAGTCCTAGCCATTGTGTCAGTGAGAAGAGGCCCAGCAAAGGGAAAGTTGTGTTGTTAGGTATGATGATATTTGTACTCTTTTACCCCAGAACTACTGATACAACTTTGGCGTTACATATTTACTCCAATGCGCATAAAATACCGCAATAATCGTCACCTACAAAAGCGTCGGGAGAAACGAATACACAATAAACCGATACTATCCTAAAAATAATCAACACCAAGGCGTGTAGTGTCGAATGAATCACACTGTGCCCCGTGGGGGGTACCCTATCAATCAATGGGTCACACCTTGATTAAAGCATAGCAACTTTTGCGCTTTGAGTGGAGATGATATATGGCCTGTTGACACGCGATGCCTGTAACGAATATTATAGGGAAAATGGAAGTGGCTTGGTGGCAATAGTTAAGTTTATATTTATTTATTTTATTTTATTTGATAGGTGGTGATCGAGAAAACAGTTTGCCAGATGGTAAGATTGACACCTGCAATACGTGAAGAGACAAGTGCCTGGATCGGAAAAGCATTGTTCAATGATTTTAGTCAAAATATCTGAACTGTCATAGCCTCTGATTTGTTTGTCATCCGGGATAATATTTTGTTTGTCTGCAACGATGGAGTAGTGGTTTAAGCAGCCGTCTCGTCGTTTAGCACCGCGCCGAGTGTTGTGAGTTTGATTTCCACACAGGACAATACTTTGTGTGACCCACAGTGACAGTTTGGGTGTTCTTAGTATCTGTTGATGTTATGTTTGTAAAGCGACGCTGTCTTTAGATAAAACAAAAACTTCCTTACAGAAGTTCGTTGCGTTCATTCTTCTTTTTTATAAAGTATCAGCATTATTTTGTCACTTGGGCAATTGCAAGCTTGCTATTCACTTTCATATGCGTCAACTATTTGTCACATGTGGTTCAATTTCATCACTAGTTATCAAGTGATACGCACTCACAGGTTGACATTAAGTGACACTTCATGACACTCCTACCCCTACCTAACCTAATTAAAGACAAATGATTCATGGAACACTTTGCCGTTAAGCCAGTCATTAATTCAACTATGCCGATGCCGAATTATGCTTCAGACTTTAACGAAAAGTTCAGACACAATCAATCCAAGTTTCCACGGCAGTATTAATAGGCAGGTACATTGACAGATAACCACTACAGCGCGACTGCGTGTTTGACCCCAAAAGGATAGCGATATTCCATGGTTTATTTTTATTTTATTTACATTGACTAGTGTCAGTTTATTCATATTTTATACTGACTTCATATTACGACTGGCAAAGATCTTTGTACAGCCGGGGCCGGCGGCTCAATGTAGCCAGGGGCTCCGAACCAAGGGGCAAGCGATTCAATTATAATCTTCATTTTAAAATATTTCAAAACCTTAAGTTGAGTACTGATGCTAGAAACATTATTTTTTAAAGGATTCCACTGTTTAGGCTTTACGTATCCACTAAGGAAGTATTTTTTTAATATTTCATGCTGTTTGTCTGTCAAGCCAATTAACAAATCAACTACGTCTTTTTAAAGTGTCTCTTCCGCTAACTTTACATCTTCGTTGTTTTATGAGGGGTGACTCGCCTTGTAGTCTGTCCCGTTTATGTAAGAGCTTCCAACAATTTAGTCTAATAAACTGCTACAAAATCAGCTAAGAACTGATAATATTTAAAGTGATAACAAGTTACAGCGTACAACCTCATTTATCTTTAGTTACATTATAAAGCTGTAGAGTTTGTTTGTAAGTTTGTTTGGTTGAACGTGATTATCTCAGGAACTACTAGGTCGATTGGATTATTATTTTTGTGTTGGATAGACCATTTATTGAGGAAGCCTATACCACCACGCTATGAGCCATGTGTGCGGAGCAGAAGTCTTAAATAACGCCTACCACGCATACCTAGTAATACTATTGAAGAAATATGTAGTCAGCGATAGCCTAGTGGAGATACCAACGTACTGCCATGCAGAAGTTATTGAGTCCTGTACTGACTCCCTTTAAAGACTGTCAGCCGAGACCGACAGCTGAACGTGCTCTGCGAGGCACGGAACAAGAGATAATTAACGATTTAATACGCACATAACTTCGAAATGTCAGTTGTGCGCGCCATGCATTCGAACCCGATACCCTCTGCTTGGCAGTCTATTGATATATTTACTAGATATATAATTATCTGTGCCTTTCATAATTTGTATTAGTATAAAATATTTATTGTACAATGTACAAAAATGAAATGATTGATATTAGAACTACTAGGCTTTTGATTTTCAAAGGTGTCGTTTATTATCTCATCTTTATTCCACTTTGAAAAGAAAAGTAATATCGTGACTGAAATATTTTAATATGAAAGATTGATGATATCAGAAGTCATAAAAAGTACAAAACTATTGAAATTTCGCTATATTCGTAATATTATTAAGCAAAAATTATTAACTTTGGACCACCTTTTACGTTATTAAAGCGTTTGATAAACTGCTGAATAAATTCCTTATTACCTTTTTGTGTTATTCGTGCAGGTTATATCATTGTTAAAATTATAACGTCAAATATGATAATAAAGTATATCTGGCGAAAAGTGGGTGTAGAAATACACCTCTGCCTACCCCTTCGGGGATAAAAGGCGTGACGATATGTATGTATGTAAATATGATAACAAAATTGATTGGGATCGAATGCAAACTGCAACACTAAAGCCTGGTGTTAGCTTTCTCCTCAAATCAGATTTAGCACAATATTAGTATTTCCTTGAAGCTGTTATCTGGAGTGCATAACCAACAGACAAGACATAGTCTTAAGCTCCGTACTCAGATACAATTTTTTTAGTTTGTAGTCAAGGATAACCCAGCCTACTAGACGGCAAACGTAAGGCAAACACTTTCTGACAACACGTTAGACTTATACGTCTTACATAAGACCAATCCCAACACTAGTTATGAATTATGACGTACCGCAAGTTTGAACTGGCCATTTAGAATGCATTTTTGTAGCCCCCTTCGCCCCGCATACCTCACCGCTTTGACAGAATTGTTTGTTTGTAGAAATGAAAATATTAAGTGTCTAGTAGGCTGGGTTGTCGTTGTTTGTAGATCGAGTGAAGCTTGACGGCTCGCTTAGAGTACACGGTTGGCGTAGTGGTTTATGGGGCCGCCTCGCCGCTTGACACTGCGCCGAGTGTTATGTGTTCGATCCCCACACGAAACAACACTTTGTGTGATTCATAAATTGTTGTTTCGAGTATGGATGTTCATTGTGTCCGTTAGTTGCATGTTTGTAAAGTCCCCCGCGACACAGGAATTAGTCCTTGTGCGGGAGTTGTCTTTAAAAAAGAAGACCAAATAAATTACAGTATATTAATGATACCGACGTGTGAGTTTTCAGTCCGCACGTTGCTTTTTACTGGCTGTCGAGTAAGAACTCAAGTGAGTGTGGCGGCCGCTTAAACCACTTAAACTTCATAGCTTTAGTTGTTTAAGCGGCTATTGCGCCGTTTAAATACAGAGTGTTATGATTCGATCCCCATTTGAGACAGAATGTTCTATGATTTATCAATCGCTGTTTCGAGTCTGGTTAAATACAGAGCCAAGTGTTAAAATTCGACCCCCATCCGAGACTAAATGTTCTATGATTCATCAATCGCTGTTTCGAGTCTGGTTAAATACAGAGCTGAGTCTTATGATACAATCCCCATTCGAGACAAAATGTTCTATGATTCATGAAATGCTGTTTCAGGTCTGGGTGTTCTTTGTATTACAGGTTCCTAACGAAACATTCATAGTGTGGCAGTTTTTCTAAAAAAAAAAGACCAGATCACGCAGATTTAATATCGTTATTATTTGTTGCTATTATTAGCTGATGCTCGCATCTTGTATTGTGGAAGGAGTTCTAAAATCAGCGCCTTTTAAACACAACCTCTATTTTACCTCCATATAATGGAATATTAAAAAATATTTCTTTTTAATTTCGACTGCACGCTTGGCGTAGTGGTTTAAGCGGCCGCCTCGCCGATTGACACTGCGCCGAGTGTTGTGGGTTCGATCCCCACACGAGACAACACTTTGTGTGATCCAAAAATTGTTGTTTCGCGTCTGGGTGTTCATTGTGTCCGTAGGTTGTATGTTTGTAAAGTTTCCCACAACACAGGATTTATTCCTAGAGCGCGATTCGTCTATCAAAAAAAAATCTCAGTGATAGTGGGTATTTTTGACATATCAGGAATTTGGGCAGTGTGGTTGACGGCATAGAATACAAGTGTCACCACCCCCTATCTTCCCGTGGGTGTCGTAAGAGGCGACTAAGGGATAACACGATGCAAATACCATCTTTGCGTAGAGACGGAAAACTCGACATCAAACCCTATACGACTGCCTCGTTGGTCTCGCGGCATAAATGTGCGCGTGGGATCGGGAGGTCTCGGGTTCGATTCTTGGGCCGAGCTGTGTTATTGGGTTTTTCTGTCACGAAATTCTCAGTAGCAGCACGGAGTCTGGAAATGTGCCCGGTACGGCAATAGGCTCGCCCCTTATTACGTGGGACTAAAGTATATCTGGCGAAAAGTGGGTGTAGAAATACACCTCTGCCTACCCCTTCGGTGATAAAAGGCGTGACGATATGTATGTATCAGGAATTTAGGGCAGTTTCAGATTAGCGTTTTGTACGCGCGTATAAGCTCGTTTTTGGAAGCGCATGTAGGCGTACCATATACGCGCAGAAAAATACGCTAATCTAAAAGCGCCCTCACTGTCGTAAATGCTTCATGATTCGGGTCTGTAGGCCCGGCGATGATATGTCCGGTCACGACAAGTGATTTTATACGGCGAATAGAAAAATAGTAACAGGACTCAACTTTAATATGTTTGTGTATAAAGTATATTAATTAACAATTTGTATAGGTAAGCTGTGTCAAAGAACTCGACCGTTATGCAGAAAAGTCACGCAGGCTCAAGCATGCAATGTCTGATTACTGTAAAAGACAAAGACACTTATTAGTTAATCATAGTGTTGAATGTTTTTCGACTAGACACTGCGACCAATAAAAATGGTAATTGCCCTATTTATTACTACCTGTTTCCCGCGGTTTCAATCGCGTCCTGAGGAAACTAATTCGCGTACCCGGTTCATTTATAGCCTAAGTTACTCCTTGGTACATCAGCTATCTGCCAGTGACAGTCCCGTCAAAATCGGTCTAGCAGTTCCAGAGATTACCGAGAACAAACAGATGACAGACAAAAATAATAAAAAATGTCATTTCGGTATATGTACCGTATATACATCCATATGTAATAAGTAAAAAGCGGTAATTTTAATATTACAAACAGGCACTTCAATTTTATTTATGTGTATAGATGTTATAGGCGGCAAACGAGCATAGTTATCATTTGGTGGTAAACGATTACCGCAGCCCATGGACTCCCGCAACAACAGAGAAGACGCAAGAGCGTTGTCGAACGGAATGGAAAATGAAATAAAAGGAGGATCGGAATGAGGGAAGCACTCTCACTCACCGAACGAAGCGTAACAGTATAGATACAGTCAGTTACTTTACGTCGACATTCTGTTAGAGGCTAGTAAATTCCCGGTAGAGCTGGCCAAATTAGGCTGAAGTCAGCAGCGTTATAATAAAAAATATGATACCTTCACCCCAACTGCACCGAAGTTTCAACTTGTGCGTATGTGGAGTAAATAGCATTTTTTTAACGCAAGAGATACCCTTCATCTCTAGGATCCTGCCGTTTTGCCGAAAAGATTTTGACAAAATTTCATTACCCAAACAAATTTTAGCAAAATTTTTTTATACCATTGCAATGTTTCGAATGATTTTAGTACGCATATTTTTATTTGGTCAAATTTTTACTTGGCAAAATATTACCAAGTATAATGTCATTATGGCATTTGGTCTTTAATCAAAATGATTTATCACAGCAAATAATCTTCAGACAATAAACGTTTAGTAATATTAGTTTATTTATGAAAGTAGTTAGAGTAGGTTAGTTATTAAAAAAATGGTTAGCTTAGGTTAGGATAGAACTGTGACCTCCTACGCACGAGCCGAGCGAGCGAAGCGAGCGGTGCCGCGGTAGCGGTCGGCGAGTGCCAGAAACAACTTGCATTAATATAAAAAAGAGATTGTTTTTAGTAGGTTACTGAACTATTTAGATTAGGATAATTATTCATTTTGCGTGAAAACTGTTATTCCAACTGAAATATTTAACTAAATAAAAAATGTTAAAAGTACTAGCTGGTAAACAAGTTATAGTTTAAACGTTCATTTCCCAAACATCAGGTTTGCGTAACTTTAATTACTTTCTGAGCAATTTGGACATAAAATAATTGAGCAAGTAACAATATAATTAAATTAAATCTTAAAATAATAAAAAAGACGAATTAATATATACAAGGGAAAATTCAAAAAAAATAAAATTAAAATTTAGAAGGCGTCATGAAACTCATCCGCATCGCAGTCAAATGGAAGCGTGCCCAGAAGACTGGCAGCATTGCCTCGTTGGATGGCTATACTTATTTTTTGAGCCAAATACGTGCCAGCCCTCTGGTCACGCGAGGCGTCTATAAGTCTCTTTGCGAGATCTCTAAAAAGTGATCGCGCACTTGGACCCCATGGCCCCAATGTTTCGACCCCAAACGGCTCAAATACATAATCTCCTATTAGATTTACATATTTGCGCCGTTTGAGTGTCTCCGCTGTAGCAGCAGCAGCGCCCGCACAACCTGCTGTGCTGGGAAGATGAGATGGCGCAAGGGTATCGACACATGTTGCGTCCCATACCAAAGGCCTACCCAGCTTCCACGACAGTAACGACATCCCGTCTGGTCTTTTGCCATCGTCGCGTGCCAAGCCTTGAGGTTCAAGTTGGGCTGGAACGCCAGCGGTGGCAAGAGCACGGCGCAGTATGTCATTGAGGTTGGCGTGTCGAGAAATACGACCCGCGCTCCTGCTGCATGACAGGCCATGGTGACCAAGGCTATCGACAGCCTCTCCACAGTGACAACGATGCGGAGAGACACATGACGCACCTAAACGGCACCTAAAGGCAAGTAGCGAAGCGGAAGGTCGTATCGTCCAACATGGTACCTATATTGGACGATGGCAGTGTCTGAAGCCAGAGGCCCGATTCCCATTCTCCCACAGCCAGCAGGCGAGCACGCTCCGCAGCGTTGGACGATGTATTGAGAAGGTTTTCTCGTACCACGCTGCAAAGCGGCCCATCCCATTGCCTCTGGGAGGATAAGTTTCAGGGTAACTCAGTTCCTGGACAAGCATTTCTCCAAGCGTTCAAGGCATCGGTCTTACACGGCACTTCAGAATCAACCAGTGTGGGAGCTAAAATTTTCCTAGTCAATTCTGCAGTGCTGTGGACCGATGACAAGAACGCTGGCAGGCTTACGTCGGTAATTTTGCGAACGCCGAGGCCGCCCAAGCGCACAGGTAAGGACGCCTGTAGCCACACCCGGTCGTTCAGGGCCACATTCAAAATTTTACTCAGGGTATTCTGTATAATTTTTTCAATTTGAATGAGTGGAGTTGGATTTTTCCAAAAAGGTGAGCACCGTAATGCGTGCGTCAATTTAGGGACAAAAAGACAATATCGAATAATAGTGAAAGCCGAATGTATATTAATTTTGAGTAGCCTGTCAGAAATTTCACTAAAATTTTGAATTTTTGCCTGTATAAAATAATCAAAACCGTCGTCTAAAATTGGGGACCCCAGGAGGCGAAGAGAACTTTTTTCAACTTGAGTGATATTGGGAGCCAAATATTGAAATTTTGAAAGAATAGAGGATTTATCTAGATTGTCATTAATAAAAATTTCGCATTTGTTTGTATTCAGTTCTAAGCCTATGGATAAAAATTTTGATTTCAGAAGTGCTAGATCTTGATACACAGACTCTACGTCACCGCCCAGGGTTCCATCATCGAGGTACCAGATGTTTAATTTAGAATTTAGTTGGGTTATAACTGGGTGGATGGCCAAACTAAAAATTTGTGGTCCAAGAGGGTCACCTTGTAATAATTTTTTGTGAATAGATTTTTTGCTAAGTAATAAGTTGGCAAATGAAATTGCGCGAAAATTTTTTTGGGAAGTGAAAATTTGTCAACTTCCTTTCGGTCAAACAAGGGAGACCCTTCATGTCTACTATACAGAAGTTTAAATTTCTGCGTATTAAGAATAGCTCCGCCTTACGAACCAAACAAAACTCTAATGCCATCTCTAATAAATGCAATTTGGCCACGACATAAATTCATCCCCTTTAGGTATATTTAAGCATAATATTATAAAAATACTTCAATATAAATTATAAAACTACAATTTATTAAATGGTATACCACACCTATGACCTAGGTGGATACTAAAAATAAACACTTTTTACATACAAATATCCTAAAATAGAGCTTAATATAAACCGTGTATGTTGCAAAAAGCATTCAGATAGCATGCGATGGGTTATCGCACCTGCATATATTAGCATCGCATTGGCCAGCCTTGTAATTCACTCTAAATGAATAATTCTGCACGAAACGCTTACAATATTCATTAGCTTTACGATACACATGGCTTGCTGTAATCCTTGTCACTTTGGTATAAAAGAAAATGTATACTACTACATATTTATCGCAAAAAAATGATGCTTTTCTTATGTCTCAATCTCAATAAGCCCATCGCAGTCCACTGTTGGACATAGGCCTCTTCCAACACGCGCCACAGTACACGGTCCTCAGCCTTCTGCATCCAGTCTGTCCCAGCCACCCTTTTCAGATCGTCGGTCCACCTAGCTGGGGGCCGCCCTACCTTACGCTTACCGTGTCGTGGTCTCCACTCTAAGACTAGCTTGCTCCATCGGCCATCAGTCCTTCTACAAATATAGTCAGCCCACTGCCACTTGAGCTTAGTAATTCTGTGGGCTATGTCGGTAATTTTGGTTCTTTGTCGGATAACTTCGTTGTGGATTTTATCCTTCAAAGAGACGCCAAGCATAGCCCGTTTCATAGCTCGCTGCGTGACTTTAAGTTTATTGACTAGTCCCACTGTGAGTGTCCACGTCTCGGCACCGTACGTGATAACAGGTAGGACGCATTGGTTGTAGACTTTGGTCTTCAGGCATTGCGGTAGGGGTGAAGAGAAAACTCGACGTAGCTTGCCAAACGCTGCCCAACCCAACTGGATCCTGCGACCGATTTCTTTCTCGAAGTTGTTTCTACCAAGCTGGACTACTTGCCCAAGATAAACATAATTATGTACTCTTGAACAACTTCAAGCATCGATCTGTCGACATAAACCGGTCCCGGCACAATGTGTTCGTTGAGCATAATCTTGGTTTTATCCAAGTTCATGCCGAGACCGACCCGTCGAGAGGCTCCATTTAGGCTGTGCAGCATCTCGCCCAGCTCTTCCAGGCTCTCTGCCACGATGACGATATCGTCGGCAAACCCGAAGGTAGGATATGTACTCGCCATTAATGTTTATGCCCCGTCCAGTCCAGCCTTAAAGACGTCTTCGAGTGCATTGGTAAAAAGCTTAGAGGATATTATATACCCCTGCCTCACCCCTCATCGCAACTCGATGGGACTGGTTTTATGGCCCTGGAGCTGGACGGTCATAGTGGCAGTGTCATACAAACATGGCAACACTTCGATGTAGCGCCAATAAATGCGACACCGCTGCAGAGCATCCAGAACCGCCCAAGTTTCGATGGAGTCGAAGGCTTTCTCGTAGTCCACGAAAGCCTAATACACAGCGGCTGATTGTACTCGTTAGTCTTCTGTATGATTTACTTGAGCTTTTTTGTTGATGTTCTTATGTATAAGCTTATAATTGCAAAGTTTCAAAAAAATCCGTTCA
This sequence comes from Euclidia mi, assembly GCA_944739405.2. Classification (NCBI taxonomy): domain Eukaryota; kingdom Metazoa; phylum Arthropoda; class Insecta; order Lepidoptera; family Erebidae; genus Euclidia; species Euclidia mi. The sequence continues at coordinate 45,611,671 of OX123195.2, forward strand.
GCAGTTCTTACATAAAAAGGTAATCAAAATCCTTCCATCTATCCCTACAAGCTTTCGTGTTTACAAGTGTGGTAAGATTAAAAGTCGCTTGCCCCGTGCCTCGAAGAGCCCGTTAAACTTTCGCTCCCGACTCTCATGAAAACCTTTGACAGTCTTTACAGGGAGGCAGTACCCTCAAATAAACTGATACTGGTCTGAACCTTGTAATTTCGCCATAAGGGATAGCGTCGCTTTGCAGAAAAGCTGATATTCTGTCATATCTGGTAAGACTAGGAAGCGGATCCCGGGCTCCAGGGTGAAAAGTCTTATTTACAACAGAACTGGGATAACACTATGATGATGATGACCCTCTGCATAGCAGTCTGTTGGCGTCTCCCCTAAGGTATTGCTGCCTTTAATTCCTCTATCACTCATCTAATTCGATGAATGAGTCTTTGATAGGAATGTTATTGATAACCTAGAGGACGCCAGCAGCTACGCCTGTATGATTTTAAATTTACCCGTTTTGCCCGATTCCGTGGGAATTTCGGGAAATCCCTTCTTAGTGCACCCCTACGGTCCCCAAGGGACATACATGCCAAATTTCAGCTTCCTGTGCCCAATAGTTTCGTCTGTAGCGTGTCTGTCAGTCAGTCAGTAACGCAATGATTTTATATATTAAGATAAGATAGAATGAGTTACATATTTTCCAATTGATTTGTAAGTAACTATTTTTAAAAGACTGCAAAAAAGGGGCGTTTGTTTGTGTGTGTTATCTTAGAGATTCTTTTTAGCTAAACCTATTATGATAATTAATGCTTCTATGCTTTTCGTGTTGAGTCGTTTTGAGTTATCCTTAATTATGCGTTTTTAGATAATAATAATAGGAGTTTGAGAAGCTTTTGAAGTCTTTTTGTTCGTAACCGGCTTAAATTTTTATAAAATACTATTATTCTAGTGTAAAGGTTAGACTTCATTCGTGTTTACCACGATGTCTTTTTTGTATAAACACAGTTTTTATCGTCGCGTATAATGGATATTACATGTCGCTATTAGTTGGATAACAATTTCATGTAAAAATGTGTAAAATGTAATTATATGTGTGGAAAAATAAATTGACGTTACACTATATTTCATAATACTGATGTAACTTTCAATAAAATAGACTAGTCGACCGTTCAATTCAGACCAATTGGCCGAAACTCCATACAGCCGACATCTGACACTGTGGTAAAGTGCCTGAGGCACAACAGCAAAAAAATCCACACAAGTAGATAAAAACATTTGAGAATAAATTCACAACATACTTTAAAAAGTGATCATAAAAGGATTATAAAGTTTACTTTCGAACTAACCCCATCTGCTTTGTGAACTCCGGGATTTGTGCGGTTTAGACAAACATAACTCTGATTGAAAACTTTAACGACGGAAAAATACAATGAGATTTATTCCAGGGCTATGGAATGCTGCGGTTAGCCGATATAAACCCTTTGTACTGCAAAAATTCTCGAGCAGCGACCACCAATTTGACACCATAGGGTTAATATATAATACCTTTATGATTTTCCACACCTGAGTATCTACCCAGGTGTATGCAGAGCAGGCGTGCTAAACCAAAAGTTGTCGATAGAGGGAAAAAGAAAATGAATATTGTATTCGTTTCTCTTTTTAAAGACGCTTGCTCAGTCGTTTTAACTAATATGTCAAGGATCCTAATTCAAATGAACTATACACGTTTTTGTTTTAATATAGTTTAGTAATCAAAGATTCATCATACAGCATTTCGTAGGCCACTGTCACTGCTGGCCATAAAACAAAAAATCCTTATATTAATATAAAATCCTGCCTCCGTGGTCCAGTGGATAGCGTATGCGACTGCTGATCGGAGGTCCCGGGTTCCATTCCCGGGTTGGGCAAAAGCGTTACTGGGTTTTTCCAAATTCTCAGTAGCAGCACGAAATCTGGTAATGTGCCCGGTAACCGCAATAGGCTTGCCCCCTATTACGTGGGACCTAAAAATTCACGGCGAAATGTGGATGTAATATTACGCCTCAGCCTACCCCCTCGGGGATACAGATGTGAGTCTATAAATAAAATAATATGAAATCCCACTTAGACAGGCAACTGCGAAAGGATTTGAATTTTCTTATTTTCCAATTAATAGCATTGTCGCAAGTCAAATCCATTATCTGTTATCAACTGAATTAATGCTTTCCAAGCAATAAGACACTGTCTTATTGTGTGAATGGCATTAGCATTAGCTTTGTTAGACCACATGATAATTAGACGTTAATTACATAATGCAGTCTTGAAATGGATTAATTGTCTGCCTATATTATGATACCATTCTGGTCCACTCATAGCCCTCTGGCGAATTCAATGTGTACTAGAGGATGATTGCAGCTACGCGCGTACATTATTTTTAAATTAGCCGCTTCATTCCAATCCCGTGCGAAATCTCTTTTTAGTATTCTACGGTCCCCAAGGAACATACCTAAGTACATGCCAAATTTCAGCACCTGCCTGAAAGTTTTCGCTGTGCGTTGTCTGTAAGTAAGCAACGTTTTCTTATATACAGATTTGTAAAGAGTATTTCTCATATTATATAACCGTCAAGAAAAAAATGGTTTCCATTTAAAAGCAAAGCAAACGCCTGAATACATCCGATTTATTTAAGAAATCTTGATAGCTGGCTTATTTACGTTTTTATCTCCTACTTCTTACTTCTTAGTCCTGTAGGCTTATGCAAATGTAGTGTATAAAAAGCATGTTATGTACTATCGCGAGCTTACCATGTTTTTGCATAGTCTGCATAGTATTACCGGGACCAACCGCTGCCCATGCACTAACGTTAATGTTTTAAGCTTTTCTACACTATTTGTGGCTCTCCAAAGGAAAAGCCACGTAAATTATTATTACGATATTGTAATTCGGTATAATGGATTGTACTTTGAGCATTGATATTCTGAAGGACGGAGGCTGTTATAGGGTAATATGAAAATATGCCTATTATATTAGTTATAAAAAGTCGTTGGAATCAATGTATTGTTGTACGATTCTGCATTTTATCAGTTTTTTATTTTTCTAATACTGTGATGTATGTCTTTTTCTGTTCTTGTAAGATATTTAGTGGGTTTCATATTTTAGAAAAAATAATATATTTTTAAAATAATAAATTTCCCGGTAGAATATTTCTTTAAAATAACTCTTTTAAACAAATATTCTACCTACCTTTCACAAATATTATGAGTAAATTGTACATCCTTTTAATAATATATCGCTCGGCGGCACAATTTATGGTATAAATACTGCAAAATATCCTTATCCTTACTAATATTATAAATTTGAAAGTGTGTATGTATGTATGTATGTTTGTATGTTCCGTTTTCACGCTAAAACGGCTGAACTGATTTTGTTGAAATTTAATATAGAGATATATTGGACCATGGAGACGGACATAGGCTACCATAAGTTGTAAAAATTAAACTGGGAGGGATGGTAGGGAGGGTAGAAGTTTGTACGGCACAAATTTACCTCTTGGAAGTAAGAACGCATGCGCTAATAATTGAGTGTTGCACATGTGCTAACATATCTGTCAGTACTGTCACGTCATATATAATGTCATATTGTGCACGTAGAAAAATCAGCCAGTTACATTCAGTACAGCTAAAGAGGTTTGATTACTAATAATACTGTATTCGAAATACTAAAATACTTTTGCCCCGACCTATTACATAAAATTGTTCGCATATATAAACTAATAATTATATAGTAAATTTAAACGCCTGAAACGATTTTCCCTACTAATATAATACATGCGAAAATGTTTATAGAGATATATTGAACATGTATTAGAACATGGCTTTGACATTTGACTGTATGCAAGGTGATGTTTTTAATATTATGTACCTACCTTTCAGAAGATAACGGTAGCTGTAATGTCATGGATACTGACCGAGTTACTTTGTACCCCATAGAGTTTCTGATGTCTTTAGAATAATCAGGAGTGTCTTCACACATCTTGAGACTGAAAGTATGTTTGTGTTACCCCAAATTTAACGCGCGCGAAGCGGCGGGCAAAAGCTAGTCATCAATACAATTGTTACATACAAATATTGTTATTTCAACTCAATATTATGTGAGAGGATGCCGCTCAAACCGGCATTCATGCTGAAATGTATTTTAAGGTTACAATCTTACCAGTCTCTTTGCGAGATCTCTTTTTAGAGATCTCGCAAGGAGACTGGTCGACGCTTCGTGTGACCAGAAGGCTGGAGCATACTTGGCCCAAAAGATAAGCTTTGCCATACAACGTGGCAATGCTGCCAGCGTTCTGGGCACGCTCCCGGACGACGGCGATGTGGAGGACTCTTATGACGCCCTCTTAATTATTTTGTTTTCTGTGTTGTATATTCTGTATATATTTCTTAGGTTATTATTTTAAGATTGTTATGTTATTCTTACCTTGTGCTTGTCAAACTGTATGTCCCTTAGCCACGGGTCAAACAGTAACTTGTCAGGCTCGATGTTGACAGGGCTCTGGCGCCGGCCTTTGTTGCACATGCTCCACTGAGGGTTGATGAGACCCCAGAAGCCAGGGCCTGCAATGAAGATTATCACATTTAATACTTGATCTATAACGATCCATTAGGATCCTCTCAGATAGTAAGGCTGTCCTCTCAGCCCTCAAAAGCCATACTATCACCTCGGCACTCACGCTTGAATGCCACCAGAAACTAACAGAGGTAGGTAAACAAAACAAATTAACACTGCAATGGAACAAGGGCCACAGTGGCTCAAGAGGGAATGACGCAGCCGACGTACTTGCCAGAAGAGGGGCCACTTTAGAGGTGGTGGGACCCGAGCCCATTATTCCCCACCCTTCTGGTTTTTATCGCAACCTGGTAAGGAATAGGACCAGGACCCAACACAACCAGTCCTGGATTGGTATTGAAACATGTAGGTAGGCCAAGGAGGCTCTTCCCGCAGTAGACGGTAAGATAGCCAAACAAATCCTCCGGCTGTCCAAACAACAACTGCGGACAGTCACGGCCGCCTACACAGGACACGGATTCTTTAATAAACACCTATTTACTATAGGTATCACCGACAGCCCGTTGTGCAGGGCCTGTATGGCAGCAGACGAGACGGCAGCCCACCTGCTCCTCGACTGCCCTGAGGTCGCACAGTACAGGCAGCAGTACCTGACGAGATACAGCACCCTGAGGGAGGCAGTGGGCCACATCAAGAGTCTGCTGGCCTTCCTCGAAGAGCTGGGGTGGCTCGAATGAAGACACCATTCCCACCTGCACGCAAAATACACGCCAAGACGTGGAGTTGCGGAAACAGCCCGTGCCATCAAGTATCAAGTATCAAGTTGATCTATAACTGATTGAATGCAAGGCGCGCACCAACAGCCTTTCGAAGTGATTAGAAATAAATGATTAATTATCACTTCCTAAGCGGTGAAAAAACATCGTGAAGAACCTTCATGTCTGAAAGTTCTGCATAATGTTCTTGAAATATATGTGAAGTTCGCTAACGCATTTGGCCAAGGTGTAAACTACCACCTTCTCATAATGAGACTCTTCTCATTATGGACAATTAAAATATTTTCTCAATTAAACTCTTGTCATTGGGACAGTACACACACAGGGGCTGATGATAATGAAGACTTAACTACATTTATACACCAAGTAGAAATGATGAATGGATTGAAGAAAATAGAGTAATCTATCATTTGATTTAAAATTTTTAGACATTCAAGTATTATTTCCAATGATATTACAAGAAAAGGATAGATACGTTACATATGTAGTAATCAATCCGTAGAAATGGTACACTAACGCACACATCGATAACTCCATATTTTATTTTATTTTCAGTTGACAAGATGTGTTCAATTTGACGCCGGCTCGCGACGTCACACACACACACATGTCAGACTTGCCAACTGGCTTATGTTTAGCGTCCTGCTTTTGGTACTATAACATATCTACTTATTTTTACTTTTGTAACATCATTGGTTATTTCAATATTACTTGTCTTATTTCGTTATGGGATTTGTTACTTCAACGTAGCCTAAGCTATTCTTGATTACAAAGTAGCATTATGCCAAAATGCATGACTTAATAATATAAGTAAGTTAGACTGCCTCTATTCACAATTCCGCGAGCGTCCTGAGAGTAGCTACTGTAACGTTTTGGCATCGGTTTAATTGTTGCATTGCGAGCGTGGCAATAAATGTAAATGAAGAAACATTGAGTAATTATCTTAAATTTTGAAGCTCATAAGCATCACATCATCATCAGCCTTTAACAGTCCACTGCTGGACTAGGCCTCTCATTTGAAAGGAGGAATTTGGCTACTATATCACGCTGGCCAAACGGGTTGGTATAGGGTTTGTATCAAGTTTTCCTTCTCTTACAGTGCTGTTCTCTGTCGGCTCTTACCACACCCATGGGATGATATGGGGTGGTGACATTCCGTATTCTTAATCCGTCACCACACAGACATAAGCATCACATTGTATCCTAAATGAATAAATTATTTTGACTTTGACTTGACTCTCAACTAATTTAGCCTAGCTGTACCGAACAATAAAAGTTAAATGTGCCGCTTGCTCGGCGGCGTGCATATTATTATTTCATCATCATCATCGTCCTAGCGTTAAGCGTCCAAGGCTTTCGTTTTGGAAAATTCTATTACTTCGGCAATGTAACCAGATTTCATAGAATATTAGCTTTTCACGTGACTCTGCTGCTAACGTAGGTCGTGGACACTGCGGTGATTTTTATGCATAGTCATAGTAACTTGTGTTTCCAACTCTATTTTAAGATTAACTCGACAGTAAGTGGTGGCGGCAGATTCGGTATTTGAAACCTAGCCACGGCTGAAACATATATTCTTTAAAGTTAATTTAATAAATAATAAATGTTTTTAAATTTGTTTTGTGTTCAAATCTTTTTTTCTTATTGGCATGCAAAGTATCAATACATACGCGTAAAGTGAAAAACCGCATAGGACGCGCTAATCAAAAACTAAACGTCAAATCTCCTCTCGAACCAAAACCGTATTACAAAAAACTTATACCTAAATCAGTATCACATTTAAAAAATAATCAATACTAAAGGTTATTAAGTAAGGTCGATATCCTAATTACGTATGGAGTGTCATAAATACCATGGCAAGTGAATGTTGGAATAGTGATAGCATCTTAACGACTCGGTCGATACGCCTCGTTGTATATTTTATGTGTTGAACGCAGTAATCGGTTAGGCACAAGTTCCAATGACTTTGTGTATCTGTACTACAATTATGAAGAGAAAATGCCATTGTCATCAATAAACTCTAAAAGCGCTAAATCGAGTTTCAGACATGCCTTTCAGAAGTAACTAGGTTGTAGTTTCATGAATTCGTTTTGATGATTTTTAGTTTATTTTGTAATGCAATATCTAGGATACTAGGTTGTTGTATGATCTAGTTTTCCTTATCTTAGCTCTATATTGCAAAAGTTCTAAGCATCCTAAATTGAACTACTCCATAAAAGTGCAGCAACTTTACACCTCTGCACAGCAAACACGACACAGATTTTGAACCTAAGTTGAAAACTCCGACACTAAATATGACCACACACACTGACGCAAAAAATCCCTGCTGGCCTTTAACTATCTAATTTGTACACCATTAAATTCAGTCCCATAATCTCGCACATTAATTTAAGAGAGTAGGTGCTGAGAGCACCTACTCTCTTAAATTTTGAGCTAAGCACACTGCCATTTGACAATATACCCACACCTATCTATTTCTACCTATTGCCAAAGAAATATCGATTGAAAGCCATAAAATTGGGTAACGGCATAAAATTGTAAAATCAAGTTTACGACTTGAACCCTCTTTGCAATGAATACATTAACTGTTTAAAGATAAAGTGCTACACATTGTAAGGCTTTGCCACCTCAAAACTTAAACTACAGAGGTTTTTTTTTTTTTTTTTTTCTGTCGAACAAATTGACTCCATGCTGCCTGATGTTAAGCAGTCATAGAAGTCCCATAGTGATGGCCATCATCCTAGCAGCCAGCATGGCATTATGGCATGATTGCCCTCACCTTGACGGCCTTGAGTAAAGCTTTTTCACGCCCCGCTTAAAGGACCCGGGATCATAAGTGGAGGGAAACACGTGGACTGGTAAAGAGTTCCACATCTTAATGGTACGGCAGAGATAAGAGGCGCCGAACCGTTTGGTGCGTGATGGTATCTGTTCTACCGTGTAAGAGTGGCACCTCAACCCAGCACGTGTCGTTCGGGATAGGAAAGGAGAGGGTAGGATTAGTTGAAAGAGCTCTTCGGAGCACTCACCGTGATAGATGCGGTAGAAGACAGCCATTGAGGCCACGTCTCTGCGTAATTCCAGTGACTCAAGGGTCTTAGTGGCCTCTGGATCCCCGATGATACGGACAGCACGCCGCTGCAACCTATCGAGGGCGTCCAATAAGTACTGAGCGGAGCCATTCCAAAGGTGAGAGCAGTATTCCACGCAGGAGCGAACCTGGGTCTTGTATAACAGACACAACTGCACCTTACTACTTACTTACTCACCTTGTTCAGGACTCCGAGTTTCCGAGATGCGGATTTGATGACACCCTCGATGTAGTTCTTCTGGTTGAGATTTCTGCGTATGTCCATGCCCAGGATATTGAGGCTGTCTTGAATCGGTAGTGGAGTGTCCAGAAGAGAGGGATGGGGAAGGAATGGAGATACCTTGGCTGAGAATGCGCACACCTGTGTTTTCTTGGCGTTGAACTCGACCAGGTTCTCATCAACCCAATGCGAGATGCAATTCAGAACCCGGTCAAGCTCAGCAACAAGTGTTCGCCTATACTCCTCAGTATCGGCTTGCTTAGCCGCAGGGTGTCCGAGATATCGCCCATGTACAGTACTGTCATCTGCATAGCAATCTATGCCCCCAAAAGTGAGCATATCATTGATATGCAGAAGAAATAGTGTGGGCGATAACAAGGACCTCTGAGGCACACCAGCATTCACCTGGAGAAACTTCGATGACTAACCGTCACAAAGAACACGTATACGGCGCTCATAAAGGAAGCTGGCAACCCAGTTGCACAATCGAGGCGGCAAGCCGTAGGCTGGAAGCTTGGAAAGAAGCGCAAGATGCCAGACTCTATCATAGGCTTTGGAGATGTCGAAACTAATAGCCAACGACTCCCCATGCCTGTCCATCGCCTCACCCCAAAGGTGAGTGACATACGCTAGAAGATCGTTTCGGTCTGAAGCCATACTGACGATCACTGATGAGAGAGTGATCTTCTAGGTAGCGAACGAGTTGGTTGTTGATTAAACGTTCAAACACCTTGCAGAGGATAGGGGTGATAGCAATGGGTCGATAGTTGCCCGGATCAGAACGATCCCCTTTCTTGGGAATCGGTTGTACGTTCACCTCTTTCCAAGCCTGCGGCACTACGCCAGAGGCATATACTATAGGCCGCAGTAAGGAATCGAAGGCGGCTGCGCACTACGATCATCGATTCGGGAGTTGGCCGCAAAGAGATATGCAAAATCTCAAAATTTTGACATGTCCGTTGAAATTGTAGTTTTCGTTTATTTGCAATTTGTGACTATTTTACAAAAGTTGTTTACATAAATTGTACCACGAATTGCAATCGAAATGGACAAAGTTCTGTACACCTAAATAGGTTATAGATTAGTGATAAGGAGAAACAGTGCAAGTGTTTATTTCTTTTTATCTTAAAAAGAAAACTCCCGCATTAGGATTAATCGAAGACCTAATATAACTTAGCATAATTTTGTTTGGCATAATTATATTTCCGCATAATATAATTACGCAAAACAGCTTACGCATATTTTTTTAAGCATAATTTCTGTAACCATAATAATGATTAAGCATAATATCCTAAAGCATAAATTTATTAAGCATAAAGTTTTAAAGCATAACTTTTTTAAGCATATATCCTAAAGCATAATATCCTAAAGCATAAAATCCTAAAACATAAATTTATTTACGCATATTGATTACAATACAATACAAATTGGATATAATAACTTTGGCAATGTATCTTTGGCATTTTTTCGCTGTATGAAGCAAGCAAGCATACAGCAGCAAGCAAGCATGCAAGCAAGCATACAGCAGCAAGCAAGCATGCAAGCAAGCATGCAGCAAACAAGCAAGTATGCAGCATGCAAGCAAGCGTGCAGCATGCAAGCAAGCGTGCAGCATGCAAGCAAGCGTGCAGCATGCAAGCAAGCGTGCAGCATGCAAGCAAGCGTGCAGCATGCAAGCAAGCGTGCAGCATGCAAGCAAGCGTGCAGCATGCAAGCAAGCGTGCAGCATGCAAGCAAGCGTGCAGCATGCAGCAAGCATGCAGCAGGCAGGGCTTCTGTCACGGCTCCGGCGCTGCGGGCCTCCGGCAGCCGCACGCGTGCTAATCGTCGCAGCCCGCGGGCCGCCTCGCCCCTACGCGCCTACGCGATTTAAACAATACTCTAGGGGTAGGACAAACAAGACTACGTGGAGTCGGTTTTGCAGCAATTCGGTTCTGTCACTAACTTTTGTTGCATAGCATATACATTTTTTACAAGTTAAATATATAATTATATAAATATTATGCTAAAAGTCATTAGGCCTACTAACGTTATGCTAATAGTCATTAGGCCTACTAACGTTATGCTAATAGTCATTAGGCCTACTAACGTTATGCGAATCAAATTTATGCCAAAACAAATTAGTCTTTAAGATGATTATCCCAACATAAAATGTATGCCTAAAAAAATATGCCGAAGTATTATTATGCCAAAACAAATTGTGCCAAAATCGTTATGCCGAAGTATATTAGGACAAAGAACATTATGCAAAAAGAAGGGATCCCCGATATTTCTTGGTTTAGAATAGTGTCAGTTTATTAGAAGGTTCTGACGCCCTGTAACGATTGTCAAAGATCTTCATGACAACCGGGAGCGACGGTTTAACGTGCTCTCCGAGGCACGGGACAAGCGATAATTAACAATTCAATACGCACATAACTCCGAAAAGTCATTGGTGCGCGCCGTGAATTCGAACCCGATACCCTCTGCATGGCAGTCTGTTGGTATCTCCACTAGGCTATCGCTGCCTATATTATGTGTATAAGTAATGACTGGTAAATGAATTAAATATTGTCTATTTACGTAGATAATTATAAAGTAATAACTTAACATTATATACACTATCAAAGAAATTAGTTTGATCCGATGACGAAACCAAAATTGGGAGTTAATACGTTATTCGAATGGAAAAGCCTATTCAAGCTTATAATATAGCATGATATCATTGAATAGGGATTCGGGACACCGCAAAATTTGGTCATCATAGTGTATTGAAACGTACGTAATGTTGAACAGTGGATGGGTAGGGTGACCCCGCGTTATTCTGTATCGGGACATCATTACCGCTCCGCACATTACCGTTTACACTAGATATTTTTACGGTTCACAAGTATTTACGATTTTACGATGTTGCCGATAGATTTGTTGGAGAGATTGTGGCTCTGTAAAAGATTCAAAATTGTGTATGTTGTTGATGTTTTAGCCCCAAAAAATAATATAACGAAGCTGAAAATTTACTTGTTGTTGTTGTTCTGCAAACGTTAACGCAAAAAATGTATGTAGTGAACTAAACACGTGATCTAATAAAAAAATAGAAAAGTCGTATCCAAATACACAACGCATAAAAAGTATTCGCATCGATAGAATAATCTCATAGTTTCTGCGATGTCAACCGCAAAATGGTAGCCAAGTTGCCAATTTCGGCCAAAACTAACGGTATTAGCGTCGATTGCGTACGAATAACAATCGAATGATAGAACCCTGCAGAAAACGTAAAAAAAATGCCACAGTCGGTCAGCCTGTACTCGGCCTTGAGCTTCTTGTTAGGGTCTCGCTAAATCACCATGCCTAAAACATTGTTTAACAATTTCAGACTCATAAAGGGCCCATTTATACAGCAAGGGGCCACTTATGTGTTCTCCAAGTAAATTGTTTATCGCGACTCACGTCATTGTTTATGTTTCAAATACCTTAGAGAGTCAAATAGGATAACAAGATTTTTTAAATAATTAATATTTTACATACCTTTCCATAAAATCTATTCATTCATATCCATACATATTATTTAAACTTTAAATAAGTCTAAATGTTTAAGATTATATATCACACTGTTAAATAATTGTATAAAGATAATATAAAGATACCACTACTATATTTTTACTTAATTTTAAAACAAATTAACAAATCTTCTGGTTCGAACTTTTGTTTCACTCGCACAAATCTTTACATTACTTTGATATTTGACGCGCTTGACGCTTCAAACAACGCAAGGCATAGACGAATAACCATGTTGTGTCGCAGAATGTGCGTGTGACACTAACGCGTGGTGTTGGCTACCAATTTTGCGTTTTCTTCGATTGCAAACGCGCTTGCGTTCGAAATCGGAGAAAGGAGATAGAAATACGATACGTTTGAGTTTTGGCTAAGCCTGCATGTTTCAGAGGTCTTCATAATGTTCCGAAAGACGAGTGAAGTCTGAATAATCTACGACTGCTATGTACAAAATATTGTTTTGCGAGACAAAGAGAGTATGCGTCATTTACAAAGTTTTAGTGTTTATCCCTTTTTTTAACCGTGTATATTTTCGTTGCAGTATTTTGTTGATAAAGTAAAACTGATGTTTTTATACTCTTGTAAATATAAGCAATAATTAATTCATTCAATAGTAGTAAATCACTATATTCAAATGTCATTGACCCAACTCACAGGAACTTAATAAAATATCAAAAAAGAACTCCACACATCGTCAAAATAGATAATACGTTGAAATTTCGGGTTGGTCGGGCTCTATCCAATATAATGACACAGTTGAGCGCGCTTTACCATTAAGATGTTATCTGTGATCATTACCAGTCCACCATTATATGGATATGTTAGCTTGCCCCCGATTCAGTGTCCGTTAGCCATTGAGACTGTTGTGATTCTGTCTCATGAGTTGTGTTCATGATTTCGTATGAGGATGAATTCTAATAGCAAGATGGAGGTAATGAGGTTTAAAGATGTGCTCTCGATAGATTTGCGATACGTTTGATGTTTGTAATGTGGCCAAAATCGAATATAACATGGCTTAAGGATGAAATTCGATTGTAGTTCGGATTTCGGAAACGGGAATATAGCCTTTTTAAATTGCACGGTTGGCGTAGTGGTTTAAGCGGCCGCGTGTTGTGGGTTCGATTCCCACACGAGACAACACTTTATGTGATCCATTGTTGTTTCGAGTCTGGGTGTTCATTGTCCTCGTTAGATGTATGTTTGTAAAGTCCTCCGCAACACAGGATGTAGTCCTAATGCGGGAGTTGTCTTTAAAAAAAAACTTCATGGTACATGTGGTAAAGTGGCGACTGCACGGATGTATCGATTTGACAGGGTAAGTACATAGGCCACTGTCTTAAATACTGTCTGTAGAGAAAGTACGAAATACTGTCAAAACTTAAAATAGTCAGTGATGGGCACTGACAATGGTGGGATTCCAGCGTCTGAAGATTTGAGTGCAAACAGGATAATGCTAGAATGATAATGTGCTAAAATCATGACATATCAACTTATGTCGTATACTGTATATGTCATTTCAATTTTATATAATATATAATTTATATTATTATATAATTTAATCACACTCCTTTAGTCCCGGCTATCATGCAGATCTATGAGAGTCCTTTCGGGGAATCTGTATCCTCCAATAACTGTCACTTGCCTTAACCACAGATTACCGATTTAGATTTCGAGATTAAACACAGTTAACCGGATTTTTAGATAGTGAAGTAAGAATTGCATGATCGGTACTGGTATGGCGTGGTGCCGAAACCGTGGGGTAGGGTTCTAGGCGACTTGGAAAAGGAAATGGACTGTATTAGGAGGATAGCGGTTCTTCGCCGCCTGGAAAGGAATTAAGGGAAGAGGAGATGGTTGCGGAAGGAGGTGATTGAGTGGGCATAGGATACTTCAAGGATGGAAGGCACCTACCTTATTCAGCCTTCTTCGTTTCTTGTCCTCCTGGTGGTTTCGCGATGCAGCTGCTTGTTTTCACTAGCACTCACGAGCGGGTTTTCCTTGGTGGAAGCGGTAAATCACCTACAGCGGCGCGGCGCGGAGCGGTATCGAGACGGCGTTCTTAGCGAGCGGAATGTTCGAGCCTGTTCGTCGCGTTCACGATCGCGGCGACGAAATCAGGCGCAAGGCAGTGCCTCTTCCAGGGAGAGGGAAAGAGAGGGACGGAAATATGATATCGCTCGCACTAGACAAGCGTGGAACGATTCATGTTGATGCGATTAGTTATATATAGGAAGGTAGATGGCGCTACCATATCCCCCCGGCCCTAAAGGGTTGCCTTTAAAAAAAATAGAATTGAACTTAGCTATGTTGGGTGTACTACCGCATAACCCTGTATAGGCTAAGACAGCGATATGACAATAAAATTAATCTAAACTAACTTTAGCGAAAACTACAAACGCAATAATAGCGAAAACTACTAACTAAATACTTAAACTAAGAGGTAAGTCCAACTTCAGGCTAGATCTCACTGAGTTGGAAGCGGACGCGAGTTGATCAGTGCCTCGACTTGTGCAAGGACGGTTAAAGGCTCTTCGTAAGAGAGGATCTGTTGACCTATAACTTTGAAGAGATGCGTTTTAATTACTTTGACCATGCTTGCCCAACATCCACCGAAATGTGGTGATGCTGGTGGAATAAACTTCCAGTCAATATGATCTATGGAGAATTCTTCCTGAAGACGAGTATGATAACCCGCGACGTGATTGAAACAAGTAGTGGGAACAAGTTCAATCAATTTACTAACGCGGTTGGCGACAAAAGTCTGCCAGCGATAAGGAGAAGAATGAATCCAAGCGAGCACTACTTTGGAGTCGGAAAATGCCTATATTTATTAATAGAGTAGTGGGGCAAAACTGTGTCTTGAACCTTGCGGAGCAACTGAGACAGCAGAAGGGCCGCGCACAACTCCAGTCTCGCAACTGAAACGGTTTTAACAGGCGAGACCTTAGACTTGGCACTAACTAACTGCACCGAGTAGTTAGAACCAATGCGGACTTGCAGATATACGACTCCGCCGTAAGCACGCTCGCTGGCGTCAGCGAAACCTATTAAGTTGACGGTACATCCATCTACCAACCCAAGATGACGCGGAATAGTAACTTGATTGAGCGCGGTAAGCTCAATACAAAACTGGCCCCAAGCGGCGACAATATGTTCAGGGGGTGTTTCATCCCACTCACACTTTGATAGCCAAAGCTCCTTGATCAAGAGCTTGGCGTACAAAATTGTGGGAGCCACAAACCCATTATGTCACATAGTCGAGCCACTGTGGACAGCATAGTGCGCTTGGCGCACTTGTCATCTGGTGGTGAGACGTCAAACCGAAAACTATCACAGGATTTGTCCCAGCGTAAGCCGAGAACCTTATGCGGTACAGACTTCTCAAACTCAATGTCTGGAGAAGCTTTATGAGAATCTGGTATGCGTGCGAGAACCTCCTTAGAGTTGCTTGTCCATTTGACAAGATCAAACTGGCCTCGCTTGAAAAGCCGAATAAGCTCTTCACAAAGCGAAATTGCTAGCGGAGCGGGTATGACATTACAGGCAATGTCATCCATGCATTGCGCATGGCGCAGCATAGCGCAGCATGGCGCAGCATAGCGCAGCATGGCGCAGCATAGCGCTGCATGGCGCAGCTTGGCGCAGCATAGCGCAGCATGGCGCAGCATATCGCAGCATGGCGCAGCATGGCGAAGCATGGCGCAGCATGGCGCAGCATAGCGCAGCATAGCGCAGCATAGCGCAGCATAGCGCAGCATGGCGCAACATAGCGCAGCATGGCGCAGCAAAGCGCAGCATAGCGCAGCATGGCGCAGCATATCGCAGCATGGCGCAGCATAGCGCAGCATAGCATAGCATAGCTAATTAGTGCTTTATCTTACACACAGTTTTAGCACCCACCTTGATCTCTTGAAGAGCAGAACAACAACAAGACGTAATACAATGAGAAGTATGTAACGTAGGTACGGTACCCATAATCACATACCCAAGTACCGTCTCAATAGCGGGCGGTAAATCATATCGCTCACTACGAACTATGTTAGTTAGTAGCAAGTGCGGAAATATTGAAGCTCCGATCAAAAGATCAATGCCTGCCGGATTCGCAAACTCCGCGTCGGCTAACGGCAATGATTCGAGATGAGTGAGTGATGCTACGTCTACATTAGCGTTCGGCAATGCGTCCGTGATACGCTCCACGATAAGCGAAGAAATGTTAAAATTAATGTTCCTATCAAAACGCGAATGTATTTTAACATCTACGGAACCCCTGCAATGCCTTTCTGATCCGCCTATCCCTTTGACGGTTGAGTTAGTATTTTTAAAGTTATTCCATAATCCGAGGCGTTTGAAGCATTCCGATGTTATTAGATTGGTCTGAGATGCGCTATCTAGCAGACAACGTACCATGTGCGGCGACCCATTAACATCATATACGATAACTTGCGCTGTCGCTAACAGTACCGTCTTAGACGCCGTACTCTGCGTTTTGGCCCTGCGCGGATCATTATAGATGCGCGAGTGCCGTCCTCGCGTGCGCGTCGCCCGCGCAATGGATGTCATACACAACGATACTTCTTCGCCCTCAGACGCGGAAGGCGCAGCTACCGTGTTCTGCACTTGCGACGTACTCGTAAGTGTGTCAAGGTTAGAGGCTTGACTTGACAACCGGTTATTTTTATCATAATGTAACAGTGTATGATGTTTTTGTTTACACGAGCGACATCTCGTTCTACTGGAACAATTACTCGTTTTATGTTTTATGCTTAAGCAATTAATGCAAGCTTTGTTATCTTTTACGCTTTTAAAACGAGCAATTGGATTTAAATCATTAAAGGTAGGACACTTATAGTAATGGTCGTGCACTATATTACTGCACAGACACTTCTGTGAATTATTACTATTAGATTCCGAACATGTTACGTAAGATTGTGGATTAGGGACTGAGTTATTATTACTATTTCGCGATTTATTCAACCTTTGTTTGTTGTTGTTAGTGTTAGACGGGCCAGGTGAACCAGACTGCGTATTATGAAATATTCGACACTGATCTTTGATGAACGAAATAAAACTATCTAGTGTAGGTATTTTATTATTGCGTTCCGTCATCTCGAATGCGCGAATTGTATCAGTGTCAAACTTTTTTAAAGCGAGTTGAAGCAACATAAAGTCGGAAAGATCTTCTTATTTTAAATTCCTAAGAGAATTAACCGCGGTTACGAAGTTATCAATAAACAGCTGGAAATTCGAGACAGACGCGTTGCTGGACAGTTTGAGATTTAAAGCTTGGTCAAAGTACGTAGACGCTAGGACGCGCGTGTCTTGATATCTGTCAAGTAGTGACTGAAATATGACCTGATAATTCTCAGCACTGGGTGTGACACCTGCAAATACGGACTGGGCCTTCGGTGACAGTTTACCTATTAAATAGTACAACCTGTCAGCATCTGTCAGAGAACCATTATCGTGCACTGTAGACTTAAAACTCGCATAGAATAACGGCCAATTTCGTATATCTCCGTCAAACGACATAATCTCGATTGGCGGTAATCTCGGTTTGCGGGCAACGGGCTCTGCTGAACATTTACCCTCCAATTGCGATTGTACACGCTTAATAATACAATAAAGATCTTCGAATGAGGTATACGCCTGATAGTTCGGTTTTTCATCAGGATTGATAGAAAGTAATCTTGCGTTATAATCGTCTAACAACTTATGAAAATCTGTTCGAATACTATCTACTGTTATACAATAACTGAGAAATGCTTCGCTATTACTGTCAGACATCGATGCGGTTTTTGAGCATTCATATATGTTTTGGATGCGCTCAAATAAAATATTGCGTTTCGCTTCTAAGATTGTCATCTCTTTGACTTCCGACACGCGTGACTTCTTTTGTTGTGACATGCTTACGTAAGTATAAGCTAATCAGAACGAAACAAAATAAGAATATCTAATGTATCTATTATTTTACCTAAGTAGGCAACACTTTAGAGCTGAGGAAATAAAAGTTGATTGAAATATGAGATTTATAAGACAACTATGATAGTTGCAGAAATAATAATTTAATAAGTAGGTAGCTACATAAAAGTTTACCTACTAATGCGGGCGGAAATAACCATGTGACGGTTATATGAATATATTAGGAGTATAGCTAGGTGCTATAACTGCCTAGGTATAGCGGTATAACGTATAAAACGTAAATGAATCCGGCTCGAAGGACCAAAAAAAATGGTATGGCGTGGTGCCGAAACCGTGGGGTAGGGTTCTAGGCGACTTGGAAAAGGAAATGGACTGTATTAGGAGGATAGCGGTTCTTCGCCGCCTGGAAAGGAATTAAGGGAAGAGGAGATGGTTGCGGAAGGAGGTGATTGAGTGGGCATAGGATACTTCAAGGATGGAAGGCACCTACCTTATTCAGCCTTCTTCGTTTCTTGTCCTCCTGGTGGTTTCGCGATGCAGCTGCTTGTTTTCACTAGCACTCACGAGCGGGTTTTCCTTGGTGGAAGCGGTAAATCACCTACAGCGGCGCGGCGCGGAGCGGTATCGAGACGGCGTTCTTAGCGAGCGGAATGTTCGAGCCTGTTCGTCGCGTTCACGATCGCGGCGACGAAATCAGGCGCAAGGCAGTGCCTCTTCCAGGGAGAGGGAAAGAGAGGGACGGAAATATGATATCGCTCGCACTAGACAAGCGTGGAACGATTCATGTTGATGCGATTAGTTATATATAGGAAGGTAGATGGCGCTACCAGGTACAATCGGTTTATTTTAAGAGAAAGATATCTTTATATCATCTATACACATCAATAAAATTGGAGTGTCTGTTTGTAATATTAAAATGTATACACGGTATGTACCGTGTATACATTTGCCATTTTTTCCAATTTTCGTCTGTCTGTCTGTCTGTTTGTTCTCGCTAATCTCTGGAACGGCTGGATTGATTTTGACGGGACTTTCACTGGCGGATAGCTGATGTACCAAGGAGTAACTTTTACCGGGTACGCGAAGTAGTTCCCTCAGGACGCGGGTGAAACCGCGGGAAACAGCTAGTGTTACATATAAAATTCAAGCGTTATTGACTAACTGGCAGAAGACGCATAGCGGGAACTACTGGGCGTAAAGAAACTAACATTTAGCATGTAAGTGCCTTGAGGTATGTACATACATACATACATAGACTCACGCCTGTTTCCCGGTGGGGTAGGCAGAGACTACGGAACGCCATTTGCAACGATCCAGACATATCTCTCTTGCTTAATTCACTCCCATCAGATTCCTCATGCATGCTCTTCTGTTCAGGGTACTTCTAACCTGTCCTGTTTTTAGGCTGTCTCCAATCTGGGAGGCGATTCAGAATCGTTCGATATCTCATTTGACATTCGATTCCGATAATTTTCAAACGGGCTACCTCATTTTTTTTCAAAACTATCGCATTACCTATCAATTTTATGCATTCAGTATGAAGTAAATTAATAAATAAACCGAATTCAATGAATATTTGTTCAAAACATCTCTGATAGGCGGCTAAAAGACGAGGACAATAATTTGACATATCGTACGATAACTTGTCGTGACATTCTGAATCGGCCTGCCGGTCAGAGACCGTCCGCCTAGGTATGTAGGGCAGCACTATGAGATAATTTTGGAAATTCTGCCCCTAAGGGAGTATAAATTAAAGTATCGTGCAGGCGAATCGCGGGTGAAATTGAATAGTTAATAATATAATCACTTGGGAATATTTTAACATACATAACAAAATTTATGAAATAGAGTTTTCTACCTAACATTATACACTATTTACCATCACAATGTACGGTAATCGGATAACATCCGCCCGTCCCATGCCATTTAACTAATTAACATTTGTAACATTATTTTGATAATGTTTGATTACAGAACATAATATTCTAATGAGCCCCTACATGCGACAAATTATTCGCAACTGATAAAACGATGATATCAAACTGATGAAATATTATATTTTATCCAGATGTTTGTGACTGTATACGCAAAGTGGCTGGCAGCTATTTGTAACCGACTTAAAAAAGGATAAATTTTTATTTTTTTATTTTTGACGAAAAGAGAAAAGAAAAAGGCTGCGCAATGAGAAATTTAAAAATGGTCACGAAGATATGAAAGGTGAATTGAGCTTTTGAAGAACAGAATAAAGAAGGGAATAGAATTTAAGAGTCCGGGTGTCGACAGATAGGTAGCCATTTTAACCTGGCGCAAATTCCGATAAATTTTTTAACCATAATTATCTCAAAATTCTTATCATGAATTTATTAACCGATTTAGGTTTTTTGTCTGAAACAATATACTTGTCGTTTAGGATCATCCAAACCTAAAGAATGAAATTAGAAGTGGTTATTGTTTTATGAAAGTTTCGTATAAGAGAAATTACCTTATTTAGTCTTGAAGTAGAAACCTAAATTGCGTGCCCTCCGCTATTCGGGCTATGATCTTTCAAGTTGGTGGAAAAGATGTGTGACACTCATCCCTAAAGGCGCCCTAGGACTACTCAGTAAAACCCCAGAGAAATGAAGAACCTAAAATCGGGCTCAGTGGCGTGCAATTGGAGAGGCACATATCCAGCAGTGGACTATAACATACATACATACAAAGACTCACGCCTGTTTCCCGGAGGGGTAGGCAGAGACTACGGAACGCTATTTGCAACGAACCTGACGTAGCTCTCTTGCTTCATTCATCATCATCAGCCTTTAACAGTCCACTGCTGGACTAGGCCTCTCCTTTGAAACGAGGAATTGGCCTACTATACCACGCTGGCGACACGGGTTGGTATAGGGTTTTTATCTAGTTTTCTTTCTCTTACTGTGCTGTTTTCAGCATAATATGCTCCCTCTGTCGGCTCTTACGACACCCATGGGATGATATGGGGTGGTGACATTCCGTACCTATTCTTAATCCGTCACCACACGGACAGCTTCGCTTGTTTGCTTCATTCACTCCCATCAAATTTCTCATGCATTCTCTTTGGTTAAGGGTTCTTCTAACCTGTCCTTTATGGACTATAACAGGCTGATGATAATAATATATATGTCTATTATTAAAAATATACAAACCTGAGATTCCATCGTAGGTCCACCATTCTTCCCAACTACCGGATATATCTGCAAATAAAAGATACGATTAAACCATAAAAAAATCTAAGTATAATTTAATAAAAGAAAAAGTTACAAGACAAACATCAATGTTCACACAAATGTTTGTCTAGAGCGGGAATCGGACTCGCGACCTACGGCGTAGCAGTCGCCTACACACCCGCTACGCCACCAATCGATTTTAAGTTAATATACCTTTGACAGAAACGCAGAGCAGTGTCAGTATGAAGAGCGAACATTGGTGCATCGTGGAGATGCGGCCGGTCACGCGTTACACCGGCTCATCTGGGTGACGAATATCTGCAACAAACAAAAATGTACCTTAATACATTATAATATTTAAATCTATATTTTATTCCACGCCAGTTGTTTGGAAATGAGTTTTCTCCGTCGAGCGATGAATTTAAAATAATAAGATTAGTTATAAAATACGTGATTAGATAGATTTCATAATTATATACTCAGCGATTTTGATAACAAATCGCTGAGTGTGTTTCCGTTGTTTCGACTGTCGAGCACCGGTCGCAGAGGGACTAAAAAACATAGGTATTTATACCTTAAATAAGTATATTTTACGCGCTTAAACACAAAACATCTTAACAGAAGAGCATGCATGAGAAATTTGATGGAAGTGAAAAAAGCACGAGAAATATGTCTGGACCGCTGCAAATGGCGTTTCGTAGTCTCTGCCGATCCCTTCGGGAAACAGGCGTGAATCTATGTATGTACAGTCGAACAACTTCCCGCTAGACCAACATAAGGGCGAGAATCACTCAGCAAGATATCGCCGCTTCCAGTGCTACTTTACACACACATTGACACTCGTATACAAAACCGGTTTCTAGTGTGCCTCGACTCTATGAGCGAGCCAAGGGATTATTGTTCAAACTGGTCCAGCGCCGACTTGTTTGATTGTACGTAAATAATTTTGTACGAGGTATTCAAATCACGAAACTTTAAAATCTATTATATCTGTCGGTCAGTCAGTAACGCAAGAATTGTATTGAAACAGATAAAAGCCGGAGTAAGTTATATTCCACGATGAAACTGAGTCGTTGAAGCTTGCATGTTTAACAGCTATTAGCTCGCCTGCCTCAAATTTGTCTTCAAGTACACGTGTGCACGTTAATTGCACAACAGACTAATTCAGTGCGACTAAATTATATCACACCTATTGTTATGTAACGGGTCTATATCTTTTAAAGTCCCCTTTTCTGCCTGTCAGTTTGTATGAACATGATAAATTCAAAAACTACAGAACAGATTTTCGTACGCTTTTCAGCAAAAGATAGTGTGATTCCTGAAGAAGATTTACGTGAGGTTTGCGAGAAAGTGTAGCAAATATACATTCATCCATCCTCACAAATTGGCTCTTATAATATACAGTTGCTTCAATCAGATTGTCTTAAACAGCTGCGCTTACCATAGACAAAAAAAACTACTGATAATACCGCCAATCTCCATTACGATAGCAAAATAATCCAATTTTATGTAGATATGATTACATTAGTTTAATTTCAGTAAGTTCTCCAGCGGCTTAAATTTTAGCTTTAGCAATCAGCTTTAATTATCCAAAGAAATCTGCTTCCTAGCTGAACGTCTTGTCCCTTATCTTAAGCTTCGGCTAAAAAGACGTGGCGTCGTACACGGAAATTACTTTTATCTAAAACCAGCAATTTTGTTGATAAGCAAAATACCTACCTACCGATATTTTTGCCTCGCTAATTATCTTTACATTAAAATGGATTGCAAAGATTCTTTCTGTAATTATTATTTATTTAAACTATGTTTGTAATAGGTACAGTCGGCTACATTAGTCCATACACATTTACGTGATTTTGAATTGTTATATCATCCCTACTAATTATTATTCTCAGTGCCTATCTTGCAGAATTTTTAGACAAAGAAAAACTTACCTAAATGATAATTTGTAAATGAATTAAAATAATTGAGGAGTTTTAATTACTAAAAGACTCGGCAAAGATATTAAAAGTTGTGTAGCGAGTTTTTTGTTAACTGTACATATTTGCTTGCGCTAGATGTATGGATAGATGTATATGCGGCTGCTAACTTAAACACTGCGCCGGGCGATGTGTGTCATGACACTGCCTTTTGAAGTCCACTACTAGACGTAAACCTCTCGTAACTGCCCTTTGCATGTAGTGTTGTTTATCACAATAACATTTTGAGGAAGTAGAAGAATTTGGCTTACTATACCACGCTGGCCAGACAGGTTGCTATACGGTTTTCATGTCGAGTTTTCCATAAAGATATTTGCTTTACGTATTTTGTATTTTTAATGCCTCATCACACGGTTAAATGAACTTAACACAAGTACAGTCATGGTTGTTTTTAAAGAAAATCTAGCAGAAAAATTTAATCCTACTTTAACCCCTCATTGATGGACCAAGTAGACATTTCAGTTCAATCAAAGTGGATCGTTTTGACATGTAAACACCCAGTTTCATTTCAGATGACTCATTGCACTCGTGACGTCAGTATCAGTGCGTCGGCAAATATAGGGTTAAGCAAGTGATATTGAGTTTTCTGAAAGGGGTCATTTTGGCGGCTTAAAGGAGGCTAGATGCCGCTATGAAGACTAATATAGGTTGCACGTTTCCCTTCGGTTGGAATGAGTTTGCTTCCATATAGTATAGGTTTATAAAATATGTTTTATTTTCACCCTTCAAGCAAATAGAGGTTTATAAGTATTTTCTATATCTGGCTGTGGTGTCCTACCTCCAATACAAATGAATCGATTACGATGCGGATTTCATTTTCATTGAAAGCTTGCGAGGTGGAGATGGTTTATCAGGGTAGAATTTATGCAGATCAGTATTTGGGTTAGTGATAATGAACACTTTATACTCGTATTATATGTAGTTACATTTTTGTAATACTTTTGTCTCTTTGTTATTTGTTAGAGAATGGAATGTCAAATTAAAGGAACTACCTTTTGAAAAACAAAAGTTTAAAGAAAATCTTCAGTTACATTAAGTTATGTTATATTATTTTACTAGCTGACCCGGCGAACTTCGTACCGCCATGTATGTATTATAAATATAAAGCTTTCTCTTGAATCATTCTATCTATTAAAAAAACGCATTTAAATGCGTTGTGTAGTTTTAAAGATTTAAGTATACATACGGACAGACAGACAAGACACACATTGTTTTATACTACGTAGTGAAGTCAGTTTTAAGCCCTTACAAACAACCAATCAACAATAATTTATGGATTACGCAAAGCGTTCTCTCGTGACCGAACCCAGAACAATCGGCGCAGTGTTAAACGGCGTGGCTGTCGCCTTAACCACTATGCCTACAATACGTGCAGTCTGTCTTGTTTTCTAATGAGGTTTGTGTAGTTAATTATGTATTTAAACTTTTGTCATCATTAACTTGTCTTCTAGTTGTCTTTCGAGATATAGTCCACGTACATTTGTTTTAAGTATCCGATATTTTGGCATTTTCGTAATCCGATATTCCGTGATCACGGAATATCGGATACTCGAACCAAAAGTACAGTCAGCTTCCTAATTCGATGTTCATTTACGTAATTTTGAATAGTTACATCATCCCAAATAATTATTATTCTCAATAACTTGTAGTAACTGTCTAAGAAAAGTTACCTTAATCCTACATACATACATAGACTCACGCCTGTCTCCCGGAGGGGTAGGCAGACACTACGGAACGCCGTTTGCAACGATCCTGACCTAATTATCTCTCTTGCTTTATTCACTCCCATTAAATTGTCATGCATACTTAATCATAATTCATAATTAATTATAAATTGAAAATATTAATATTATCATCCTCCTAGGGTTATGCCAGTTAGAACCATAGTCTACTTTCTTGTCTAACAGAATTTGACTGAATATTAGCTTTTCCTTAGAGACTGCTGCGTCTGATTTCTGCAACCCAATTGATAATAATAATATAGGAGTTTTTATTAATAAAAGACTCGGCAAAAAATTTGGGTTGTGTAGTGACTTTTGAAGTTTCATGTTCATACGAGGTACATATATATTCCAGCGTCAATTTAGAACTATCTCAGGAGTTAGTTAGACAAATAGAATACTATTGTTTGCTAGCTTTATTGCTGTTGTAATGGCGGTTTCGTCACAGCAAGGGCGCGAATCTTCGAGGGTTTGGTATGCAATCTTAAGTTGTTAACTCCACCCCTTTCCCATTCCGTATTGCCCCAATGTGAACTCTATATTGAAATTGGGATAACGCTAGCACGAGGAGCTTAAATTGATAAAAGACTCGTTAAAGATGTTGAGGTGTGAACCCTATGTACAGTGGAACAACTTTCTGCTAGACCACCATAAGGGCGAGAATCGCTTAGCAAGTCATCGTTGCTTCCAGTGCTACTTTATACGCACATTGACACTCGGATACAAAACCAGTTTCTAGTGTGCCTCGACTCTATGAGCGAGCCAAGGGATTTTTTTTCAAACTGGTCCAGCGCCGACTTGTTTGATTGTACATACGTGGTATATATTCCAAAAGACAATTTAGCTTACTCATGTAGTTAGTAAGACAAATAGAATACTATTGTTTGCTCGCTTTATTACTGTTGTAATGGCGGTTTCATCACAGCAAGGGCGCGAATCTTCAAGGCGTTTGGTGTGCAATCTTCAGTCGTTAACTCCACCCCTTTCCGGTGGAAGGCCGATACTATCAGCTTCCGCTTCGCAGTCACCCTTTAACGAGCCTCCTATCGTTTGAATCCATTTGTTGAATTGTTGCTTTCAAAGTCGTTTTGTTATTTATGTTTGAGTGAATTATTTTGTTTTGGTGTTGATCTGAAAGTTTTAGTTGCGGTGTTATTAGATTTTAACTGACTTTAAGAATGAGGTTTTAAATTTTCTTTTATATTTGTTTGTTATCTGAACTCCATCATGGATTAACCGGTTTTGGTAACACTGCATAACTTATCGCTTGGTTTCATTCACACCTGAGGAATGAAATTCCCTGTCCATTGTATTTTTGTTATTCATTCCATTTTTAAATATAATCTCAACATAATATAGTTTATTGCCGGTCATGTTTATCTACAGGGTATTCGTCCATTTCAATGGAAATTATTTACAAAATTAGTTGACCTATAGTGGTTACTTATAGTTGGCCAAATAGGTACCGCTGTTAACTGACAATGCTATTGTGATGCAAGTTAAGAGCTCCTTCACACTAGCGTTCGTCCAGCGTATGCATTCGAAAAGCAAATGAGAGATTCCCAAGTCTACCAGTGGACTTCAAAATGCTGTATGATAAAATTTGTTTACTAGTAGATACTGAAAAATTTTTTCTACATTTTATGCAACTGTAAACAAATTCCCGTCTGTTAACACAAATCTATGAAGCGGAACATAAAATAATATTGGTTAGTAAAGTGGTAGAATGGCAGAAACTCAGTGTACGGTTATAAATGGGGCCAGACGCGGCGCCAGACAAACTGGCGACAGACAGGGGTGCCAACACTGCCAAGAGACGATTATGTTGGCAGAACGTCTACGAGTATGCTCTGTTTGATTTTGGAATTTATTGAAGCTGAAACGATAAATTTGTTTTTAATGTTCGCGGATGATATTTTTGAGATCACTACGTTTTTCGGTAAATTATTTTAAAAATATAAAGTCGCACTATACAAGAAGTAGTTTCTATGCAACGTGAACCTTCACAAATATACAACCCAAAATTAGCAGATCGCAGTTTTATCTTGTGTTGGGATTGAATCCAACACTCGTTAAAACCACTACGCCAACCGTGCAGTCAACTCTAGCCTGTGTATTTGTTTGTTTTGTTTTTCGTGTGAGCGTGTGGCCAACTCTGGTGTCGGAGTTTTCAGGCCGCCCGAAGGCCTCCGACATGCCCTAACGATCCTTATTCTTAGACAAGAACCGGGATCAACAGCTTTACGTGCCCTCCGACGCACGGGAGTGCACAGATGTAAATGCCACATGGTCACCCATCCAAGTGGTGACCTGTGCAAGCATTGCTTATCTTTGCCGATCTGTTACGAACGGCAAGCCAAGTCTCACCATGAGCGCTACCGCTGTGTATTGACTTGAAATCTTGACTTTTAGACTCTTAATATGCCTTAAATTAGTATACTGCTATGTATTCTTTTTTACAATAGTTTAACATAGGAACATTCAATAAACACTATTCCCAGCTATCCATACTAATCCGACAAACGGCTCATTAAACGCAACATATTTCTTAGAACACGGAAACGCGAAAAAATACATTTACAGAAATCATAAATCCAAGACAGATTAAATTATCTAATTGTAAACCTTAAGTCTTAGGAAATAAGATTGAAAATTGCTTTATTGCATTTTTAAATCGTTTAAAGTGTGCGCCATAGTTGTGTGGGTCATAAAAACAGCGACAGATACTTTGTATGGCTGGCCATACAAACTATCTGCCGTTGTCTGACAAGTGCCTGTTAAATTTCACCTATCAGATAACTGATACAAGTCTCATTCCTATTTTTAACTTGTTTGGAAGACTGGGTTTATCAAGAGGTCGTAAAACTGGGCATAAGAAATATGCTAAGTGAAAATTTAATGATTTTAAACTTACATGCGTCATAGATTTCGTACAATTGTATTTACCATGTCTTAGATTTTTCATGTGTAAGGCACTAAATATGTTATCTAAAGTGATTCAGACCTGTTTTTTTTAATAAAATGGTTGTGAATGTGTAGATATGCGCAGCAGTCTACGTTTCAGAGTCTTAGCCTAAAGACGTCCTCAGCACAGAATAGGCCGCCCAATGATTCTCAAGTTTTATTATAATTCACAGCTATAATTTTTTACCAGGATGTACATATATTTATGTACCACACTATAACAATCTACTCCTAAGTTCATCGTTAAAACACCGCCAGTTTACTTTAACCTTTAGCCCGCGTGTTTTCTGGCCACACCTCTACCGGAAGTTAACATCGGTCGGTAGACAAAGCTCGTTGTTTACCGGATGTGGGTGTATCTGAAACTTACGTTTGCTGTTGACGTAACTAACAATCGCGGGCTTTTTCCATGAATACAAAGTTACTGCTTGATACGAGATTGTAATGATAAGAACAGTATACTGGTTTTAGCTTCGTAGTTGCTAACCGCCTGTTCACACTAAGACGTCTGTCTGGATACGCCAGTCGCAATACAATTTATATGACACTGTTCACCTTTAGACGGATCCATTTAATGGGCTTGATATGCCAGTGACAGTACCGATTATATGACACTATTCACAATTGGTATTAAAAAGCAGCGAGCGCGTAGTGGAGAGACCGACAGACTGCGATGCAGAGTGTATCGGTTTCCAGTGCACTGCACGCACCAAAGACGTTTCGAAGATAATATGTGCGCATTAAATATTACTTTTCGCTTGTTAAAACGGTGAAGAAAAACATCATGAGGAAGCCTACATGTCTGGGAGTTCTCCATAAATCTCTCGAAAGAGGTCTGCTAACTTGCTCATGGTCATGGGAACTGATGATGATGATTCATATTCAGACGGAACAAGAATATAAACGGCCCCTTATAGTGCGAACAGGCAGTTAGCGTTTCGACGGGTAACCAAGTAGCATCAATCTAATAGATTCTTATCAATCAGAATAAAAGTCGTTTGATTTTGACAAATATTCTCAAGGCCAGTTATGTGTAACTATTCAACATATTTTGGGGTACCTGTACTAATATCTAAAACTGTCTTTAGAAAAACTTGATCTCGGTTTAAGTGAAAAAAACATTTTTATCTATGCTTTCAAAGCGCTTAACTAGAATTTGTTATGCTTTGTAACCTATACGGTATCAATGATATTAGAAAAGTCGTATATACGTTACCTACGTAGTATTCAATCCGTAGAAACGGTAGACTAACGCACACATCAATAACTCCATATTCTATTTTAATTTCGATTGACAAGATGTGTCAGTTTCACTATGACGCCGGCTCGCGACGTCACACACACATTTGTCAGATTTGCCAACTGGCTTATATGTTTAGCGTCCTGCTTTTGGTACGCCTATAACGTATAAACTTCTTTTTCTTGTAACATCATTGTACGGTATTATGAGATCTCAAATTTACATGGATGCAGTATTTATAAAAATCTTTTTTTTTGAGGGTATTGGCTATTTTAACAAAAGGGTAGCGTGTGTGTTATTCTGATAAATAAGCTACCTATTACAGCTGCATAGTTTCATCAAAGCCCGTTCCCTTATTTAAGAGTATGGATTTTCTCTTTTAAGAAATATATTATGTGTTAGAAGTAAGTTCATATCGCAGAGCAATATGTAGGATTCGACCTCTCGATCGTAAGACCAATACTTTATTGGCTATCAACATTCAGTAAATTAACTGTTGGTATAGTTCAGGGAATTAGTAGCGCTCATAACGTGACTTAGCTTGTCAGTCGCAATAGTTCGGCAAAGTTAAGCAACGTTTGCACATGTCGCCACTTGGATGGGTGATCCCGTGCGACATTTACATCAGAGCGATACCGTGCTTCGGAGGGCATGTAAAGCTGTCGGTACTTGTCACAGGACAAGAATTATTGGGTCATGTAGGTCCTTTAGGCGGTCTGGAAACTCCGACACCAGAGTTGGCCACTCAGACATGAAAATGTCACGTCTGCTATCGATTATTTACTAGTGTAGTGACGGAATAAGACTACATGGTATCATTCTCCCATTTCATTCCGTGGAAGTCATAAAAAGCTAAATTAATATTTTTGTGAAGAGACGACAGACTCAACATCAAACCTTATACCATCCCGTCTGGCCTATTGACTCACATACATACATACATAAGGTCACGCCTGTTTCCCGGAGGGGTAGGCAGAGACTACAGAATGCCATTTGCAACGATCCTGACATATCTCTCTTGCTTCATTCACTCCCATCAAATTTCTCATGCATGCTCTTCGGTTAAGAGTATTTCTAACCTGTCCTTTTTTAGGATGTCTCCAATCTAGACAGAGAACGTCTGTCTAGGTCTTCCCCTTCCTCCTGTCCCATTCATACTTGACTTATATAACTTCTTGGTTAGTCTTTGGTCATCTATCCTCTCCATGTGTCCAAACCATCTTTACTCAAATTAGGACTGTGCTACGCCTAGCAGTGGTCAGCGAAATGCTGTATTTGCTTCTGTTCTACTCCTACGTGTTGCCCTAACTAAAACAAGAGTTGAAAGCTAAATTATCATTTAAAATATCACACTATACTTAGTCCTATTGAGTTTTATAATGTTAATTACCTACACTTTCTTAGAATTTGACTCGGCGATTTGTGCTTTCTGATTTTTTTTATTTTAAAGTAGCCGTTTCCCGTGGTTTCACCCGCGTCCTGAGGGAACTACTTCGCGTACCCGAAAAACCCAAATATCTTACGGACCCCTATTTTTCTTAAATAAAATATAGCCTATGTTACTCGCAGATAATGTAGCTTTCTAATGGTGAAAGAATTTTTAAAATCGGTCCAGTAGTTTTTGAATTTATCTATTACAAACAAACAAAAATACAATTTTTTCCTCTTCATAAGTGTAGATACACGCAGTCTGTTTCATACGTGACACCAAACAATTAAACAAATCTTATTCTGTGTCTTCAGTACATTGTGCAGTGTGGAGATCATGAACATCTTATAAAAATTACATAGGGTTGTTATCTGGAGATTATCTGAGGGTTATTAGAGAGCGGGAGAGGGATTTCCCTCTTCTCAATCACAGATTTGGTTGTGTGAGTACGTGACGGTATTCGGCCACTATAAATGTGTAAGCGTATGGACCGCGAGCCAAGAAGCTTTTCATAGCTCGACTAGTGTCAGGCCGTAGACGCATTTAATTTAAAACTAGCTGTTTCCCGCGGTTTCACTCGCGTCCTGAGGGAACTACTTCGCGTACCCGGCTAATTTGTAGCCTAAGTTACTCCTTGGTACATCAGCTATCTGCTAGTGAAAGTCCCGTCAAAATCGGTCGTGCCGTTCCAGATATTAGCGAGAACAAACAGACGGACAGACAGATAAAAATTGTAAAAAATGTAATTTCGGTATAAATGTACCGTCCATAAGCATTTAGTAAAAAGCTGTTATTTTAATATTACAAACAGACACTCCAATTTTATTTATGTGTGTAGATCAGAGCTGTGCTGCGACTCAAGTCACTACCCAGTATTATGCTGAGTGCTATTGTTACGTTTCTTAACAGCAGCTACATATTATTATAAAGTGTAGTGCCTGCCCGTTCCTATCTGTTTTTATGAACGCGAAAAACTCAAAAACTAATTAACCTCAGGTAACATTTATTAATTTATAAAATATACAGTATCTAATCCTCGCTCGCGACTCTGCACGCATGAATACACCTTAACTTTTTTCTGGTGAAAACGGGACAAAATTTTTTTTGGTAATTCTTTACTTTACAGAGACACACGAGGCAGCCTTCAATTTATTTATAATATGTATGGATATTGATCACACATAATTTTACTACTGCTACAGTAAACTTATTGTTTTTCTGTGAAGCAGCCCTATTCACATTAAAACACTAACCAAGAAGATACGCAGTACATTCTACAGATATAGCCACAGTTTCCGAGGGGTTGTCAGTCGGAGACGCCAAGTCGCGACACGTCGGCGCCAGGGGGCGCTGACCCCACAGATCCGGTGACGTAGTATTGATATAAACGAGGACTAATTCCTGAAGACAGGGGAAAATACACAGACATTTTGATAAAAGGTTTGACTTAGAGCAAATAGTGTTGTTGAAAGGTATGGTATAAAATTGCTTTGTTTTGAAAATGGATTATTGTAAACATTTTTTCTTTTGTTCTATAATCCTGTTCACAATATAAGTGACTAATGCCTTAATGAGAAATAAAGAACTTTAAACCGAAAATTCTGTTCAAAATATTTTATTAAACTCTTATTATCATTTTAATATATAAAATCCTTGCGTTACTGACTGACTGACAGACACGCTACAGCCAAAACCATTAGGCGCAGGAAGCTGAAATTTGGCATGTATGTTCCTTGGGGACCATAGAGGTGCACTAAGGAGGGCTTTCGCGAAATTCCCACGCGATCGGGCAAAACGGGTAATTAAAAAAGAATTGCAGGCGTAGCTGCTGGCGTCCTCTAATTTGAAAAATTAATAAACATATTAATTAAAATATCTAAATCGAGCAATTTTAAGAGAATTTGTGAGCGTTTCTCTGATAGAGGTTTTATTAATCACTAAACCAAATTTAAGCTTTTACTATCTTGTTCTCTTAGACTAAACTAGACAGTCGGTAAGAAATAAATAACTTTCAAAGAAATTTTATTTCACTTAATCCTTTTAGTTCTATGTAACAAGTCGATGACTATCAGTATAAGTTCTTGCGTTATTGACTAACTGACAAACAACGCACAGCCAAAGCTATAGAGCGTTAGAAGCTGAAATTTGCCATGTATGTTCCTTGGGGACCGTAGGGGTGCACCAAGAAAGGGTTTCCCGAAATTCCCACAGCTACAAGATAGAATAGAAACGGATAAATTAAAATAAAATGAGCGGGCGCAGCTGCCGACTTCCTCTAGTATTAACTAAGTCGGACACTCTTCAATCACCGTGGTTTAGGTACTAAATTTACCATGACGTCTCTTAAACCATCAATAATGCCAGTAGGAGAAATGTGACCTTAAAAGAACCCATAACTTTAACAAGTGATGACTAGGCAGTACTTTCCGGGCAATCCATATATCAAACTTGGCAAAAAATAACACTATGACCCTATAATATTTTTATTTATCTTCACAACCAACATAAATTTTTAATTAGGTACCTTATAAAAAGTAGTAGTGTTTAACAAGAAAAGGCTTCTCATTATATATATCATATTTACACATCGCTGCTCTTATAAAAAAACTTTTAAGTGATTATCTACTGTTACCACATAAATAATTCAAAATAATACCGTTCAAGCTTAACCGTATATATTTCTAGATTCTCAATTTTCAAAGCAACTGCGAACAATATGATTCTCGTTATGGAATCAAAACGGTCTTGCTCATGAAATGCCATTAAACCGTTCACACAAAGGATTTCGCCAACAATTTTTCCGAGCAATCCAATACCATTCGTCTGTTCGCTGAGGGCGCGTATCGGATTCCCCCTATACGAAATACAAATAAATGTCGACGCCACTTACACCGTACTTAGCTTCTATTTCTC
Source organism: Euclidia mi (assembly GCA_944739405.2). Classification (NCBI taxonomy): domain Eukaryota; kingdom Metazoa; phylum Arthropoda; class Insecta; order Lepidoptera; family Erebidae; genus Euclidia; species Euclidia mi. The sequence continues at coordinate 45,645,172 of OX123195.2, forward strand.
CAGCATTGCTTGAATATTTTAGTCGTTCTTTACAACAGTATAGCATGACACTAAGTAAATGTGTCTTGTTGGTTTGCTGTAGAGTAAAATAATATAATAACAATATAATCAAGTAACAATCTGGGTACAAACTAGGTTCCTAGATATTTATTTCATAAGCAGGTATGGTGCTGGCATTTAGCGCTAGCGTTCTGTACGTTATACAAAATCGGTATACGTGCCAATAATATTGGAATCAAAATCTGTAAACCTTATCATCTGATCAGTTCTGTTTATGGACTATCCCACTGCTGAGCACAGATCTCTTCTATGAGAGTAATTTTGCAGACTCAACTTATCTTTCAAGAACATTATGAAGACCTCTCAGATAATTTCATAAAGTTTTTCTTCACCGTTTAGCAAGAGATAATAATCAATTTATCACGCACATAACTTTGAGTCACGAGTCACGAGTGCCTGGTTTGTGTTTAAACCAGATTCCCTCTGAGTACGCGTTTGTTGGTCTGTCACTTGTCCATTGCTGCTCTATCTGTACAGTGGCGCAGAATAATGCCGTTTACAGTAGAATCCGAAATCAATTTTTATTTTCTTATTTCTCAAATGGGCCCGAGCAGCGCGGGGGCGTAACATAAAGGATATTTGTTTGAGCTTGTCACATTACGATACGGTGTAATAGGGTCTCTAATGCAGCAACAACGAGGTACTAGTGAGTTAATTTACTTGAGTGGATTCGGTCGTGCATTGTCGCTTGTTTATTGTCACACTCGACAGCGAAGACTTAATGGTATTAAAGTTTAGATATAAATGTTCTAAGCGAGGTATTTTTGTCGATATGTGGCATCGAACCTTCTGTGTGTATTACGGTGATTTGCCAGTCGGTTTCAATGTTTTTGTAATATAGTGAGTGGTATTTTTGTCTTATTTTGATTTGTTTTCGTTTTGTCGAAAAGTTTTCTTAATGCAATGTTATTATGTAGGTACCTATTTTTATGTTTGTACTTACTTGTTACCTAATTATTAGTTGATCGCATTACAATTTAAAAAAACATTCATTTAAAGAGTTTGTAGGATTAGCCAATTTGGCATAAGGTTTTCTACTTCTAAGCCGTGTGGTTGACGGCATAGAATACAAGTGTCACCACCCCCTATCTTCCCGTGGCTGTCGTAAGAGGCGACTAAGGGATAACACGATGCAAATACCATTTTTGCGTAGAGACGGAAAACTCGACATCAAACCCTATACGACTGCCTCGTTGGTCTCGCGGCATAAATGTGCGCGTGGGATCGGGAGGTCCCGGGTTCGATTCCTGGGTCGGGCAGTGTTATTGGGTTTTACTGTCACGAAATTCTCAGTAGCAGCACGGAGTCTGGAAATGTGCCCGGTACGGCAATAGGCTCGCCCCTTATTACGTGGGACTAAAGTATATCTGGCGAAAAGTGGGTGTAGAAATACACCTCTGCCTACCCCTTCGGGGATAAAAGGCGTGACGATATGTATGTATGTGTATGTTTTCTACTTCCTCAGTGCTAAATTAATCAAAATTGGTTCTGTGGTTTGACCGTGACAACGTCGCAGAAAATAAAACTTTGACGTTTATAATCACCATCATCAGCCTTGATTTACAATCTGTCTCACTGTTGGCCACAGAAATATTCTCATTATGGGAAGGGCTAGAACACAGTCTACCACGCCGACCAAGTGTGGTCTGGCAGGCTTATCTCTAAATTAAAAATTAATACAAATTCAGTGGTGTAGATACGCCGTGGGTTTGGACTCAAAACCATCTGCGTAGCAGAATCAGAATAAGATTAGTTTCAATATTTGTATGGACTAGTATTGATCCAGAATGTTTATAAAGGTATATTTTAGAATCTATATGATGTTGTAAGTAAAATACTTTTTTTTCTTGCAATATACAATGTTTTGGCCCGACCCGGGAATCGAACCCGAGACCCCTGATCGCATACGCTATCTACTGGACGACGGAGGCAGCATTATACAATAGCCCGATCATATATATCTTCTCTTTCTACCACTTTAAGTTAGTTCGGAGGATAATACCCATATCATCATGTTTGCCTGTATAGATCTATGTGTAAAGCTATATAGTATAAAGTGAAGTTCTCCGACCTCGTCTGTCTGTATGAAGTTAAACTCAAGAACAACCGAACGGAATTTTTACGATTTTACCAATAGACAGTGTGACACCTGAGGAAGGTTTAAGAGTCCTACTGGCGCGGGTGGAGCCGCGGGCAAAGTCTAGTTAATAAATAAAATAATTGCGTGAAAATGTTCCATCGAAAAGGAAATAGTGAACAAAGGTGACAATTTCCCCCCAGTTGCGTTTTGTTTGATTAGTAAACACGCAGAAGGCCAAAAATGCCTTCGACAATAAATTAAGTATTGGAAGGTTAATAAGAATTATTTTTATTTTCCTTTATTTATTTCTTCCTAGGGGTTGGCCTCCCGCAAGGTGGACCGATGGGATTTCGATGGGATCGCAGAAAATGCTCAGTGGATGTGAGTGGCTTAAGATCACTTTTTGCCATAAGCAATAGTCATCTCTCAGCTGAAATGATGATCTTTTACTAAGTCATATAAAGCAGTATTGCAAAGAGCAAAATTGCAGCAATATTGCAAATACCAATACAATATACATCGTAACTAATAACTCATGTTTCACGGGTGTACTTACAGATATAAAATCATCGGACACAAAGACCGTCAGCACTCAAAACAATAATTTGTGTTTAACACAGATTCATGTAATTAAAAAATATCCATTGATCCTGTTTAAAACATTAATCAAGGAAAAGCTGGCAGATAATTTCACGAAATTAACACCTTGAGCGAATAAAGGGTGGGGGAATCCGTAGACTTAAGGAAGTTGCGGCCAACTTGGAACAGGTGTGAATTACTTTTAAAATATGCTAATCTCGAATGATGAACTCTCAGTACTGTCTTTGTGACTTATACTTCTAAAGTTTTCGAGTTTTACGATCGATGTCGAGTGCTTGGGTAGGGGTTTGTCTGCCAAATAATTTAAGGCTGTTTTTCACTAAATTAGAAGTATCTTACTGTTGAGACACACGTTTTGTTATAAATGTCAGACTCATCATTCTCCTAGCGTTATCCCAGTTTAAATCAGGGGTCCACTTTCTAGTCTAACCGGATTTGGCTGAATATTAACTTTTCCACAGAGCGACTGCCTGTCTGACCTCCGCAACCTGAAGGGATAGCGATATTCCATGGTTATGACTAGTGTCAGTTTACTGAGAAGGTACTGACGCCCTATAACGACTGTCAAAGATCTTCATGAAAACCGGGACCGACGGCTTAACGTGCTCTCCGAGGCACGGGACGAGCCGTAATTAACAATTCTATACGCACATAACTCCGAAAAGTCATTGGTGCGCGCCGAGGATTCGAACCCGATACCCTCTGCATGGCAGTCTGTTGGTATCTCCACTAGGCTATCGTCAGACTGTCAGTACAATTTTTTTAGTAACTAGATAAATACTCGAAAACAGTGATGAGGTTTTAATTATATTTAAAAGTGTCACAGGTCATAGCCCAGTGCTGTACGTAACGGACTGCCGCGACGATGGTCTCGGGTTCGATTCCCAGGTACCCCGGGCACACACCTCTGACTTTTCGAAGTTATGTGTGCATTATAAATTCATTATCGTTCGCTTACTGAGTGCCCGGTAGATGGCAATATGCTCGCCCCCTATTACATTGGGACCGAAACATAACTGGCGAAGTGTGGGTGTGTAATATACATCTGCCTACCTCTTTGAGGATAAAAGGCGTGAACTTATGTATGTATGTCATAGGTCAATCTCAGATGAAGTCGTAGAGGGACACCGTGGTTGGCTTGCCTTTTCTTGCCCTTTTCCGTCTTCACCCTGAGTGTTTCATAGCCCAATCACGCTTAGGTTTGTTGGACTTTTAGGATTATATAAATCGTAAATCGGTGTAAGGCGTAGTAAAGGTTCCTTCTGTTCAGCGCTTCATTTATTAAGTAGCTGTTTGCTAGCTATAAGCCGTGGTATTTGTGTCAGTGTTATACATGCGGCCAAAATTTCACAGACTACCTTACAGATTTGTATTTCTATATTGACCCGAAACTACAAAAAAGTAACTTTAATTAGAAAACATATGAAGTACTCAAAATTAAAGTTACTCAAAACATAATTTTTCTTCTAGACAATAGCAATATTACTGAATCACCTTCTTAAAAATTTCACGGAGGATTAATTCATATGATTAAGTATTTCCTTTTCGTTACTATTTCATATTTGATGGTACTTATTACTAATTGACCAATTATTACCTCTTTGTACAATAACGATCAACCAACGAGCAAGATCGATTTTTATTTCACATACATTGTTATGAATAGACAACTTCCCGCAATTATGAAAACGCACATACATAGATCAACTATATAAGCAAAAAGTTACCAATCGATATACTACTTGCAATGCAACGTTAAAAAAATGAAGATTTATTTTTGTTTAATATTGGTGCTTAAGTGCTGTTTATTTATCAACGGCAGTCAGTATTCTAATGCATACTGGCATGGATTTGAACCTATCCAAGGTAAAATTTTAAAAATGTATACCTACTCTTTATAACAACAAATCCTTTGAAATGATTCTTCGCCTACCTAATTTTATTCTTTCCTTATTTTTCGTGTAGGTGAGTGGCTAGCTCTGGTGTCCAAGAATTCAGACCCAGAGGCCTCCGCAAAGCCTAACTAGTCTTGCCCAGAGGCAAGAACCGGGCTCGTTAGCTTTATATGCTCTCCCAAGCATGGTAGCGTTCTAATTTGAATGCCACTCGTGGTCATCCATCCACGACCTGTGCAAGCGTTTTGATGATCATTACGAACAGCAAGCCAAGTCAAGCCTCGCTATGAACGCTACAACTACTAATTTTACTAATTAGTACTAATATTTTGTGATATACTCGTACCTAATTATCTATTTTGTGGTAATTTTACAGATCATATGCCTTATAATTACCGTGTAAACAATGAAGAGCATGATGGTGATAAAGAGCAGAATTTTATAGAAAGACCATGCGCAATCCATGATGAGGACTGTCTTCGTAAAACCTTAGGGCTTATATTTGGTTGCGCACCGCTTTATGGAGGTGGTTCTGACAATTATGTTAAAGAGATGCTCCTGTACTTTCCCAGTTCTAATCTAACAGCTATACTGTATGATGTCCGACTGAAAGGTTTGGATACTGGCAAGATTAGCGAGTTTTAGTAAGTATTTATGTTTCTTTTTACGATAATTTATTTTATAACAAGCTTTTATTTAGTTGCCTCCACAAGATGACTAACGTGTGGTGAGTGCGTTAGTCATTTAGTGTGAGTCAAATTTTCCCAGCTGAATTGAGACCACTCTCTGTCATAGCGTTGATATTTTGCATATTATTTCAATTGCAACAATGTATTTTATGAAATACATAATGGCTAGATGGCTATCAATTGCTTAATCTAGCAATCGCTTCGAAGTAGGAAATTCTCTCACGGTGATGAGAACAGACTTATTTATGTAGATTCAAATAATAATCTTTTTATGTTGACTTGTGCCTGTGTCGTATTAGTCCTAATATCGTACACAGTAAATACAGTAAGAAAGATGGTGAAATATTTATTTGTGGAAGTGTCTGTGGGTAAAATAAGAGCCCATAGTCTATATTCGGATGTACCTAGTTAATAAAATTATTGCACAATATTATCTTTAATACTAAATGAGACTTTTATTGCATTTTTAGCATAAATAGAAAAACGAACACGCTCGTATTGGAAGTGGAATTTGATAGCTTTTCAGTGTATTCTCCAAAAACTGTAGCCTTATACTACCAGAAAGGTAAAGAGCCGATCAAAACTGTCGATTCCTCTGAAGGTTTATATAGTAAGTGCATATTATATATTTTACTAAATACATAGATTCACGCTGTCTGTAAAGGGGTACCTACTATTTTATTGTTTGCACATTGAAACTTACCATTGAATTTCAACTCACTTTTAAAGAAAAACGAATACATACAACTTTCATGAAAATATCTCATTTGGCAATCCGTAATAGACGGCAGTGAAAGGACGAAAAAAAATTGGCGCAGCAAGAAGCATTCAGAATAATTTCGCAAGAGAGAGAAGTCAAATTGAAAGAGATAAAGAAATATACTAAATACTTTCAATATTCACTTTTTACAGGTAAATTATCGTTCACTTTAGCTGCCAGTTACATCCATGGTATAAACCATTCCAAAAGTCAAGTATATACCAACTTCGAGAATCTGCTGATAACAGTAGGCCCTGAGCTTGAGAAATCTGAAGGTAATTTTTAAGTACAGTTGAGTCAACTTCATTGACCTAGTGATAATTTTGCCGGTCGGTTATAAGAAGTAAGACACGACATAAATTTCACAACTGTTAAATTTATTTACAGCGCTGATCTCACTTAGGAAGATTGACGGTGGCATAGTCGGTAGAGAAGCAATGCTAACTCAAGCACACATCTACTTGGGATTGTTTCTACAAAACAAGATCTGTAATAACGGACATCACTAATATATTATAATAAAACAATATTCCAATTAAAGCAAACCATTATTTAACCTGTAAAACTTTTATGATACCAAAATCATGATCTGAAGACCTTTTCGTCGAGAATTGAGGCGCTATCACACTGGCAATTGAAACCTATGGTTAACATATTCATTTCCGTTTGAGTGCGCACAGCAAGAAATTAAACTAGCTTTTTAGGAAATTTACTGAGATAACTAGCATGACTAATACCTTACAAAGCTACCCAACTAGTACGTGATTATAGCGCAATCGTTGTGGGTTCCCTAAGCACAGCAATACCTACCTTAACCAATTGCCTCCCACGTACATGTTCATCAATCGCAAGAGTGAGAACGTTCGATGAACTCCTGATAAAATAATTATTTTCTTGGATATACTTACATTTTTATTTTAATCATTACCTGACCCTCTAGTCTTTCAAGTTTACAGGGGTAAACAATATGAGAGAAATTGAAAATCTACCAATACTAATCCGAAATCAAAGTATGGAAATATTTTGACTCAATGAATTTTTGACAAATTTCCTGGTAAAGTCTTTAATGAATCAATAATTCTGTCGTGTCAATTTACAATTAATTCTGCGACCTAACTAAAGCGTTTGAGAATGAAGTGCATATATACTTGCTAACGAATTGAAAGTTTAAGTACATGTAAAAATCATCTTTTTGATTTGGATTATAGCGACGACAGTATAGAGAAATTACAAGATAAAATCAGAAGACTGAAATGACCCTTACACTATTAACATATAGAGGAGTCTCTCAAGGTACAGTAGTGGAACCATTGCTTTGATCGTATTTAACAGACTGCCCTATAAGATAGTTGAAACGCCACAAAAAATGCATGTTACGTGCAGCGAAGGCACAACCATGGTAAAAAGAAAATGTTCAGCTTGTGGAAAATTTTATGGTATAGATGCATGACAACTTCACCGGTACACTACAACTCGACCCTTTTCTGTGTGAAAGATGAGTCACAAAGTCTAGTATAACTTATGCGCATGTGACTGTAAAGAATATAATGATCTGCCTAGTTTTGATAATACATACATACACCAAAATCCCTGTGAAGCAATGCGAAAGTAAAAAGGTGATTTGTGATGGAAAAAGATTTTACTCCATGATTTTGAACAAGTGTTCTGACACTACAAACAAAACACGCTTGTATGGGTACTGCTATTTTGTATCCATGTACTTACAACAATGAGTATACTAATAATTTATAATTAAGCTGTTAGATTTAGATACATTGCGTGTATCGTGTGTTAATTGCCGATACGTTTCTTTAATTGCTAAGTAATCGAGTTATTCTAGTTTTAGTTCATGCTAACTGGGCCGCAAAATTATGTTTCCTTTGTGTATAAATATCGAATACATATAATGTCTGTGAGTTAAGAGCCCTTGTTTATTATTAGCTAGGTGACTGGTTAGTCTGCCAATGTAAGTATTATTGAGTTTAATTTCAAAAATGTTGATGTAGGGCGATAAATATTTTTAAAACTAGGCAGAACGTTCCCCAATGTTTCTTCCAAAGATTGTACTATAGCTGCGCACTTAACTTCGAGAAGTCACTGGTCGCAGTCGCTAAGCAGTCTGTCAGTCTCTCCACAGGGCTATCGCTGAAGTAGTGTGGTAAGTAAACGTGGATAGAATATATTCAATTATTCGATTGTTTTATCAAAATATGTTGTAGATTTTGCGTGAAAAAGAAGGATGCATCCATATACGTATTATAATAGTAGCAAAATTATACAAATGTTCGTCCCAAATTCTGGTGCACTGACCAAATAACTTATAAATATGATTTCGTGGGGTAACTGATAAAGAATACAGAGTGCCACGTCATTACGCCATTTTATTTTGTACGAGCCTTAAGAGTACACCCAGCGACAAGTTAAGTTAAACAATTACAGAACTATTTTACTTCTTATTTCCATAGTCATAAGAACGGTACAAAGGTCCTAATGGCGTGTAGCTTTGTAGTGTAGTTACAAGTACATTAAGCAATAATATATTTGCGAAGAAGTGGATAACGCGGTATTAAACCCTTTACCAATCCATCTGGCTAGCGTGGTTTAACAGGCCAAATCCACAGTGCTACTTTGAAATAAATCAGGAGAGGCTAAAGTCCACCTGTTGACTGCGAAAAGCTCTATGATTGTACCTGATAATTCTAATTTTGACGATTAACTGATCGAAAGCACTATCATCATCATCATCATCATCATTATCAGCCTGCCGTAGTCCACTGCTGGATATAGGCTTCTCCAATGGCACGCCACTGAGCCCGATTTTCGGCTCTTCGTGTCCAGCCGCTGCCAGCCACTATGCGATGTAGAAAATATTGTATACGTGTACACTTGATTATGATGTACCTAATGTACGTAATTATTGCGTGTTGCTATATACATGTTTATTTTAATTACAGGAACTTTGGTATACTAATACAGGGTATTTAGCAATCAATCTGTTTTGATTACATTGTTGCTTTAAATATCCCAATAAATAATACAGCTGACACAATTACCTATATTGTTATAAACCTATGTACAGTTAGCAACATAAGTCAATATACCTTTACGTAGTTTTGAACGACATTATCATCGCAAATAATTATTATTTTCAATATCTTGTAAGATTCCTAGACGTAAAAACTTACCTCAATCAAAATTAAAACATTAAGAATATTATCGGAGAATTTGGATGATTTTAATGTGCAGCGACTTTATATGCTGACTGTACATACATATGGAGTAGGTAACGGTGTCGCGTGTTATCTAATACGATTCTGGTAAAGCCTAAAAGTTTTCATGAACTATAAATATAAGAACAGAATCCGCAATTTTTTTTTTCTTGCTCTTATAATTTATTTAATACAAGTTGTATGAATCATAATCGTCCTAGCGTTATCCCAAACGCATCCAAGACTATTCGCATTGGAAGCCGGGGTCAGCTTACTTATTAAGTCTAACCAGTTTTGACAGAATACATGAATGTTATAAGAAAAGTCGTAGATACGTTACCTACGTAGTAATCAATCCGTAGAAACGGTACACTAACGCACACATCGATAACTCCATATTTTATTTTAATTTCGGTTGACAAGATGTGTCTGTTTCATTATGACGCCGGCTCGCGACGTCACACAGATATGTCAGACTTGCCAACTGGCTTATGTTTAGCGTACTGCTTTTGGTGCGCCTATAACGTATCTACTTCTTTTTATTTGTAACATCGTTGGAATACATATTAGCTTTCGACAGAGCGACTGCCGTCTTACCTCCGCAACCTAGAAGGATAGCGTTATTTCATGGTTTACTCCAGTTTCAGTTTACATCAGAGGTACTGACGCTACATAACGACTGTCAAAGATCTTCAAGACAGCTGAGACCGGAGGCTTAACGTGCTCCCCGAGACACGGGGCAAGCGATAACTACCTATTTAATACGCTCATAACTTCGAAAGTCAGTAGTGTTGTCGATTCATACCATATCATCTCTGAAGTGCAGTTTGTTTGTATGTTCACTAGGCTATCGCTGCCTTATGAGTTTAACTACCAATAACTAAAGTTTGTTCTGCGCCTAATATTTTAAACCACAATACACAAGGCAGATTTGATGAGCATGTAAACTGAGAGACCACACTTTAAGAGCGGTAGATTTTAAAATGTATTTTTTTTAAATTTCCAGATTTCTTCTACAATTGGTTTAAATCTTCTTAATATATAAAATCCTTGCGTTACTGACTGACTGACAGACACGCTACAGCCGAAACTATTTGGCTAAGGAAGCTGAAATTTCGCATGTATGTTCCTTGGGAACCGTAAGGGTGCACTAAGAAGAGATTTCCCGAAATTCCCACGGGATCGGCCAAAACGGGTAAATTAAAAAAAAAAGCAGGCGTAGCTTCTGGCGTCCTCTAGTCTACTACTAAATCTTATGATTTTTCTATATACATGCACGTGTGGTCCTTCAGTTCACACCACACGCACATAAGATTAGCTAGTTTTTTTGTATGGCATCGCATCGTGTCGCATCTTTCGTCACTCATGTAGGACACGAGTCATGTGTTGTGTATTCACATGCAGTCGCACGTGAGTGTAAAGGCAAATTATTTAAAATTAATTGGAGTCTGACACATTGAGTGTATCTCGCGATAATTGTCAACGCGTTATTTTAATCAAGCTATATTTTACGAAGTGTAAATTATACAATTAAAACATATCGTTCGGTTTGCTTCAGGTGGTGATATTGTTTCGATAATTGGTATGTATCACTTTCATATACTACTAGAGGTTGCCCGTTGCTCCGCCCGCACTTCATTTTATTAATTAACATTATAATTAAAGATGTTTTCAGAATCCCGTGGTAGCTTCAGCAAATGTATTTTAAGGGCTTCTTTACACTGCCCAAGGAACAAACATGCCAAATTTCAGCGTGCTGCACCCAGTAGTTTCCCCTGTGGGTTTTTCAGTCAGGCAATAAGGGAAAAAGTGTATTGATGGGTATTTAGCTAGTCCGTAGGATGAAGTGCGGTATTCCTTCAATAAAAAGGTGGACTTTTTATAGGTGCAACCACACGGGAAGTGTATCCAATTCCAAACAATAAAATCACGTTAGATCTGTCAATAAATGACTGAGTTCTCTGGTACCAAATATAAAAAAATTCAACCGAATTAGGAACCTCCGCCTTTTGTTTGCGCTTTGAGGTTTTTGTTCTCGTAAAGTTGATGGCTCAGTGCAAAAGGCCTCTAAACATTTATGGCCTCAATACAAAATCATTACTAAATGTAATACCGTATTGAGGTCCTTTTTTGTTTCGAGGTGGCAAATCCAGTCGGATCGCCGGCTCTAGGGGAGGCTAGAGCCGGAGTATGTAGTGTTATCACTAAAATCCACCCGCCTGCCCACCAGATGCCCTGCGGAGAGAAGACAGGGTACAGGAGCCGTCCAGCCTTTATTAGATTGATGCCCAGCTGTACAATTTCTTAAATTACTTTTAAAGAACTGCGCCGTGCCATTGCTGAAGCCTATATCCAGCAGTGGCCTATGACAGATGATGAGATATGAGTATGCGTAGTATTATGTTTATTTATTTATTTTTGTACCTATAGATATTATAAGTACACAGGTAAGGTTAGGGATAAACTTAAAATATTCAATCCATCCTATTTAATTTTTAGGGCTGCAGAGGAAATGCAACAAGCAAAAGATTCATAGACTAAACGAAAAAAATTGCGCAGTTGAAATTTTAGTAAATACTAAAATTTCAACTGCGCAATTTTAGCAGAAAAACTGTTTGACTGCGGTATTTAACGCACAATCTTTATACCTAAAGACAAACACTGACGGATTGTGCAGTTTTACTCATAGGTAATAAATGTATGTTATGTGCAGGGTTGTACAAATTAAGTATTTATAACATATTTACTCACAGACTGGCCAACATTGTTTGACCTTATAATTAAGATAGGTCCTTTTAAATGCAAGATCATGAAAATATATTTTTACCAAATAATAAAAATATCTGGAGATCCCCCCTTATCACCTATGATACCTATAAAACAGCGTACGAACCATTCTGAGAACTACCTCCTACCTAATATGCCTATGTCCAGCAGTGGACGACGAAAGTGATAGCAAATAGGACGATCGCTGTAGTTTAAATAACAAGGATTTGGCTTGCTATACCACGCTGGCCAGACGGTTTGTTAGAGAGTTTGATACCGAGGATTCCACAAGGATATTTATTTTATTTATTTATAGTCTTACGCCTGTATCCCTGAAGGGATAGGCAGAGGTGTGAATATTACACCCACATTTCGCCATGAATTTTTAGGTCCCACGTAATAGGGGGCGAGCCTGTTGGCGTTACCGGGCACATAACCAGACTCCGTGCTGCTACTGAGTATTCGAAAACACCCAGTAACACTTTTGCCGACCCGGGAAGCGAACCCGGGCCCTCCGATCAGCAGTCGCATACGCTATCCACTGGACCACGGAGGCAGTCAGATTGCTGAAGTAAATTTGATAATGGCAATGACTTTAGTTTCACTCGCAAAGTTTATACAAATCGATTGACGTATGAATTATCAAAATCGGCCTAAGCGTTTGGCCTCTACAGTGACATATATAAACCAACATATATTATATACATACAAATGTAAATAGACTGATTAACACGTTACTCTCTTTTGCTAATTAGCCAAACGCGCAACGTTTGGCTAATTAGCAACATATCAGTTTTTCCTTAAGGTTGCCCGCAGCTACGCCCGTAAATATATTCTTATATTTAACCGTTTCCTTTCGTTCCCGTGAGCATTTAAGGAAATGATTTCTTAGGGCAACCCTGCGCTCCCCAAGGTTCCATACAAACCAAATTTCAGCTTCTTGCGCCGAGTAGTTTTAGTTGTGCGTTGTCTGTCAGGCAGTCAGTCAGTCAGTAACGCAAGAATTTTATATAGCTGTATTTATTTATTTATAGTCTCACTGTATCCCCGAAAGGGTAGGCAGAGGTGTAAATATTACACCCACATTTCGCCATGAATTTTTAGGTCCCACGTATTATGCAGATAAGATACTTACCGATTTAACTCACCTTTAACATACAAAGTAATGGATATATACCTAATTTACCAACGTTTGACTAATTTGTTTGCATAATTACATACAACGAATAATGATTGCTTCCTTCCTAATGCGATCGCATGTGTATAAAATGCAAAAATATGTACACATTACGAGTACATTCGGTTTGATTTCTTATAAAGATCGTAATACTCTTGTGATAAACAACTTTTTAAATAGGGAGAATAATATAAAAATGATTAGTTAAGACAGTATACTCCTTTCACTAAATTACTAGGTCCATAATTATGTTCCATAGTTGGTTGGTGCTGGTATTTAAAGTAATATATAACCCTTTATTCTGAAGCATAAATCGGGCCAAATACTAGTGGTAAATACTAGTTCTTGATACATCATATTTCCTATCTTACATGAAAAATTAATTATCAAAAATAATAATCTATTTTTACTTTATTTATTACTTAATAAACACTGTACTATGAGGTGTTATCCGTTGAGGCAGCTATTTACACTATTACTCCGTTTGTGCGTCAAATATACGATGGACTTTTAAATGGACTATATAACTAACTAATTTTTTTTATAGACTCACGCGTGTAATCCTCGAAGGGGTAGGCAGAGGTGTAATATTACACCCACATTTCGCCATGAATTTTTAGGTCCCACGTAATAGGGGGCGAGCCTATTGCCTCTACCGGGCACATCACCAGATTCCGTGCTGCTACTGAAAATTCGGAAAACCCAGTAACACTTTTGCCCGACCCAGGCATCGAACCCGAGACCTCCAATCAGCAGTCGCACACGCTATCCACTGGACCACGGAGGCAGTCTCTAACTCAAACATCTAGAAAAACGTAAATGATGTTCATTAACGCTCATTAATGTTTGAAAAAGATGTATAGGCTTAACCCTAACAGGTTAATGATATCAATTTATTTTAGAAACCAGACTTTATCTTCGTTTGCCACATCCTTTTAAAACTCACGCGATGCTCACCGTATGGCTATATAATAAAGTGAGCTTGAGGTTCACACTTCAAATGAACGAAAATGCATTTTTTTACATCGTGTGTGGTTTTATTTTTGGCAGTTGTCACCGATCAGGCAACCTGTGATTATTGGGTTGAAAATGCACGCATCCCAGACGTAGGTGCAGGTAAGAGAAACATAACACCTACATATTTGTCTTTTATTTTCTGCGAGATAAACATTCGACAATCAGCATCAGTTTGCTTTAATCCTCTGCTGGTAATAGGCTTCTCCAAGTGCACGCATCTGAGATTGATTTTAGGATGTTCATGTCAGAAATTACGAAGATGAAACAAAAAATAGGCCGCACAAACGATGTTTTCAAATTTTTATGCATTTTAATTTGACTTTGCATTCCTGGTTAGTAAATCGTTAAATATCAGTTTATTTTATATTTGTATGTATGTTAAAAAAAATAAAAAAAATGTTAAAAAAAGGCAGCGATAGCCTAGTGGAGATACCAACGGACTGCCATTCAGAAGGTATCGGGTTTGAATCCACGGCGCGCACCACTGCGAGAACACGTTAAGCCGTCGGTCCCGGCTGTCTTGAAGAACTTTGACATTCGTTTGAGGGCGTCAGTACCTCTAAAATAAACTGACACTAGTCAAAACCATGGAATATCGCTATACCTTCGGGTTGCGGACGTCAGACAGGCAGTCGCTCCGTGGAAAAGCTAATATTCCGCCAAATCCGGTTAGACTAGAAAGCGGACCCCAGGTTGAGACTGAGATAACGCTAGGAGGATGATGATGTATGTTAAAAAAAAATGTATTCGGTCAGTTTTGAAACATTCATCATCGTCCAAGCGTCGTCTCGGTTGCATCCAAGACTTTCAGTTTGTGAATACTGGGATGACTAACTAATTTAACGAAATCTGACAGTATTAACTTTTTTACTGCGTGTCTGCCGTCTGTCCCCCGACCCGATAGTGATATTCCATGGTTTAGACCAGATGCTGATTTAATCCGGGGTGGGATACTCCTGAATATTCAGAAGTATCCCACCCTGGAGAGTCAATACTCTCCCTAACAATTGTCAAGGACCTTCATGACAGCTGGGACCAACGGTTAACATGCTATCCGAGGTGCAGGTAGGCGATTATTAACAATTTAATACGGACACAACTTCGAAAAACATTGATGTGTGGCTTCGAATTTCAAAGCTTCATGGGAGTCTCTTGGTATCTCTACTCGACTAACAATACCATTGCCTGTTTTGCTAGTCGTATGTCTGTATTGTCTGCAAGCCTAATTGTGTATTATTTGCCATAGATCACGACCACCACCCCAGGAAGTACGACAATGAATACGATGACCATCATTCTGAACCCGATCACAATGATTGCCATGACCACAAATATCACCATGGTGACTATTACGATCACATCTTAAAACCATGTTCCTTGCATGATGTGAACTGCATCCGTCGTTTCTTGGCCCTCCATTTTGGATGCACACCCATACATGGCAATGATGCGGATTCGGCCATCATCAAAAAGCTGGTCATGGATGTGCCCTTAGCTAATGTCAGTATCACGATCTACAATGCCCAGCTCAGTGGTTTCAATACTGGAAAGATCACGGCGTTTCAGTAAGTGTCTCTCAGGAAATGATTCTTATTCTATATGTACAATAATATTATTAGATAGTAAAATGCTCTGAGGGATATTTCTCGCTCCAAAATCCGTTTATGTAAAATTCTTGCGTTATTGACTACAGACAAGTTACAGCCGAAACTATTAGGCGCAAAAAGCTGAAATTTGGCATGCACGTTCCTTGGGGACCGTAAGGGTGCACTAAGAAGGGATTTCCTGAAATCCCCATGGGATTGCAATTGCAGTCAGGTTTCGTGTCTATTGATCATGGCGCGTGTCAAGGCAGAATTACCGGCTATTTTAAAGTACTATCAGGCGCAAAAATAACCCCCTCCCCCCGTGGGATCTCCACTTTGTCGTGGTGAGGGGGCTCAGTAACCGTGGGTTTGAGTTACACCCACGGTGAAGTTAAGCGGGATCCCGGGAGGGGACGCTCCACGTGGGCTTGAGTGAGGCCTGCGTAGGATGCGTCCCGAGGTGCGGGTGCGGGGGACAGGTCTGTCTGTCCATCGCAGTCGGGTGCGGTCGCGGGAGGAGAGGCGTGTCGGTGTTGCGTTGCCGCACGCCCTATCTCCCGCGACCAAATGGGGGCGCACCATCGTTGCGTCGCGGTGGGGCCGCAGAGGAAGAGGAGATGCGTTGTTGCGTTGCCGTCCTCCCTATCCTCTGCGGCCGCTGGGTGTTTTGGCGGCGGAGCCCAAGACCTTCATCCGCCGCCAAGGGGGTTTCGTTCGGGGCCCGCCTGACCATCTGGCGGGCCAATAACCGTCGGAGGATAGCGAGGAAAGCTTCGGTGAAACCCTATCCTCCGACTCATGGGTACATGAGGAGCACGGGTTGATTTTTAGTCAGTAAGAGTCTGACAGTCCCCTTCGTCCTTCCCCTCCCCAAGACGGAGGGACTCCATGAGGATTTTCCAACCCGACACCAAAAAAAAAAGGCGCAAAAATAACAGCGATCCCCACTAAACACCACTCACTCATCATACTTTATTGGTATTAGCTTAATCATTGCCATGAAATTACGTTATTCAATGATAAATTTCTAATTGTCCATTGTCCAACCATTTACATGTTTTGAATAAAAAGTATCTATATACTTCTTAGAACAAAGACTAAAATACCAGAATTCCAGAAGACACGAATGGCGAACTATTTAAAAAACTCAAGATGCTTAATCATTTTGCTTACTTTTTAACCCCCGACGCAAACAACCCTTTTGTTATAAATTTAACGTGTCTGGGCATCGTAACTTCAAAAGAAATAGACCAGTTATGACGCAGTTCTCTTTGTTTGAAAGGTGACATGATCAAGTTGGTTCTTATTGTCAATTTAAAGACTGCCTCCGTGGTCCAGTGGATAGCATATGCGACTGCTGATCGGAGGTCCCGGATTCGATTCCCGGGTCGGGCAAAGTGTTACTGGGTTTTCCCAAATTCTCAGTAGCAGTAAGGAGTCTGGTGATGTGCCCGGTAACGGCAATAGGCTCGCCCCCTATTACGTGGGACCTAAAAATTCATGGCGAAATATGGCTGTAATATTACACCTCTGCCTACCCCTTCGGGGATACAGGCGTGAGTCTATTTAAAGAGATGCGTATCAGATGTTAATCATATTTTCTTTACGATAAATTGTTTTCTTTTTTTCAGTATTGACAAAAATACGGACACTTTAGTCTTAGAAGTAACCTTTGATCACTTGCTTGTGGAATCTCCGTTGTCAACAGTCACTTACTATCGACCAGGCAAAGCACCAGTCGAAGCGTCAGATTTTTCAATGATTGAATTCAGTAAGTATTTGTCAATATTGGAAACATCTTAGCCCAGGACAACTGCAACAACAACAGATTTTTATGCCATCTGGGGCCGAATTCGCCATAAGTAAATACAGTTTCGATATAATGTCAGTGTCATACTTACGTCACAAAAAGCGTATTCTTCTAACTTATCTGATATTTGAATGAAATTGTAACGACATCGTAAATTGAAACAAGTATCAAAATATGTGTCAACGACAAACTGTTTATTTCAAATTATACGATAATGACACTAGGTTATCAGAATACCGCTTCTGAGTCAATTCAAAATATAATTTCAATGTCATATAAAATACGAGAATTAGGCCTCTGACGCTAAACAGTATAGAATGGATTATGGTAACCAGGTGAAAAATGAGGAACTGAAAAGTTACCTTTTATACATAGATATTTTAAGATATTTCTTCCCTCACTGACTGACTGACAGACAACGCACAATCGAAACTGCCGCTCAAAAGGAGCTGAAATTTGGCACGTCAGAGAGATTTTTGTATGGTCGATACCAACCATACAAAAATCTATTTGTAGCGAACGGATTTTTGTATGGTTGTTGAGTTAGTCTCGTTCTTAAAGATAGATAGAGACAAGGCGAAAAGGTGACTTCATTTTAGAATTACATACATACATACATAGACTCACGCCTGTTTCCCGGAGGGGTAGGCAGAGACTACGGAAGCCATTTGCAACAATCCTGACATATCTCTCTTGCTTCATTCACTCCCATCAGATTCTTCATGCATGCTCTTCTGTTTAGGGTATTTCTCACTGTCCTGTTTTTAGAATGTCTCCAATCTGGTCTGAGAACGTCCGCCTAGATCTACCCCTTCATCCTGTCCCTTCCACACTTGCCTTATATATCTGCTTGGTCAGTCTTTCGTCATCCATCCTCTCCACGTGTCCAAACCATCTTAGCATACCTTTCGCGATGCTTGTCACTACATATTCTTTTACCCCACAACACTCTCTTATCAGACAATTCTTTACTCTGTCAGCCAGAGAGACACCACATATACTTCTCAGTGCTCTCATTTCTACAGCATTTATTCTACTTTCATGACTCTTCTGCCATACCCAACTATCACTACCATAGATAAGAGTAGGTACTAACACCTTTCTATGCACAGCCAAACGTGCCTTTTTAGACACGTTTTGGCTATTCATAAACGCCTTCAGAGCTCCATTCACTCTATTACCTGCATTAACTCTTCTATCAATATCTTCTACATTGTGACCATCTCTTGTAAACAGCGTACCCAAATATAGCAACTCATTCACTTGCTCCACTCACTGTCCATCGATCATAACATTACAAGCCGTAACACATTCCTCCTTTTCAAAAACCATAACTTTCGTTTTACTTACATTCATTTTCATTCCTTTCCTCTCTAACGCACCATGCATGATTGTTACCATCTCCTGCAACTCCTCCGCTGAAGACGCAAATATAACCTGATCATCAGCATAAAGGAGACATTTGACAAGTAACTCGTTCATTCTTAATCCACAATCACTATGTTTCAAGTCTTGCAAACAACTGTCCATGAAGAGGTTGAACAGCCACGGTGACGCTACACATCCCTGTCTAACACCCGTGTTGATGGTAAACCAGTCAGTGTATGCCCCGTTTATCCTCACACAAGATCAAGAATCGTCATAAAGGGATTTCAGAGCTCGAATGAGGCTGCTGTTCACCCCATACATCGACAGTACCGACCACATTTCATTCCTCACCACTTTATCGTAAGCCTTTTCCAAATCCACGAATGCGCAGTAGACCTTTCGACCTTTGGCCAAAAATTTCTCGGCTATGCATCACAAGGAAAATTCTTGATCCGAACACCCCATACCCTTTTGGAATCCCGCTTATACATCCCATAATTTCTTGTCGGTTACTTTCATAACTCTTTCAATCAGTACCTTCGCATACAATTTGCCAACAATGCTGAGAAGGCTAATGCCTCTATAGATTTTGCAGTCTTGTTGCGAGCCTTTTCCTTTATAAAGAGGCAAAACTACTGTTGTGGCCCAGTCATCAGATACTCGGCCGGTGCTCCAGCACAAATTGAATAAACGCTGCAGCTGGCTAATTATGTTGCCCTGTCCAGCCTTCAGCATTTCGACTGCAATCCTGTCATACCCTGCAGCCTTACTTAATTTTATACTGGCCAGTGCCTTCAAAATCTCATCCATGCCAATATCGCTTTCATCATTGCTATCATTACCATTCATTTCACCTGTTGATGTCCCTGTCATCGTTCTTTCAAATAATCCTTCAAAATACTCTTTCCATCTCTTCAGCACACACGATTCACCATTTAGTATCTTTCCATTCTTGTCTCTGATTGTTGTGTATTCTGAGGATTGAGTTTTTCCTCGAACTGCACGAACACACTTCCAGAAAAACTTAATGTTTCTCCGAAAGTCGTCAGATAATCTACTATCAAACTCATCTTTCTTTTCCTCTTTTTTCCTTTTACCATTGCTTTCACTATTCTTTTAGACCTAACAAACTCCTTTCTTGCTTCATTTATGTCATCACTCGTTGCCTTTCCCATTCTTTCATTTGCTCTGGCAGCCAACCAATCTAACCACGCTTGCTTCTTCTCTGATACTGCTGATTGTACATCCTTGTCCCACTATGTATTCTTAACCTTTCGTAGTTCTTTTCTCTTGATCACACCACATACTTCAGATGCTACACATACTACCTCTTTTTTAAAGGAATGCCATAATTCTTCAATATCATTTATGCCATCGAACCTCTCAAATCTTGCTATCAATCTTCGTTTATACTCATTTTTCACATCTTTCTCTTGCAGATGTTCTACTTTTATTTTTCCAAGACCCTCTCTTGATTATCTTCTCAGTGTCGCCATCCTCTAAAGAGCCCACTTATCCGGCTTAACACCAAAAAATGGTCTGTATGGATGCCGATCCCTCGAAAAACTCTCGTATCCAACACATTATTTCTCAGTCGTTCATCTACTATTACAAAATCAATCATACTTCTTCTAACATTTTTCGCCTGACGTGTATACATATGTATCCTTTTGTGATCAAACATGGTGTTTGTCACATAAAGGCTCCACTCCAAACAAACCTCAAGCAGTTCTTTTCCATTTTCGTTCACACTCTTATCACCGAATCCATCTAAAACCCTTTGAAATCCATCTCGCTTTACTCCCACCCATCCATTGAAATCACCTAACAAAATCAATCTTTCGTTATCCTTACAGGTCCTCAGAATCTCTCTTAAACTCTCCCAAAACTCCTGCCTTTCGTCTTTTTCTTGTTGTGACATAACCGTTACTATATTGACCGGGGCGTAAACCCCTACAATAAGAAGACGAGTAAGTCCTACTTTCATTCTCATCCATAGTAGCCTTGCATTTACACATTCAAACTCTTTTACGCACTCATTCATTCGCGCAGACAGTATTAAACCAACTCCCTTGCAAGCTCTGGTGGTACTATCTACTCCGGACCAATACGCCGTGTAGCTGCAATGCTTGGTAGTGACACATCCTTTTTTTTTCGTTTCATTCACACAGAACATCAATCTTTCTATCATCCATCATCTGGCATACTTCATCCAATTTTTCGTCCATTCCACCGCCAACATTCAATGTTGCAAATCGGCTTTCCGTAGGCCGCTTTTCGCCCTCGCGGGAAACGAGACGTGACGGGTTGCGAACCAAGTCGCCGCCATTTGAAAAATGATTAATGTCTGTCCTCATAGCGTTCCCACGAGTAATAGGGATATAAAAAGTGTCCATACCCGCAGAGACCTGTACGGGGGTAAGATGGAATCCTAGCTGTGCCCTGTGACCACCAACACAGGCACCCTCCGTTTGAGACCAGCTTGCCCTCTGGCCACGAATCCCTCAGCACGGGTCGGTTTATACCTTAGAATGGGGTTTTGTGTCGGGTATACTCCCTGAAAGTTGGTTTAATTTCGGAGTTTTCCTTCTCCTAGACAGTTTGCCAACCAAGGCTAACGAGGCCCATCTCCCCGAACGTTTGGTTTAATTTCGGAGTTTTCCTTCTCCTAGACAGGTTGCCAACCAAGGCTAACGAGGCCCATATCCCCGCTAGATTTATAGGTATTAGAATTATGGATAGATAATTTAAACCTTATTTTTTGCAGGAGACATATCGTATACCTGGACCGTCCGAAATACGCAAAGTCCACATCGTGCTCGATCCCACGTGTATGGGTATTTAGGTGACAAAACAATACCATTTAAATCGGGTCATGGACTGAACAAAAATGGTAATATTTAATCTTAATTATAAATACATATATTCACATTATATAAGGCACAGTTTTGTCAAAATACTCAATATACAGGGTTTCAAATGTTTCGACTTATCAGCATCATGGTCGTCCCAGTGCAATCCCGGTTGCTACCAAGACTTACACACCTCGAAGCCCAGTGTCCACTTACTAGTCTAACTAGATATGACAGAATATAGCTCTTCAACAAAGCGACTGCTTGGGGAAGCCGGTGTTGGGCCACATATAAGTAAAAGCCCAGAAAATTTTAAGACACCGGCGATTAAAATCGCTGCAGTAACAAATCAGCTCTCTTAATTTGCAGTATCTCGACGAGTATGCAATAATATCTTAAATAAGCAAATAAATAATAGGTTAAAAGTTTATTTGCCGACGTTACGACTAGCTTACTACGACTACCGTGGTCTCGAAAGTACCCGTTGAGGCCACATGTCCAATTTATAAAATCTTAATATATAAAATCCTTGCGTTACTGACTGACTGATAGACAAGCTACAGCCGAAACTACTCGGCACAAGAAGCTGAAATTTAGCATGTATGTTCCTTGGGGACCGTAGGGGTGCACTAAGACGGGATTTCTCGAAATTCCCACGGGATCGGGCAAAACGGGAAATTCGAAAATATGTGCGTGCAATGCCGCTGGCGTCGACTAGTATTATCATAATAGCTTAAAATGTAATAAATATATATTTTAATTCTTTTACAGGGCTTGATTGTGTAAACAAGATTTGGGTCGAGCACATGCCTATGAGCGTTAGAGAAGCGATGCTGGCCCAAGCTCCAAAATATATGGCTGCGTATATGCAAACGAAGATCTGCAAGATGCCAGAGTAATATTTTATGTTTGAGAAAAAATATCGTATAATAATATTTCTTAATAACGTTATCACGAGTTCATGTTTCTTTTTCTAATGATACAAATGTCATGTTATTCTATTATTAAAAAAAATGTGTTTTTGTTTTTTCGGTAGTTTTAATACATTTGCCATTTTAATCAACTTGCTTTTTGTGGTTAGTGACTCTGATCGCTAAGTCGGGGGATAAACGAGGATGGGATGTTAAACTTAGGCCATTAGCGCTACTCACAGTAAAGAAAGAAAGAAATAATTAAATAGATATATATTACTCTGACTAGACTGCCACGTTGGTCTCGTGGCATTAAATGTGCGCGTGGGATTGGGAGGTCTCGGGTTCAATCCCCGGGTCGAGCAAAGTGTTATAGGGTTTTTCCGTTAGGAAATTCTCAGTACGGAGTACAGCACGGAGTTTGGTAATGTGCCCGGTACGCCAATAGGCTCGCCCCCTATTACGTGGGACTAAAATAAATCTGGCGAAAAGTGGGTGTAGCAATATACCTCTCCCTACCTCTTCGGGGATATATGCGTGAGACTATGTATGTATGTATATATTACTTACGTCTCATGCATTCATAAATTAATAAATACCAATAAAATGCCATAGAAGGTACTTATGGTTTTTAATACTGCTTGGTGATTTATGGACATACATAGATCTGGTGTAAGAGGATAGCGCCAACCTGGTCAGGCCAGGCCATTTTCGTATTTACCTATCAGTGTGGTACAGTAAAAAGTATACCATGGATGTATCGACTATAATTTTAGAAAAACATTCGGTATTTCCAGTCCGTCCATGAGATTAGCCCGTTCCACCAAATAAACAAATTCTTCAGTTTTATGATGTTAGTGTAGATGAACTGCTAAAAGTAACATTTTCTGTTAACCTTCAACAAAAAAAAATGTGCAACTTGCAATTTTGGTATGCCGAAATTTTCTCAATCAAATTGACTCCTCATAAGCAATGCCTCTGAGATGCCATCAACCATTAGCAGATCACAACAATTAGGTACATTTTGGTCAACCTTGGTAGTACGTAAATGTCAGTTCAAATTAATGCGCATATATTTTGTATTTAATTATACGGATGTGATGCGAAGGAAACTTAACCGGTCGCTTCCTATCTTAAACTGAAGCCGATTAACAACAACTCCTTTGCCTTTTCGTAAGAATTGAAAATTGTTTATAAATAGATATATTAGGTGAATACCGTATAATTTATACCGTATATTTTACAATGGCAATTAACGTGAATACGTTAATTGCCATTGTAAAATATAAGTGAAGATGTTACAGATATATATATTTTTTTAATATGGATCCTGTTTGGGTTTGGCAAAATTTACACTTAGGCTTAATATAGCTAAGTTACACATAGACATATGATTTTACTACTTTAAATTTTACAAGAAACCAAAGCCAACTCAGAAGGGATTCGTCGAAACTGGCACAGAATCGATCAGACACTGTTTAATAAAAAAGGGACAAATAGCGCCTCAAGAATACAAACCCTAAGCCGTAGTCATACATAAATACGAAAATTAAGGGCATTAAGCACGCGTAAAAACTATGCAAAAAAATCGGTATTACTCAATTAACATAATTTTATTGGATCGATTTATTGCTTCCTCTTCGATGTTCATTGTATAAAATGTAACTTCACTGTTATAATTGCACGCACATTGCGTTATTACATTTGTAAACTACACGTGTTCAGTAAAAAATGAAATTCTTATTGCTCTTCATATTTTTTTCTTATAGTTATTGCTTAGATGATAGCCAGACCTCTGAAAATTACTGGCTTGGACAAATTAGTAGTGGTTGGCAACGAGGTAAGTACGAAATTTTAATATATATTTTTTTAATATATATTTTTTTAATATTCTACCACATACACACGTCATCACCATCTAGTCTCAAGCTAAGCAGAGCTTGTGTTATGGGCAATAGATAGTGGATAAACATACATACGTTTATACTTTTTTTAAATACCCAGACCAAGACAAACATCCATGTTCATGCACACAAATGTTTGACTTGAGCGAGAGTCGAACCCGCTACCTTCGGCGTAGCAGTCGCTTACACTCCCGCTGCGCTAACCGGTCGTCATAATATAATAATTAAGTAACATTTTTATCGAATAAGGTTTTATTTCTATAATTTCTGCTTGTTACTATAAAATGGTAAAGTGAACACATTAAAGCCCGATTTTGTTGTCAGTCTGTTAACACCGGTTGTCTCAGGAACACGTAAAGGTATCGCTTTAAGATTAGGCGCTTTTTTACTTTAACGGATATTGGCAAATATAATTTGTAATTTTACATAATTATAAGAATAGGGACGATACCTACACACTTCTATGTCATTGAGTACAACAATGAACTGCAAAAAAGATGTGCTTTGTTCAAATATTTTTTGACTACAACAGAAACTAATAAACAATGTGCTAAAAGAGTAGTAGTATAATGTGCTTATATATTAACCTTACTATAACGGTTATAAGCACTTGCGAAATCTAAGCGAATGTCATGGCTCATTCGCCTTATTTTCTTCATAGGCAATACTGATAACGCAGCGAAAAGGGATTGAACTCTATTTACTGCTTTATCAGTACCTTCAAAACTGTTTCTATACCCGCACTAGTTAACAGTGTAACAGTTAAGAATACGGAATGTCACCACCCCATATCATCCCATGGGTGTCGTAAGAGCCGGCAGAGGGAGTGCAAATTATGCAGAGAACAGCACTGTAAGAGAAGGAAAACTTGATACAATCCCTATGCCAAACCGTTTGGCCAGCGTGGTATAGTAGGCCTATTCCTCCTTTCAAAGGAGAGGCCTACTCCAGCAGTGGACTGTTAAAGGATGATGATGATGATGATGATGATGATGATGATGATGACTAGTTAACAGATTTTTATTGAGGTATACGAGGATATCCCGGACGTCAGCATGCACGAGATTAGTGTGGCTCTCAAACAGCTTAAAAACAACAAGGCGCCGGGTGATGACGGAATTACGAGTGAGCTTCTGAAGGCCGGCGGTGCACCCGCTAGAGAAGCCCTCCGGAAGCTATTTAATTCCGTCATTCTCGAGGGTAAAACGCCACAGGCGTGGCACAGAGGTGTGGTGGTGCTTTTCTTTAAGAAAGGGGATAAAACCCTCTTGAAGAACTACAGACCCATCACACTTCTGAGCCACGTCTACAAGCTGTTTTCGAGGGTCATCACGAATCGTCTCGAGAGCAAGCTAGACGACTTCCAGCCTCCCGAACAAGCCGGTTTCCGTAAAGGCTATAGTACCATAGACCACATACATACGCTGCGGCAGGTTATACAGAAGTCCGAGGAGTATAACCAGCCCCTATGCTTGGCGTTTGTGGACTATGAGAAAGCCTTCGATTCGATCGAAACCTGGGCGGTGCTACAGTCTCTCCAACGGTGCCGGATTGACTACCGATATATCGAAGTGCTGAAGTGTTTGTATGAAAACGCCACTATGTCAGTCCGCCTCCAGGACCAGAGTTCGAAACCTATTCAACTCCAGCGAGGGATGAGACAGGGGGATGTCATATCCCCGAAACTGTTTACCACTGCGCTGGAGGATGTTTTCAAGCTTCTGGACTGGAATGGACTCGGCATCAACATCAACGGCGAGTACATCACTCACCTTCGATTCGCAGACGATATCGTAGTCATGGCTGAGACCATGGAAGACCTAGGCACAATGCTCGATGGCCTCTGTAGAGTCTCCCAACAAGTAGGTCTTAAGGTGAACATCGACAAGACGAAAATCATGTCGAACGTCCATGTTGTACCTGCTCCTATTCAGGTTGGGAACTCTACGCTCGAAGTTGTCGACAAGTATATCTACCTGGGACAAGTAGTCCAATTAGGTAGGTACAACTTCGAGAAGGAGGTCAATCGTCGAATCCAACTCGGCTGGGCAGCGTTCGGGAAGCTACGACATATCTTCTCGTCCGATATCCCGCAGTATCTCAAGACGAAAGTCTTTGACCAGTGTGTGTTGCCAGTGATGACTTACGGATCAGAGACGTGGTCGCTCACTATGGGCCTTATCAGAAGGCTCAAGGTCACTCAGAGGGCGATGGAGAGAGCTATGCTTGTAGTTTCCCTGCGAGATCGAATCAGAAATGAGGAGATCCGCAGTAGAACCAAAGTCGCCGACATAGCTCTCCGGATAGCCAAGCTGAAGTGGCAGTGGGCAGGGCACATAGCTCGAAGAACCGATGGCCGTTGGGGCAGAAAGGTTCTGGAGTGGCGGCCACGTACCGGACGACGCAGCAGAGGTAGGCCCCCCGCAAGGTGGACCGACGATCTTGTCAAGATCGCGGGAGGAGGTTGGATGCGGGCGGCTCAAGACCGGTCTGTGTGGAGAACCTTGGGGGAGGCCTATGTCCAGCAGTGGACGTCGTTTGGCTGATATGATGATGATGATGATGACGAGGATAATCTCTCTCGAGAACGTATTGCTGTTTCTGCCTTACTATATGTGTGGAACAGAGATGACAAGAGTATCGAGATCCTCGATCCTAAGTGGCCTACAGTATTACCAAATCTACTGAAAATTCCAATGTTCGTTACAGGTTATGACGATGCTGATTCTGATCCTATCGTAAGACCATGCTCCGTCCGTCACTTGGATTGCATCCGTCGCTTCTTCGCTCACAACTCTTTGTGTTCGCCTGTCCATGGACCCGCACCGGATCCCTATATCATAAAAAACTTTGCCATAGATTTACCTCATTGTAACATCACTTTAACGTTAGTCGATGCTCATATCAAGGGCCTCAATTCCGGCAAGATTCAAGAGTTTTAGTAAGTATTTGACTTTTACTCAAATTACTTTCTGCAACTGTTATCAGCCGAGCTCGCTGTCACCTGATATCTTCAGATTATTGATATAGGTCATTGAGACGGTAAGGTTAGCACAATTTAATATCCTGTGCAAGGGAAGTTATATCCAATGGAAATGGTATATTTATATTGAGCGCTTTCTGGATTTAAATCCCACCCGTGATCGTTAGGCCGGTATCTAATCGTATGGTTCTCGTATTGAAGCGTGAATCGTACACCAGAATATACTTCTTGATATGACTCAGGCCTTAGAACGGGTCAAGCGGATTGGGCTGAATATTACCTTTCCTACTGAGCGACTGCCTGTCTGACCTTGGCAACCCGAATGGATAGCAATATTCCATGGTTTAGGCAAGTGTCAGTTTATTTAGAAGGTTCTGACGCCCTAAAACGACTGTCAAAGATCTTCATGACAACCGGGACCGACGGCTTAACGAGCTCTCCGAGGCACGGGACAAGCGATAATTGACAATTCAATGACATAATTATGTATATGAAAGTATTTTATTGTCGGTATGGCAGACGGATTATGGTATAAAAGCACAGAACACCATATACCCTGACGGGTATAAAAGGCAGCTAGTGGTTTGATAACTACTTAAATACTGTGGTGTTTAATAATCTTAATATATAAAATCCTTGCGTTACTGACTGACTGACAGACACGCTACAGCCGAAACTATTGGGCGCACGAAGCTGAAATTTGGCATGTATGTTCCTTGGGGACCGTAGGGGTGCACTAAGAAGGGATTTCCCGAAATTCCCACGGGATCGGCCAAAACGGGTAAATTTAAAAAAAATGCAGGCGTAGCTGCTGGCGTCCTCTAGTAATTATATATAGTAGCTAGAAAATCTTGTATAAGCGGTCAAAAATGAATTTTGCAACTTGCATTGAGATTAATCCGAACTCCCAACATGATAAAGAGTATCGCATCACATAAAACAAAATAGATTAAAACATAAATTTTCGTTACAGTTTTAATAAAAAGACGGACACGTTGGTTTTAGAAGTGGAATTTGATTTGCTTGTGCTGGACACTCCGCTTACAATTGCGACTTATCATCTCAAAGGTAAAGAACCCATCGAGTTGAAGGATGACTCCATCATTGAATTCAGTAAGTAAATACATATTTGCTTAATTATAATTAATATTAAGAAACATTTTTAAAAATCTAATTAATATTACAAGACTGTGCAGAAAAAGGCAGCGACAGCCAAGCGGAGATACATACAAAGGTTATCGGATTGGAATCCAGGGCGCGCACCAATGACTTTTCGCAGTTATGTGCGTATGGGATTGTTAAATATTGCTAGCTCCGTGCCCCGGAGAGCGCGTTAAGCGTTGGTACCGGCTGTTAAGAAGATTTTTCACAGTCGATAGCAAATCAATAAATCTGAATAAACAGACACTAGTCCAAACTATGGAATATTGCTAAATAAAAAAGCTTGCGAAGGTATACAGGCAGTCGGTCTGTGGAAAAGCTAATTTTCAGTCAAATATGGATAGACTAGTAAGCGGACCCCGGGTTCAACTGGTAAGTATAACGCTAGGAGGATCATGACGAGACTGTGCTGCTGCTGCTACTAATGGATATAGTGGTGGTTTAAGTTGTCATTTAGCACTGCGTAAAATGTTGAAAATTCAATCTTCACACGTGTCAAAAATTTGTGCGATTCACAAATTAATGGACATGTCAAGTCTAAGTGTTTGTTAGGATTCTCTGGAATCTTGATACAAGACAATTTTTTTACTTAAATCACCGCGGTGTCCTCCTTCGTTCTGTGATGAGGCCATGTGAATTTACCATAGTGTGGCGTGGCATGCACACCGCAGAAGCAGACTCTTCATGGATGAGAATCTGTAGATCATAGGTACATACTCTACGATACTTCCACAATTATTTAACTATACTGAGTAAATTATATTTATTTGCAATGAAATTAAAACTAACTATAGCTAAGTGACTATTTACACACAAAATAAAACAATAATTTCTATACATAAATAACTAAAAATAAAGGAGATATATTTAAAAAAAAAGAAAGGAAAAGAAAATTAAAAGGACGTCATGGATATCCTCCACATCGCCGTCAATTAGAAGCGTGCCCAGAATGCTGGCAGCATTGCCACGTTGTATGGCAATGATCTTTTGCGCCAAATACAGGCCAGCCTTCTAGTCACGCGAGGCGTCAACCAGTCTCTTTGAGAGATCTCTAAAAAGAGATGGCGCACTCGGACCCATGGTCCCAACGTTTCGATTTCAAACGGCTCAAATACATAATCTCCTACTAGATTTATGTATTTGCGCCGTTTGAGAGTCTCCGCTGTAGCTGCAGCAGCGCCCGCACAACCCGCTGTGCTAGGAAGATGATACTCTACTGAGTAATCATCTACATTATTATACCTTTATATGTATTTATGTAAAACTCATAATTTTTTCGTTTGTTATAGAACGTATATCACTGACGCTGGTTATTCGAAACTTCAGCGACTTGTATAATGCCAAGCCAAATGTTTATACCTACTTCTCCGATACCAAGCCTCCCCTAAGAGTTGGTGTTGCCATAACAGATACGAAAGGTAATTATATCAACATATGATTAGTTAATTAATTATTTTTATGCTGACTTCAGCATGAATAAGTCGGCTCTGCGGAGAAGTACTACCCACACACAGAATATCTTTATTTTTTTTTATAGTCTCACGCCTGTATCCCCTAAAGGATATGCAGAGGTGTAATGCCACATTTCGCCATGAATTTTTAGGTCCCACGAAATAGGAGGTGAGCCTATTGCCGTTACCAGGCACATCACTAGACTCCGGGCTGCTACTGAGAATTCGGAAAAACACTTTTGCACGACCCGGGAAACGAACCCGGGACCTCCGATCAGCAGTCGCATACGCTATGCACTGGACCACAGAGGCAGTCTCTCTTCTAGACAAAATATCGATGTAAAGTAACGGTGTCTATACTGTTGTGTTTTCGCTGTCCATCCCATTCTCCTTTCGCCACATCCCACTCGTCCTTCTATTCCTTGCCTCATCCCAATTGCTATGGGTACTTTATGATACTCTGTAGAAATGGCCTATATGTAAAATCGTCTATTAAATCCGTAAACTGTAGTTTAATTTCAATGTGTAACATTCGCTTAAACGCAAGAAGATATTATATTGACTGCATTATTATTATGACCCTTTTCCAGACCCCACATTAATCAGGATGAACAAGAAATGGATGGATGAAATAGCACTGAGCGCTCAAGAAGGATTCATAGTGCAAGGACCACTGTATATGTCTGCATTTTTAAACACCATGATTTGTGATTTTAGAACTCTCTGAAGAGGTAACAATAATTTTAAATATACAAATCATTTGTATCCCGTTCTGTCCTGCCGTTATAATAAATGCGAAAGTATATGTTTGTTACTCTAGCAAACCACTGAACTGATTTCGATGAAACTCTGCAGTTGTATAGCTTATCCACCAAATGCCTTTAAATACATGTTATATTGTCGGGATAAATGACATTTCCGCGGACAAATCCGCGACGTGAAGCTAGTCTTTATAATATTGAAACTTGTATGATGGAACACATAATTGCATAATATTTCTACTGAATATTTGAAAGATATAATTTTGTGTAGATGAATATTTTAAAAACGATTAATTAATTAGTAAAATTTCGAATTCTGACTTACCTAATAGTTTTGTTTTAGGATTATTTTATTACAATACTTGTTACTTTTATTAAATTATTGTTTTATTATAAACCTTGATTTTAAATCCAAGTATGTATTTTTGTGATCGTTCACGACACTATTCTGAAATCGTATCGCTCTCTCGAGTTTTATTGAAATTGACAGCTCGACTAAGAAGCCTGGTAGCACAGACTAACGAATTCGAAAACACGTGCAGGTTAAATATAGCTGCTTAAATACTATATCTTTAGCGGTAGTAGAGCCTTGCTTATTTCAGCATGAATGGGCCGGCTCGACCGGGGAAGTACTACACTCACACAGAAAATCGACGTAAAGTAACAGTACCTAAACTGTTGCGTTTCGTTCGGCGAGTGAGAGTGCCGGAGGCCCATTCGTTTTCCCTCTTTCGTGTTCCCACTCCTCATCCTATCCCCTTTCCCAACCGCAAGGGGTGCACTTGTGACTCCTGTGGTGTTGCTTGTGTCCATGGGCGGCGGTAATTGCTTACCATCAGGCGATCCGTTTGCTCGTTAGCCGCCTATTACTATAAACAATACTAAGACGTAGAAAAAAAATGTCGGTAATGTTTCCGTTTATCGTGATATTCTAGCGCTAAAGGCGTGTCTTGACTTGCCGTTTGTAACAGCTCAGCAAAGTTAAGCAAAAGTGGCAAAGGTCACTACTTGGATGGGCTGTGGTATTTACATCAGAGCGCTACCGTGTTTCGAAGGGCAAGTAAAGTCAGTCCCAGTTCTTGTCTAGGAATAAGAATCCTTAGGCCCTATCAGACGTCTTCGGGTGGCCGAACGCCGACACTAAAGCTGACAGACTAACACAAGATGAAGGAGATCGTGATATTTTATTTTTTATAGACTCACGCCTGTATCCCTGAAGGGGTAGACAGAGGTGTAATACCTACATGTCGCCATCAACTTATGGATCCACGTAATAGGGGGCGAACCTATTGTCGTTACCGGGCACTTTGCCAGACTCCGTGCTGCTACTGAGAATTCGGAAAACCCAGTAACACTTTTTGCCCGACACGGGAATCGAACCCGGGACCGATCAGCAGATGCATACGCTATCCACTGCACCACGGGGTAGGCGTGATATCGATATCTATAAAATCATTACTTACCTACTGACTGACAGACAACGCACAGCCGAAATAACTTGACGTAGTGGTTTAAGCGGTCACCTCGCCGCCTGAGCGCCGAGTGTTGTGGGTTCGATCCCCACACGAAGCAACACTTTGTGTTATTCACAAATTGTTGTTTCGAGTCTCGGTGTTCATTGTGTCCGTTAGTTGTATGTTTGTAAATTCGCCCGCGACACAGGATTTAGTCCTAATGCAGGAGTTGTCTTTATTAAATAATTAATATTAAAACTGGGCACAAGAAGCCGAAATTTAGTACCCAGGTATATATATTCTCTGGGGACTAAAGGGGTGCAAAAGGAGGGGATTTCTCGTCATTGCCACGGCAATGGGCAGAAACGTTAGTTAAAAGAAATCAGCGGGTATCCTCTAGTTTTGAATAAGTGTCAAACATGAACGTTTGAACCGCATAATGCATCATAACTCAAAGCGTCGCCGCTTGCCGTAGCAGTTTTAGTTGCTAAGTAACTCTATGAGACGCCATATTTGCTGAAAAAGGGCAAGCAGTTACCAGTGACTTTACGGATAGCGGAGCAGTCACCTCACTGTTTAGCACTGCATTAAATGTAGTGGGTTCGATGCCCTTAAGAGGCAACACTTTATTTGCTCCAAAATTTGCTACTTCTAGGTATTCTAAGTGTCCGTTGATTGAATGTTTGTAAAATCCACCAGCACAAGCTTTATTGTATTGCGGAATTGTCATTCAAAAAGAAAAAAAATAGGTAACAAAAATCCAAACATACCGCTGCGATGACGCCACTATTGCTCTTGGGACCCGAACTATATATTATTTAGTGAGGCAGAGCCACGCCGCAAGCTACCAGATTGTATCTTTGTTTATTTAAATAATCGTTTTCAGAGCTATCCTACGTGTACAAGCTTATATTTGGTACGTATGTACGGTACGATATTTGTTACTGTTTTAATATGAGGAAGTAGTTATGGCTATTTATGTCATCATCATCTAGACTAATATTCTAAAGCTGATGTGTTTGTTTTTATGGCTGGTGGGTTGAACGCGCTTATCTTAAGAACTACTGGTTCTATGTCATCACCATGTCAGCCTAGAGACGTCCACTGCTGGACATAGGCCTCCCCCAAGGTTCTCCACACAGACCGATTTTGAGCCGCCCGCATCCAACCGCTTCCCGCGATCTCGTCGGTCCACCTTGCGGGAGATCTACCCCTGCTGCATCGTCCGGTACGTGATCTATGTGAATAACTATTTTTGTGATGGATAGCTCATGAAATGTTTACTAGTAAATTAGCTGTTAATTAATACGTGTTGTATTTTAAAACTGTAATTGTAATTACTAAAATTCTAACGGCCAGATCCACCACCTCTCACTTTCACTCTCAGTTTTAACATCAAAACTCACTTTATACAACACTAGACTGAGCGGTTCCGACTGCGTGAATTATACACAAAAACCTCCCTCAAGAATTACAATATCTTATGATGTAAGCCTCTTGACTGCTTCCATGGTCCAGTGGATACCGTATAAGACTGCTGCTCGGATGTCCTGGGTTCGATTTCCGGGTCGGGCAAAAGTGTTACTGGGTTTTTCCGAATTCTCAATAGCAGTACGAAGTCTGGTGATATGCCCGGTAACGGCAATAGGCTTGCCCCCTATTGCGTGGAACCTAAAAATTCATGGCGAAATGTGGGTGTAATATTACGCCTCTGCCTACCCTTTCGGGGAAACATGCGTGAGAATAAAAAAAAAAAAAAAAAAACCCTTCCAAATTCCGTTAGGTGGTTTTTAAGTTTACCGCGTTTATAAAGACAGTCAGGACGCAATGAGAACTTCATTTTATCATAATATGTAGAAATATATTCTTGAGATTTCAAAACTTGTCTTACTAACTTCTACAACAACAAATAATATTTAGGAAAATGTGCGACCACGCAAAAAATGCAGATCACATCACTTGAAAGAAAGAAGAAAGAAAAATTGGGCCATTTCCAAATCAAAATCATTTATTAAACCATCTATTTTGGGTTATGGATTATAACAATGTTTCACATGATGCCACCAATGTCTCTCCATCTCTTGGTGCCGGCAGTATGTGATTCATTTCTACAGGCCTACAGAGCCTATCCACTAAAACCACTACGGTGTCTTTTGACGTTTGTTGGACCACACACACCAGTAGCATACTTTGCCTCGTCCCCGCCGGGACCCAGGGCATGCTGTACCACGTTTTACGTTATCTAAAACTAGGAAATAAATAACAAGATGGCGACCAAACACCTCACGTATATTACACCGAATAATCCATACTTAGTTTATGTTTCAAGACGTTCACAGGTGTAACAGGATCCTGCTAATCCAGTATAATTAAGGTGTACAATATTAACGGGGAACGGTGCTACATCAGTTCTATTATTCAATGGATACGTACCAAGGAAAATGCTCTTGGATTACACACTGAGATTGCCAATGCATTATGAAGAACGTGCAAGTTGCTCGGAACTTTTGATTATTCTCGGATGGGCTCATGTTACGCTTTGGTAGTTTAAGAACAATGATTAATATATGACTTCCTGTAAATATTGTGTCTTTTACTCTTTTTGAGACAGAATCTTATGCATTTTAACGAAAAGAATTTGGATCCCTCTTCAATCTAGGAAACGGTTAAATAATTTTCATGTTAAGTATGCAGGGGGTTTAAAGTGCGATAAAGCGATCTAGCTAAGATTCATTTTTAGATAACTCGATTGACCGAAAGAAACATACTTTAACAACAATTACATTGTCATACAGGTACTTTGTAATTAATTAAATACTTTGCAATCAATACTGTAGAATAAGAAATGCTGACATCGTAAGAGATGATATGAAAGAGAGAATAATGCTTTGTTTTGAACACAAGATATGCCTGCCGATCGACTTGCTACTAAGGATGCTGAACAACGGGAGAAATAGATATATTGTTGTTGGAAAGATGAATCGGGCTCCAGAGTGAGTCGGATCGCGGCCGCGGAAGTCGCTAGAATGATGATGATGAGTTTGTATCTACAAGAAGTAAATGTTATTCAGTTTTCAATACAATGTAATAGTAGTAGTGTAATAAAGATGTGCTGCTAGTTTCTTTGTAATTATGTGATTTTTTATACCAGTTGAAATTAACAAGAGGAAAAACAAACTGAAAAGCTTTCCAATTTCATCCCAAACATTTTCCCTTTCTTCCAAACATGAATTTCTTACCATCATTGTTTCCACCAAATTAAAATTTATACAGAAAATCTGACTCAGCATTTTATTCTGAAGACCTTTTGTTTCAAAACACAGATACACATCCATTAATAAAGCCTGTTAATTAATACTAATTATGTTATACAAAAGTTAATGTGATGGCATGAGTTGCCTTTTTGAATAGGAGCGTTAATACGGCCCGGTATTGTAGTGGATTGTATGAACCTAATTACAACTATATATAGCTGGTAATTAAAACGTATAATCAGTGAGGTCTGTACAGCGAACTATTGAAGTCATAGCTTGAAATCTTTCTATTAATATCTTTAAATATAGAATTCTTGCTAGAGATGTAAAAAACTCGAGTCTTTGAGTCTAAATTCGATAGACTCGGCTCAATTTTACAAGACTCGGTGTACTAACAAAACTCAGAGCCTTGAGTTGAGCCGAGCTCCAGTCCTTTCTCGAAAACTCGAGCGCCAAAATAGAACTCGTATTTCAAAAAGAGCTCGAGTCTTAAAAAGAAGCTCACGTCTCAAAAAGAACTTGAGTCTTAAAAAGAGCTCGAGCATATCGAGTCTTGAGCGTATCAAGGTAGATCCTGTATTATATTCTTCTATATTATATTTTTACTCCTATATTATTATTATTCTATATTAATTATTCTTCCTATATTATTTTTATTTCGACTTATATTTCATTTCCTGTTTATTTATAAGAAAACTCCAAATGGAAAAGAACTTGAGCGCGACTCGTCGCGTAAAACGACTCGAGCTCGAATCAAGACCTGAGCGCCATGTTGCGCTCGAGTCTCTATGTAAACTTAAGTGTTCTAGTCTGGGGGTCTTGTTGTAACGAGTCGAGCTGTGCAATTTGTCTGCTGAGCCTAAAATTTTGGACTCAAAAGACTCGAGGTCTTTACATCTCTAATTCTTGCGTTACTGACTGTTCGACAGAAAACGCACAGCGAAAACTATTTGGCCGCAAGAAGCTTACATTTGACATACTGTATGTTCTTTGTGGACTGTAAAGGCGCACAAAGAAAGCATTGCCTGAAATGCCCACTGGATCAAGCAGAAACGGGTAAATTAAAATAATATGTCCTGTCGTAGCTGCAGGCATCCTCTAGTATACGATTGAATCTAAACACGATAAAACTGACTAGCATACCTACTAATATACATTCCTCACTGCATACTTATTAATTCGGACTGCACGGTTGGCGTAGTGGCATAAGCGGCCGCCTCGCCGCTTGACACTACACCGAGTGTCGTGGGTTTGATTCCCACACAAGGCAACACTTTGTGTGATCCATAAATTATTGTTGTTTCGAGTCAGGGTGTTCATTGTGTCCGTTGGTTGTATGTTTGTAAAGTCCGCCGCAACACAGGATCCTAGTGCGGGAAGAGTCTTTAAAAAAAATTACAGATAAATGACGAACAAACAGAAGAAAAATTACACAATGATTTGTTCAGGCGCTTAATCACTTTATCGCAAAAATTAAGACCTTTTTATTTCAACTTAAAATATGATTACAATAGCACTGCTACAACATATATTTGTATACTACCTTAATAAGGTACTATTGTTTGTTTGTTTGTTATTCATGTGAGTGTGTGGCCAACCCTAGTGTCGGGGTTTTTCAGACCTCCCGAAGGCCTCCGACGTGGCCTAACGACACTTATCCTAAGACAAGAACCGGGACTGACAGCTTTACGTGCCCTCCGAAGCGCGGTAGCGCTCAGATGTAAATGCCACACTAAGGTACTGTTTAGTGAAAGATTTGTTTAATTTAATTAGTTTTAATGGCATCCTGGCGCCATTTTTCGAGAACTTTCTTTTCACGAAAAGCTGGGTGAAACCTGCAAACCGTTTACATTGTATTAACAATGTGTATTGTGTGTAATGGTGTTACAGGATGTCCTTTGTACTGCTTCATATCCCTGATTAGGTTGGCCCAGTAGCTGTAATTAACAAAAATGTGTGGGCCCCAACAACCTTTTGTGTCGTTTTAAACTCTTTGCTTTTTATGTTCGACGATTTTTCGAATGACTTTAATGTTAATGGTTCCGTGTTTTTAAAGGAAAAATAATTTTGTATTGATATTTTTGGCTTGCTTTTAGGTCAAGGATAGCAATTTTTTGAATGTCTATGTAAATGAAGGAAGCCTGATGTCTATTTTTACATGTTCATTATACGCTAAAATGATCCTTTAGAAGTTTAGAGTTTCGACTTTTCGTTTATGGTTTTAAGTTTTACAAGGTTTAAGCCAGTTGCACACATTTGATCACAGAACAGTTAAATCAATTCATAAGTTATTTGCGCTAACGTAAGATTGAAGCTGGAAAACACTGTATTTCTATCTTAAATAGAAGGAAAAAATATTTTTTTATAGTTTGTGTTACGCCTTATTATAAAATATGATTACAAGTTTTGCCAGCCATATACTCAATACATAATATGGGCGTTATTAACTGAGCTTTTGAGCCAAACAGACACGTGTAAATGTAAGTAAAACTTTCTTACACAAACAAAAGTGCTAAAAAGTGAAGAAATTTAATCCATAACTTTGGTTAAAAAGAGCACTTTTACACAGGAGCCTCTTATGCCGTGACTGCGTCAAAAAGTTGATTCTATCCATACATGCAGCATTTGGTATGGATATGGCATGACCGTGACGGATTAAGAATAATCATAATGTGTCTCTACCCCATCAATCCATGGGTGTCATAAGAGGCGACTAAGGAAAATCCACGAAGATACTATATCTCTGCGAAGAGACGAAAAACTCGACATTAAACCTTATACCGATGCGTCAGACTATGGTGAAATATAAGGGCGGTTTCAGATTAGCGTTTTATACGCGCGGATAAGCTCGTTTTTGGAAGCGCATGTAGGCGCGTATAGGCGCGCCTTTTTGCACACGCGCAACTCGTACGAGCATTGACACTTATAAGCTCGTATAAGCGCGAGCCGTCAGAATCCATGTTGTCACTGACAAGATGTCACTACCGTTTCGAGCGAACACGGCGACATATGCCCGTTTATGCGAGTCCGGTTTTTTGAAGCGCGTAATGTAGCGCGCGTGTAAGCGGGTACGCTGAAACGACCGTATACGCGCAGAAAAATACGCTAATCTGAAACCGTTCTAAGGCCAAATCCTCATATTTAGTCAAAAGGCTATCGTGACGCAAATTCGCAAAGTTCAGCAGTTGTATGTCATATCTTTTAGCGGTACCTTTAAGAGTACATTTTAATATCTTCAGTTTTTTATACTCTACCACAACACACAAAACACCATCTAGTGATAAACTAAGCAGAGCTTGTACTGTGTTCGTAAAAGGCATTGAAAAACTATCCATGTCGAGATACACAAGTGTTTAATTTGAGCGGGAATTAAACCTGCTACCATCGGCGTAGCAGTCGGCTACGAGCAAACTCCCGGTACGACCCCGGGGGATCTACATAGTACATCGTCTCCTCAAAATCTATCTCCAGACTTGTTTATATGTAAGCTCGATTTTGATTCTTAATTGATAAATTATGAATAAGGCTAGTTTTCTTTGTTTAAAACTATCTACAACATTTTGAGAACCATAATTATTTAGGACGATATAACAATCCAAAATCACGTAAATGTATTATGGACTTATACGTAATTAAATTTTTTTTTAAAGTCATCTTTGCCTCATCCGAAACTTTCAAGATGAACGTCAGCGGGCGTTTATAACTTTTTTCATGAAATTGAGTGCGGGCGGGCCCGTTTTAATATAACCGCTCATCTATTCACCTCGGTAACAATATGACAAACTTTCACACGTATTGTGGAACCTTATTTCAACCTTGCCGAGTTTTAATGCGTATATTAAAAATATCACTTTGGAAAAGCGTATTGATATTGAGGTTTCTTCTCGTATTCGGAGCAAGTTTTAAGGATTCCGTAGCCAAATGGCAACAAAAACGTAATTCTTATAAATTCGCAATGTATGTACGTATGTCACAGGCACATTACTTATATTACTGCATCATCTTATGCCCGTATGTCGTAAAGGTTTAAGCGTTTATCACTGCGCTAAGTGTTGTGAGTTCGAATCCCACACGAGACAACACTTTGTCTGATCCATAAATTGTTTTACACAATGTACATTCAGACCAGAAACAACAATTTGTGGATCACATAATAATATAGTGTTATTCTGTGTGGAGATCTAACCCAAAACGGTGTAGTTTCAAGCAGCAAGCCTGTTGTACGGCATCCATCACTCGCTCTTTTTCCAGCAAATATTGGCTTTTACCTGCCACCGCTCCATGGGGTTGCTTAGCAACCGACTTAGTTACGACAGGCGACGACTTATAATGCACTTAAAACGATTGTGGTGTAAAATATAAATAAACTTTCTGACATGCCCAATAACAGTATTAAATAATATCACATAAAGTCCACCTTAAAATTAACATTTTGCGAACTGACGCGAGTAATTGTAAACAGTGGAGCTAATAAATAATTAATGTTCCATTAGGCACACCGAATTAATCATGTGAGCTAATTCATTTAAATTGTTAGTTATTATCATATCAATAATGAATTTAAATATTACAAAAATTTCGTTATTTACATATATTGAAATTTAGGTAAGTCTGGGCAGTGATAACCTAGTGGAGATACGAACAGACTGCCATGTAAAGGTTATCGTGTTCGAATCTACAGCGCGCACTACTGAATTTTCGAAGTTCCGTTCGTAATTCAAATCGAGGTAACTCTAGGCAGCAAAAGTCTGGAGGAGATAGTATAAACGACTGCCATGCAGAGGGTATCGGGGAAGTTTGAAAGTTTCACCGGTGCAAGAAAAGCTGAAAGGAAATCGTCTAGCGTGGTATGGGCATGTGATGAGGAGATATGGAAAGCATGTGACTAGAAAGGTGATGAATATAAAAGTTCAGGGATGGCAAGAGGTTGGCCAAAGAAAAGATGGATGGGTTGTGTGAAAGAGGACATGAATGAAAAGGGAGTGAATAATCAGATAATGGAAGAGAAATACATTCTGCGCCGACCCCAAGTAATATGGCATACTATACAACAGCGAACTGGGCATACTATACAACACTATATTAATAGTGTAGCATATTAAATGCCATTCACTAAACAAATATATCACAAAACATTCAATAATTTCCCATTCAATAATTCAATATTCCTATACATAATTATAATGAGAGCATCTATTAATTACTGTAAAGCATAATACTCTAGCGCAAATTCGAGTGATAATATTCGATAAATCCACTGGGAAATGTTAAATTCTAGTGTGTTTTATTTGCCAGCCTAATTGTTGATTTTATCATATTCATATATGCACGCATAAGCACCTCGTATTATTTTTTTTTGTTATAAATGCCAAAATAACTCTACTTGTTTG
Source organism: Euclidia mi (assembly GCA_944739405.2). Classification (NCBI taxonomy): domain Eukaryota; kingdom Metazoa; phylum Arthropoda; class Insecta; order Lepidoptera; family Erebidae; genus Euclidia; species Euclidia mi. The sequence goes on from OX123195.2 coordinate 45,686,310, forward strand.
CGAAGATTTTTCTGCTAAACCGCTGAAACTATTTGGACAGAAAACCCCAAAAGAGAATATTACAATTATTAATTAATATTTTATTAACATACACTATTAATTATAGAACAGCTACTTAAAATATTCATACTGAGATAAAACAATAAGTATTAACAGGTGATATTTCAAGTTCATACAAAAATAAATACCTGATTGAATTCCACGTATAATATTGTTAGAAATAATAAAGTACGTATTCATTTTAAAGCAAATAACTTTGTTAATGATATTACACTGAAGTATTACGAGTATTCCAGTGTTAGCTCTGTTGGCGAGATTTTCTAATATCTACGTTGCGCGTTGTGGCGAGTTGCCAGATTTCTCTCGGTTTTAATAGTTTAACTTATACCTATGCCTTAAACTTTGAATATTTTGCTACACATCAATTTGAGCAAATTTTGCTAAGATATGAGTATCATCATAAGCTTTGTTTTTAAATATGTCCTACTGCTAGACACAGGCGTTAATCTCACTATGAAAAAGATTAGGTAAGGTAGGTTGAACCATAGTCTACCACGTTAGATTTAAAGATTAGAAAGATTTAATAGGCACATACCGTTGAATAGTCAGTGGTGCTACCATGGGTTTGATCTTGTGTCCATGGCGTGGCGTAACAGTATATTAGCCTCTCCACCAGGCTACCGCTGCCTTAAAAAAATATAAGCCACATAAGCTTTAGTATTGTTTATCCAAATAAAAATATTATAATGCTTTAGTAATGTTAATCCATATAAAATTCTTGCGTTACTGACAGATAAGCAACAGCCGAAACAACTAGTCGCAAGAAGCTCAAATTAGGCACACCTACCTATATATTCCTTGGAGATCGTAGGAGTGCAATAAGAAGGGATTTTCTGAAATTTCTACGTCATCTGGCAGAAACAGATAAATTTAAATAGAAAAAGTCACTGCCTGTTTTATTATCTTCCCCTTGTCTATAAACTGATATTGTTTCATAGGGTTCCCACCAAGAACTTAGGGTCCCAAGCCTGCAAGTGGTGCACCTGCCGATCAACCGACGAGGCTCTGGCAAACAAAATATCCCGATAAGCGGCAATAGGCTCGCCACCTATTACGTGGGATCAAAACACTGGCGAAAAGTGGGCATTTAATATGCCTCTGTCTACCCCTTCGGGGAAACAGGCGTGAGTCTATGTATGTATGTATTTATACATGATATTCTTTCATGTTCCAAATTTTGTCAACGACAAGTCAATTACGAAAATATACTTCTGTAAAACATTGCAGAATTAATACCATTTTATAATCGGTTATCATCGTGGTCCTAGCGTTAACCTGGTTACATTCTTGATTTTTACCTTGAAGCCCCGAGCCCGATTTCTAGTGAAGATGAACATGACAGTTATATAGCTATTTTAGCTCTATCACAGTGCGATTGCCGCCTAACCACCGCAACTCTGATCACAACATTCCATTGCTTAGACCAGTGTCAGTATAATCAGAGATGCTGACTCCGCATAGCGAGTGTCAAAAATCTTTATTTCACGCGGAAAAGGCCTCATGTGCTCTACGAAACACAGAGCAAGGGATAATCAACAGTTTAAAACGCATAGTAACTTGGTAAGTCAGTGGTGTACGCAGTGGGCTTAAACCCAATACTGTCTACATGGTCGTCAGTTGTTTAGGGCTCATTCAGACAGAGAGCGGTCACGCGGTCAAGCGTTCAAGCGGTCAGTTTTGCGTTCTTTGTGTTGTATTGCGTTACATAGACCGCGTGATCGCTCTCTGTCTGATAGGACCTATGTAACGTAATACAACACAAAGAACGCAAAACTGACCACTTGAACGCTTGACCGCGTGACCGCTCTCTGTCTGATTGAGCCCTTATTCTCCACAAGGATAGCCTTGTGGAGAATAAACAACTGACGACCATGACATGACAAGATTATAAAATGAGGTAGCGATAGCGCTACCTCGTTTTATAATCGTAAGGCCGATTCTCTTATTACGACAGACTCCTACACTGTACGAACGAAATGCGATTTGTTTTTGAGATTAATCACAATTAGTATTCTGTATTTTTATTCATAAAAATGTCGTTATAGTCTTAATTGTCACATAGAGACCGACATTGACACATAGTTTGACACTGTGTTCAATTGTCGATCTAGTCGCGATATCATTCAAATAAAAGTTAATTTGCAAGCGGCGATAGCCTAGTGGAGAGACCAACAGACTGCTACGGGTTCGAATCCACGGCGCGCACCGATGACTTTTCGGAATTATGTGCGTATTAAATTGTTAATTATCGCTTGCTAAACGGTGAAGGAAAACATCGTGAGGAAACCTGCATGTCTGAGAGTTCTCCATAATATTCTCAAAAGACATGTGAAGTCTGCCAACCCGCACTTGGCCAGCGTGGTGGACTATGGCCTTACCCTTCTCATAATTGGAAGAGGCCCGTGCCCAGCAGTGGGACAGTATAAAGTGCTGATAATGATGAACAGTTAATTTACAAGAAATAGCATTTATGGCACCGAGACTAGATCGAAACTGCATTTTGTATGAATATAATTACAGAGTTGGCTCTTTGTTGTATAAATACGTATCTTGTATTTTTATATTACATTGCAACATTCCTATTATGAAATTGTTATCAAGTTTGATATTCGAGTGCTTTAGGTCAATAGTTGTATCGTTTAGATAATAAACTGGACTTGTTTACTTCATACATTATCTGCAATTAATTGTAAATATCATTATAAACATTATATTGATAGCATACTAATTAAAGCATTTACTTTAGAACCCATATGACTATCTGTATACATCGAATTCTTGCGTTACTGACTGACTGACAGACAATGTGCAGCCAAAACTATTGGGCGCAAGCGCGTTCCTTGGAGACTGCACCCTGCACTAAAAACAGATTTGGCGGAATTGCCACAGGATTGGAGAAGAAATTATGAAACTAACTTAAAATTCGGAGGAGTAAAAATTATTAAAAAATTGACGAATTATTACGTTCCTTGTAAAGATTTTACAGATAAATCTTACTTTTTTTAATAATTTCTATAGAATTTTTACACACCTCCGCCCGGCCCAGGCTCAGATGTACAAAGTGGTAAAAGGGACAGCCCGGAAAAAGTCTCAATTACATTTTTATCGCTTCTACAAAAAATACAGTAATTTTTTTATATTAATAGCAACTAAAAACTATCAGGGTTTATATTTCGTGCTAGAAGATATGAAAGGTTATAGAACTCACAATACTACATAATTGAAATATCCTTTCATACCTTCGCATAGTGATCGCTTAAATGCCTATGCCATGGTTATGATATCTTCCAGTCTTGCTTATAGAAACCCTACTTCTGTCTTTCCAAACGCTACCATGTTCAACATTTAAACCACGTGTTTTAATAACGATGAACTTTTTAAATGCATAATTTGGATCTCTGTTTCAAAGTTAAATCCAATATAGCTCGAATTGACTTCGCGTAACGATGAAGAAGATGCCATGATATTTTTGCGAGTTTTGTAATCTTTGTTTCATTGCAAACAAGTCGGTATTTTTCTTTATGGTGATATTTTAAAGGAGATGTACATTTTTACCATTTTTTTTATTTATAGTCTCACGCCTGTATCCCAGAAGGGGTAGGCAGAGGTGTAAATATTACACCCACATTTCGCCATGAATTTTTAGGTCCCACGTAATAGAAGACGAGCCTATTGCCGTTACCGGGCACATTACCAGACTTCGGGCTGCTACTGAGTATTCGAAAAACCCTAGTAACACTTTTGCCCAACCCGGGAATCGAACCCGGGACCTCCGATCAGCAGTCGCATACGCTATACACTGGACCACGGAAGCAACCTTTTTTATTTTTATCTCAAATATTCAAGTCATTGATCGCTATTCATCCATTTTAGACAACTGTTATAACCAGCTTAGGCGGCGGTTACATCCGCGTTTTTAAAGCTACTGATTGCATCCGTGACTCATAGCATGATTTTATATAGCCCATTTTCAATATTTCTCCATAAATAGGCTACCTAAAACAAAAATAATTATTAAAATCGAAACAGTAGTTCCTTAGATTAGCGCGTTCAACCAAACAAACTCTTCAGCTTTATAATATTAGTATAGACACTGCTGGTTATTTTGTGCTCGAACTACTTAATAAATCTGTACAATATTCCAAGTTAACACTTCGTATTATCGGCTCATAACGGCTTATGCTGCTACTAACTTGTGCATTCGCAGCTTAAATGCATAAGTTGGTCTTAGTTCACAGATTGTTTCAGATAACTTTAGATACAGTGGATACAAGTTTACTTGATTAACCAAATTTAGTGTCCCTGACTTTGTATTAAGTTGTTACTAGATTTTGATTGTAGTTTCGCTCGTGTGGTATGCTGGTAAATGTATATAATTTATAGAAACAGATAAGAAATGAGTGTGTGGCTGTTTGGACAAACTTTCATTACCTAGGTACATACCTAAAGGGTCTGGAATACATATACCAGACCCTTAGGAGTTCATGGTAATTATAGTTGTTTGAGCATTCTTTCTGGCCAACTTTTTAAGATGGAATTTTATATTTTATTAAATTTTTAAGATTTTCTATTATAGTTATCTTTTCTTATAATTAAAAATAATCGAAAATATAGTTCTGAACAGTATTTGACCATATAGATTATTAGTATAACCTCATTTTATTCGTTTTGCCACAGAGTGACTACCATCTGACCTCTGCAACCTAAAGGGATAGCTATATTCCATGATTTAGACTAGTGTCAGTTTAAACAGAGGTACTGACACCTCATAACGATTGTCACAGATCTTTATGACCGACGGCTTAGCGCGCTCAGTGAGGCACGGAGGAAAAGATTATGAATCATTTAATAAGCACTTAACTTCGAAAAGTCAGTGTTGTGCGTCGAGGATTCAAATCCGATACCCTGTGCATAGCAAGCTGTTGGTATCTCCACTCACTGCTTCTTTAACAGAAAATTTTAATTATTTATTTATTTTATTTATAGTCTCACGCCTGTACCCCTGCAGGTGTAGGCAGAGGTGTAATATTACACCCACATTTCGCCATGAATTTTTTAGGTCCCACGTAATAGGGGGCGAGCCTATTGCCGTACCGGGCACACTACCAGACTCCGTGCTGCTCCTGAGAATTTCCTAACAAAACATTCCAATAACTCTTTGCCCGACCCAGGAATCGAACTCGAGACCTCCCGATCCCATGCGCACATTTTAATTATTTTTGTTTAAAAATATTGTTATTGGTATATTATTTAGAAATATGTTGCCAAAAGTAGAAATCCCTTTGCATTGAAGCTTTATTCGTTCCATTGCCTTTTCGTAACTGCTTACTGAATTTACCTACCACGAAATGTTTTAAGCGATGGAATTCTATACAGTACAAACGCCGGTATATTCATTACATCTGGCATTCAAACCTTATACTTTAGCCAGTCTGAATATCCAAAATAGGTGCATTTTAGTGAATTGCATCTGCAATATCGTCGGTACGTTTTGCGTACATTTATGGAAACAATGCGTAGTACAGGACAATACAATAGTTTGTATTATTACGCTTTTGTGAGGAAAATAGGACACAATATTTACCAGAATTTGTGCATCTAGACAAGCTGAAATCGTAGCTTCCACTGTAAGTATTAGGGTGAAACCAAACGAGCGTAATTTTGTCAGTCGTGAGTCGCAGAATTTCGGTTGCAGAAATTCTGCTGCATTCGGTTTCGGTTTTAGAAAAGATTCACACGGCGACGCAAAATGAGTTACTAACAACAATAGACTTTCTTTCTGCAACCGAAATTCTGCGACTCACGACTCACAAAATTACGCTCGTTTGGTTTCACCCTTAGCGTCAAACGTATACAGAGTGTTTCGTCGTTAAAGAGGAAGTCGGAGATACTTCTTGATTATTAAGTTCGCATAAAATTCGGTTCAATAGTGAAGTGGATTAATCTATTTTCGCATACACAATTATACACATTATTACATTTTAAAATATTGCTCAAATGAGAATGTTTCTGATTGCGTTAATCCCACGTATGAAAAAAATTAAGTCCTCGTCGCGTCCTGTCTGGTTGTATGTAGGCGCTAAATTCAAAAACTACCCAACGGATTTTCATACAGTTGCCACCAATAGATAATGAGATTTCTGAGGAGGGTTTAGGTGTATTTTCGTGGGCGAAGTCTAAATTATGAATAAAATTTTATTTTCGTTAGTACGTATATTATACGTATATTATTACTGCTTGAAATAATATTCTATTTTGTTTAGCACTACTACGTTTACGTTAATTAAGCTAAAATTGTACTTGGTTATAATGTTTTATATTTAAATGTTATTTAAATTGTAATTGCGGCATCAATTATTGAATATCGGAATATAAAACTGCAGAAATTCAAAATACTTTAAAATCAAATTGGTCAGCATACCAACTCTTACTCTAGGAACTAAAGAGTAAATAAATTTATTTATTTAAACTTATTTATTTAAACTTTCCTGCAAACAATTTGCATAAGGCGGACTTAATGCCTGAATTTAATGTATAGTCCGATTACATTTCTTCATAAAATTAACAACGGGTCGTCATAAAATCATATAAAATTTGCTTTCAAGTAGGTTATGGTGATAACCTGGTGACCCAAACCCGGTTTAATTTATAAAAATATTACCTATTTTAAATAAAATATCTTATCATTGTTATAATTTAATCGGTTAAGACATAACAACATGTACAACATACACAAATTATAGTAAATTCTGTAATCGAAAAATAACATTAAAAATATAATTATAATGCTTATCCCTTTTAAACCACAATTCGCAGGTTGAAGCACGATGTTTTCATTCGCCGTTTAGAAAGCGTGTGTATGTATTTCTTATTTCGTATTTTAATCTTCAGGTTTACAGGTCTTTAAGATAGAAAGTCTAACTTATTACTTTGGCTGCTGGCTATTGTAGACTGTATTTGTTATCAATTAGTAAAATAAATACATGTGGAAATAAAGTTAATGGAATTATTTCAATCATATAAAATCTAGTGTAAAAACGGACGCTTCAAAAGTTTATTGAAGCTAGATTTTTATGGAAAATAGTCTTTTACAAATTTATAATAAAATGACAGTTTTTTTATATTCAAGCTGATTCTTAGTTAAAAGGTTAGAAAATATTTAATAACTTAAAATTATTAGCAATTTAAGCTGCTTCCATAGGAATACGTGGACACTTATCATAGCAGGTAGCAGGTAACGCAAGTAGGTGTTAATTGAAAAAAACTATGAAATATAGAAATACAAGAATTGCCTTCTTCTTGTCATATGTTTGAAATTGATAAAATATTTAACATTGCAAAGAAAACAAAATATTCAAGCATATTTGTAAGTATTTGAATTATATAATGTTAGCTCTACGTGTCTAAAGTATATTTATTCCACAAAATATTTAAAATCTATGTTTTTAATAATGCATTTATAAAATTTGTTCGTTCTGGAAGTAATGCTTAAAATGATTCAGGATGAAATAATTAAGTTATTATATATTTAATTTATGCACCTACATATATTTTGCAACCACTGAACAAGCAAAATATTTTAGAGTACCTACCGAGATATGACTACGTGCGTTATTTAAAAATATTTTAGCAAAGCTTTTTCTGATTAGACCTGTTAATATTGAATCCCTTAGATTTATTTTGTTATATAACATATTTAATTATTTATGCAACAACTTACCTTAATCAAATTCTTCTGGAAGCACACATAACACTCACGAAAATGAACAAAAATGAACACGGCACACACAGCAGAGGGAACACAGAATAATTGACGACGACGTAAAGTTTTTCGCGAGGCCCGACGGGCGACAACTACCTACCCCCTACACGTTCGTCCGCGCGAAAGCTCGCGGTCAACTGAGTGTATTCCTCCGCAGCCAGGCTTTACTTTCGTGAAATGAACTGAAACTCTCATTACCAACTCACAATGACGTATACAACCTCCCGTCACAGACAATTTTCAACCTTACCATATAACCAGAAAGATTGTTATAGACTGTCAAAAAAATTGTTTTCAAAGTCCTCGGCTGTTTGTTTGGGAGGGTCGCAAGGCGGGAATGAGTGTGTCGAAAAAAAAATAAGCCAACCACGTCTCAGTGAGTTAAGGCTTCAGGGGCGGGTTTCCACTGAATATCTTTAATTAAAACCCAACTTTGCTTCGTTCGGCGTTGTAATGAATTGAAGTTTTTAAGAGAAAAAATCTGAGCGATAGTATGGTGACTATGAGGCTTAATAGGAAAAGCCTGCGGTAATTTTGAGGGTACACGGTGAGAGGAAAATTAATTAACTGAGAGTAGATTTTGCAATGCACCGCTATGAAATGCATCCAGTGTTTGCTGATGATATTATGCTGAAATAATGAAAACTTAGACGGCATTTTCGTAAATGATCGTGTTTTGAGTGAGCCATAATAAAGTAAACACTTGCTGACTTTGATGTTGTACGTAATAGTACGTTAATATTAAAACCATGATAAGTATACACCTTAGTTTATATTGTGTTAATGGTTTCATTTTTGAAAAGCATTGAGAATTAAGGTAATTAAAATGCATGAACTGGAAAATAATATCAATTCATATTCTCTACGAATGTACAAGCATAACTTTAGTCAAATAAAGTATTAGTCTGATACTGTCATAAAATAAACAATTTCGTTTAATAATTTATTTTTTCAGTCAACAAGTGTATAAGAATTATCGTCTTTTTATAACTTAAAAAACATTGGCAAAATCTGCAATGTTACAAACAGCCAAGCAATTCAAAAATTTTCGTGTTACAAAGAAAATGACAAAAACCCAAACAATAAGTTAAAATTGTAATTTAACAAGCACAGAATGATCTAGTACATCTTAGTTCGCAACATCTATTGCCACTTCGCTGGTACAAGCTTCCACAAAAAAGCTTTTATTTTGATTAGCATCGACTTTATCTGAAATCAATCGTTCCAAATCAGATTTTGATGGGCTGAAAGGCTGAATAGAAGAAAAAGCACTCATCTCTTTCGTTTATAGGCGTGGTTTGTACCCGCGCATGCTCAGATCGACAATCTTAAGAATAAGATACTTGATTTTTTGCCTCTCCGAGTGATAATATATTAGATGTATACAATAGACTATACATAACAGTAGTATATAGTTGTATGTATCGATGTGACTTTCGAGGCCATGTCTAAGGTCTTTCTTTGAGGAATAATCTCCTTTGTTAAAGTACTTCTTTTTTGTTGGGTTTTAGGTGATGTTATCATGTGATATTATGTGTAAGTATTCCTGTTTATTTAAACGTTTAAGATTTTACACAGTGTGAAGGCAGTGTTGATTTATTTTGACTTATGAGTCTACAATCTCCTTAACTTTTGGAAACTTTTGTTTAACGTATTGATCTCCAAATTCATTTAAATATCACTATCTATTTCACGATCACATGCATTTCAAAAATGGTTTCACTGAATTTCCATAATAATGTTTACTTAATTTTATTAATTCAGAAGCTGTTGCCTGCGTCTGTCTTGTCCCACGTGGAGTACCCTGTATTTATATAGTTACAGAGGCATTTAAATAAGTTTGGCCATACAAGCTCAAAAGCTCTACCTCTCTATAACATAAGTTAAGGCTTCAAAACTGATGACATTTACCCAAACCTTCACTCCCTTTTTAGTTGTTCGGCTATATTTAAAACAAGAAACAGTAACTTTTGGTTCTGAACCAAAATTTACTGTTGAAGAAACTGAAGAAGTTTCATACAAGCCTTAACTCCCCCAAACTAAATCCTCTTGAGGGTATAATTGCCAAAATCAGTTTAGAGCTTGAAGGTTCTGAAAAATTCAACTCATGTTTGTTGTCATGTGATTCAATTTCATGTTGAATTTTCAAAATTTTGACTAAAGACTAAGACCCTATGCGTTCATCTGTCAGTCTCCCAACATTTTCCCTCTCTTAGACGTTGGATAGATCTGAATCACACTGTGTTGTATTGTGGGAAACCAATCCAAAAATTTAGCATTCCATCATCTTTATGTAACTTACAGCAAAAATAGTATGTCCTTGCACATACTAACTGTCAAGTGAAATTAAATATTATTTATAAATAGGTACGTGTAAACATATGAATTAGAATGTCAGTACAACAATTTTGTAAAGAACAAACTACAATTAATCGTCACTTTACTTAAGTTTGACTTCTTATTCGTCAGCCAGAACCCGACCTTACGCTGAACACGCATCAAACTATACAATACAGTCAAATTGGTGACCCTGACGTGTTTTGAAGCAGAACCTTCACGAGTCAGATCAGCAGCGCCTTCCTCACACCGCACTTCACAAGACGGGTGGCAATTAAGTCACCGCCAGTCAACATCATAGGTAAGGAATCACTGCAGGCCATGCAGGCTTGCATGCTTGGTCATCATGTCATCCATCCAGAGTCTAGGCACAACCCAGTAAACAAATAGACAATTTGCTAGCACAGCTATGTTCGTATAATTATATAATTACTAGAGGACGCCAGCAGCTACGCCTGCATTTTTTTTTAATTTACCCGTTTTGGCCGATCCCGTGGGAATTTCGGGAAATCCCTTCTTAGTGCACTCCTACGGTCCCCAAGGAACATACATGCCAAATTTCAGCTTCCTGCGCTCAATAGTTTCGGCTGTAGCGTGTCTGTCAGTCAGTCAGTAACGCAAGGATTTTATATATTAAGAAGAAGAAGATTGTGTATCTAATTTCAAATATGCAGTACCTTAGGTTTTCATCACGTAAGATAGATTTTTATTATTTATGTAAGCAGCAATGTTTGTTATAGAATTCTTAAATTATAATTTTTATTTCAAATTTTCGACACTAGTGTATGCCCGTAGCTCGCGACTCTCTCGCGACGCTTGCAGAATTTATTTTTATTTAGCCGTTTCTGCCCGATCCCGTGAAAATTTCGGACAATCTCTTCTTACTGCATCCCTAAATCATTGAAAAGGAACTGGAAAATTAGCGTCGTGTGTAAAATGAAGGTGCGCATAGATTATATTTGCCAACCCGCACTAGGCCAGCGTGGTGGACTATGGCCTTATCCTTCTCATAGTGAGAAGAGGCCCGTGCCCAGCAGTGGGAGAGTATAAAGGGCTGATGATGATGATAGATTATATAACATTACACGTTATTAATCATTCTCTAAGATATGTTTCACATACTTAGGTGGAGACTGAAAGTTACATAGTGTGCTCATGTTATGCAATACAATAAACAAATCATTTGTCACATAATCTGTACGCCCGCGTACACGAACCCTTTCGAGACACTTTTGACCCCTTCACAACTAAAAACCTATTTTAACATGCATGAAACTAGTAACGTTAAATCTTGAAATTGATTAAGCAGTTCAAGTAAAAAAAAAAGGATTTTCTGCAAGGAATTTGTTCTCGTGCCTTGGCAGGCGATTGGCTCTAGAAAATTATATTTTATTGCTTTTGACGACGAAGTCGCTAAAGACGCTTATGCTTATTATTGATCTTCGCTCTCTTTTATATATTTTTGTTTTTAATGGAATATACTATGTATTATATCCCAGATAACAATGCAAACTTGCCAAACTTGCAGCAAGTTTAAATCAAACTTGCTAGTTTCACTGTGACAAACTTGCATGAAGTTGGTTTTTCAAAGGAATTGGATGACGACGAGCACAGGTTGGTGGTCGGTCGACCTTCTAGATACAGCAGGAGGTGCTCGCCGATTAGCTGTTGTCGGACCACCAACCTGTGCTTGTCGTCATCCAAATACTTTGAAAAAAAAAAAACTTCATGCAAGTTTGATGTAAGTTTGTCACAGTGAAACTTGCAAGTTGGATTCAAACTTGCTGCAAGTTTGTTGTTATCTGGGATCGTATGAACAATTAAATATTCTTCTTCTTTTCGCGTGAGTGTATGGCTATATCTGGTGTCGGAACTCAAAGACTACCCGAAGGAATCTGATATGGCGTAAGGATTTTTATATTGAGATAGGTACCGTGCCCGATGAATTCAGGTGCTAACACAGTAAATTCCACAAAAAACGGTCACCCAAGTGTTGACCTCTCCTAAATGCAGCTTTACTTAACCTTTCTGACTAATAAGTATTAAAAGTTTAACGTAATTATTTAAAGCAAAAGACATAAAATTGCAATTGGTTCTAGCACATACCTACTTGTTTGTAAGAAAAAGAAAATAAGTCCACCCAGATTGTATAATAATGTAATAGGTTCCGATTAGGTTGACGTATTATCCTTTCTGGATGGAAACCCATTAATGAGGATTTTTTTTAGACTCACACCAGTATCCCCGAAAGGGTAGGCAGAGGCGTAATAGGTATTACATCCACATTTCGCCTTTTTAGGTCCCACGTAATAGGGGGCGAGCCTATTGCCGTTACCGGGCACATCACTAGACTCCGTGCTGCTACTGAGAATTTGGAAAAAGCCAGTAACACTTTTGCCCAGATCAGCAGTCGCATACCACTGGACCACGGAGGCAGTCAAAATTTGCAAAAATCTTTATTCTTTTCTAGCTGTGGGGACGGACGCTCACCGCACCTTTGAAGCTGAACCGCGATTCGGGCCAAAAGTGAAGTGCGAAGCCAGCTTAATATATTTTTATCAATAGCTGAAGCTACAATATGAAAAATCTGCAAAAGAATCTTCATTATGCTTGCATTTTTAGTATTACACAACATTCGCGAGTAAAAATTCACTTTGCCGTCTTTTCTTGTACATATTAACTTTATTATGCCGCGTTTCCACGCTTGCCAAGCCTCGACAAGCTTCCACAAGCTCCAAGCGTCCACAAATCTCGCTTGGCGTTTGGGAGCCGTTTACACGCTTGTGAATGCGTCAGTATGCTACGTACATCCAAGCATGGCGGACACCGAACTTGTATCGACTATAACCTTTGGTTTAACTTACTTTTATTTGAAATACACTTAAAGAGAAGCAAAACCAATTATTTTGTATGATGTAGATTGCCAGGGCCTCTTCCTTACCATCTACGGAAAACCTTACCTACATAGCCTCGAAATATTACTGGTGCCATATAGGTTACGGCATTAGGTATGTCAATACACCTGCATATTATTAATATGTTCCCTCGTGACATTCCTCTGGGAGCGATATAGTGCATAATCATACAAACAAGCAAAAGAAGTTCGACCAGCCACTCATTTTGAGACAGAACTAGACGTGCGTTCGTTTCGAGATCACAGCGACTACTAAGCACTCGCCAACGTGTGAACGCGTCGCAAGCGCTTGCCGCAAGCGTCCTTTGATCTGTGTCCAAAAACCGACAGTAGACCGGATCCTGTACAAGCGTCCACAAGCTCACGCAAGCCAAGCCAAACGGCCTGTTTACACGCTTGTGCTTGTGGAAGCTTGTCGAGGCTTGGCAAGCGTGGAAACGCGGCATTATGAACTAGCTGACCCAGCGAACTTCGTACCGCCTAACAGTTGATTCTTTATTTTTATTTTTTGTTTAATTTTTCTCTACGAAAGAACCATCCTCGTACTTCAAGGAATATTATAAAAAAGAATTAGCGAAATCGGTTCAGCTGCACTCGAGATTTGCGCTTAGCAACACATTCAGCGATTCATTTTTAGGGTTCCGTACCTAAAAGGTAAAAAACGGGACCCTATTACTAAGCCTGCGCTGTCTGTCTGTCCGTCTGTCTGTCTATCACCAGGCTGTATCTCATAAGCCGTGATAGCTAGAAAGCTGAATTTTTCACAAATGATGTATTTTGGTTGCCGCTATAACAACAAAAACTAAAAATAAAAAATAAAAAATATTAAGGGGAGGTCCCATACAAAAAACGTGTTGTTTTCGTTTTATTTGCTCAAAATTACTAACTGTAACAGGTAGACGCTTTAAATTCACAGAATATGTAGTTGTATATTACCTTTCAAAATAAATTATTAAATTTAAAAAAAGGAAATTAAAAGGGGGCTCCCATACAACAAACGTAATTTTTAAGCAATTTGTTACTCGATCTTAATAAACAGATAGAAACTTAAAAAGTATTTAAGTATACATACAACGAACGTGATTTTCTTTTATAGATGATGGTACGGAACCCTTCGTGCACGAGACCGACTCGCACTTGCCCAATTTTATTGTATTATAGATGTAATAGTTTCATGATTTATTCTCACTTAGGTACAAAAGTTGGTAAAAGTCTTACTTAAATAGTACTGGTATCAAATTAAAACCCATGTATAACATTTATAGAACATTATTAAAGCCTGTCAGTCATGCAGAGGATGTGCGAAACTACATAGCGTATCTTACGTGAGAATGTGTCCATTGAATTGAATATAAAGAAGTTGGCTTCAAAAGCAGATTATCTGGTGGTACTTCTTTTCATGCAGTATTTTCACAAAAGTTACGTTGAGTACTTTACAGACTTTCGGAGTCAACTGCTGGTCGCTGGTCTAAAGCTTCCTAGTTGGTTTACAGTTATGTGCGTTGTGTGGGTTGGTAAAAGGTTTGATGAAAGAGTTTTCCTGCTCTGCCGCAAGATACTATTTTCTGTATAACTACTTTTCCTTAATAGCCTCTTACGAAGTCTACACAATGAAATAAGGTAGTGAGTGACATTTTGTATTGCTGATCCGTCACCACATGAAATAAAGTTGTCACTTCTGCCGCATTAATTTTTCTTCTTAAAAATACATCTCCCATAATAGATTCCCTTTGACATTAATTATGTGTCGCGTGGGACACACGATTAATTCCTATTGTGGGAATTAATCATGTGTCCCACGAAAAGACAACCAATTAAAAATACACAAGTGTTTTCTCGTGTGGGGGAAGGACCCACAACATTCGACGCAGTGTTAAGCAGCGAAGTGACTGTTTAAACCAGTAGGCTAATCTACAGTCTCACATTTAGCTGTTGCTCACTGTTTTGGTAACGCTTCGATTACGGAGATAAGGTGTCAATCGCTCCGTAGAATTAATATTCTATTATGCCATAATAGGAAGATGATCTTGGTCTTTGAAGGTTTGGGCTGGCCCCTGGATAGCGCGATGATGGGGATCCCCTATTCCTTTTCCCTCATTCCACTCCTCCTCCTATTCCCATTCTTAACCCAACGGGTAGCAAGGCGCTTGTGAGTTCACTGGTGTGAACTCACAAGCACTGGTGTGCTTGTGTTCATGGGCAGCAGTGAACGCTTACCATCAGGAGATCTGTATGATCGTTTGCCGCCTGTTAATAAATAAAAAGTAGAAGATATATATTCTTGCAACAACATAATGAACAATTGAAAATCTCGTATGCATCAACTCAAGTCGACTGTACCTCAAGTACACATAAGTGAAAGAATTCTCAGTGTATTTCGTTATACGAAAACGCGACACGTCTACACATCGCAGAGTTCGGTCACGGACTGCCGCCCCGCTGCGCAATTCCGCGGCGTGACGGTAGGTGGCGCTGTCAATTGTGCTACCAAGACGTTTTGGCGCCCAACGCGGGGCTGTCTGAAGTTACCCCTACGCTGTTTTGAGAATCGACAAGCACGTTTCATGTTTCGAATAAGTTACATTTTGACTCAAAATTTTAGTTGAAGTTTTTTGAATGTGAAAGGCTTGTAGATTATATTTTTAGTAGTTTAAAAATATCAGTCTGTAGAAAGAAAACACTTTGAGAGTTGGTATAGTACATCTATATAATATTAGTAATTATCAATTGATACCTAGA
The DNA here is from genome assembly GCA_944739405.2 of Euclidia mi. Classification (NCBI taxonomy): domain Eukaryota; kingdom Metazoa; phylum Arthropoda; class Insecta; order Lepidoptera; family Erebidae; genus Euclidia; species Euclidia mi. The sequence continues at coordinate 45,702,122 of OX123195.2, forward strand.
AAAGCGATTTAGAATTATATGATTTAGGATTAAATGAGTCCATATATTTTATACTTTAACCGAAATATCGGTCACTTCCTTACGACAAAAAGTTGCATTGTCCAAAAGAAGGCATTATAATACAACAAATAACGCATTTTAATTTAACAATTCTTTCAGCATTCAACATGTCTTCCTTTATCTTCTCCACAAATTTTAGCAAGTAAGTGCTATTCGTATAAACACGTAAAACGTGATAGTCAATGCCAACGATATTTCACTGATACAAACCTTCACATTCCATTATCACGCATCAGTCACCAATACGACATGGAACAAAAATCGAACGTATCAACGTTACAAAATCCATCTGAAATTCCAAAGGTATTACAAAAGTGCCAGTGATACAAGCGTTTAGCATCAAAGGTCTACCCTAGGGAGTTGCGGTTACCCGGCGATTAAAGGCGAAAACCCGAAGCCTGAAACCATTTGATGTATTCATCTCCCCGAAGCTGCGAACTGAGATAAAAGTACCGGGTTAATACCCCGTCGGGATCCGTTAAGTGATTCGATGTTCGATTTTAAAATTTATTTTGCTTTGACTGTTACATTTTATTTTCTAGTTGTTTTGTTTAATGGCGTTATTTTTACTATGACATTGTTTTTTACAATGAGTGGTGAAACTCGTCAAAGTTAAGTAATGTATTACGCGGCATGCAGCTTGGCGGTTCTTTATATCAGAATGAAATTTCAATGCTTGAACTACCATTGCGCGACTGAAATGTTATTAGTAGAATAGATTTATCTCTTTTTTAGTCAGTAATAAAATTACACGCTAAGAATTTATTCTCCTTATTTATACAAAAAACATAACAGCGCAAGATAAAAATCAGATCTCACAAAGTTATTCTCATTCACAGCTAAACAACTTATCAAAGAAATACCTTAATTCGCTCCATGGAAGTGAAACTTTGTCAACTAATTGAATTGAAGTCAACTTCTTGTTAAGGTGAAAGCGACGTTGCCGCGCCCGAGGCAGCACGCCGTGTCGCCTAGAAACTTTGAAAAATTCCCCACTAGTTTGTTTCACTGTAACTTAATATAAACTACTACCGGCTCGGAGAAGTTAGGGATTAAGTTTCGAAAACATTGCCTTGTGTTCGACGTGGACATTTTATCATATTTCTATTAACTTATAGGGATGATAAAATATGAATCTAGCCTTGTTTGAAATAAGGAAGCAGAAGATTTTTTATTTTATTTCATTCGGTAAATATATTTATGATTTGAAAAGTCAGCAAATAGTCATTAATATATGTAAACTTGGAGTTCTCATTTACGAACAGTTTCAGTTTTAGGTACTCAAAGAAAAATCATATATACTAAAGGCTAATAGTTTATAGTAGTAGGTACTTATATCATGCCTTGCAACGAAAGAAAATGAGACATATTTGGCGGTTGGCGAAGCGGGAGTGTAAGCGAGTGCTACGCCGAAGGTCGCGGGTTCGATTCTAGCTCAAGTTAAACATTTGTGTGCGTGAACGTGGATGTTTGTCTTGGTCTGGGTGTTTCTATGTATAATATGTATGTATTTACAAAAAAAAGTATATATGTATGTTTATCCATTATCTATTTCAAGCTCTGCTTAGTTTGGGACTAGATGGTGTTGTGTGAATGTAGTTAGAATATTATATATTATATTATTTTTATATATTTCGTTAGGCATCTACTTTACCGTAATTTCAGAGAAATTAGATTTTTAAAGTTTATTTTACGAATGATCTGGTAAGAAATTAGACACAATTGTCTGCATAGACATTTACCTTAAAACGTACATTACCGCAGATTTTCTCTTAATTGCCCCCAAATAACCGTGATCAAGATTGCCGACAAGTCTGGGAGCCCAAACAGTGGTACTCTAAATTCGTCTCAAATGTAAATTATGCAAACAGTTCCCCGCAATATTCTCGTTTTCGACAATATATTTAGCATTTGAAATAGAGTTGTAACGGAATAAATGGTTGTCGCAGCACGTCCGCTCGCTTCGCACTCAACTCACGAACTGATTTGAATTTGGAATTTCGTTCGCTCGGTTGGCGCCGCCGTCGATGTTTAGCTTTTTTCGTATTAAAAATTTGTTTTATTCATTTTTATCCATTTGGATATTGAGTTTTTCGTTCCACCGAGCTTTGGATCCGGTAAGTGAAATTCAAATATTTGCTATAGATTTTTGATAATGCAATACTTTATTAGGACTTAGATATTGAGTGTTATAAATTTTCAGTTATTTAAAGTGTTGCTAAAAATAGTAAAAGTTAATTCTTAAACTGCTATTTTCTTCAGAATCTCAATGCCATTCTGTTCCAGTTTAATCCTGAAAGAAATCTCAGTAATCTTCAGAGCCTTGTTTACCTACTTAGAAACGCTAAACAGCTTTGCCGTGGAAATGCTAATGTTTACCGCATTCGTCCAAATTAAAGGAAAAAACGACGTACAATTTAAAACACGGCTTCAAATAAAATTGAGCTTTATTACCTCTGCGCAAAAGCTTGAATTGAATTGTGAAGTATAATGTAAACTGTCTAATGAAGTCAGGAGTAATGGAGTGGTTGAAGGTTTTTGTTTTTCCGCTTTGCTGTTTGACTCCAAGAGATTTGCGATCAAGTTTTATCCGATTGTAAAATATATTTAAATATTTCCCCTCTTTGTTTTTGGTATTGCATAATGAAAGTTATTTGGCTCGATTATGAATACAAAGTGTCGCCACCCTATTTCATTCCGTGGGTGTCGTACGAAGCGATTAAGGTGTCATAAACAAAAATCAAATAGTACCTTGAATGCATCCGTGGTCTAGTGGATAGCGTATGCGACTGCCGATCGGCGGTCCCGGGCTCGAGTCCCGGGTCGGGCAAAAGTGTTACTGGGGTTTTCCGAATCCGAAAATCCTCAGTAGCAGCCCGGAGTCTGGTGATGTCGGGCACATCACCAGACTCCGGCAACAGGGTCACCCCCTATTACGTGGGTCCTACAATTTATGGTGAAAAGTGGGTGTAATAATTACACCTCTGCCTACCCCTTCGGGGATACAGGCGTGAGACTGTAAAAAAAAAAACCTTATACCAACCCGTCAAGCCAGCGAAGTATTATGCCAAATCCATCTCTTGACTCATATTTTGATACAAATGAGTGCCATATAAGTGGGCTATTAGGTATATGTTGAGTTTAGATGTTAATTAAGTTACTTCAAGCTAGGTAAAACGTTTCCATGGTTTTCAGTATCACTGATGGCTTTAGGTCGTACTTTGTACGTTGAAACGAATTTTCAACATCTACTTTACTCCTTTCGAGTTTGAATATTATAAAATCCTCCCTTAGTCTGTCCACGCTATAAAATTAACCTGTAGTCAAAATTTCATCGTCGATGATAGTCCTTCAGGGCATGTCTTTTCTTATTTATAGTTCGAAGTATCAACTTTCAACCAAAACACACCACAGTCGCCGTCGAATAGGTGCAACTTCAGCAAAATACACTGAAACTATATTTCACAGATCTTATTTGATTCCATCTCTTACTATTCTTATCAAATAGGACAAGAAAGCAATTACCAAAATGTTGATCATACAAAGAATAAAATAAATACAGCAAAATAATACTCTTACGTATAACATCACTAACTTACATCTTTACAACATCTTACCCGCTCGTTAGCTAGGAATAGATGCAAAAATATATAATTTGCTTTCAAAATGATGTACAACACAATTCTCAGCAGACGTACCAGTTTAGTTTGAACTTCCATGCCCCTCTTGGTCCTAAAGATTCCGGTACAAAGATAGGATGTTGCAAGATATGTAGAGGTCTCACATGAATGGTTACATTATAAATAATGATGGTTGTGCATGGTCCTCGCCATTCGTCATGCGATATAAGCGGTTCTCTCATTACCCTAACATTGTGCAATTTGAGATTAAGTTATGAACATTTTTCTTTAGTTAAATATCTGAGAAATGGTTTACACTAAATGCCCAATTAATTTATAGGTACTACAATAGAGTTTCAATGTATACTATAGAGATGATAATATGTTGGACGAGTTGGCCCTTTTGGGCAGTCAATGCCCTTTAATTTAACTGACACTGGTCTAAGCGATGGAATATGGCCTTTGGGTTTTGGGGATCAGATGACAGTCGCTTTGTGGAAGCTAGTAGGTATTCAGTCATATATGTATAGTAATCTATAAATGTAACTATCCGTGTGGTGACGGATTAAGAATACGGATTGTCACCACCCCATATCTTCCCATGGGTGTCGTAAGAGCCGACAGGGGGAGCATATTATGCAGAGAACAGCACTGTAAGAGAAGGAAAACTTGATACAAACCCTATACCAACCCGTTTGGCCAGCGTGGTATAGTAGGCCAATTCCTCCTTTCAAAGGAGAGGCCTAGTCCAGCAGTGGACTGTTATTGGCTGATAATGATGATGTTTAGTAAGTCTTGGATGCAACCGGCATAACGGCGCTGATGATGATATGATAATAGGCCTCGTTTATTTAGCGTAACAACTTTAAAGCTTCGTTCTCAGTACTCCGTGGTCCCGTGGATAGTGTATGCTACTGCTGATCGGAGGTATCGGGTTCGATTCCCGGGTCGGGCAAAAGCGTTACTGGGTTTTTCCAAATTCTCAGTAACAGCACGGAGTCTGGTAATAGGCTCGCTCCCTATTACGTGGGACCTAAATAATTATGGCAATCAATCGTCATCTTTTTCTTTATTTCAAGGATAGTGTCTTCGCAGTGATAAGACGCTAAAATTTATAAGATCGCTTTTCTGTCATGAATTTCGTGAGGTGGCGACGGGAACAAAGGGTTGTTGTTATTATTGTAAATTTGTTTTTGTAACTATTATTGTAATTTCAAAGCAAAGAAGTCCTATACCGAAGTCTAAAAAGTAAGACTTCCAGTAAATACATAACGGAACAGCTTGTCAACATTTTATTCTCTACAGCCTTCCGCAGTCCACTGCTGGACTTAAGCCTGTCCCAATTTGCTGCACAATGGCACTGTGAGTCAATACGAAGATTCGGACTTACGCACGCTGCATGACCAGATGGGCTGGTACATGGTTTGATGTCGATGTTTCCGTCTCTTTGCAAAGATACGATTTCGAGTCATCACAGTACTTTACCTACTTGATGTGGGCAGGAAAGGAATTTCGCAAAGCCTCAGTGACACATTAATAATGATATGTTATATTTCTTTTTAGAAGGATATTTTATCGGGAATACATATCCTAATGGATATGTATTCTATTATTTTAATTATGCTTTTCTGTTTATATAATAAATTAATAATATTTTGATGTATGTCTGATATCTGCTCACTCGCGCGTTGCGCACTCTCAACACGGTGGCTGATGAGATTGACATATTTAACTGTACACTGAGCGAGTTCACAAGGGCCACTTACTGTGTAGTATGTAAGGAAGTATAGTTAAGGAAATATATTTTTTAAGTTAGGTTCTTTGTCGAATTAGGTTAAGTTATATCTGTAATGGCAAAGTTATGTGATAAATAAATAAATAAATAAATAAATAAATCTGTGATCGTCACCTGGGGTTACCAAATAATATCAGGGTTGATTTGTGGTCTTCGCCATAATCAACATAAGCCTGAGTGGTAATCTCGTTTTTATAGCATACCTGCTGTGTTCTTTTGTAGTGCCTCATGTTTAAGTAATATTTAACTGTTGTGTATGTTGTAAAAATATATGCATTTTCTTCTTCTTCTACTAGCACGGAAAAACCTTTTCACTCATCAACAACATTTCAAAATATATTAGACTATAGATACAGTAATCAAATTAAAGCAGGGAATGTTGCACCGCCTCTGTTCCCAAAGGATTTCCACCTGTCTAATTTAATTAACCGTTTGAAACTTCACCGGATCGCGATACCTGTCTTATTGTTGATAACAAATAATGTAATTGCATTGCTATAACAACAAGTGACAAGTAGTGTTTCAGTTTAATATCTGTACTGTTGAAATCTAATTAGTTTGCAGTATGACGTAAATGGCAGATCATTTCTATTTGATTTTGACTCTGTCCCGTGAGTTTATGTATTTGTTTTAGTAAATAAACGGTTGAAAAAAAAGAAGGCTTATGTTGAACGCATATATATTTTTATGTAGCTTGATTTCTGTGCAATGTGTAAATCGATTTAAAAAAAATGTTTTTGCTTGAAAGAGTACTAGCAAAGAGTTGAAGAACCCCATAAGCGTACATTGTGGCAATGAAAAAAATATTGATTATTGAGCGTACGGCTGGTGCCATTCAGCCAGCAAGTCAGGATCTATTGATCGAATCCCAAGGAAATCGAGAAAACTGTAAAAAATGTGCTTTGTATAATAGTTCGTAAATTGCGAAGTGGGATTTTTAATTTTGCAATCTTTCGTTGACTATTTGATGACAAAAGATTGTGCATTCGTAAAAATAAATCGTAAAGTGTAAATTACGGTTCTCTGCTACTGCAATATTTTTTGGTTGCAATCTTAAGTTTACTTAATGTCGTAAGCAAATATTATCTTAAGTGCTTATTCACTTCGATTTACTTTTATTCTAGTCATTCATCATCATCCTAGCGTTGTCCTGGTTGTTTATAAGGCAAGATTTATTTTATTTTGCAAAGATCAACAGGACCCTACGTACTCACTACTTCCCAAATACAGTAATATTTTTCTTAGATTTTCTTGGTAGTTAATAAGTTGCTACTAAGAAATCTTTAACAGAACACCTTAAAAGCTTGACGAATCCGTTATAGAATTGGACAAGAGTCTCAATGATAAGCAGTCGCTACTACAGCAAGGCAAACTGGTTCTTCATGCATAATGTATAACATTACCTACCTGTAAAATCATCCATATGGCAGCAACAAGACCTCAGACATAGCTATCAAAACTCATATGGGAGCACCAATTCTAAACTATAGCACCCAAAACTCAATTATTCTACATTTAAATCCGTATTCTATTTCGTGACGTCACAACCGGAGTTGGAGTTCCGGATGGGCATCCAATTTGTATCCGCATCCGGCGGCCAACTCTCTGTCATCCGCCGTGCCTGTCCAGAAACTTTGGTCACATGTCTCGCGTGAGTTTAGGCGATTTCTATTGAACTAGGTTCAAGCGAGATTCCCGGTACAGATGTAGAGAAAATGGAAGGGGCTTTCGTACCAGCTTCGTAGCTCTTATCCTTGCCCGAAAAAAAAATCTGATCATAATTACGGAAGCAATAAAATGCATGTTTTCTGATATGACATCTAAGGTAATCTTACGTATATAACCCACTTTTTTAATAAACTGGTTCTCTGAAATGAGGCAGTAAATCTTAGAATTATTACCACGAACAAGTTAGTTATTTATGGCATATATTTATGTCAGAACTCATGTACGCAGCCGTTGCACGTGCTGTTGGTAGTTGGGTTCGAAATAGTACCTATAAAATCTACATCTTTTGGTCGATACCGGAACTATAAATTCATAACGCACCTTTAAAACAAAAGTGGCATTAGGTATACGAAATAATTTTTTATACCCTTTTTCGAAATAACTACATTATTTATTACTACAGTTGCAGTTTGTAACTAAAAGTTATATAGTTCGACTGTTTTTGAGTACTATATTTCCTTACCTGGTCTAGATATTAACCATAATGCTGCGTTAAAAACTTGAAACGTTCATACTGAAAAATACTATTTTTGTATACTGCCAATTTTGTTTTAAAGGTGCGATAATATCAGACCCAAAATTGTGCTAACGGAGTTTGCATGACTAACTACACCTCTAGTTACTTCATCCCAGCTATAAAATCCCATACACAACCGATGCTTTAGGTAGCAAAATTTTTTTGTTGTGTTATTAGATTGACTATCAGGGGCCCAATTCTTCTAAATAAACACAGTTTCGATATGATGTCAGTGACGACACTGGTCGACGATTTTTGTGACGTAAGCAAGATCTTACGTCACAAAAATCGTATTCTTCTATGATTTAAATTAAATTGTCACGAGATCTTAAATTCAAACAAGTCTCAAAATATGTGTCAACGACGAACTGTTTATTTCAAATTATACGATAATGACATTAGGTTATCAGAATACCGCTTCTGAGTCAATTCAAAATATAATATTAATGTTATATAAAAATACGAGAATTGGGCACGTGAGTATTTTCCACCTTTTTATATGCTGGATTATTGCGTCCTCTGCTATCACCATAATGGTAAACGTAGAATTTTGTAGCGAACCGCAGACCCCAGATGTACGAGATGTGTCGCCGTGACACAACTGATTTCCATGTATTTCGCCGCCGCATCGTGTCGCCCAACCGCACATTAGTATTGTCAATTAGGTTCTCAAAGACGTCAGACTTCCCTTATCCGATAGAATACTTAGAACCATTATGAAAACGGTATTGCCGTATGCAGCTACCTTACACATCGCGTTACCTGATGTTGCGGTTTGCGGTCGGCTACGAACCCATCTTAATCCTCATTCAATGATCACTCGTGGCAGTCAGCGGATAAAGAATTGTTTTCATGGCACTGCTCCCAAAATGCTAAAAGTACACATTAATTTTTCTTGGAGCTCAACATACTATAAAGGAAAATCTGACTCGTTTGGTGTCGAATGTTTATGGATAATACACTTAATTAATTCTTCTCATCGTAAGCCACTTCTAGTAATCCTTATATCGGATAGCTTTAGTCCGGATGTAACATGTCTCAGTTGCAAACTGCTCACGATGAGTTCGGCACTAAACTTGGTGAATACATAGTGTTCACTGCGCGTCGATATTTCTAACATCTTTGACAAGTCCCTTTGACGATTTGGAATACTCTTCTTTTCGTGTTTGTGGCCAACTCTTGTATGAAACTTAGTGGGCTGGCCTAAGGATTCTCTTACTGAGACTGGAACCGGGAGAAACTAATTAATGTGCTCAAGCACAAGTGACCTCTACCAACGTCGCTTTACTTTACCGATTTTTTATGTTCATGATTTATTCATTCACCTTCCGCGTAAGATTCAAGCATTTACTCGCGCCGATTCATAACGCTTCTTGAAAAAAAAGACAACAAGTCAGGACCAAAAAGTATATACACAGTGTAGAAAACCCTTAACGAATATTAAAATCCCCACATTGTACCAATCATTACGAACATTTTTTACCTAGGCACCATACTTGGGCAATTACTGCTTCAAGAGATATTGAGCCTCAAAGTCACCATTTTTTTTTTCTAATTATTACAAAATGTATGCACTTCTCGCGCCAATTTGTTCTATACATGGCATATGCAGCCATGGACAGGTAAGTATCTCGCATTATATGTGCGCTATTTACATTGCGGCATATTATTATACATTTTTTGAGCCCAAAAGTATTTAATTTTTCAGGAATTTTGAAAATCTTTTTGCTTAGTATAACTTACACATGATGTGCAAAACGGATGCATCAAAAATGAATTAATTTAAAAAATTATGACTTTTGTTTGGTGATGGGTCTTTTGACAACATATTATGCTTATAACTATGTTTATTTTTAGCACTATAAGTCTAAGTTCAGTCTCTGAGAGCAGCTTTCTACTATAAAAATATGATTAAATCTTACAAATTCATAAACACGCCTCCATAACAATATCTCTGGCATATTTCACTCAAATTTTCGCCATGTAAATATAAAAGGCAAGGTAAGGGCATAAAAAATTCACAGATGACAAATGTACGCGGCGAGCCGACAAGTGGCCGTCATCCGTCTTCAGCGGAATTTCGTACAATCCGTATGAAAGTCACGACATCTAAAACGCCCTCTTTGCTGAGCCAATGTAGGCCAATGTTGGTTGAGATAAACCAAGATTTCATCCGAAAGTATCAATAAGTATGTATAGTACCGTAGTATAGTATAATAAACTAGTCGACGCCAGCGGCTTCGCATGCACATTTTTTCGAATTTCCCGTTTTGCCCGATCCCGTGGGAATTTCGGGAAATCCCGTCTTAGTGCACCCCTACGGTCCCCAAGAAACATACATGCCAAATTTGAGCTTCCTGCGCCTAACGGCCCTGTCACGACCTTGCCGCTCTGAGCGGCGGCTTAGCGCGGGGCGTCTAGCGGCAAGATCAAATGTATGAAGACGTTCGAAGCACGCCACGAGCCGCCGCGCACAGCGATAACGCGCGCGTTTTTTTTGGCGCGATTGGCTGCGCGGCGAGCGGCGCGGCGTGCGGTGCGGCGAGCGGCGGGAACAAATGTACTGCGACCGAGTCCGACGCCACGACTCCGAGCGGCACAGACAGCGTTACGCGAGGGACGAACTAGGCGGTTAAACTATTTGTTAAATATTTTGTGGCGGTAATGAATACGGAGACATTTAAAGTCGAAATTTTTAAACGGTCGCGTGTGTGGATAGCAACACATCCGCTGTATAAATACAAAAATGTTAATAAAACGTTGCGAGATGTAATGAAACAATGTTTTACAGAATGTAATGGTAGGTTTTAATATAAATCGCAAACATTAAAACATTGAGTAATGTACATATGTACCTATTTAGGTACAGACACAGCTACTATGAAAGTGTGGTGATTTACCTACCTACTTAACGTAATCTACGTTGTGTAGGTACCTATTCAACGCCTCATTAATTGCGAATATATGTATTATTCCTTTGATATAAAATACTTGTAAGAAATGAAGATCCAATGTCGACAATTTTGTAGGTATACCGTATAGTTACACAAAGATATTTTGGTTATCGCCATATTTATGGGTAACTCCGTCGGCCCAAATACGTCCACATTTGCCGCTGCGTTTACCGCTGCTGTAGGGTCGTGGCGTGCACGACGCTCTGCCGCGCCGCCCGCCGCGACGCGCGCCGCTTAGACCGATCTCGTGAACAGGCCCTAATAGTTTTGGCTGTAGCTTGTCTGTCAGTCAGTCAGTAACGCAAGGATTTTATATATTAAGAAGATATGGCGAAATGTGGGTGTAATATTACATCTGTGCCAACCCCTTTGGGGATACAGGAGTGAAACTATAAAAAAAAACTAAGTAAGTATAATAGGTATTTTTTGTATAAAGGTGTACCTTCTTAAGCATATATAGTTTCAATAAATGCTAAACGGCTACTCATCAAGCTAGACACTTTGACCTTTGTACCGTTATTATGGTGTAGGAAATAATTATCAAAATGGTACAGCAACTGTCAAGCTTGACTGTCGGCGTTTGTGCGATGTACCTATTGAACAAATCCTTTGTGGGAGACTGGCACAGACCACCTAGGTGGTCTGTGGCGACTGGTATCTGAACTACGTCTCCCTATTATAGACAATATATATAAAATCCTTGCGTTACTGACTGACTGACAGACACGCTACAGCCGAAACTATTGGCCGCAGGAAGCTGAAATTTGGCATGTATGTTCCTTGGGGATCGTAGGGGTGCACTAAGAAGGGATTTCCCGAAATTCCCACGGGATCGGCCAAAACGGGTAAGTAAATTTTAAAAGATTGCAGGCGTAGCTGCTGGCGTCCCCTAGTAGACAATAAAAAAAAACCGTGATGCAAATGGATTGAAAGTCGGTAAACCTGTCATTATTTTAAGGTATATTATAAGCGAGTAGCGAAGCAGCGATAGCCTAGTGGAGAGACCGACAGACTGCTACGCAGAGGGTCCGGGTTCGAATCCACGGCGCGCACCGATGACTTTTCGGAGTTATGTGCGTATTAAATCGTTCATTATCGCTTGCTAAAGGTGAAGGAAAACATCGTGAGGAAACCTGCATGTCTGAGAGTTCTCCATAAAGTTCTTGAAAGACATGTGAAGTCTGCCGACCCGCACTTGGCCAGCGTGGTGGACTATGGCCTTACCCTTCTTATAATGGGAAGAGGCTGTGCCCAGCAGTGGGACAGTATAAAGGGCTGATGATGATGATAAGCGAGTAAACGTATATATTTTATAACCTCGTTTGCCAAACTATTGGATGGCTAAGTTACTAGACGTACTTCTAGATTAAAATAGGATTTCCTTGTTGATTTACATTTAAGTATTTTACTCTAAAATACATATTTTTGAGAAATTTTAGGTGCCTATTTAATAAAGCTTCTATCATTTCTATCAACTTTTATCTACATTAATGTGCAAGTAATACGGACATGGTATCAATATTGGCCATAGTTGGGCCAGCAACCTGAAGACGTTGGGCCAACATGTTGGCTTAAAGCATCCAAGACTGGCGATCACAACTCTCCGCTGTGCAAATATAAATCAAAGTCGAGTCCAGTTTTTTTATTACATGTTATGAATTACTGTTACGTTGTTTGTGTAAGTGGAGGGATCTTTGGGGATGAAGCTCCCAAGAAGGTTAATCACAGTGTTCCTTTTAAAAAGAAAGCTTTATGTTTTCTTTTTTTATGGTGTGAGAGGTGAAATTTCTTGGTGCGTATTGTATTTAATTGTTTAGAAAGGTTGTGCTTTTTTATGAAAGTCTATTAATATAAAGTACTTAAATACAGTGTGTAGAGCTTTTTCTGAGACTAAAGTGTATTCTTTATTTCAGGCTAGAGCAGTGTACATCTGCTGGACATAGGTCCATGGAAACAGTACATGCTTCATCTAACGGGTTGCTATCGAAGCAATGGCAAGGAAGCATTTGAGTCACTAGAGGGCCTAATTGAAAATGGGCACCAGGCGTTCGCCTAGCACATGCCGAATTAGGTCCTAATTTGACTGCACACTTTACCTCCTTTAATACTGCTCTTTCTTTAAATTTTATTTAATTTTTTTCTTGTTTTGTTTGTTATTTTTTGTTTATTTAATTATGTATTGTTCTTTTTCTTTTCTTTTGGTTTTTCTTTTTAATATTATAAAAATATGGTTGAATTGATATTTTTTGGGTAATATTGATTTTCATAATGTGTGTAATGTCTGTATGACAAATAGTAAGTAATATTTCATTTCATTTCATTTCATTTGAAGAAATTTTAGTTGTTGTTCCATCACGTCTTATTTTGCGACCAGTTTTCGGCGCAGCTCGTGTGCCTCACTTGAATAGGCTTCTCGTTAATGTTAATGTAATTCTTGTTTCCTCGAATGCAAACATCCTTGGGGTAGTAGGAAGTTGTCGATGTTTCGCCTGAGGGTGCCCTGAGAACAAAAAAATATTGACTTCGGCATAAATATTTTAAGTTATTCACATTCTAGTATAGAAGTATTTCTTTTAGAATCGAAATCCAGACCGGTGACCATGGTGAATAGACTGCCTTTGTAGCGGTAGTGTGATTTCGGGTTATGAAGTCTCGGGTTAGATTCCCGAATCGTACAAAAATGTCAGACAAACTTTTCTGAATTTTCAGTAGCAACACTGTCCCAATCAGCATACACGTAGATACACTATCCACTGGACCATTTAGACAGTTATTTAGTATTCAATGTCTTCAGTTGTCAGTTTATTCAATATCTTCCAAAAACGACGATCAAGTAATTTACGTATTATATTATTATTATTATGTTATAGACTCACACCTGTGTCCCCGAAGGAGTAGGCAGAGGTGTAATATTACACCCACATTTCGCCATGAATTTTAGGTCCCACATATAGGGGGCGAGCCTATTGCCGTACCGGGCACATTAACAGACTCCGTGCTGCTACTGAGAATTTCCTAACGGAAAAACCCAATAACACTTTGCCCGATCCGGGAATCGAACCCGAGACCTCCTAATCCCACGCGCACATTTATGCCGCGAGACCAACGAGGCAATCAGAGTATATTATTAACACTAGATATAGCAATTTATTTTCCCTCCAGCTTAAGCCAAAGTCACACGAACGTCGATTTTCATTATCGCTGTAAAACATTGCATTGAAAGTCACACTTTAAGCCGTGCACACACTATAGCCGTTATGAAGGCCAGACCAATCGACGGCTTTGCACGACGGGGGATAATATCAGTCAGTGTTGCCAGCCTTATACAAATAAAATGGAATGTGAATATTGAAACGAAGACACGAAATCAAGCAGTATTATGTCAGGCTGATAATTTATTTATTTCTTACAAGTACGATTTTTAATTTGAATATTTGTATAATAGCTGGAATATTTGAACTTTTGAAATATGAGACGCAACTTTGATTCTGATCTTTACCAAAACTTTGCAATTATAGTTCAGATTTTATATGTCACTAGAGGATTATGTTTATATTTATGTTTATACTTGTAAAATTATTTTGGTGCACAGTAAAGATAATATTTATATATAATTATATATATATAATTAGATATATATATATAATTATTATTATATAAAAAATAGCTGTAGGCATCCTTTGCCTTCAGCTACAACAGCATTTTTTTTTAATTTAGCTTTTTCTGCCCGATCCCATTTCAAAAAATGCCTTTATAGTGTACCCTACGGTCCCCAAGGAATATACTTGCTAAATCTCAGCTTCCTACGATATAGATAATCTCATTAGGCTATCAACCAGCAACCATGCTCCAGGTAGAGCCGCGACCACAGCCTATTATTCTACTAAAAAAATCCAAAGTAATATCCGAAAGTTTGGCAACACCGCTAGCGATACAGAACCGTATGGAGATGAATAGTCAGTGAGTGGTGAGGGGGGAGGTACTCGACGGTTTATAATTAAATCCAGCCTGCCACCCCTTCGATTGTGAATGGAGCCTTTTCGATAACCACTCGTGTTACGTTCCATTCTCAGTTAAAACATTTATTGAACACGTGAGTTTCATTTTTGGGTATTTGTTTATATTACAGATAATATAATACTTTCGAAGTTATATCATTGCGTAAGTTTGCAGTCATTTTCGTTTTCATAGTCATGTCAAATAACTTTTTTTTCAGGTTACTACAATCCATATTATGCTAGATAGATTTTCACTCTAAACCATGTTAGTCAAATATTTTATTTTATTTTAACACAATTTGTAGTTCGCGAGATGCATCTTCAGACATAATTAACTATGACATGGGACTATGCAAAAAAATCAATTTTCTTTTAAAATAAGTACCTGAGTATGGCAATTGCTTTTGAAGATATGGATACCAGGGAAATAATAGAAAGCGTTTGCGCCATAAAACAATGTATGGCAGCGGCACGAATTTGGTGAGTTTGAACGCGCCAAAGTCGAGGATTTGCTGAGATGTTTGGAGCCGTGAAAATATCTTGTGGCAGCACCACAACGGACGTGGTATAAGTTCATGCTACAATAGTTTAAGTAATTTAAGGGTGCCTGTATCAGTTGGTAGGTCACGAAATTGCTATGATAGATTGCACTGCCTCTTTTTAAAAGCGTATATACAGTTTAAGTAACCGGCAATGTGGCCACAGATGTCACCGACTTATTGTACGGGGCTAACTTGTGTGCTCTGCGCAAAAAACATGGTGGCATTCGGCCCATTGCCGTAGGGTGTACCTACAGACGTATGGCAGCCAAACTATGCTGTAAACATTACAGTGCTATCTTGGCGGAAAAATTTCAGCCAATCCAGCTTGGCTTTGGTTCCAAGGTAGGCTGTGAGGCTGCCGTACATGCGCTGTCTACGTACCTTGGCTGCGGTAAAGGTGAGGTCATTCTAAAGATTAATTTGAAAAATGCCTTCAACTCAGTGAACACCTTGTTGACAGAAGCTAAATTGGAAACTCCCAAAATTTTTAAATTCCTTTGGCAATGCTATCAAAACTAATTTATAAAGACAATGTGTTGGAATCTGCTGTTGGTTGTCAACAAGGTGACCCTCTCGGGCCAGTCATTTTTAGTTTAGCCATTCACCCAATAATAAAACAAATAAATTCAAAATTTAACGTTTGGTATTTGGACGACGCACGGGACCCTGGGAGGTGACGTTAACACTGTCTTACAATACTTAGAGCTAATAAAAATAAATTTAAAGCAATTTAAAAAAGGATTGGAATTAAATTCAGACAAATGTGAAAATTTTATTAGGGACAATTTGGATAACCTTTCGATCTTAACAAAATTTAATTCTTTGGCGCTAAATATTAAAATCATCAATAAATGTTCCTTCCGCCTCCTTGGGTCCCCTATTTTCGACGACGCTTTTGGATCTTTTATAGATGAAAAACTACAAAATTTCTGTAAAACTTCAGAACGGCTTTACAAAATTAATATTCATTCGGCTTTCACGATTACTCGGCACTGCCTTTTTGTTCCAAAATTTACATATTACTTGCGGTCCTCTCCTTTTTGAAAACATTTATCCCTATTGGAAAACATTGATAATATTATTCGGCACACCTTGAGCAAAATTCTAAATCTTGACATGAACGACCGAGTGTGGCTTCAATCAACTTTATCAGTTTGTTTGGGCGGCCTCGGCGTTCGCAAAATTATCGATGTAAGTCTACCAGCGTTTTTGGCCTCGATTCACGGCCCTGAGGAATTGACCAGGAAAATTCTAGAACCCACACTGGTTAATTCTGAAGTGCCGTGCAAGACTGATGCCAGTAACGCTTGGAAAATGGCATGCCCGAGCTCTGACATACCCCGATTTCTATCCTCTCAGAGGCAATGGGACTGGCCGCTCTGTAGCATGATGCGAGAATATCTTTTAAATACTGCATCCAGTGTTGCAGAGCGTGCCCGTTTGTTGGCTGTGGGAGAGTGGGAATCAGGGTTATGGCTTCAAGCACTTCCATCGTCCACCATAGGAACTATGTTGGACGATACAACTTTTCGCATCGCTTCTTGCCTACGCTTGGGAGCTGTTTGCGTTTCTCCGCATCGCTGTTACTGTGGTGAAGCCGTCGACAGTCTTGGCCACCATGGCCTATCGTGCAGCAGGAGTGCTGGGCGTATTTCCCGACATGCTCACATTAACGACATACTCCGTCGAGCTCTTGTCACCGCCGGAGTACCAGCTCATCTTGAACCGAATGGTTTGGTGCGCGACGCTGGGAAGAGACCAGACGGTATGTCCCTATTACCTTGGAAGATGAGCAGGCCTCTGGTATGGGACGCGACATGCGTCGATACCCTTGCACCATCACATCTTCCAAGCACAGCTGGATCAGCTGGCGCTGCTGCTGCATCAGCGGAGACCCTCAAACGGCGCAAATAAGGAAACCTATCTGGTAATTACGTTTTTGAGCCGTTTGGGGTCGAAACGCTGGGGCCGTGGGGCCCTAGTGCACGCGCTCGTTACAAAGAAATCGCCAAAAGACTGATCGACGCTTCCCGTGACCAGAAGGCTGGTTTATATTTTGCAGTTATATAAGTAGTTTTATTTTGTTTGTATATATGTTATGATAAATATTTTGTAAAACAAAAATAAATGTAGGTAAGTTAATTTAAAAAAAAAAAGTTTAAGTAATAGATCCCCATCTTTAGAGATCATCATCATCGTTCTAATCTTATCACACTTGCATCACAAACTTACGAGCCTGAGTTCCGCACTAGTAGAGCGACGATCGTCTGATCTCCGCAGTCCAAGATTATAGCGATATTCCATTCCATGGCTCAGACCAGTTTCAGGATGTCAAAGACCGACAGATAAACATGCATTGTACTTAGCAGGTAGGCACTAGGCAAGCGTCATATAAAATATTTTTTTGCCTAGTAGATTTTAATCGCGTAAAATTAACTTATTTAACAAATAGGTAT
This sequence comes from Euclidia mi, assembly GCA_944739405.2. NCBI lineage: Eukaryota > Metazoa > Arthropoda > Insecta > Lepidoptera > Erebidae > Euclidia > Euclidia mi. The sequence goes on from OX123195.2 coordinate 45,719,792, forward strand.
TTATGCCTTCACTACATAGTATAAAATATACATATAAAATATACATACATAGTATAAAATGCCTCTGTGGTCCAGTGGATAGCGTATGCGACTGCTGATCGGAGGTCCCGGGTTCGATTCCCGGGTCGGGAAAAAATGTTACTGGGTTTTTCCAAATACTCAGTAACAGCCTGGAGTCTGGTGATGTGCCCGGTAACGGCAATAGGCTCGCCCCCTATTACGTGGGACCTAAAAATTCATGGCGAAATGTGGGTGTAATATTTACAACTCTGCCTACCCCTTCGGGGATACAGGCGTGAGACTATAAATAAATAAATAAAAATACATAGTACAAAACAAAGTCTATCTTCTGTCTGTCTGTCCCTATGTATGCTTAAATCTTTAAAACTACGCAACAGATTTTGAAGCGGTTTCTTTTAGTAGATAGAGTGATTCAAGAGGAAGCTTTATATGTATAATACATACCTAATATGCAATGCATCCGTGCGAAGCCGGGGCGGGTCGCTAGTAAAATATAAGTTAATTTTACGCGATTAAGACACACACACTTCGTAATGTCAATGTTATGTGTCGTGGGTTTCAAACCGCCTACCCTCTGCATGGCGGTCAAGTAGCCACAAAGGCTTTGGCTGCATCGGAAATATACCATGTTACCTAGTTAACTACTCTATTTAAAATCACGCGAGTGTAACTAGATGCTCAACGATCGAGATCGCACGCGATCTTCCCATCTGTATTCACGTAATTAACCTGCTTTGCAAAGCATGTGTTGAAAATAGGAGCCAATTCAATGACTTGTGCAGGTCTGAACTATGTTTAGGTATTTACAAAATAAGGATATTTATAGATGTCTATCCATTGTTATGTACCCATAGTACAAGCTCTGCTTAGTTTAGGACAAGACGGTATTGTGTGTGATAGAGTATAATTAAATTATTATTATAAAACTAGCTTTTGCCCGTGGCTTCGCTAACGTTAAATTCGGTACTTAACACAAAACTCCTTCATCGTTCGATAGTAATTTTCGTTTTAATTCTGTTCATAGGGACTAATAAGAAATATAACCGCAAGAAATATTTAAAACATTTCTGTAAACAGTATTTTTAGAGCTCCGTAGTCAAAAATGGCTAAACACGGAATCCTTATAGACGCGCTATGTCTGTCAGTCTATCTGTATGTCACAGCCACTTTATCCCGAAACTATTCAGTTTACACATTTGAAAATTGGTAGGAAGATATATTCTGTGAACCCCTTTATTTTCTATAACGTCGTACGTTATAGAAAATAAAAAATATTGAATATTAAGGGGGGCTCTTCATGCATCGACCTGACGTGGAAAATGGGTCGTTACAAATACTTTGAGGTACCTAAAACCATTGTTTCTCAAAGTCAATCGTTTGAAAGATATACGGTTTTAAAGTGGTAAAATGGGTGTGTGTGTCCCTCTAACTTTTAAAGTAAGAGAGTGACAAATCCAAAAAATATATATGCTATACATCGTTATAATAACTTCCAACGAAAATTGGTTTGAACGATATGTAGTCAGCAGTTTTTGAAATAAAGTACATCTTAAAAACCGCAAAAACAGCTTTGTCGTTTATACAAATACTATTAATAGATAGTCAAAGATAATGGCTATGGTTAGTGGATACCTCCACTACGGAACTGTTCATGAGCGAGTCTGACTCGCAACAGCGAATAGCTTTTATAATGTTTCATCCTAGGTGTTACTTGTGGCAGTTTGCTTTGGTGCACTAAGATTACGCGTTAACAGGACTGGAACACCAATGTTCAGTCTCAAGTTGCATTGCGAAGGTAGTCCTGATAATTGTAAGGAGATCAGAAACTCTATAGGGTACGAAGTAACTCGGCCAGTATTCATGACATTATCTACCGAAAGGCGCTCAACAACATCACTTTACATACAGTGAAATATCAAAGCCATGCATGCATTCGCATTTATGAGTAGAGAATATTGGTTCAGGCAGTTTAGCGTGAAATCGGTACATACATACATACACATTTTCGCATTTATACCTAATATTAGTAGGGATTAGCCAAGGCTCTTACAATAATTATTAGTTTATATTAGTACAAGCGAACGAAGTAATGACTGTGCACCATAATTATGACAATGCTGTATAATGTGACAGCACTGACCGATATAAGCACATGCGCAGCACTCAATTATTACAGCGCATGCGTTCTTACTGTCAATAGGAAGAAGGTTTGTCCCTACAAACTTCGACCCTCTCTAAAATCCCTCCCAGATTATTTTTTGCAACTAATTGTATCCTATGTGTTTTTTCTGGTTCTGAGCTACCTCCCAACAAATTTTCAGCCAAATCGGTTCAGCCATTCTTGAGTTATAAATAGTGTAACTAACACGACTTTATTTTATATATATAGACTAGCAGACCAGTGCAGATACGTTAGGAAACGGTGAAAAGTAAAAAAAAAAATACATTAGGATGAAACCCATTGGAAAAGAAAGAGAATATAGCAAAAATTTAAGGAAAAATAAATTACGGGTGATCGGAGGTCGGGAAGTGGATGGGGTTGCGATTTTAAGGGTAAAAAAAGGTTTATCTCGATTACCAGCAAAACTACAAGTCCTATAGGAAAAACGTCAATGGCAAAGTTGTAGGTAATAAAAAGATCTACAACTTTTGTATTTACACTTTATTCACACAACGTCATTATTTATGTGAAAAATTTAAATAACCAAGTTTTTGGTTTTTTATTTTTAACTTTTACAATAGTTTTTTCTTTTACACGAAATTAGGTGAAAACTTGCCTTTTTGTGTTCCAAACACACTGTTAATGTTTTTAATTTAAAATATTTATTTTTACGCCTTATTTTGACTTAATATCGAAATAAAACCCTAATTTTCAATTGAAAATTCTCACGTCAATATGTCAGCTTTTTTTTTAATTGTTCGTTGAAATCTCTACTTTCTGGTGGTGTGAATAAAATATACATTACTAAGGTAAACGTTCTCAGAAAATGCAAAGAAAGGTTGTTTCATTTCTTTGCATTTTCTGAGAACGTTTACCTTTGTAATGTATATTTTATTCACACCATCAGAAAGTAGAGATTTCAATGAACAAATCACCGAACAATTTAAAAAAATAGCTGGTATATTTACGTGAGAATTTTCAATTGAAAATTTGGGTTTTAATTCGATTTTAAGTCAAAATAAGGCGTAAAAATAAATATTTTAAATTAAAAACATTAACAGTGTGTTTGGAACATAAAAAGGCAAGTTTTCACCAAATATCGTGTAAAAGAAAAAAACTATAGTAAAAGTTAAAAATAAAAAACCAAAAACTTGGTTATTTCAATTTTTCACATAAATTATGACTATGTGAATAAAGTGTAAATACAAAAGTTATAGATCTTTTTATTACCTACAACTTTGCCATTGACGTTTTTCCCGTAGGACTTGTAGTTTTGCTGGTAATCGAGATAAACCCTTTTTTACCCTTAAAATCACAACCCCATCCACTTCCCGACCTCAGATCGCCCGTAATATTTTCCTTAAAATTTTGCTATATTCTCTTTCTTTTCCAATGGGTTTCATACTACTGTAATTTTTTATCGTTTCAAAAATTATCGACCCTGGTCTATAGAGGATGCCAGCAGCTACGCCGGCACATTTTTTTAAATTTATCTGTTTTGACCGATCCCGTGGGTATTTCGGGAAATCCCTTCTTAGTGCACCCTTACGGTCCCTAAGGACCGTATGGTCCTTAGGGACCGTAATTTCAGCTTCCTTATAGATAAGGGGCATTTCATTTTCATTAAAAGTGAAAACTCCCGGTTGGAATAAATCCTGTGTAATGGGAGACTTTAGAAATATACAACTAACGGACACAGAATACACCCAGACAGAAGCAACAATTTGTGCATCACTCAGTATTAGCGCATGAAGGAGATCGAACCCACCACACTCGGCGAAGTGTGACGCGGCAAGGCGGCCACTGAAACCACTACGCCCACCGCGCAATACAATTTCTTTCATATTGATGATTTATTTTTAGCTAGACGAAATATAATATTTATTTTTTGGCCAGTATATTCATTGTGTCTCCACGATGAAAACCCACTAAGGGCAGTAGACACGGAGAGTCAAAAAGCGGGCTCATTGGCTTACCACTCTTACTACTGGGTAGGCATGCGTCCATTCGTGAGACAAAAAGCGGGCTCATTGGCTTACCACTCTTACCACTGGGTAGGCATGCGTCCATTCGTGAGACAAAAAGCGGGCTCATTGGCTTACCACTCTTACCACTGGGCAGGCATGCGTCCATTCGTGAGTCAAAAAGCGGGCTCATTGCCTTACCACTCTCACCACTGGGTAGGCATGCGTCCATTCGTGAGTCAAAAAGTAGGCTCATTGCCTTACCACTCTCACCACTGGGTAGGCATGCGTCCATTCGTGAGTCAAAAAGCGGGCTCATTGCCTTACCACTCTCACCACTGGGTAGGCATGCGTCCATTCGTGAGTCAAAAAGTAGGCTCATTGGCTTACCACTGGGCATGCATGCATCCACATTTCCTGTATTATTGAATCACCGACACCAGTATTAGTTGCAGCTCAGCCACGGTCTAAAAAATCAGTATTAAAAATCAATGGTTCCGTGCGTTGGACAGACGTCACTCCCGCATCAGTGAACACCACCCGAACATCGTGTTTTATGCGAAATATACAAAAACAATAAACAAAAATATTGCGATACTGCAGCAAATAAAATATTCAATCGTTAAATAGCATCAAAAATTGTTGTGAAATATTTTTCTTTGGAAATATACTATATTTTTTCAACGGACCGATTGTGTACAAATATTTTTATGTTTAAACAATTTTTAGCAATAGATTCCGTCAATATTTTTATTGAATGAGGTGAATATCTCTTGTACCTACATGTGATCTGTTTACGTTGTAGTAAATTGACGATATTATAAACCGATCCATTTTTATTACGGAACAAATGCTCGGCACTCTAAAATGAAAGGAATACTCATTGAAATACAAAAATAAACCGAAAAAATATTGAAACTAAATACTATTCCTTTTGCAATTAGTTGTACAAAGCGAAGCGTTACCCCAGTGAAGAGACTGGGAACGCACACGCTTCGCCGGATTTCAATCCACTTGCCGTGAATTTGAACCCGATACCCTCTGCATGGCAGTGTCTTAGTATCTTTACTAGGCTAAAAAATTACTTTGTTTCAAAATAATTTCAGATTTACTTAGAATAATAGATAATATAATCTATGGTAGAGAAGGCACGCATATTAACTAATTTAATAAGAAGCTAGAGAGCTTCACTACATAGTATAAAACAAAGTCTGTCTTCTGCCTGACTGTCCCTATGTATGCTTAAATCTTAAAAACTACGCAATGGATTTTAATGCGGTTTTTTAATACATAGATTGATTTAAAAGAAAGTTTAATAGATATAATTAACACAGGCGAAGCCGCTGGCGACGTCTAGTCTGATTATATTACTTAGTAAGAAGCTAGTGAGCTTCTGATTATATAAGTTAGTAAGAAGCTAGTAAGCTTCTGAATATATTATTTAGTATACGTGTCTTTCTCTACCATAGATTATATTATCTAGTATTCTAAGTCAATCTCAAATTATTTTAAACATAGATTTTTTAGCGGCGATAGCCCAGTGGTGGACGTAAAGGACTGTCGAGACGATGGTCTCGGGTTCGATCCCAGGCTCACACCTCTGACTTATGTGTGCATTATAAATTAATTATCGCTCACCTAATGATGTGTCCGGTAGATGGCAATAGGCTCGCCCCCTATTACATTGTAACCGAAGCATAACTGGCGAAGTGTGGGTGTGTAATGCAATTCTGCCTACCCCTTCTGGGATAAAAGGCGTGAAGTTTTGTGTAGTTTATGTTATTCTTTTCAAGCTAGGTGTCTTAGTCTTCTTACTACCCTGAAAAGAGACATCCGAAATAAACTCAGAGGTCTCGTCTCTTTCACGTATAGTTAATGAGTTTAACTATACGTGAAAGAGACGAGACCTTAATCGCTGCAACGCAACTATTGACTCAAAGTTACGTGGCCGATATTGATTTTACCGCGGACCCTAGACAAATGGCGGAGGCTTTTAGCTAAGTTCCGGGAGTGCATCGGGAGTCCTGACGTCACTTCCGCCCTGTCCAGACAGGTGAAAGTTTAATGTCTGTCATGTGTACTTACTTACTAGCTTTGATCTACAATTGTGGGTCTAAGTTATAATGGAATATATTTAAAGTTTAAGATAGATTCGTTGGTCTTCTACATACACATGTCTTCGTTGCGTGACAACTTTTTCTGGAAGTGTCGCTGTCTTTAATGTTTTGAGTTATACTTAATAATATATTGAATCGCTAAATAGAGTATTGGCCTTATCTAATTTAATTTTTTTTACCCGAAGGGGTAGGCAGAGGTGTTATATTACACCCAAGTTTCGCCATGAATCTTTAGGTCCCACGTAATAGGGTGCGAGCCTATTACCGCTACCGGGCGCATCACCAGACTCCGTGCTGCTACTGAGAGTTCGAAAAAACCCAGTAACACTTTTGCCCGACCCGGGAATCGAACCCGGGACCTAAGATCAGCAGTCGCATACGCTATCCACTGGACCACGGAGACAGTCATGGCCTTATCTGTACATATTATAAAACGGAGAACCCTATTCGTCCTATTTTTATAAACTCAAACATTACCGAACGGATTTTTGTACGGCTTTCTTTCGATAACATACAATGTGACTTCTGAAGCAGGTTTAGATGTACAATCAAACAAGTTGGCGCTGGATCAGTTTGAAAAATATTCCCTTGGCTCGCTCATAGAGTCGAGGCACACTAGAAATTGATTTTGTATACCAGTGTCAATGTGCGTGTAAAGTAGCACTGGAAGCGACGATATCTTGCTAAGCGATTTTCGCCCTTATGGTAGTCTGGCGGGAAGTTGTTCGACTGTACATAATTCACGCGGACGGAGCCGAGGGTAAATTCTAGTGACCAATAAAAACAACTTGTGGCGCACCAATTATTCAACAATAATCCTGCATCACAATTTGTAATCAGTTTGACAGACTAACGAGTGGAGTGACTGATTTGACTTACTTTTATATAGCACACACAAATTGTGATTTATTTTTATTTATCTAGAGGGTGGGTGCATAGCGTTCCCACCAAGAACTTAGGGTCCCAAGCCAACCTCATCTGCAATTGGTGCACGTGCCGATCAAAAGCCTCGCCACCTATTTCGTGGGATCAAAACACTGGCGAAAAGTGGGCGTTTAATATGCCTCTGCCTATCCCTTCGGGGAAATAGGCGTGAGTCTATGTATGTATGTGTATTATCTAGATGATAAAGTATATCCAGAGGTGTTAAACTATGCTTAATGGGTTTTTTGACTAGGCCCGCTTGACATCACTATGTCTAACAGCCAAAAATATAAACAATCACACCAATATACACCCGCTTGCTTATTTTAAAATAAAGAAACTGCTCACCGATTGATTAAGACCAGTCTTGAATAAAGCGCTCTTCTAAGTCGGTTCAAAGAGCATAGTGATAAAACTGTGCAGAGGTGTCTAATCCCATTAATTTAAATGTACAGGTTTTAGTTTATTTAAATGTAATCGTAGCTATACCGTTACGTAGGTACGTTACGTCTGATGCGCAAATAATAAAAAATAATACCTTGTACAGCTCCAAGGTATTAGGCTCAGTTCAAGTCAATATGGAATACTTATTTTTTATTATAGACTCACGCCTGTATCTCCGAAAGGGACGGCAGAGGAGTAATATTTATACCCACATTTTACCATGATTTATTTAGGTCCCACGTAATAGGGGGCGAGCCTATTGCCGTTATCGGGCACATCACCAGACTCCGTACTGCTACTGAGAATTCGGAACATTCCAGTAACACTATTGCCCGACCCGAGAATCGAACCCGGGACCTCCAATCTGCAGACGCATCTGCTATCCATTGCACCACGAAGGCAGTCGCCATCACGCCCTATAAACAAGAAAAGCCAAGAAATAGGTAGAGCACGTCACTCCAACAATTTATTGAAACTTACACAAATGTGGTTGTTCCTTTTATTTACAGTAGGTTATTTACATTGTTTTGGGGTACGAGTGCTGGTATTTTGCCTTTTTGTTGTTTCATTGGCGTGAATCTCATGGCTTACACTTTTTCCACATCCCTGTGTCTTTAACAAGGAAGATTAAATATACATGCGCCCATATATTCTCGGATTACGATAAGTTTGTACAACGATAACACATGTGCGTGGATTCTTAATTGGCTATTGTGAGGAATTGTACGCAGATGTCTCTGCAGTATCACCAAACCTCCACCATAGCGTAATGGACACTCTTATTGAGCCAGACATTTTAAGATCGGAAATCGAGCAAGCTCTGAAGAAATTAAAATCAAACAAATCAGCCGGTGGTGACTGTATTTTTGCTGAAGACTTAAAACTCATAGGAGAGACCGGAGTACGCATCTTTCAAAGCATAGGCATAGGCAATCAGATATGGAGCACAGGTAAATGGCCCAGTGACTGGCAGAACTCCATTCTTGAACCAGTGCACAAGAAGGGATCTACAAATTCTTGCGAAAACTACAGGACTGTGGCGCTAATATCCCACGCAAGCAAAGTTCTGCTGTATATTATAGACGAACGCCTCAAAGGTAACCTACAGTGGCAAATACCAGCAGAGCAAGCGGGTTTCGTTAGAGGGCTGTACCTCGCCCTCTAACGAAACCCGCTTAGAGAACAGATTTTGAATGTCAGGCAGATCATTGAGAAGTGCCGGGAGTTCAGCATTCCAATGCTGATGTGCATCGTCGACTACCCGAAGGCATTTGATTGTGTCAGATGGGAATGCTTATGGAAGATCCTAGTGGACATGGGAGTACCCAGGCACATCATCAGTCTCGTCACAAACCTCTACCAAGATGGCAATACTGTTGTTAAGGTCAATAATACTCTATCGAAGCCGTTTAAGCCCCAAAAAGGAGTTAGACAAGGGTGTATTCTGTCTCCGATTCTCTTCAACATCTACGGAGAGTATAACATGAGACGGGCTCTTTACGGTTGGGAAGGTGGAATCTCAATTGGAGGCAAAAAAATCAGCAACTTGCGATATGCAGATGACACTACTCTCTTCGCGTCGTCAGAGCAGGAATTGGCTGATCTGCTATTCAGAGTGAAGAGCGCGAGTGAATCTAGCGGCATTCGGCATAGTGTGTTTAAACATTAAATACCTATGTGTTGCCCGCCGCCCACGTTTGCACGTCTTTCATTGGTCGTGGTCGTCGCGTGGCCAGTCTCCCTGCAAAGAGAAATACCTACTACCCTCCCATAGAATATCAACGTAAAGTAACCGTATCTATTCCCTTGCATTTCATTCGGAGAGTGAAAGTGCCAGATGAGTGAAAAAGGATGGGGCATCCTTTTTCTTTCTTCCCCATCCCGTCATCCTATTTCTTTTCCTATCCCAAACGGCCGGCAACGCACTTGTGACCCCTTTGGTGTTACGGGTGAACCTGGTTTGCTCGTTTGCTACCTTTTATGAAATTAAAAATCACGAGTATATAGCACAACAAAATTGGCCCAGTCAGCCAAAAATTAAATAAACTTTATTTTTGAACTTTTAATACAGTTCTCTCATTTACAGTTTCTGCCTAACGCCGTGTCTACTTTAATTTTTTTTATAATCTACGTCATCTCCGCCCAAGGCGCAGCAATTACACAGCGAAGGAATCCTAAACCGTCGTACTTAGATGTTTTTCGTTTATTTTCAACCCCATTTGTTCGTTGGAACCCGACTCGGCTCACTTACTAATTGGTGCGAGCTCCTGAACCGATATTTTGAACAAATTCCCGACAATTCGAAAATGATTGCGATTAGTAAAATTGTTTTGATGGTTTTGTCTTTTTCGTTGGATATTGTTAGACTTTAATTGGGGTATAACGAAGGCTTGAAATTTTATTTTTATTACTGTTTTATCTGTATTCCAAGTAAAATAAAAAAGCTTGGAAATAAAGATTGTTACGTGATACAGCGTACTTTGCTTCCCTTTAAGAAGAGAAAAGGTATAGGAGGAGGAGTGGGATGAGGAAGAAGCAAAAGAGGATGTAGCCTCCGGCACTCTTACTCACCGAACAAAATACAACGGTATAGAAACTGATACTTTACGTCAATTCTGTGAGACGGTAGTACTTCCCCGGTGGAGCCGGCCCATTCATGCCGAAATCAGCAAGGCACAAGAAAGATTGGGCCTACTATACCACGTTGGCCAAATGGATTGGCATTTGGTTTAATGTCGAGTTTCTCGTTTCTTCCACAAGATACTATTTGCTTCGTATTTTCCTTAGTCACCTCTTACAACTCCAGCGGAATAAAATGAGTGACACTTTATAGTCCCAATCCGCCACCACACACGGACCTTTCGAAAATGTTACATTAGAATCATCATCATATCAGCCGACGTCTACTGCTAAACAAAGGTCTTCCTCAAGGCTCTTCATAGACCGACCTTGAAACATTAAGATTATAATCATCATCAGCCTGCCATAGTCCACTCCTGGTTATAGTCCTTTCCAATGGCACACCATCGAGCCCGATGTTCGGCTTTTCGTGTGCAGCCGCTGCCAGTCACTTTGCATATATCGTCACTCCACCTAGCTGGTGGACTACCTACCACACACACTCCACACACTTATTAGGAACATTAAATAATTACGACTCAACTCAACGTATGTAAGTAATTGCTAGGCAGTAAATACGAGAACTCACATGTGTATTAAACCTTCGTAGAATAAAAGACTCGCCTCTGAAACAAGTACAGTGCTCTTTTTCTGGAATTAAGAGCAATTTTCTTAGTGATTTAACCGCATCTAACAGGTCGGGCTCAGTTTCCAAGGAATACTACACTATAATGAATGTTAACAAGCGTCTGGTCCGCGTTCGATGGACTGAAATTATCTACAGAAGCTTTTAGAATATAATCAGTAGACTATGACGTAAGCAAACTACTATGTGTGCTAAACATATACATTGTATAACATCCACACTCACTCAACTATTTTGTGCAGTGGCGTAGCGTGGGGGGGGGGCCGGGGGGGCCATGGCCCCGGGCGGCACATTTAAGGGGGCGGCAAAAGAGGCCGCGAAAAAAAAAATTGTAACTATGTGCGCGCACTGACTCGATCTAAGTAGGACCGCGCGGCAGCGCTTGCGCTGGAGGAACTAGGCAAGGGCGGGGTGAAGTTGAGTCCTGTCGAAGTTAGCAAGGACCGAGCTTTCCCGAACAGAACAACAATTGAAAACAAAATAAGTTTCATTATGTGAAGAGTTTTTCCGGATATGGGTGTATTTTTTAATTTTGTCACGGTAATCCATAGTTTTTGTTGATCAGTTCTTTAATGGATTAATATTCCGGTGATCTGCGAGCGTATTATGAGTTATTTATTAATCCATATCAGGGCCGAGCCGTGCTGTGTGCTATGTGTGCGACGTAACAGGCGCCATCGCCAGAGCAAATAAGGCCACTGCGTGCCGATGAAATGCCAGCGTTAATTATTGAAATTATTTTTGATTTGCTTCTTACTACTACACAATTTTTATTGTTGAATAGGCAAGAAGGCAGCTACAAGTCTCCCAAGACAATAGTCACACTTGCAGTTTAACTTTAAGCTAAGCACTTGAATTTGGACTCCAATGTTTATGAGCTTTGTGTTAAAATCAAAGCCAATTATTTGACATACTTATTACAAATGCCTTCTGCGAATTTTTGGACGCAGCTACGTGGGACGTGACGGGGGTTTTGTCCAAAAACTTACAGATTTCGCCTCAAATCCTTATTTTTGCGAAAATAGGGAGTAGGAGTAAATGCTGTTAACCGGTGACGGGCAAGAAAGTCACCGGTGCGAAAAGCTACGCTCTGCGGCGCCCTTCATGGCGCTCACGAACAGAACAACAGCACAAGTTCTCGGTCGCCCCACTATTCGGAGGAGGATGCCATTACCCAAGGGTAATGACATCCTCCTCCGAATTAGTATTAGATAAGTTGGCCTGAATCTAGGTTCAGGCCAACTTAACTAATACTAATATATAAAGCTGAAGAGTTTGTTGTTTGTTTGCTTGAACGCGCTAATCTCAGTAAATACTGGTCAAATTTGAAAAATTCGGTTTTAGATAGCCCATTTATCGAGGAGGGCTATAGGCCATAACATCACGCTACGAGCTACGGGTGCGGAGCATTAGCCTTCAATAACGCAGGTGTAGCCGCGGGCTCATCTAGTGAACGTATATGGGGAGAAAATTCAAACCATAATTTTATTCTGACTTTGAAATATCCAAGAGGAGCATAAAGTTATTTCAAAGATGCTTGATGTATATAATTATTACAATTTACACCTTATTTAAAATAGTTTGGTGTTTTTCTTTGACAACGGTCTACGCCTTTAAAATTGATTGCCTTAAAATAAGGCCACAATTCCCGGCAGCTTCGTTTTTACCGGCCAAGGACGTGGTGGCGGGTACGGCGGTGCATGTTCTCCTGAAGACTACCGGGCTACGGCAGGCTACCTAAATCAATTATACTGTATACTTTGCGACCTACAAAGAACGTAATCCACGGCAAAAGAATACCTCGCCTAGCTCAAGGTAGAATAAAGTCACATAAAGTGGCACATACTGGGGTTATCTGAAGTCCGAAGACAGGGGGAGAACATGGTTACACTAGACTCAGGTATGTTAACTTCGAGAACGTACTCTTGGGGTGCTGGTCAGGAGCAACAGTATGTAGAAGTCGGTAGTGTGTCGACCCGGGTAGCGTACCTCGTACTTAAACTCACCAGGTGCGGCCTAAAGGGGATGATACAAGTATATGCGCCGAAATTAACTCACCCTGACGAGATGGCTGTACCAGGACACTGTTATGGCGATATCTAGTAAGACCAAAGCTCAATACTTCAACGCGAAAGTGGAAATACAAGAACGTGGAGAAACGAAAATGATACGAGAATCACAGGGCCAAATGCTAGTTAACTTCGTCGTAGCAGAGGGGTTTTTCTTAATGAACACCTTTTGTAAGAAGAAGCCTCACAGGCAGTGGATTTGGCGAATCCTCGATAATGTGACAAGTAAGGTGAAAGACTACATAACGACGGACCAGAAGCACATATTTAAAGACGGTGATCAATACGATAAACACCTGAAGCAATCACCAACCAGTAGGAGGCTCTCTTAATATGAAGCCTAACCTCAGATCTACATTGCTCCTCCCACCGACAGCTTTAAGCTGGAGACGGCCACAGTGGTCAAGGTACTAGGAGATTGGCCCCGAAAGATTTGCTCCGCATAGAGAAAAAACAAGGAGTCTAAAGCCAGCCGAGACTCTCGAACTAATGAGGAAAAGACGCGAGATGCCATCCTGTCGGCCGTCTTTGCCGGAAGGACGGGCCGTAAAACGACAAATACGAAATCTTACGCGACGAGACCTCCGAAGCTCTAACACTCGGGCCATCGAGGCTGCGATCGAAAAAACCCCGAGGATCATAAGTCTTCGCTCTGCAGTTGAGGCGACACATCACACTGTCAAAGACACTACGATCGCGGATGGCCGCAACTTCAACTCAAAGATCGAGATTCTCGAAGGCGTTGAAAGGTTTTATCGACACTTGTTTACCTCGCGGGCAGACAGAACAATTGGACCTAGCACCGACGACCACGGTGGCTCTTAAAAACAACAAAGCACCTAGTGATGACGGAAATCCATCGAAATTTAACTTAAGTGTAGTGCGCGACCTATTAACACCGCTTAGAGCTGCCACGTTTTGCCGTAAAATTATTATACTCTATGATATTCGTGCAATTGAGACGAATCAAACGACAACTTTTTTTTAAAAACCTTTACCTATACTTGTTCCTTGCTTTACGCCGTTTAGGCTGTAAAGCCAAATGACATAGGTACCTACTTATAAACATACAAAGATACCAACGTTACACTTCTGCTGAAACATTGGGGTAAAAAGGGGGCGGCTAATTGCCGAGCGGCCCCGGGCGGCAGGAACCCACGCTACGCCACTGATTTTGTGTAAGTACATCTCGAAGACAATGACACTGACACAGTTTTTTTAACGAAATGAGATTAAGTTTGAAGTGACTCACAATTGTGTTGGTATTCTGCTAACCTTATGGCCAATTTCACCGCTGTCTGATAAGTAGCTATTCAATCAATTTGTCAGATAAGTCATACCTATTTCATTTAAATAGGGATTATTATTTCCATTCAGAGGTTATGGTGGTGACTGTCATTATCGTCTAATTAGACACGTATAGTTCGACATTGGCACATAGTTTGATACTTTGTTCAGTTTACTATCTAGTCGCGATATCATTCAATAAATTTATGGGAATATCATTAATTATGACACAAATATAACACTGCACTTTGAACAAATATATTTACGAGAATAGGCCCTCTGAACGTAAATATTCAATTCAATTTATAAAAACTCTGTGATAAACACACAAAACATGCACTACTCGAAAAAATTACGGATACGCTTTCTGTGACCGGCCACCCATCCATTAAACAGGCGGCGACTACGACGCTTATGCGCACAAATATACTTATTCGACCGAAATTGTTACCACATGTTAGTTTATTACATTTGATAGTACATTAAGGCGAGGTTGCAGTACTTTTTAAGATTTTTGAACGTCTGAAAGTCCCATGAACTATGATATTTTTAATGAATAAAAATTAAAGTATAAAAGTTGAACATATCTTCTAGTAAATCGTAAAGATAGAAACACGATTTGGAATGATTGGCTCGATAAAAAAAAAAGTCAAACATGGCACTAAATCACAATTTTAAACGTGTACTGCTTAGAGATTCCATAATGAATTTATATGAAAGTATTATCAATAGAAACAGCTCTTTATTTTAAAATAAATGGTAAAGACAGATTTCGTAATTTCGTTATCATTTTTCTCCAAGAAAAAAAATAGTCAAAATGTTGGCATTATATCGCTCGCCGGCCGTTCATCAGTGCCTGTCTAGGCGTGATTGAGGGCGGACGTACGTCGTTGCTCCGCAAAATCCCCCTCCACCCCCGCATGTACGTTTTCGCAAAAGTACAAAGTAATTCGTATTCCAAACTCAATCGTTCAAACCATAGACATACTAATAAGAAACCGTAGACAGGTTACTGACAAGGTAACATGACGGAGCTTACGAGTGGCACCCATCACGAAAAGCGTACGCACACTAATATAAATATGTCAAAACGACACACTAAGAATTAGATAAGAAGTGTAAGTGAGATAGCACATCTAATCGCAAGCGCGAAATAGAGATAAACATATACTCTCTGGACCGATGCGCATTGTGACATCATGCTGACCGTTTCACAAACAATAATTTGACTCAGATGCGACATGATCACTTTGTCTGTCTTGAGTAAATTCAATTCGCCTCAAAGTAAATTTGATTAATTCATTTAAGGTAGGGAAATAAAAAGTCGATATGATTTATTTATAACATTTATTAAAAAAGTATATTTTATTCTTCTCATTTCATTCAATGGAAACCTAAAACTGTACGTTAATATAAAAACTGTGCGCTTCGGACCCACCGTAGCCCTGGCAATACCCCTGGGGGTATGGTGGGTCTTTTAAAGCTTAACCGTACTCCTGGCTGAAATGCTCGTAGTGTTATACCAACGTGCTACGTGGACATTAAACTGAACAGTGTTATCTCTCGTATGATAATGACTTACTACTTACGTTTTTGTATTTTTAGACAAGCGAAGACAAGAGCTAGTACGATGATATAGTGCAACAAGAAGATAAATTAGAGAATAAAACGTTTAGTTACTGCTAATGGTTATAATGCTTTGTATATTATAGGTATAATCTGTGGTACTGTTGAAGATCCGTCATGATGACGGGTCTTCATCCTTGCGCTGTCGAATCATTCCCACTAGTTCTATTGAACAGTTCTATGATAGAACTAGTGATACTTTTTTTCCCACTAGTTCTATTAGCACAACTTGATGAGAAGAATAGAACTAATGGGAAACAGTTATAGGAAATTTACCACTAGTTCTATGTACGTTTTACAAGGGTAGTGTCACAACACCGCGCTCACATATCCGAATAAATATGTATGTATAAAAATGTGTTAAACAAATGAACGTCTACAAAACAATTAAACGTCTACAAAACAAATGAACGTCTACAAAACAAATGAACGTCTACAAAACAAATGACTTCCAGAAAGTGATCAGCTATCGATAGTGATTGCAAAAAACAGGTGCATGCGATTTTCGACCTTATTGAATACCCTTGTAAAAACATACATAGAACTAGACTGGGACATTTCCTATTACTTATCCCATTAGTTCTGTTCTCCTCATCAAGTTGTACTAATAGAATTAGGACAGTTCTATCATAGAATTGTTCAATACTACTACTATACTGGGAATGATACCACAAAATAGTAGAACTTGAAATTAACGAACTGAAATTAATAAACTAATTACACAACAATATTATCTGGGAGTACGGTTAAGCTTTGAAAGACCCACCATACCCCCATGGGTACTGCCAGGGGTACGGTGGGTCGGCAGCGAAAACTGTGCAGTACAATCTACTTAGATGTTTAATACTAAAAGGAGAAAAACAAGAACAAGTGAATGGACTTTGATCATCCGTCAATGTTTGTAACTTACGTATGATTTTGTATTTCTATAATAATAATACATTGTGTTGATTCAGCCTCAAATCACTTTTATTACTTGACAAAAACACACATCAGTATTTTATTATTACGAATGTCCCATCTGGATATTTTGTTTGTTAGTCTTTGAACACGCACAATACTGCTTCTCTTTTACACTCGCTAAATGCCAATTTTTTTATTCATTCTATTATTTGTGATACTGAATTTATTATAAATTGTAAATAAAACCCTGTCATATTGTAATACTCATGAATGAGAAGTGATTCCATAACTTTTAGTCTTTTTCCTACTATAGTTTGTGCAAAATCTCATTACACACGACGGCATTTTCAAATGTAACGTACACACACGCGAGTAAAAGAGCGAGCGCTTCCGACCGCAGCGCGTACGCGACTAAAGTGTGCCACTTTTGAAGTTCGCATAACTCATCTACGGTTTTTTTTAAGCTGCGCTGTGGCACACGCACACACGAAACCCCCCTCCCCTCCCCCCGCTCACTCGCTGACGCCACCGCCGTGTTTTTGTTTTTGCGGGGGGTGAGGTCGAGCTACGCACTGTACTGCAACCTCGCCTTAAACTTGATACGAATGCATTGTTACAAAATATAGATGGGCCAAGTCCGCGCCGGTAAAGTTTAGATTGGGTTCCGTAGACCATTGTTTGGTGCCGATCTACTACCTGTGTTCTAAATATAGCTTCATAATGTACATGCAGTTCAACATGTGTTCCAAATAGGTACAAATGGTATATTTCTGGACGAAAATATCAATGTATGCATTAGCTAACTAGCTCAGCTTCTGTACCTTAGGTAGGTACTTTCGCAAATAAATGATCTAAACAAACTTAATGAAAGAGGAGGTTCTCAATTAGACTGTTGTTTTTTACAAAAGTAGGTACTTGTTACAACATAACTTTTCACTAAGTGGAACAATTTTGAAAATTGATTTTCTGTTTGAATGCTTTAAAATGTTTTTAAGATTTGACGAGTAACATTTTAGTTTTTAGGTACCCATTTTCCGCTTTTTAGTGTACCCATACCTAGAGGAAAATTGGATTGAATTTGAACCCGCTGAGACGCTCTGCGTAGCTATAGTAGTATATTATGTAGTATAACCACTAGGCCTATAGCGACTTAATAGTTTCTAAGAGACCTACGTACTTTATTTATAAGGATTAATAAAATATTATCACATGTATATTTCGGTTATCAGATTTCGTCCCTTCTCTGACCTGTTGATAAGATCTAACAAAGGGTGGATTTGATACTTTTCCAATGCGAAGAAAGAACAAATATAATATTATTTTCAATATTTTGCTGCGGTCATCGAAAATATAGTATTGGCCTACACAAATTGATTGATACCAGTAACAAACTTTTCCCTAAATTTATTGGAAACTTATATAATACTTAGAAAAAATATGTTCGAATTAATATCTTTAGTCTGTTGCAACAGACAATAACAATTGAAATCAAACTACGGTTAACGAATTCTATCACGATGTATAAGTTTTAAAGATATTACATTTAAACCGAATGATCTTAAGATTTAACGATAAAATCAGTACAATTTGATTTCACAGTGTAACATTCGCGGCAACCCAAGAAAATACTAAACTACAACAACATTTCCATCCAAATACTCCTATATATTCGTAAAACGATAGTAGCCGACCAGAAGCCCCGGAATTCTAATTAACAAATAGCTTCATCGAATATGATTCATTCATAATTACTTGTGTGGAATTTCATCTACTAACAAAAGCAACTGTCGTACAATCGCGTAGACTAAGCATGCATACAACCCGAATGCGTGCAAAATACCTCCTGCTGCCTATTTAGGCTAAAGTACAGTTGCCAACAGCAGCTCCTAATATGTGTTTATGGATGTTATCAAGTGGGCCAACAACTGTGTGTGTGTGCCATAATAACGTTTTTTTTAACCAGGTGGAAAATCCCTTCGGATCTCCGACTTTTGCGGCAATGAGAGCCGGAGTATGTGGTGTTACCACTAAAAACCACCTCGACTTTCTCATGTACCCGTGTGTTGGAGGGTCGGGTATCACCGAAGCATTCGTCGCAACCCTCCGACGGGTATTGGCCCGCCAGATGGTCAGGCGGGCCCCGAACCAAATCCCTTTGGCGGCGGATGAAGGTGTTGGGCTCCGCCGCCAAAACACCCAGCGGCCGCAGAGGATAGGGAGGACGGCAACGCAACACCACATCTCCTCTTCCTCTGAGGCCCCACCGCGACGCAACAATGGTGCGCCCCCATTTGGCCGCGGGAGATAGGGCGCGCGGCAACGCAACACCGACCCGCCTCTCCTCCCGCGACCGCACCCGACTGTGAGGGACCCCCGCACCCGCACTTTGGACGCATCCTACGCAGGCCTCACCCAAGACCACGTGGAGCGTCCCCTCCCGGGATCGCGCTTAGCTTCACCGTGGCTGTACCTCAAACCCACGGTTACTGAGCCCCTCCACCACGACAAGGTGGAGATCCCACGGGGGGGATGTGCCATAATACCTGAGTTGGGTCTTGATTCCTTAAGTTTACTTACTTTATATAGATACAGAAGGAGATATAAAAAAATGACAATTTAATAATTTCAAAATGCACTATGTCCATCATCACCATTATCCAAGTGTCATCCCAGTTGCGATCCGGGGTCCGTTTACTAGATTAGACTGAATATAAGCTAAAATGGCTCTCTCTCTCTCTGGCTCAGAGAACACTGTGGGCGCGAGTTTAAAACGGAGCGAAACATCGAGAAGCAGACCAAAAAAGATTTTAGATCATTCAATTTAAAATATCTCTAAACCCAATATATTATACCAATAGAATCCGTTAACCGTGAATTGAGTTCAAAAAAGATCAAACTTAAAATCATTGCCAACCCAAAAAATAAACACGATTAGAAACGGAAAACAGAGTTTTGATTTAAAACTTCGGACATTGATGCATCATGCATCTATATTAATGTTATATTACCGTAAACACTACAATATTAACAGAATTATAACTAACAGAAATTGTAACTCTATTTGCTATAAAATTATTCTATTTATGATTTGAATAATTCAAATTTTGAGCAATTACCAATTCTAACATAGACCACTCGTGTGCGCGATAGTACCGGTTCGTACTGGCCGATAACCGTATGCATCAATTATTCGAATCTGTTGTCAGTATTAAAAGCAATCGGAACGGCTAGCCAATTTAATTTCCCCGCTCATATTTAGCGATTACTCGTCGATCGCAATTAAACATACATTACAGTTTGTAATATCAAATAATTTATGAGTAAATAACATTGTTAATTTATTTACGAAGCAATGATTGTTAATGACTTTTTGGCTTTTGATATCGAGTAAGGCAAATCTGTGAGTTTTTGGGCACTCGCATTCCATTGATTGGATGTGAAAATTAACGTAATCATACTCTCATAATTTATTACAGCGAATATTCTGCGGAATTTAAGCGCTTTGTTTAAATTTAAGCTGTTGTAAACTGACTGGATACTAATGTAGAATTTGTATAAGCGTACACGCGTATGGACATTATACGATGTGTTTCATCTCAATAGATTGGGTAGGTACAGTCAACTACATAATTCCATATACATATACATGCTTTTATATCTGCTATGCTTTTAAACAACAAGTGTTACTGGGTTTTTCCAAATTCTCAGTAGCAGCACGGAGTCTGGTGATGTGCCCGGTAGCGGCAATAGGCTCGCCCCCTATTACGTGGGACCTAAAAATTCATGGCGAAATGTGGGTGTAATATTACACCTCTGCCTACCCCTTCGGAGATCCAGGCGTGAGTCTATAAAAAAAAATGTCCACCGCCGATATTTCAATGTTCTATTATTTTATCAAACTACTTCGCCCGCGGCTCTGACCGCTTGAATTATACACCTAAACCTAAACCTTCCACAGAAATCACTATCATCATCATCAGCCTTTAATAGTCCACTGCTGAACTAGGCCTCTGCTTTGAAAGGAGCAATTGGCCTACTATACCACGCTGGCCAAACGGGTTGGTATAGGGTTTGTATCAAGTTTTCCTTCTCTTACAGTGCTGTTCTCTGCACAATATGCTCCCTCTGTCGGCTCTTACGTCACCCATGGGATGATATGGGATGGTGACATTCCGTATTCTTAATCCGTCACCACACGGACTAGAAATCCCTATATTAGCTTACAAATATCCGTTCGGTATTTTTTTTTTGTTTATCGCGTTCATACCAACAGACAGGACAAAAGTTGAATTAATTTTATAATAAGTACCTATAGATGAGAAATATAAGCAGCGGTAGCCGTGTGGAGAGACCGACAGACTGGTACACAAGGGTTCGAATCCACGGCACGCACCAATGATTTTTCGAAGTTAAGTGCGTATTAAATTGCTAATTATCGCTTGCTAAGCGGTGAAGGAAAATATCGTGAGGAAACCTGCATGTCTGAGAGTTCTCCATGATATTCTCGAAAGACATGTAAAGTCTGCCAACCCGCACTTGGCCAGCGTGGTGGACTATGGCCTTACCCTTCTCATAGTAAGAAGAGGCCCGTGCCCAGCAGTGGGACAGCATATAGGGCTGATGATGATGACCTATAGATGGATTGGCATGTATATTCCTTGGGGATCGTAAGGGTGCACTAAGAAAGTAAAACGGGATCGAGCAGAAACGGTTAAAGTAAAGCAAAGTACGGGCGTAGCTGCCGGCATTCTCTAGTAATATAATAATAATATAAGTATTAACCATTCAATATAGACTGCCTCCGTGGTCCGGTGCATAGCGTATGCGTCTGCTGATCGGAGGTCCCGGGTTCGATTGCCGGGTCGTTCAAAAGTGTTACTGAGTTTTCCCGAATTCTCAGTGGCAGCACGGAGTCTGGTGATGTGCCCGATAACGGCAATAGGCTCGCCCCCTATTACGTGGGACCTAAAAATTCAGTGTGAAATGTGGGTGCAATATTACACCTCTGCCTAACCCTTCGGGGACAACGGCGTGAGTCTATAAAAAAATATATTAACCATTCGTGGTAATTAGTAGTAATTACTATACGAACTCGTCCGTTGTCTGTAACATCATTAGGCGGCCGCATTAGCGCCGGCCAAGTTAACAACGCGAGACACCGGATAGTAAGTGCCACTTAATTTAGTTATGTCCCTCTAAGCTGCTCCAAATCTATCTGTTGTTTGTTTCCTTTGTTATTCGTGTTTGCGACTAGCTTTGGACAAAATACTGAGCTTCTTATCATTATGAGAGAGGTTAGGCCATAGCCCACCCTCCTAGCTAAGTGCGGGTTGACAAACTTATAAAGTAGATCATCTTACGAAAATGCTATGGAGAGCGCTTTCCAGTTTTTTTCATGAGTTTAGATTAGTTTAGATAATTAACAAATGAATACGCACTTACTTTCGAGAAGTCAATGATGCGTGCCGTAGATTCGAAACCAAAACCCTCTGCGTAGCAGTCTATCGGTCTCTCCACTATGGCATCGCTGCTTTGCCCCACCATCATTTGCGACCGCAAAATTTTACAAACAACTTCATGTCAGGATGAACTAATTCCGTCATTATTAAAAAAAATATCATCGAAACATGAAAAGATTGTCCTAGAAAATCGTAGCATCCAGTTGCGGCAGATAGCTGAATTTTAAGACATCAGAAAGAATGACTAAGCGACTACAACAGCGACCAATGATTTGTAGATTAACAAGGAAAGCGTGCGGTGGATGCCGAAAATGCTTACGCCGCTGGACAGGCCGCGGCGGTAAAGCTCATGGCCACTGATTCGGATTGTGAAGGAATTTTTTTCATCAAGTACCAGCTAAATATTCTACATTGAACACCATAGTGATAACTACCAGCTTTCTGGACAACAGTGCTTCTGAAGCTGTTGAGAAAAGGAGAGCCAAGCTAGCGAGTCTTGTTGTAGCAAAACAATGTGCCCGGAATTACTGTCCGTGTTGTAAAGCGTGGCCTCGCCTCGTTGACACAGGATTTGAAGAAATCAAGCAACCTTCTCACCCTTGGCCATTTGGCTAACGATTATTTAAATTTCATCTTTTCAAGTTTGGAAGACGATTTTCGATACAGGAGATAACTTTTTCGGAGATAAATGAATATTTTGAAGACAAAAACGGAAAATAGAATTAAAAATAGATGTTATATTTTTCTATCAGGATTTTTAGAACTTTCACAGACTATAATATAAACGATACAAAATTGAACTTTTATAGGTATGACGCCTATAGCAATGAATACAGATTTACATAGAAGCGCAGTTCTTAAGGATTTCATGTGTCGATTCCAAGTGGAGACTGTCTCCAGTTTAGTTCGTAGTTGGCGTCGTTGGCGGCGCTGGCGTCGTTCTCCGTCTCTCTTGCTCTCGTAGTTAACATACACAGGAGGAACGTTCGTCTCTCTTGCTCTCGTAGAGACAGCTGTCACAGCGCGACTGCCACGCCGCCAAGCGGCAATTTGGCTCACAGAAAGTTTGTCCTCAGAGCGCCCATAGGAAATGCGCCTCTATGTAAATATCTGAGCTCTTTGCCTATAGGTATATAATGGTGTCCTTCAAGCCTTTCAGCCGCCCAAACGTAATACTCGTGTAAAATATACGGGATAAATAAAAAAAAACTTTAGTAGTCAGAAAACACTAAAAATATTTTCATAACAAACCATTCCTGACGCTACTATTCATAGATCTTTTGTAGGTACAAACAACAATAGCTTGGGAATAAAGCGTATCGTGTCAGTTGCATGCGTTTTGCAATGCGTTGTGTGCACAGACATCTTTAAGTTTTTAAGCGTCAAGTACAGTGTGTCACATTTTCTTCTACTCTTATTTTCTTTAGGTCATTGGCAATTTTTTTTACTTTGGGGCTCTTTATAGGTAAAGTATGTAAAATTATACAAATATCGTTTATAACCTCTTCGTTTCACTCTGACTGTGATACTACTGGCAATTTTTTATTAACTATTCCAATTTGAATCCTAGCCATAGCGGTTTAAATGCTACACGCATAGACTAAAGATCCGGGCACACCAGCACAAGACTCGTTTTGGGGATGTGTTGGGGATGTGTTCTCACCTTCCAGCTAACGCAGGTTTTCACCGGCTATGGTTGCTTCAGCGAGTTCTTGAACAGGTTGGGTCGAGAAGATACAGGCTGTTCTCACCGAGCGGCCGCCACGACGTTGCCGAGGACACGACGCTGCAAACCTTATCGGAGTACCCTGCCTGGTAACAACAACAGCGTGACTTGTGACATTGCATTGGTACAAGCCATGGTAGCCATGGTCCGGAGCGGGCTAGCATGGAATGCCGTCATCTCCTCCTACGAATCTGTAATGCTGAGCAAGGAAACGACGGAGAGGAAGAGGCAGCATCACCGCATTCTTTTCAACCGCAGGTCTGGGCGTCGGAAAGCGCCTGACGATCTAGTCACCATAGGGTATGGCCTGGAGGCGAAAGGCCCACAGTGTCATACATTCGCTGACGTGGACTGCATCATAGTGGGGTAATTCGTGCCATACCACATTGCAGTAGATTCGACCCACCGCCAAGGGAAGACGAGGGCACTGCGTGGTTTTAGTACGTAGGCCGAACCCGATTCAAAAGTCTCACACACTCCCTCAGTTTCAATTTCTAAATTCTTAAGTCTAAGTATAGTATAGAACTATAGTCAAAATGTTTGAATTGAAACCTGGGATTTAACCTGGAATAATATTAAGTCGTTTTGTAACGTGGGCTATTAAATAATAAACCACACATCAACAAAAAAGAAGTGATTACCTAATTCAGACGCAAAAAAGCAATTTTAAAATACGTTGCGCATAAAATATATGCAATATCCATTCCAAAGGCGTCGCTGCGAGTCCAAATTTATAGAGAACACGAAGGGCAATTTTTAACCAATCCCTCTAGCTTGTTACCCCGTGAAATATGCCCTGTTGCTAGAGAAAATTGAGTGGCGAGAGGATAGAAAACCGGTATTAAAGCTTTTACGGAAAACCGAAAAGTTTATGTACGGAAAATTGGTATGAGTGCTTTAATCTACACAGGTAGGATGAAATAGCACCGTGCTGGTTTTTATCTGATGAAAAACAGCTCAAATTTTTATGGCAGTACACTTAAATTTGTAGTCTTATTTTGGATTGATAATTAAACAGCGGCCTCCTTCCTTATTACACATAATACAAACTACCTACATACATATAAATTACCTAGCTTCACCAGTATAACATTTCTTTTTAGTAGAATAATGCTATATATTTGTGGCGCTTTTGTCGGAATGTTTTTTTTTATAGACTCACGCCTTTATCCCCGAAGGGGTAGGCAGAGGCGTAATAGGTATTAAACCCACACCCACATTTCGCCATGATTTTTTTAGGTCCCACGTGATAGGGGGCGAGCCTATTGCCGTGCCGGACACATCACCAGACTCCGAGCTGCTACTGGGAATTCGGAAAAACCAGTAACAAGTAACACTTTTGCCCGACCCGGGAATCGAACCCGGGACTTCCGAACAGCAGTCGTATACGCTATCCACTGGACCACGGAGCAGCCTGTTGGAATAAGCTACTTATTATTATGAAAATAACAGTTTCAAAATATTAAGTATTTGTTACATTTTCTTGTTTTGTAGTATACAGAGTTCTTTATTTTTTATATTGGCTAATCCGGAAAAAAGTAAAATGATATCACTTGACCTAGTCAATAAATTATTTAGTGCCCGACTTTATATTTACAACATTTTATTTAAATGCATTTGTAAATAAAAAGCTCGCATTAGTTCTATAAAGCAAGTTTAGCATTGAACTATGATTATAGAAATTTAATCCGGCGGTAGTAATATGTCCTAATCTACCTAAATGTTCAATAATCATATTAAACGCGTGCCAGTGAGCGCGCATACCGATACGATATTTTCATTTCCCGCCAACCACACAACGGATATTATGAATTGCATAAACGTATCACACAATCTGTATTTACACCTGTAAGCTGAATCAAAATTTAAGAGCTGAGAGTGGAATTTATCTCGTTCGTTTGACGTATGTAGTAATTCAGTAATCTTTATCTGCATTCCATAAAGTGAGCTTAGTGAACTTAAGAACCATGAGATCATCATGGACCCTGTCGGGCACAGCAAAAATTACAAGGGAGGAGGAGAGAGCATAATAATTCGTTTTATTTATTATATAGTACTGATATAGATCAGTGCTAACACGCTAACTCAGCTACGCTAGAACAAATCATGAATAGGATGGGTGACCGGTTGTACATTAAAGAGCTACCATGCTGCGGTTGGCACGTAAAATCGCTAGTCTTATTTGCAGCCTCAGAACAAGAATCGTCAAGCCACATCGGAGGCTTTCAGGTAGTCTATAAAGGTCGGGTAAATTTATGAAGATGTACATAGGTACATATAATTGGTATAGGAACAGATAGTGTTTCAATTTTTGGATGTAAAATCTGCAAAACTACAACTGAGGACAAATACGAAACAAATCAATGTAAGGCGATGTCTTTCTCATGCACATCTACTGCAATCGATTGTATACAATAAACGCTTTGACTTTGTCTACATGATCATGGCTGCTATTACCAATTTCGAAATGTGGTTCATCTTTATTTTTATTTGACACATACATAAATAATAGAACGTATCTCTAATTTGCTAAAACAATTAGACATAGGTACTAAAGGGAGGCAATGCAGGAAGCACAGAAATTCTATGAAATATTCATAGCAGAAAAGATCGTACTCAATAATATATCACATTTAAATAACAATCGAGCTTGGACGCAAGCAGCCCGCGAAAATCAGTTTCATACGTAACTGAACATGGATTATACGCGATTGGAATAGACACTTGATATCAAAGATATTGATATGATTCTCGCTGAAGTTGTAGTAGAAAAGTCTATAACATTTTATGAGGAAACTAGAGGATGACCGAGCTAAGCCTGCACATTTTTGATTTTTCGTAGTTTCTACTGTAAAACGTATATATGTACGTGCTCCCGTGGGAAAATTGGTAAATCCGTTCGTAGTGCACCTCTATAATCCCCAACAAACACAATCCAACACAAAATGGCATCTATCCATGTTTATGCTTCCTGCGCCCAATAGTTGCGGGTATGCGTTCTGCTTCTTTCGTGTCAATGACGAGTCTCAAGTTTCAATGTATTAAACCTTGTTCGCCCAATATGCAGCCACCCTTACTGCATTTTCGGAGGGGTCCAATACGGGACTTTAAGGGAACATGGTATGCGTTGTCTGTCAGTCAGTACCTAACGGAAGAGTTTTATAAATAAAGACAGACAGATGTGATGGAAGTATATGTATATCACAACCTTTGCCAGTTGGTCTACTATACCACGCTGCCCAGCCGGGTTGGTATACCTAGAGTTTGATATCGACTTTCCCGTATTTTTGCAAAGCCTCTATTTGCTTATTTTGCGTTTTCTTCGGATTGAAATGGGCTGGCCTTCGATATGGACTCACTATTCTTGTCCTGATACTAGAACCGGGACTGACAACTTGACGTGTCCTCCGACGTAAATATAAAATAAAATTTGAACACAAGAATAAACTGCAAGCGCTATAACCACGGATGTATCGTGCGTGATCATAGAACTTGCAACAAAGTTGTAGCGTAACCGAAATATTGGACAGTCGAAGCAGAAGTAGTAAAGCTAGCTCCAAATTGTTTTTTTGGCATATTTACCACGTACCTTTGTTTCGAGTATCCGATATTTTATCCAGCACTGTTGCAAGCAGATCAGGGATGTACCTTTTTTATATAAACCTAAATATGAAACTGGAATTTAAATTTATAGAACAACAAAAGTTTTAATTTCCTTTCGTTGTTCTTTTTTAGTCATATCCAAGTCTCTCCTTCTAAGAAATCTCACCCTAAGCCGTTACGGAATGGGAATCCATTATAGGTTATTTATGGAGTGGGAACGCAAAATATTTATCTCTTCGATAATGCCTTGGACGCTCCCCAATGGTAGCGCCCGTCACGGCACCCACAGGAAATGAAACAGACCGACAAGAAATAAAATATTATTATAACCAAAATAAATAACGGTATTAGCAAGGATTTTTGTGGTTGTCTTAAATTGTGGATATGTATTCCGGGATTTTTGGTATCATGAACGTCTTATATGAAGGAATTTTGTACTAAAAATGAGCTTCCTTTTAATATGAATTTATAACTGTATTTTATATACAGGTACATCATCAGCCCTTTATACTGCCCCGCTGCTGGGCACGGGCCTCTCCTCACTATGAGAGGGGTAAGGCCATATTCCACCAGGCTGGCCAAGTGGGGGTTGGCAGACTTCACATGTCTTTCAAGAACATTATGGAGAACTCGCAGACATGCAGGTTTCCTCACGATGTTTTTTCTTCACCGATTAGAAAGCGATAATTAACAATTTATTACGCACTTAACTCCGAAAAGTCATTGCTGCGTACCGTAGATTCGAACCCGAGACCCTCTGCGTAGCAGTCTGTCGGTCTCTCCACTCAGCTATCACTGCTTGTACGCACAGTTTATATTGCACATATACAGGTACAATAAATAAAAATCATATAGTTATCTGTATAAACATTTTCCCACTTTGAAATCAAACTGCGATTTACGGATTATATCGCGATATATTTGTTTAACTAATCAAGCCGAATTATCTAAAAATTACATTATTTATTATAATCAGACGTTTCAGCCACTTGGCCGTGGTCATCGAAGACTGAGATGCTCTTTTGTCTTTATCTTGAATTTAAAAGTCATTTCAAGGTACGCGAACATTTTTCTGTAAGAGAAGGAAAACTTGATACAAACCCTATACCAACCCGTTTGGCCAGCGTGGTATAGTAGGCCAATTCCTCCTTTTAAAGGAGAGGCCTAGTCCAGCAGTGGACTGTTAAGGGCTGATGAAGAAGAACATTTTTCAACTACTGGTGTTACTATACTCGCAGAATGTCTGTCCCACTGCTACGGACAGACCTCTTCTCACTATGGAAAAGGTTAGGTTAGGTTCCACTATGTTGACCAACCGCGTATTGGCATACTTCACATGTGTTTCGAGAGCATTATGGAGAACTCTTAGACCGTATCCAAGCTTCTTCACGATATTTTCCTTCAACATTAAGCAATCGATAATGATTAAAAATTTAATACTTACACACATATCACTAGTGGGTTACCGAGTCTCTTTACGCAGTAGTATGTTCCTCCACTTGGTTAAGGCTTAACGCCATTCGAGTGGCCAAGTATAGAGCCAAAACTATTTGAACTGTTGCTATGGTCATGATAAGTAAGTAAGTTATGAAGAAAATCAGGTTATTGCAATGTTGTTTTGTATTTTTCAATACGAACTACACAACAACACTTAGCCTAGGAACTAATATTTCAGGGACGTTTTGATGTGAAGGCCCAACTTTATTCGGAAGTTACACAATATATTATCCACACTAGGCTTCAAACTGAACAGCTATAAGTGCTGCGTTAGTTCCTTTTCTAGGAATTCCAATTATGAGGTAATGAAAAAGTTTGAGTTTGAATTAAAAAATCTGGTGACGTATAATTTTGTAGGTAATTATTTTTTAGACATTATGAACTCCTACACGAGAACATAACAAGCAACAAGCCTATTACGCTTGAAAAGTAGTGCAAAGAAACAACATTTCTTAGATAAACATATATTATATCGAATGTTTTCAATGTGAAACGAGTCACAAAAGGAAAAGCAACGCTCAGTATCTTTTTAGCACTAACTCAAACGTTCTCTAAAGGAAACATATGTTAATTAAATTCATTTCTAGATTATTTTTATTACAGTACTCTTTACTTTGGAGCAGCAGTAGATACTTAGACAGTTTTTATAAGTCAAACACTTGCAAGTATGTAAAGCTAGCTTCCCACCGTGCGTGTCTTTGCGGATTGTCCCTCACCGCACCTTTGAAATTACACTGCGAATCGGGTAACTTCAAAGGTGCGGTGCGCGTCCGTCCGCATAACCACACACCGTGGAAAGCCAGCTTAATATATTTTCAAACTCCGATGACATAAATCTTATAAAAGTCAATTTTATATAGTTACCTTACACATAATGGAAAAGGTAAAACCATCATACAAGCTTTCGCAGTCCATTGCTAGATGTACGCCTCACACAGCTTAAGTCACAATCACATTGTCAGCGGATATACAGTACAAAATCACGTAAAAATAACACTATATTCCGCAAAACACTCCTAATACAATACTAAAACTAAGTACTAATTAACTATTCCATTACTAAAATCACCTAAAAGAAAAACAGACTTGCTATCAATAGAGCAAAACCTTCTAACGATACCGTAGTACCCAAATACTAATTACACAGAACATTTATCTTCAACTAAAACATTTCCGAATCTTAAATGTTTCACGAGCAAGAGCGAGACATACAGAACCCGCTACTTAATCAGTCAGACGAGACTGGAGGATCTCTAAATCATTTATAAGAATGCCGTACCAACGAAGAGAATTTTTCTTGTCTTAAGTAAATAAAAATCCAATCAGAGGCAAATCCAATTTTCATTCCGTCTCTCGGATTCACTCGGGATTCAGCCGGAGCCTCATTTTTTAACTTTTTTCTACGTTTTCACACTATTTCGCTCCGTTTCGTTACGCCGCGCGCCGTCGGGATAGCGGTAGATTACTCGGACATCTTAGTGGACGTTTTTAGTTTCACTTGTAGTGTGGTAGTTGATTATGTGCAAATGTTTTAGTTTTGAGAGCACGGTATTTTTTTTTGGGTAAATCACAGTCTCGTTCCCGCTGCTGTATCATCTGTCTGGCTAAGCTGCAGTAAGTATAGAAGACACTGATTTTTGACACTTGTGAAGTCCCGGAGAAGTTAAACTGTCTTGAGAGCCGCATCTCATTTAAGTTATCAGTAAAATAATTTATCCACTTTCCTTTTTTAGTAAAAGCCCGCTTTACTAAAAGGATGGAAGTGGATCAATTAACAACTAACAACTAAGGTATAATGTGAGCACAGTATAGTGATGTAATATAATAGTTAAGATAGTCAATCTGCCTGTCTATTGCGTGCCGCGTGTTCGGTTCCCACTTGATGTGCTATCCTTAATTGTGAAACCGCGGAGAACATAAGTTCCTAATAAAATATTGCTACCCAACCCAGTAAAACGTAAGATCAAGTCTGGCTTCTATTCAATAGAAATATTTAAGCAAAGACTACATACATTCCCAGGATCCTGTACTGCACACGTCAGTGTGTAATTCCAAGTCCTTTAGGGCACAAGTTGGTCACAGATTTCAATTGAACCGAACGGCGAAGTGCATTGAAGTGTCGACCCTCGGGACGCTCGACTTTTTAATCATTCATGCTATAACCAGTTTTAGAAACTTGACGGTAGGCAGAAGTTTAGACGTGTGAGTTGATCGCAAGAAAATACATGGGAATACATTGTCTTTTGTAAAAGATTGTACGGAGAAAATGCTTGGGATCATTCCGATACTCCTTTTCTGTAACTGTTTAAAACAGCCTGTTTGATCAAACTACTTGAACGTCCATTACAGTAGGTACTGGCAAAACACACATAGGGCAAATATGAAAATGAAAATGCATTATTTTTAATTCATTAAAAAGCGGCTGACGTTTTCGGTAAGCCACATTAATAAATAACACTTTTAATATATTCATTTGCCCGACCACGTAACTGCTTGTTTGAAGATCCCAAAAACATCAAAAATAAAGCAAGTTAAAATGAGAAAAGTCACGACCAAGACACGGATTATAAAAACGCGACAAATTTTACATTACCTCCCTTCAAACCCAAATTAAAAGCAAAAGTAAGCAGCTAATATACCTCTCGGTATACACAAAATAACACGAAAGGTGACGCTAAAAGCCTCTTTAAACATCCCAAGGCTCTGTATCAATATCAACAGATTAGTCGTGCGTCGGTATCCATCAAAAGAGCGGAAAAGTCGGAGTGAAATTGTCGGTAAAAAATTCGCCGAGCGTTGGTACAAACTCCATGAATACATTGAGAGACCGACGGGTGTGAATATAGAATGAATAAAAATGAATAAAACCGGGAGGCGCGGTTAATCATCGCCTTTGAATATATTTTTTGCTGTGCAGTTATCAAATTAATGTTGGGATGTTTTTGGCTTGTCTTGTAAGGAAAGGTAAATGTTATGAAATTGTTTCAATTATTGTCTTGCACCTGGTTAGAAATTATTAAAGGTTGGTTAATGTTATCTCAAATACAAAAATTAGCAGGTTTTCTTAAATGGCTTTTTTAACTCTTACCCATTGTGGATATAATCTTTGTGTGTGTGAATTTGAGGGTCTCGTTGACTAGAGTAAATGAAATGAATGAAAATGAAAAATGATTTATTGCTGCCTCAACCAGACACAAGTACATACATAATAAAATAAAAAAGGTACATATAATAGGACTCCGTTCAGCATAATACCAGACTTGCTGGCACTGATATTCTACGGGGCCCTAAGTAGGTACGCTGTATCTTGGCAGTTTTAATCGATTTCAGACAAAAAAATAACCAACGAACTAATTAGTAAAATATTAAAAACGACATAGTTTAGAAACGACAAGGATAGATAGAAAAGATCGTAAATTATACCTTGAAATGTACACGAGATGTGTGACTGTGAATTAAAAGAATATTGCATAGTTAATTTGTAATTCAGTGGTAGAGATAGACAAGAGGCGCTTCGAAATTCATTTCAGCTAAAATAACATTCTGATGCAACTCTTATGTATGGCGTTCACATATCGTCTCGGAAATGGATCGGCATCGCATCGTCTTTCATCCACTGTCAAAGTGCCTAGAGAATCTTTGAAGACTAAACTATAAAGTGCATTGGCTTCGAATTATTTCATAACATAAATTCACTTTGCTAATTTTAGTCACCAAACAAAATTCAGTTGCCAAAATATCAATAGGTATACTTTATTCACTAAATGATAAATACAACAACAAAAGCTCTAAGGTCAGTGGGGCGAAGACCGTCTGTCGGGGAAGACCGTATAATAGCAATTACGACGACTTCTGAATAGATACATAGATGGCAGCCCGGTGTACTAAATTGTAAAACGATTTTAACTGTTATGAATCAACATAGATGTCGTTGTACGTAATACAAAAACAAAAAAAGACATTTGAAATTTAGTCGGTTTTTCTACTTGCATTGCGAAAGTATCGTGCTGTAAAAAATTGTGTAAAATAACTTTTTCTATACTTTTTACGTGGATCTGTTCAGGTAAGTGCTTAGATTATGACTTTCTTTACGTGATTATTTAGTTATATTATAATAAAACACATATTCCACGAAATTACAATAATTGAATTAAATATGACCTCAACATGTAATAGTGGCGAAGTCCGTCTAGTCTTTGGAGGCAAAGATCGGCGTGTGCCGGTCTTCGCCGTTTTCAGAAATCGTGAACATTTTCGCTTCAACCTATGTTTTGGCATACTATAGATGAAAATATATAATATGTCGGAGTGTGAGATTCCTTGTTGCTGATTTGATTACCTGAATTATTATTTTCGATTACAATGATTACGTTTAGAAACGTCAAGCAGTTAGCTTGAGTGGGGTCGTTGCAGGGCTGGTTTTGCAACTTTTTGTTTGAAACAAAACACTTAAAAAAAGCAATTGGAACTGAGAAACATAATTTATATTTTATTTTGTTTTTAGAAACAGGCCGTTGATTAAAAGGTTGGCTACCATCGATAAAGTATGACCTGAAGAATATTTCTCATATTTGGCTTTATTTGATATGCAAATTGCTTTCATAAAAAATTGTACCTAATTCTTGCGAAACATAAGATGCTAATCATCTTAGAAATTAAATTAAGTGCAAATACGAATGGCGTGTTATGTTCCTAAAATTATAAACTCTAAATAGTAATAATTACTAAAAGTTATAAATACTATTAGGTATACTTACGTACTAATTTTTGCATAAATTCGTTTTGATCTCATTACGATCTTATATTAAAAATAATAACTTTAGCCTAATACCGAATAGGCCAAAGCTATTACCGAACATTAATTACTTAGTTTGGTTTTGTCATATCATGTTTTTTAACGAATTAAAACCTGATTAGCCTAAAAATGTGTTTTTATTTAAGCGAAAATAACCGACCGAAATGTTTTTTACCCCTGAGTGGTGAAGTATGCCGAACTTACCCGACAAACACTTCTTTATAAGATAGGGTGCCACTGGGAGAGTTTTATTTAAATTTGACAGCATTGAGTGAATTGTTGATGAATGATACACAGATACATAATGTCCATATTCGTGTAAACAGGTTTATTCTATTTTTTTTCGCTATTAGACGATCTTACCCGACATGGCAGAGAAATCCGTCTACTTGGCGGTTTTTACAAAATTGGTGTTTGTTTTATAACCGAACGACTTATCGTGTTTTGGGTACTTTTATTTTAGAGTCGACTTAATATTTGAACTCATAGATTAATACTACTCGTATAAAACACAAAAAAACGTCCAAAATTTGCCATCGAAAATGGAAATCAATGACGTATGCCGGTCTTTGCCGAGTTGACCTTATATAATTGTAGAGTCCATGTAGCAGTATGAATCCACCATAATACCATTATACATATTATTTCAATGTCCAACTATCGCGGTATTCAAAACATCGACATGACCGATACATCATTGAGAATCTCTTCATCATATTATAAATTGGCAATCGATCCATCATTTTTGCGCCACAATACACAGTTTTTGCATTAATGGAGCAAAAATAATATTTTCGTTCTCCGAGGGGTGAGATAAGAATTTCATTACAATGAGATGTTTCGAAGCTATGTTTATTTTTCATGTCTCGGTATATGAAGATACTTCTGCATGATATTTAATATCAATATATAATAGGTTTGAATTTTCATTTGGTTTTAGAAATATTACACATACATACATACATAACGTCATCCCCGAAGGGGTAGACAGAGGTGTATTTCTACACCCACTTTTCGCCAGATATACTTTAGTCCCACGTAATAAGGGGCGAGCCTATTGCCGTACCGGGCACATTTCCAGACTCCGTGCTGCTACTGATAATTTCGTGACAGAAAAACCCAATAACACTGCCCGACCCAGGAATCGAACCTGGGACCTCCCGATCCCACGCGCACATTTATGCCGCGAGACCAACGAGCCAGTCTATAGAAATATTACATTCTGAGAGATAAGTCTTCTTCTTCTTAACGCATCGCTGGGAAACACCTAAGTATATTTAAAAAGCAGATGAGATAAATAATTAAAACTTATAAATGTAATCGTTATAAGATTTACACTGTCTCACGTTCGGGTAGAACGTTAGCATACGCAGATAGGCCTATAGCAAAATTTTGAATACAAGTACAAGCGTATTGAATTGGCGTGAAGCACTAAGGCGTACTGGCTTAAGCCTACCTCGCCCCTTTAGAACTGCACCAAGTGTTGTGGGTTCGATCCGCTTACGAGTCAACACTTTGTGATTACAAATTGTTGTACTGAGTCTGAGTGTACTTTGTATCCGTCTAAATGTTTGTACAATCCTCTGAAGAGCTGAGTGAATACCTTTGGTTTAGCCATATTCAATTTTATTTGGAGAAAGAATAGTACATATTAGATACAACTTGCTGGATTCCAAACAAAATGGTTTCTCATTCAGTCAACACAGGACTCTAAGTATTTTCAACTTTACAAATTAAGATCTTCTTGTGATTCAAGGAAGGTACATAATATGTAGATAGTATTAAAGGTCTGAAGGTCATCCTTCTTGCGCTGTCCTAATTGCTTCACGAAGTCTGCTTACTAGTTGAAATAAATTTGAATGAATATGAGCTTTTCCTTAGAATTTTAATTACTGCCGTCTTACTTCCACAACCCAAAGGGAAGGGATACCAATATTCCATGATTTAGACTATCATATAATATTGTATTAGTTTATTCGGGGGTACTGACTTCTAACTCCCCATAAAGTCTGTCAAAGATCTTCATGACAGCTGGGATCGACGGAATAACGTGGTCTACGAGGCACGGGGCAAGTGATAATTAACAATACTGTTGAACTAATTAAAAATATTATACTACTATTTATTGGAACTGCTACATTTTTTGAGGATGAATTGATTAATTTTTGTTACTCTTTTACGCATAACCTACTGAATGAAATTTTAAGAAAATCAGCAGTAATATGGCTTAGATATCAAAAAAGCACATGAGTTTTATATAATTAACCGACACACACTAAATAAGTAATTACAATAAAAATATGTTTTCGCCCTACTTAAACTTGGTGGCAGTGCATGAAGCAAGATAGATATGTCAGGATCGTTGCAAATGGCGCTCCGTAGTCTCTTCCTACCCCTCCGGGAAACAGGCGTAAGTCTATGTATGTATTAAATGTAATGATTTAGAAAAACAAATACGTCCTGAATTCATCATTTTAAAATAGGAGTTTTCTTTAGATAACATTTGTATGTGTGTTACAATGTTCGTTTCATGAATACATTTGGTTAATGCTGCAAGGACGAAGGGAGAACTGAATTAATTCACGAACAAATTGAATAGAATTGCGAAAAACAGACCGTTTGAACTGTTACTAAACTTTAGATTTTGTCTTTCTTAACGAGGATGAGATTGTAGGATTGTACAGTCAACTACAAAAGTCGCTATACCTTCAAAACCTTTGCTGAGACTTTTGTGAATTAAAACTCTTCGACTATTATTCTTAATTTATGAATAAACTTCTACTATCTATCTTACAATCTATTTGTGAAAACCGTACAAAGATCCGTTCCGTAGTTTTGTTGAGTTTATCGCGTTCATATAGACAGACAGGAGGAAAAGGAGACTTCATTTTATAACGTGTATGAATGACTAGATAAGCCCGCGGTTACACCCGTATTATTTAGGGCTACTGCTTCGCTATCGTGGCTCATAGCGTGATGTCATATACCCTATAGCCTTCCTCGATAAATGGGCTATCCACCACAAAAATATTTATTAAAGTTAGACCAGTAGTTCCTGAAATTAGTACGTCCAACCAAAGAAATAAACAAACTCTGCAGCTTCATTTTATCAATTGAATCGCGTGAATAACACACCTAAACCTTCCGCAGACATCACACTATGTATCAGTGAAACCCGTACAAAAAACCGTTTCAAAGATTTTGAGTTTATCGCATTCGTATCTAGGCGGACATGATGTAAAGGAGACTTATTTTATAACATACTAGAGGACGCCAGCAGCTACGCCTGCATTTTTTTTAAATTTACCCGTTTTGGCCCGTGGGAATTTCGGGAAATCCCTTCTTAGTACACCCCTACGGTCCCCAAGGAACATACATGCCAAATTTCAGCTTCCTGCGCCCAATAGTTTCGGCTGTAGCATGTCTGTCAGTCAGTCAGTAACGCAAGGATTTATACATTAAGAAGAAGACTAGATGAGCCCGCCGTTACACGCGCGTTAATTAAACCTACTGCTACCGTTGCTCATAGCGTGTTATTTAGCCTAAAGCCTTCCTCGATAAATTACCTATCTAACACTGAAAGAATTTTTCAAATCGGACCGGTAGTTCCTGAGATTAGCGCGTTGAACGCCCAAACAAACAAACAAACTCTTCAGCTTTATATATTAGTATAAGATAAGTGAAACTTATGTAAGTTGATAAGGTAGTAGAACCAAAATAAATAAAACAAATGCTTTAGCATATTATGTATTTTCTATTATAAACTTTAGTATCAGTGATAGCGGTCGGGCAAAAGTGTTAATGAGTTTTCCGAATTCACAGTAGCAGCACGGAATCTGGAAGTGTGCCCGGTAATGACAATAGGCTTTTCCTTTATTATGTCGAACCTAAAATTTAATAACGTCACGAAATTTGTGTCTAATATTATACCTCTGCCTACCCCTTCGATGATACAGACTATTTAACAGCGATTATTGTGGCAAACCGGCTAAGCTTAAAACTAGAAAATTCTACGCCCACTTTTTAATATCTTAATTTAGAAAATATTTGCGAAAAACACAAGTCTACATAGCCTTACATCCTTCAAATGAGAGCAAAACTTTGAAAAATCTATAAACCAGCTCTAAAATAGGAATAAAAAAGAAGTTGCTTACGCACCTCTTTAGCACGGTAATAATATCTAACAGTATTGTAACTCCATACAAACGCACGAAACTCGAGTTATACCTACGCGCCTCGAGCAGAGTACCCATTACAATGGGCCATTAGACTGTGCGGACTGTGCCTACAGTACCCAAAGCCGCGATCGTGCCGCAGCTCGCATGCGGCGCGTCTGGTAGGTATATAACTCACGAAGACGGCCGAGTTACAATACTGTTAGATTATATTACCGTGTCTTTAGCTTCCCGTACACAAGAGAAATATGAATAATTCGGCTAAGTACAGTTCCTTTTATTTTGACGGTAGATTGCAATTTTACGCGGACTGCGCGCGAATATTAAAAATTAAAGTTAATAAGCTGAGAACAGTAGCCGCTTTGTGAAACGTTATACAATTTGTGTTTTTTATTTTGTGTTGGACGGTGTATGGTCACTTAGGTGTTAGTATCGGTTATGTTTTTTAAAATACATTTTGGCTCATATATTACTTTGACTGTGCGTATAGCGAGAGTTCTACATAATTGTCTCGAAAGTCATGTCAAGTCTGGCCAACCAATACTTGGCCAGTGTGGTGGACTATGGCCTTACCGTTCTCATAGTGAGAAAAGGCCCGTACCCATCAGTGGGACAGTATATACAGCACTGATGATAATGATAGTGTATCGCTTACACGTAGTGGCAGCGATAGCCTAGTCGAGATACTAACAGACTGCCATGCTGAGGGTATCGGTTTCGAATCCACGGCGCGTACCAATGACTTTTCGGAGTTATGTGCATATTGAATGTTAATTATCGCTTGTCCCGTGCCTCGGAGAGCACGTTAAGCCGTCGGTCCCGGTTGTCATGAAGATCTTTGACAGTCGTAACAGGGTGTCAGTACCTTCTAAATAAACTGACACTAGTCTAAACCATGGAATATCGCTATCCCTTCGGGTTGTCTGCAACCCGAATCCGGTCAGGCAGGCAGTCGCTCTGTGGAAAAGCTAATATTCAGCCAAATCCAGTTAGACTAGGAAGCGGACCCCAGATTGAAAACTGGGATAACGCTAAGAGGATGCTGATGATCGCTCCTACTATTAGTTTAGTACGTCAAAGTTAAGTTGGTGTTGACTGTTTGAAATCTACGTAGGTAGGCGGCCTGTAAAACCAGCAAAGAGATGCTTACCACTTTCTCAGTGTACCTATAAACAAAAGAAGCTGATATCATCGCACACACATATAAATTCCAAAGCATAAACTTGCAAGACAGATTGCAACAACACCCAAACACACTCGCGCAACACCTTATGAATGATAATATTATTATATTCCCAGAAGTACGCAGACTAAAGAAAAGAGTACCTCAAGACTTACTCTAAATAATAAAATCTGAGAGTATGTCACTGGACATTATATCTCGCATGCTACCTCACTCAAAACCAACAATAGTATTGCTGAATGTTCACAGGACGGATTGCAGTAAAAAGAGGAAAAAAAGTATCTTTCCCAAAATACCGACGTAAAGTTACAGTATCTAAACTTGCGTTGCGGTCGGTGAGTGTCACGGACCCATCTCCTTTTCCTTCTCCTTACCCCACGCCTTGTCTTTTTCCGTTTCCCATCCAGGTTGACAAGGTACTTGGCACTCCTTTGGAGTTGTCAATGGCCAGCGGTAATCACTTAACATCGGGCGATCCGTCCGTTTGTTTGCCTCCTATGCCATAAAAATGTATTATAGCTCGTATTACTTTAATCTAGTTACAGCTCAACAACTTGCCTAATTAAATACAAATCCTTTAAAAAAACCAAAACCACCCAATGAATACAGGCGTAATAAAATAATCTACAAAAATAACGGTCGCAAAATATTTCCTTTTCCGAACGAAGAAGTACAGTCTCGCACTCAAGTGTCGAGTGGCTATATATTTTAATTTTCGAGTAGGTACTTAATATTTCAATATTGATATGTTTTATTGTCTTTTGTAGGTTTCATACGAAGTGGATGATTTATCTGAAATTGTGATTTGGTATGGTGGGTGGTTATATTGGTGGTTCCAACATAATGTTTGTATGACGGACAAAATTAATTTGAAATAGAATTCAATGATGATACATAAAGGTTGGTTTTGAATGAGTGCTCTTGTAGAAAGTAAGTAATAGCAAAAAAAAAACTCTTTTACTAAAGCTCACTGTATTTGTACTGCCTTCATCATCATCATCATCAGCCCTGTGTATAAATATTGTTCCCCTGCTGACTACATAGCTGAGTCTATTTAATTTGAAAGGCAGTTCACAGTCATCATCATAATCATGATCCATCAACGTCCCCAAGCAGCCTTGGCACTGATTCAAAAATCTAACCTGGGAGCCCAGAGTATGAAAACACCCCCACAATAATTTAAAGAAAATAATTCATACATACATTTCGGATTAAATGTCTTGCCAATTACATGTCATGCGGAGACGGTTACGTAGCGTACGTAGCGTTGAGAAAACAGATAGGCATTCATGTGTTTTAATTTTAGTTCATCAAAACATACAAGGCCTATCTGGCAAAGAATTAGAAATAGATTTATTTTTAAATAAACATAAGATTGATATCTTATGTATTACGGAACATTGGTTGCGAGGTGACCAATTAATATTTAACAATCAACATTACTCAGTTATAAGTGCATTCGTAAGAAAGAAGGCTATTCGTGGTGGCTCTCTAATATATGTATGTAATAGTTTGAAATGTAAAGAACGTAAGGATATAGCTAAACTTTCTATCGAGCGCACTGCTGAGATTTCTTGTGTTGAGCTTGAACAACATATTATAGTGTGTGTGTGTGTATCGACCACCACAAAGCGACTTTACTCAGTTTGAAAGCATTATAGAGGATGTCTTAAAACACATAATTTCTAGTAGGAAGTCTATAATCGTATGTGGCGATTTTAATGTCAATTTGTTAGAAAAATCACCAATTTGTACTAGGTTAGTTAGCTTATTCAGGTCATTTAATTTAAATGTTTTGTTCTCTGAACCATCCAGAATAACCTCACATTCGTCTACATGCTTAGATAATGTTTTTTGCAATTGTCTTTATTTAAGTAAGGCTGTTTTAACTGACTTGACATCGGATCACTGCGGGCAAAAGGTTGTAATTCCAACTAATACAACCCCTAAAGTACAAGAAATTACATGTAGGCCAATGACCTCTGCTCGCCTCAAACACTTTAGTAATGATGTTGCTGCCAAGATCGCCAGTATTGACTTAACCGTTGATGATCCTGATGAATTATATGAATGCTTATTTAAAATTGTTAATGATGAGTACAATAAAAATTTTAGA
This sequence comes from Euclidia mi, assembly GCA_944739405.2. Classification (NCBI taxonomy): domain Eukaryota; kingdom Metazoa; phylum Arthropoda; class Insecta; order Lepidoptera; family Erebidae; genus Euclidia; species Euclidia mi. The sequence continues at coordinate 45,761,127 of OX123195.2, forward strand.
CTGAAGACGTTTGCAAGGAGCATTAAAGTAAATTTTTGTGACTGAGAAACAGTAGGTATATACAAAAGAAGAGCTAGGTTGTATGATCTATATGGTATGAAGAAATACAATTTTAATCCTGAATTTATTCAATATGTTAGAAATTATTCAAAGGTTTTTAAGAGGACATGTGTTTTAGCCAAATCCTTATATTTAAGCAATAAAATCAAAGAATCCAATAACAAAATTAAAACTACTTGGAGCATTATTAACAATGAGACTGGTCGAGCTAAATTGGTAGATAACAATTATGAATTAAAATTTAATGGTGAAATTATTACTAGGAAAACTGATGTTGCTCAGACATTTAACAATTTCTTCACAAACATACCAGTGAACACAACCAGCTGTCTAGATTCACGTCCAAGCAAAGCAGAAATGTTGGTTAGGGGCAATGTGAATGAGTGTGATGTGCTTTTTAATTTTAAATATATTGACACAAATGACATACTGAAAAAACTAAAAAATCTGTTGACTTATGGGGCATTTCTGTTAAACTTGTGCGACAAATTATTTCTAGCTTAGCTCCATATTTAGCTGCAATATTCAACAGATGCGTAGATACAGGTGTATTTCCTGATCTAATAAAACACAGTAAAGTAATACCATTATTCAAAAAGGGATCAAAGAGCGACCCTAGTAATTTTCGGCCAATTTCTATCTTGTCTGCTATTAGTAAAATTTTTGAAAAGATTATTTTGCATCAACTAGAGAGCCACTTTCACACAAATAATTTATTTCACAGTGAACAGTATGGCTTTACTAAGGGTCGCTCCACCGTTAATGCCGGTGTAACTTTGTTAAAGCATATTTTTAATGCTTGGGAAAACTCGAAGGATGCCATTGGTGTTTTTTGTGACCTATCAAAGGCCTTTGACTGTGTGGAACATAATACACTTTTACTTAAATTGAAACTTTATGGTATTAGAGATACCGCACTCAATCTTGTTGCCAGCTACATTAGTGATAGAATTCAGTATGTAGATGTTAATGGGAGTAGGTATCTAGGTTTGCCAGTAGGAATGGGCGTTCCACAGGGCTCTATTCTCGGTCCATTTCTTTTTTTAATATATATTAATGATTTGCCGTTCTTTGTACAAAATTTATGTGATATTGTTTTGTTTGCCGACGATACGTCACTAATTTTTAAAGTTGATCGTAATTTAAGTAACTTTGATACCGTCAATAACACTCTTGCACAAGTATTAGATTGGTTTTCGACAAATAATTTGGTACTCAACTCAAGCAAAACCAAATATGTTAAATTATCTTTGCCTTATGTCAAAAGTGTTACTACTAATATAATTTTAAATAAGGAAACAATTCAACTAGTCGAATCAACCGTATTCTTAGGTCTAACTTTAGATTGTAAGCTTCAGTGGGGCGCCCAAATATCCTGTCCCGCAGTAAAACTTAGTTCTGCAGCGTTTGCAGTTAGAAAAGTTAGGGAATTCACAGATATAGATACTGCTAGACTAGTTTACTTTAGTTATTTTCACAGCGTAATGTTTTACGGAATAGTATTATGGGGTACAACTGCTGATATACAGACTATTTTTGTAATTCAAAAGAGGGCCGTACGTGCAATTTATAAGTTAGGTGCTAGAGATTCTTTACGTGATAAATTTAAAGAAGTAAATATATTGACAGTTGCATCGCAATATATATATGCTAATTTAATGTAAATTAAGAAAAACTTAATTCTATACCGCAAAAATAGTGATTTGCACAAAGTGAACACAAGCAATAAGCATAAACTGGTGGGAACTAACTACCGTCTACATAAAGTTCAGAACTCATTTGCGGGGATTGGTATACGATTTTTCAACAAATTGCCTCTTGAAATAATGAATTTATCCATGCACAAATACAAACGGACAATTAGGAACTTTCTTTTACAAAGGGGTTATTACACTATTAAGGAATTTTTAAATGATAAGACACCTTTGTGATAGGCTTAGGCTTGTTTAACTCACGATTATTTTATAGGAATTTAAACTTTCGTGGTCACTATAATTACTTTGTACTGTTCCTACGGGATATATACCACGTACCTTTGTTTTGAGTAACCGATATTTCGGCACTGTTGCAAGCGCCATGTTCACGGATGTACTGAAGTATTGCGGGTGGATGAAAGTTATAAACAAGTGAACCGGTCTACCCGCTTCCTTACTCGTTTATTGCGCGCACAACCACTATCACCGTTTTCACTCTCGCACTGTAATCGATCGCGACACACTGTACTCACTACGTCAGCTCGTGATTTAAGGTTTTCCGGTTTATGGGTTTTGCATAGACGTACCACTGGATGCCAGGTATTCGACAGTTGAAACCCATCTTCTCTATTGAAGGTTTTATACTTTTTAATTTCAATAGCTTCTTTAACCATTCTAGGTACATAGTGGCGTTCTGTCGAAAGCACCTGAGGGTTATGTAACTCAATCCAATGGTTCGTACCCGAGTCTAGGAGACGTTGAGCTATTGCTGACTTTTGTGGTTCATTAATTTTGACTGCCCTGATGTGTTCCTTGATGCGGCAGGAAATGGTGCGTTTCGTTTGTCCTATATAAGAACTCCCACAGCTGCAGTCAATTTTGTATACAACCGGCTTTTCCAAGGGGAAACTGTCCTTTGGCGTTCTTATGTACTGTGACAGTTTCTTCAAAGGAGTGAAGATAGTTTTAACAGATACCTTCTCAAGTATATTAGATACCTTATCTGTCACTCCTTTGACGTACGGCAAGTACGCTGGTTGTCGTTCTACATTGTAGCCGAGGTGTTTTTGAGTGTGTCTAGGTGGTCTGACACGTCCGCTGTACCCGTTCTTTCGTAGAACGTCACTTATGTGTGCAAGTTCTTCATTTAAGTTGTCTTCGTCGCACAAGCTGTATGCTTAATGCACGATTATTTTATTTACATGTTAAGTGGAGGTGCCTCGTGAACACATGATTTTTGCAGGATTTGGATATTTTTATGATTTGTTGAATGTAGTTTAACATTATTTATCCCTGATCATATCATTGTTCACTTGTCACCTTCACAAATTTTTTTTTGGGCGGTAGGTGTCAAAAAGTTAACAGCTGATAAAAATTATCAAGTTTTTATTTAATTAATTTATAGTATAATAGTGAGTTTAAATTGTTGTATTATCTCAGAAAATACAGTACTTACATGAACAGTATTGTTTATGTAATAAACATCCAGTAAACAACACCACCTGCCAGCACTTACATACTCACTTCCATTCTTCACAACACTCATAGAAAACCACTGCAAAACAAAGATGTCACAACTTGCTGATATTAAAAAGGCTCAGGACAGTCTTGAGGAGTCCTTCTCAAAGATGATGGCAGAGCTTGAGGCACAGCTGCAAGTTGCGGGCCCGGCAAAGGAAACTGTTGCAAAAGTAGCCGACGAGTTCCGAACCTTTAGAGAACTGATGTTTTCAATGCTTAGCCTTCTGCGCAAACAGGTGAATGAATGTTGCTATAGTATCGATGCAATAGAGACTAGGCACAGGCGCAAGGCTCTTTTGTTTCTTGGGGTGCCAGAGGATGAGAAAGAGGACTGCAGGGCTTCAGTTCTTAACATTGTTCACCGTCTGGAGCTTTCCACCGTGGCGGCACCTGACATCAATGTTTGTCACAGAATTGGATCGCCTAAGAAGGATCACCAGAAACCAATATTGGCCTGGTTTACTAAGGGAGTTGCCAGAACAGCAGTTTGGAAGGTCAAGACCAAACTTAAGGGTACAGCTATATCGGTCAAGGAGTTCCTGACGAAACCACGGCAGGCTATATTCACAAAGGCTCGACAACACTTCGGGATGCGGGCATGTTGGACCCAGGACGGCGTCATCGTGGCTAAGGCATCCGATGGTAGCCGCCTTAAGATAACCACCATGGAGCAGCTAAACTCCGTGATGCTGAAACACTCCGGGGCTGCAAGCGGCCTATCTTCGGCAAACAGGAGCGACACTGCGAGTGGTACGTCCAACACAAGCGCTAAACTGCGTAAATAATCAATCGTTCTAGATTCGCTCTTATTTCATATGTACTTCAACGTTAGTTACAATCATTTACGCATGTATTCAAGACAATCTTAATATTGATTTGTTTACATTAGCTCTTAGCCACCGTTACCTACAATATTATAATTAGTAAACCATGTCACCCACATTTATTTAGTCACATTTATCGCGTTTGCTAATTTGTTTATTTTGTTGTATTGACAAGACTGACATTAGCTGTCAAATTGACATTGACTTGAGTGAAACTTCTGCCTTATGCGTTCGGAAACATTATTGCTTGCTCTCCGGTAAGTGTTTATGGCAAGCACATGTGGAGCGTTTAATTTGTTTTCTTAGGCTGAATCACTAAATTTTGGTGTTATTTTCTGTGTCAGTTTCGTGTCTGTGATTGTTTTTTGTGTTGTGTGATTATTTGTTACCTGCTTGGTAAGTTTATTTGTGTTTTATTGCGGCATGTGGGGAGGTCGCGACCATGGAAGTTGATTTTGAATTCCATGGTCGTCCGCCCGATCCTGGCACGTCGCAAAATAACTCCAACCTACCCCAACAAATTCTTACAACAAATCCCTCCCAAGACCTATTCCCGTATTCCCCAGGCTTATCCGTGCCGTTATCGTCCTTTGAGGACATCGAAAACCGTGCCCGTAAGCGCATTGTTGACAGTGATGGCCCTCCCCCTCCAAAAAAACCAAATAACAATGACCAGACCCTAGCGTCCCCTTCTTCCTACAGTCGGTCTCGATACTTGACCAGGGACTCAGCTCCATTTGTAGTACATGCCTTATTTAAGTCTGATGATACTTCCTCTGGTACCACCATCCACCCGGTGAAGTTTGGCCAGCTGTTGCTAAAACTGAACATTAAAAATATACTCCCCGATGGAGTCAAAAAAGTAGGCCGAAACAAGATCTCTGTAGAGTTTAAAACTCCAGAAGATGCAAATGCATTTCTAAATAACTCTGAGATACTCGCTAAAGGTTATGTTACCTCAATTCCAAGCTACAACATAACAAGAATGGGTGTGGTAAAAGGGGTCCCTATTGACTGGTCTGAAGAGGAGATTGCTGAGAACCTAAAATCCCCCTGTCCAATTCTTAAGGTTAGGCGACTCAACCACAAGGTTATAACTGAAGGATCTGCAGAATGGAAACCGACTCCCTCGGTAGTCATCACTTTTGATGGTCAATCCCTGCCCAAGCGTGTTTTCTGTTGTTACAACTCCCTTCCGGTGGATTTATACCAATTTCCCTCCATTCAATGTTACGGGTGTTGTAGATTTGGGCATACCAGATCCAAATGTCGTTCCAAACCTCGGTGTTTCCGCTGTGGTGAAGAACACTTTGGTGATGGTTGCTCCGTGGAGGACATTGTCTGTCTGTATTGCACTGGTCCACATTTTGCTACCAGTAAGGATTGTCCAGAATTCATAAGACAGAAGAATATTAAGCTTTGTATGGCTGAGGAGTGCTTGTCTTATGAAGAAGCTTCCAAAAAGTTTTCCCCCTCTTATAAGTCATATGCTGCTGTTTCCTCATCACTCCCCCCTACTCTTTCTCAGTCTCCTAATTTCAATAATCTCACTCAATTACCTTCCAGCCTTAAATCTCTTCACCAATCCCCTAATGTTATTTCCTACAGAAAAACCACTTTCTCCAAACCCAAGCCCCGTCCTCAACTTTCGCCTGGTTATGACCGCAGAGCTCATGAAAGCATTCTTAACAATTATTCGTTTAATCCTTCCACCAATGGTTGTGCTCTCAATAACGCCTCCCAATTAGCTGTTTCTTCTCATGACCCTGTTACCATAGAAATTAATAATTTATACTCTTCTCTTTCCTCTTTTCTTTTAAAAAATAGTTTACCGGACAACGTTGCCAATGAATTTGTAAACCTCATTAAATTCCGTAATTATGGCCCTACATTGCCTACAATGGAATGTCAGGAGCGCCATTCCAAAAAGACATGAGATTTCCCATCTTATTAATAATTATAAACCTGCAATTATTGCCTTAGCTGAGACTTGGCTTCGGCCAACCCAAACTTTTAATTTTTCAGGATACAGCACATTCCGTCATGACCGTCCTGATGGTTATGGTGGGGCTGCTATCCTTGTTAGCAACTTATTCCCTTCTTCTCCACTTTCCTTACCTAGTCATGGGAATGAGATTGATGCTGTTGGAATTAACATCCTCGGTATCAATTTTATTTCCATTTATATTCCTTCCCCAAATACTACAAGTTTTCAGTTTCTCCACAACATCTGCGTTCTCTTTAAACCTATCATTCTGCTAGGTGACTTTAACTGCCACCACAGTCTATGGGGTTCTGTTCACAGTGACAGTGCAGGCAATGAATTGGTTGACTTAATAGATGACAGAGGATTATTTGTCCTGAATGATGGGTCAGCAACACGTGTACCAAGAATTGGTCAAGTGAAGAGTTGTGTTGATTTGTCTCTATGTTCCTCCAATCTTTCTGCCCAGCTGGACTGGAAGCGTCTAAATTTATGTTATGGCAGTGACCACTATCCTATTAGCATTACTTTAGTTAGAAGGTCCCTACCCCAGAGAGATAATAATCCCATTTTGAAATACAGATTGGCAGATGCTGACTGGGATTTGTATAAACAAATCATGCAGGATAAAATTCCCTCCCTTCCTAGTGTTTCTAATACCAACATTGACCACTGTTTATTGCAATTTTCCGAGTGTATTTCTGCCGCAGCCGAGGCTAGCATTCCTCATAAGAATGCAGCTTCAGGTAAGATAGCCTCTCCTCCCTGGTGGGATCGGGATTGTACTCAAATCATCAAAGCCCGAAATGCTGCTGAACTAACTTCAAATTTTGGAATGTCATGTTTTTAACATGACATTCCAAAATTTGATTGAGTACAATCGGACGGTTGCTCGATCCAGACGCCTTTTTAAAAGGAAAAAACGTGAGGGCTGGAAAAGGTTTTGTGCATCCCTTTCTCCAACAACCCCTTCTACCTTTGTGTGGCAGAATTTTAAGAAGTTTAGTCGCGGCTGCTCCCCTGTGAAATATTCTCCAATCTCTCCAGATTTGGCTTCTCTCTTCTTTAATAAACTTGCTCCTTTCTATGTCCCTTTACAGGATGAACTCCCGCTGTCTACAGATACTGCCACCAATGACCCTTTAGATGCTCCTTTTTCCTTACAGGAGTTGGATGCCGTCCTCAAGTATGTTCGTGATTCCGCCCCTGGAGTCGATGGTTTCCCTTACTCATTTTATAAAAGGGTAAGCCCTCAGAGCCGCGAATTCTTTTTAAACTTAATTAATACCTGCTTCACTCTTAGTTATATTCCGGACATATGGAAGACACAGCTGATCATTCCTATTTTAAAACCCGGTAAATCTCCTAATTCCCCAGACCATTTCCGGCCAGTCGCACTCTCGCCCGTGCTTTGTAAAATTTTCGAGCATCTTATTAAAAACAGACTAGAGTGGTATGTTGAAAACCAAGGCCTCCTAGCTAATTCTCAATATGGTTTTCGTAGGGGTTCTAGTACCATGGATAGTATCAGCATCCTGATGACAGATATTCGAATTGCATTTAGCAAGAATGAATCGGTGCTTGCGGTCTTTTTGGATATTTCAGCAGCTTACGACAATGTCCTTCTTGCTGTACTCAGAAGTAAGCTACGTCAGCTGAGTATACCGCCAAGAATGCTAAATTGCATCTGCAACCTCCTTTCAGACCGTAAAGTCAAGTTACACTGTTCAGGAGATAATATTGGTGCGAGAACTGTTTGGCGCGGTCTTCCACAAGGTTCGGTATTGAGCCCTCTACTATATAGTATTTACACGTCAGATTTACATAGGTCTCTCAACATCGACTGTCAAATACTTCAATACGCCGATGACATATGTTTATACTTACAGAAAGCGTCAATTGCGGATGCTCAGGAATCCATGCAGATATCCCTCAACTCCCTAAACCATTGGCTCAACTCCCATGGACTCTGCCTTTCACCTGCTAAAAGCTCGGCTGTAGTCTTCTCTCGTAAGAGAATACTTCCAAGGCTTCATCTCGAGATTGAAGGTTCTCCCATAAAGTTCGAGGACAATGTCAAATTTTTAGGTATTATCTTAGACTCAAAACTATCTGGCGCTTCTCATATTAATTATGTTGTAACCAAATTAGAGAAAAATCTAAACATGCTTCGTGCGCTTGCGGGTGTTTGGTGGGGAGCGCATCCTTTCACCCTTAAACTCATTTACAATGCAACTATCAGAAGTCTATTAGATTATGGTACATTTTTGCTGGAACCCTGCAGTAAAGTTGCAATGGCTAAACTAGACTCCATTCAGTCGAAGAGTCTACGCATAGTTTTAGGCTGCATGAGATCCACACCAATTAATGGTCTTCAAGTAGAGAGTGGTGATCCCCCCCTTTACCTGCGCAGGCAATTACTTGCAGACAAATTTGTTTTTAAAAGATTTTTTATAAACAACCACAATATTCTTCCCAAACTTGCCCACTTAGATAATCTTCTGGACCAGAGTGATTACTGGAGACACAAGGACCCCCCCTTATTTTTAAACTCCTACAGAAAGATCCGGCTAAAACAAGAAGATGTTAATATTCAACAGTGTTCCAAAATTCCTCTTTATTATTCTCCATATAAAGCCTTAATTTACTATCCAAATTATTTCATCACTGCCCTGAATAAAGATTCTCATCAAGTCAATGCTCAATTTTCTACCCTGGTTGAAGCTCATTGGAGCGAATATCATAAATTTTTCACGGATGCCTCAAAGTTGTCTCCAGATGGTAAAACAGGCATTTCTGTATTCTATGAAAACTCCAAAATTATCCTCCAGTTTCAATGTCCCCCTGAATCTTCTGTGTTTACTGGCGAGTGTATAGGCATTCTTGAAGCATGTTTATTTATCCTTTCTCATGAGGTCATTTCTAAGGCTGTAATTTTTTCAGACTGTAAAAGTGCCCTGGAGGCTATCATTAAAAATCCTTTCAGGAATAACATTCAAAGCCCTATTATCATGGCAATTAGGAACTGCTTGCATTCATGTGTTGAGAAGCATATAGAGGTTGTACTGGTATGGATTCCTGGTCATTCTGGCATTACTGGCAATGAATGTGCAGATGAGTATGCCAAAGAGGCTGTTAATAGTAGCTTGGTTGACCTTAAATACTATTCCATCCAAGTTTATGACTTACTGCATACATGCAAGGTAGATTTGCACAACTCCTGGCAGTCTTTGTGGTCTGAGTCAAGTAAAACAAAGGGCTCTTTGTATGCCTCAATCCAACCTGACATTCCAATTAAGCCTTGGTTTTATAAATTCAAAAAGACTCCTAAAATCGTAACCTCCGTTATTTGCAGAATCCGCCTTGGCCATTGCTGCTCCCCTGTTTTCCTACATAAGATCAGAGTTCGTGACAATTCTTTGTGTGAATGTGGCCTAGATGAGGGTACCTTGGACCATATATTTCTTAATTGCCCATTAAAAAAAGCCTTCCCATTAGAACAACTTGTATCCAAATTAAATATTCAGTACCCAGTTAATGTACGCCACCTCTTATCCTTCTTTCCAAATCCTATAATAATTTGTGCTTTTATTAAATTTATCTCTATTAACACAATAAAACTATAATATGTATTAGAATTTTAATTGTTTGTCTTATTGTATATCAATTATTGTATTAACTAACATCTGTAACTGTGATCGTCTTTTGTTTCAGGCTCGAATCTAACACCACAATAATTAGTATGGTATATCAATACTGCCTAATGCTTCGTTGCCCATAAGTGTTCCTAGTCATTACACGACACTGGCAGAAATTGTCGAAAAGTTGTCGACAGATTGCCATTAATAAAAAAAAAAAAACATTATTGCTTTGGTTTTTTTTTTTTCGTTTTGCTTGTGTGAGCTGGCGGGTGGTGCAGAGATGTCTAATATTCATTAATATATTTTATTCTTGCATTTTTTTTTAAACAATTAGGTATATATTATTTAGTATATTAGTATTTATTATAATTTTATATATTTTTTATTATTTATTTTATGGATAATTATTCGGATGACGATGCATGTCTGTCTGCTTATGATACAGCAGACTCTGACTTAAGTGATAATAATAGTTTTTGTTCCGCTGATGGCAATTTGGGTGACTGCTTGCGACAATCTTTCGTTGCTCAGCAATCCCAGCCATGGCTAAATGTTTGCCACATAAATTCGCAAAGCATACCCAGCCATCACAACGACTTACTGGAGACATTTTCCGATATTAATGTACACGCCGTCCTGATTTCGGAGAGTTGGCTAAAACCTGAACTTCTTTCTACATCTTACTCTCTACCCGGCTTCATTTTAATACGGAATGACCGTGTCGGTAAGAGAGGGGGTGGTGTCGCTATTTATCTCTGCAGTGCCATTCCATTCAAAATTATTGAGTCGTCACCGGCTTCTTCACCTGCAGAATATCTTTTTCTCGAAGCCGTTCTTGGCGTTGTCTATTGTCCACCGACTCTCGATTATTTCTCCAGTATCGAGCCGATACTGGAATCTTTAGGGTCAGAGTATGAACATCACATTATCATGGGCGACTTCAATACCAATCTCCTTTCTCCCCAATCCAGCCGTTCCCGTAAACTCCTTGAAATAATTGAGTCAGCCAACCTCCACATTCTGCCACTACAACCCACTCACCACAACACTGATGGGGAGGATACCTGGCTCGACTTAATTATTACATCTTCTCCTGCCCTAGTTTCCTTGCACGGACAATTTCCTGCTCCCGGCTTTTCCCGTCACGACCTTATTGTCCTCTCATACCGCCTAAAACCCCCCAAATCCTCGCCTAAAGTTCTGCACAGGCGTTGTTTTGGTCGTATGAATTTTGTCAAACTCTGTGAAGATGCGGCTAATATTAACTGGGAAGCTATGGAATGTTCATCGACATTTGACGAAAAGGTTCGTATTTTAAATAGTAATGTTTGCCAACTCTATGATGTCCATGCCCCTATAAGGAAGGTGAAATTAAAGCGCCCACCGGCACCCTGGATTACGAGAGGTGTGCGAATGGCCATGAGGCGCAGGGACCGAGCTTTCCGGAACTATAAGAAGGACCGCTGCGACAATACCTGGAACCTTTTCAAGTCTGCAAGGAATCGGTGCAATCAGATGGTACGCAACGCTAAACGCCAATACATTCTGCATAACATTTCTTACTCATCCCCTGCCGATATCTGGAAGTTTCTTGGAACTTTAGGTATCGGCAAACAGCGACGTGTTAGCTGTCTTGTGACACTCAGTCTGGATGACATCAATACTCATTTCACAACCACCACCACATTGGCTCACCAGACTGAGTGTCTCACAGTAAACTACTTAGCTTGTTTAACACGACCCAAAATAGATTCTTTTCATTTTTCTCCACTAGCCCCGGATGAGATCAAGAAGATACTCCTCTCAAAGTCTAATGCAGTGGGATGCGACAACATTAGTCATCGCATGATCACTACTATCCTAGACCAACTCCTTCTAGCCATCTCGCATATCATTAACTTTTCTCTTACTTCTGGCACCTTGCCAGCCCTGTGGCGTAAAGCTTATGTTATTCCTTTGCCCAAAATCCATAACCCTTCTCACCCGAATCACTTTTGTCCCATCTCTATTCTTCCTTTCTTGTCCAAAGTCCTAGAGTCCTGTGTCCAGAGGCAATTGACTAGATTTGTCTACACAAATAACTTATTAAGCCCGTACCAATCTGGTTTCAGGCCTGGACACAGTACTACAACCGCCCCCCTCAAAGTGACTGGCGATATTAAGGAAGGCATGGAGAACACCAAAGTCACTGTGTTGGCTTTGGTTGATTTTTCAAATGCCTTTAATACCGTCAGTCACGATGTCCTGCTATCCCTCCTTACCCACCTTATGATCTCATCCGAAGCTCTGGATTAGTTCTCTAGTTATCTTCGAGGACGCCAGCAGTCTGCCCGCCTCGACGACTTATCATCGAAGTGGCGTGACAATGGCTCTGGTGTTCCTCAAGGCGGTATTCTTTCTCCTTTATTATTTTCTATGTTTATTAATCTCCTAACTCACAATCTTCAATGCGCTTATCATCTGTACGCCGATGACTTGCAGATATACTCTCAGGCATCTGTTGAGGATGTCTCAACAGCAATTCACGAGGTTAACAAGGATCTAAGCGCCATAAAGAACTGGTCATACAAGTTTGGTTTGTCCGTAAACCCCAGCAAATGCCAAGTAATCATAATTGGTAGTCAATGGGCTATTAAAAGATTAGACCTCTCAACTTTACCATCATTAGTCTATGACAGCAACATAATAGAAATGTGCCCAGTGGTCAAAAACCTTGGCTTACATTTAGACTGCACGTTAAGCTGGCGAAACCAAATCACTGAAACCAGCAAAAAGGTTACTGGTACTCTACGTGCTATCAATCGATTAAGAAACTTCCTTCCACCCAAACACTTTGGTATTTCCCCTGATCGACTATGGTGATGTATGTTACTATGACCTGAATGCAGATCTTCTTAACAAACTTGACCGTCTTCTCAATAACTGCATTCGATTTATTTTCAATCTTCGCAAGTATGACCACGTGTCTACTTATCGTTCCCAGTTGAAGTGGCTTCCTATTCGTCAAAGACGCAGTCTGCGTGCTCTCATTACTCTCTATTCTATCCTCATGTCTCCCAATACTCCTGAATATTTAAGTTCTTACTTCCAGTACTTAAGCAGTGACCACAATCGTGACCTTCGCTCATCTTATAACCTTCTCCTTCTTTGTCCTTCTCATAGATCTTCTTTCATCCACTCTTCTTTTCCTACCCAAGCTATTCTTCTCTGGAATGACCTTCCTCTCGAAATCAGGACGGCCACTAATAAGTATTATTTTAAGAGAAGGGTAACTGGTTACTGTGATTTAATTGTATGTAATATGTGTACATAATGTCTATTAAATATATATATATGTCGGAGGAAGCTATGATTGTTGATTTTTTAAATAATTCACTTTAAAATTATAATTTAACCTTATTTGATTTGTGAAATATTTCTATAGCTTAAAACCTTATTTATCTTAGTTATTTAAAAAGTTGTGAATGTACTAGTTCAGATAATGACCAATCAGAGCAGGACGCGTGTCTCGAGCGGGGTCGAGGTGCCATCTAATTTTAAAAGGAAAACTGACAGCTAATGATGACATTGGTATATGGTGTTCTGTGCATTGTCTTTTGAGAGCAATCGGCAGATCGAGTTGGATTATTGAGTATAGAGAAAGTAAATTAAGATAGTTGCCCTGAACCCGCTGCTCGGTCTTGTCTGATAATATTATTTGTATTAAGCAACAGTGTAATCTTATAAATATTGTTCAACACTAATTAAAATATTGTCAAACTTAGCTGATTGTGTTTTGTGCCCGCATTTTACCCCAATGAAGCCCACTAAGTCCGCAACCAATAATAGCAATGTCGATGAAAGTAATCCTTCTCCGACATATATATATATATATATATATATATATATATATATATATATATATATATATATATATATATATATATATATATATATATATATATATATATATATATATAGTCAAACAACCTTTTAGAATACACCTACTATTAATCTCTGCACCACTCCAAGGTAGACTGGCAGAAAATGCCTAAGCCATTAAGTCCACCTATATACGTTAAGTGTATAAAGCTAATAAATAAATAAAAATAAATAAATAAAAAATTCTTTCTACATTTGCATTCCTTCACGCGTTCCACTAACTTATGTTAATAATAACGATCTGGAAAATGGAGGTAAGTGGCGGTCATGGTCAGTATACCAATAGATTGTTTCTTACTGCTGGTTCGTATACCGTTGTCGTCATACTCACTAAAATGTCATTTCTTGTGGTGGTGTCGTGTGTCGGGTCATCCCTGTCCCTCTAATATGGCGAGAGGGATGATGCCTGGCACATGCGTCATACTCGTGAACGGGTGCTACTTGCAATGACTGGTCGATGACGGTCTTGCGGGCTGGTATTAGATTTTAATATTTAACTGCATCATTTCCATCATGGTTCTGATCACTTTCGCGGATTGCCTGCATTATTAGGTATATATAATGTAAGTGGATGCTCCTGTTTCACCACGTCTATTCTGAGGAGGCTTACCAAAAGTATTATGCTTGAGTATTACTATGTACAGTAAATATATACAAGTGATATAGAAGGTGTAACAGTTGCAGCACCTTACAAAATGTAAATTGTATATTATGCAAAACCTGGCGATCAAAAAGAGTGACCGTGAGTTTTATTGCCCGTTCTTTCTCATGGTTCTACCTATTGCTTTGCGAACGTGACAGTAAATGTAAATGTAGAAGCTTACAGTAATAATGTTTTAAATTTGAGTATAAGTAATTATTTTATAAATTTATTATTTTGACGTTCATAAGCGTCACATTGTGACCCAAATGAATAAAGGATTTTGAATTTGAATTTGAATTTAGCACTTAGTGATTCAAACTATGTCAAAGTAATTTAATATAATGTTTTTGGATAACATTATCAATTATCGCAATACATATTTAAGTAACTACAATATAAATCAAAACAAACTAACTCTGAGTAAGCTACTCAGTTCGGTCAATCCCTTGTCGAAAAACACTTATAATAATAGATACTAATAGTGACGATGGAGCGACAAAAGATGTCTGTTCACGTTCACGGCACGTGAGACGGAGTACAGTCGTCGTCAATATCAACATTAGGAGCGCCTTGTATCGGACTGTCTTATTCCATCCAATTGAATTAATCGTACAGGCGATAAGAAAAGTGAATGCAGTTGCTCTTTCTGTGATTTATGGTCGTAGATTATCTTCAGAGTGATATTGATCGTTGTGATTTTAAAAGGATTAGATGTAATCAGTACCTACACTGACTTGGCAAATGACGTAGCAAATAAATGGCCTCCTCGCTACTTCAGACGAATCAAATGTAATGGATTTTCCTGTTTCATCGGTTTTTACATGACTACTTTGAAGTGGTATTGCATTTTATTCTTTGTATAGGGATCTATCAATTACATTTTCCATAGTAAATTTCGTCAGCAATACTCAACTAGTGCTGTGATGAAAGTCATCGATTAGACTGAAAGTTCGATGGACTAAGTTCAAACATATTGGGGTAATTACTATAATGTAATGACATTTTACATTAAGTATACTTATAATTATGTACATAATTGCTTGTGCTAAGTTTTGAGAGAAACTAGTTTCCAAAAATAACGCATTCATAATATGGTTTTCAAAGATACCTACGATGACTGAACTATATATACTGACTAGTATATAAAAACAGACACTTTTGTCGATAATTATCCCGGCTCCCTAGGGCGGTGACTGCTGCAATAAAAAAAAAGTCATCTGTGATTTTTCATTTCGTTCTGTGTCACGCCTATGTTACGCGTACTTTGTTCAGTATACTAGGACGATTGCTATTTGATACTTTTGGAATACTTTAAAATACAAGTTGTTATCGTAAGTTAAACTAAATAGAATAATCAAAATAATTATATAATGATATGTGTTTGAAAAATTCGGTACATTTCAACACGACTTATAAATCGTTATATTTGTCACATTAACTCGATTGTCTTCTTGACTTTCAGAACATTAAGACTCTTATAAACCACTTCTACCACTTCTACTACAGCTAACTAATAATAACTTCGGAATTTCAGTAGTACGCGCCGAGAGTTGGAACCTGAGACCCTCTGCAAGGCAGTTTGTTAGTCTCTCCACTAAGCCATCACTACTCATATCCTTATTTGAGTATTTTGTAACTACTCAACTACTTTTGAGGAGAGACGTGTCCATCGATTTGTCACCACGGGCGCGCGGGCGGAGTGACCTTCTACCCTTTCTTATATATTTAGGTATGTTAAAATACATCAAGACTGAACATTTTCATATAGCTTCTAACTACAGTGCTGCCACCTCGTAAATTATTTCAATGGTTGTTTTATAAATATATCACTGGTCGCCCAACCCACACACAAAACCAATGGCAAAACAAAATATCACCGGCTCCAGTACATTCGTACATAAAATTTTTGTCAATAATATTATGTTGCAGAACTAGTGCCGGATTAAGATTACTTAATGCCCTTAGCAATTTATGATTGTGGGCTCACCTATCAATAAGTAAGCCATATTACTCAAAGAGCAAAACCGAAGAGCATTGGCGAGGCCAAGGCTAGCGATTTGTCTATCACAATTTTAATGCTGGTTATGGTACCTTATAAGTCGTGCCCTAAGCAAATTCTTAATTTGCTAAGACCCAAACTCCCGGTAGGTAAGTGGCGCTGTTGTCAAGATACCAAAAATATCGCGGATAAACCTGCAGGTAAAGGTTTTTGTATGTGACATGTCAATACATTGTAGTCTAGCCTGTTTAAGCAGTTCTGTGATTTTAGACTTCACATTGAATGCACAATGCATTACATACTCAGTGAATCAGAAGCTAGTTCATGTAATAATGTAGCAAATGAAACCTATTCATCATCGGCCATTAACTGAAGAATAGAATGGTTCATTGTGAAAATGGTACCAACGTGATATCTTGGTCAAATTACGATATGCATATGTTCGGAATCCTTCTACGAAAATAATTTTGAGTGGATAAATTATCATGTTCCTAACGTCTTTTTCCTCTTTTCAAAATTGTTGATCTATCCAAAACGTTAGTCTTTAGAGCTAGGGGTTCACTTTCTAGTTTGACAGTTTTTTTTTATAGAGCTACTGCCGTCTGTCCTCCACAGCCTAGAGGAAGATCGGTATTCCAGACGGAAACCAGAACCAGTAACATTAAAAAGAGTACTTATCTCCCGCCATTACTGTCAAAGATCATTATAACTGCCGAGAGGCCGGCTTAAAGTACTGTCCGACTAACGGAGCAAGCGATAAATAATAATTCAGAGTGGATAAATCAACCAACAATATTGGAAAATGTATAAGAAAATACACCATAAATTAGTTTCCCGTCAACAACAAGATGTCTGCCATGGACATGCCCAAATAATCTCATTCCAAAGTTCACCCGATCTAAATAAAACAACATCAACTTTTGTTGTTGTTTATTCACTTAAAAATCCATTAACCACAAAAAGAGCAACAAATAAATATGAAGAACGAACCGTTTTCTTGATAAAAACCTTAACGCAACTTCCACTTATAAATGAAACGTTTTAATGAGTGACAGAGTTGAAATTTGTTTGTTGTGTTATAAGCGAGACATTTTAGCGTGTTTTAAAGTGGGAGAACAACATGTCAGAATCAATTCCTGGAGCCATTTCTCAATAAAGTTCGCAAGGAAGCGAACACATGCATCGAAGCTTTTAAGCTTTGACGTATATTACACACGGCCACAGCGAAGTTCTTACGGGAAAACAATGCAGGAACCTATGGAAAGTGACGTGGAGAGGTTGCCAGTTAGAAAATATACACTTTGTTATAATAATCGGAAGAAAATTGGAACAGTATCCGTTAAAATAGTTACATCAAACTATACTTGTACTATCTTTTGTCTTTGAGATCCTCTGCTTACTTCCTCATCTTTATATTTTAAACTAGATTGCACTATAGCATCTATGGAGCAGGATTTGAAAAATGATCATGTTTTTTACATATTGGTAAAATATCGCTTCGAGTGGAGAAACCAGCATAATTATCTAAAAGTGTTCCTTAGTGAACATGAGAAGTCTGCGAACCCGCAGTTGGCTGTGCCTAACCCACCATGGGTTAGGCACAGCCAACAATAAAGGGACAGATAATAATCTACCCTGATGATGATAATGACAGAACAAATTATTGTGTAGATTTATGGGTCGTGGTACACAGTGTAACTTGCCTTGCCATTTGTAATAGGTCGGCAAAGTTAAACAACGCTGGCCAGGCCACCACTTGGATGAGTGACCACGTACGGCATTATCACGGTAGTAGAGCCTATCTGATTTCAGCATGAATGGGCCGGCTCGACCAGGGAAGTACTACCCTCTCACAGAAAATCGACGTAAAGTAACAGTACACAAACTGTTGCGTTTCTTTCGATGAGTGAGAGTGCCGGAGGCCCTATCCCCTCTTCCTTCTCTCTCATCCCACTTCTTATCCTATCCCTTTCCAACCCCAACCCAAGGGGTGGCAACGCACTTGTGACTCCTGTGGTGTTGCTTGTGTTGTGTCCATGGGCGGCGGTAATTACCATCAGGCGATCCGTCTGCTCGTTTGCCGCCTATTACTATTAAAAAAAATACTCCAGAGCCTTACCATGCTTCGGAGGGCACGTAAAGATGTCGAGCGAGACAAGAATTGTTAGGCCATGTCGGAGTCGAATGTTGTGGATAGGTGCCATCCCACACGAGACTTTTTGTGAGTCAAATTATTTTGCGAGTCAGGTTGTTTGTTGTGTATGTTGGTTGTATGTTTGCGAAGGCCCCCGCTTCTGAAATAAAAGTAAAATATATTGCAAAAAGAAAATCACAGTCAATTTGTACAATTAATGATTAAGTAATGGGACATTTTCAGCACTTCGCTTATTCAGAGCAGCAAGTTTTCAGATCATTAGGGCGCATATAAATCATTTGGATGTCCTTACGCAGCCGAACACACATACAACTAGACAAATAATGATAATTACTCTACTTTCTAGCAATAAATCAACTGCGTACGATGTCCAGGGAGTCATCACAGATTTGCCCAGCCGTAGGCACGCCCTGTACAAAGAAAATTACGACTTTGTACTTGGATGAACATGTTTTGGTCAATATTATGGACGTGTAGTCAATAAGAATGATGAATGTGAGGTATAATCCATAATAGTAACGGACTGCCGTGACGATGGTCTCGGGTTTGATCCCCAGGTACCCCCGGCACACGCCTCTGACTTTTCGAAGTTATGTGTGTATTAAAAATGTTAATGATCGCTCGCTTAATAATGTGCCCGGTAGATGGCAAAAGGCTCGCCCCCTATTACATTGGAACCGAAACATAACTGACGAAGTGTTGGTGTGTAAAACACCTTTGCCTACCCCTTCGGGGATAAGGCGCGTACTTACGTACTATATTTAGCTTACGCGATGGTATTGATAGCCTAGTGGGAAGATTGACACACTGCTTCATACATCTTCTCAAGTACAAACCCCCGGTGCTTAAAACTGACATGTAGAAGTCAAGTGCTCATTCAATTATTAATTGACTGCGCGGTTGGCGTAATGGTTTAAGCGGTCGCCTCGCCGCTTGGTACTGTGCAGGGTGTCGTGGGTTCGATTCCCACACAAGACAACACTTTGTGTGATCTACAAATTGTTGTCTCGAGTCTGGGAGTTATTTCTGTAATTGAATGTTTGTAAAGTCCCCCGCGACACAGGAATTTCTTCCTAGTGCGGGAGTTGTCTTTTAAAGAAAAAAATATTTATCGCTTGGTAAACGGTGAAGCAAAACATCGTGAGGAATCCTGCAGGTCTTGGGGTTCTATAATAATATTCTCAAAGGACATATGGTCTGTCAACCTGTTCTTGGATAGCGTAGTGGGTCGTACTCTACTCACAATGGGAAGGGTAGTGTGCTCAACAGTGGAATCGATGATTATCAAGGCTGATGATAATAATATCTAGCAATAACTAACACATTTGTATCGAAAACACCATTATTAGGTATAGTACATATATAATACATACAATACTGCCTCGTTGGTCTCGCGGCATAAATGTGCGCGTGGGATTGGGAGGTTTCGGGTTCGATTCCCGGGTCGGGCAAAAGTGTTACTGGGTTTTTTGAGAATTCTCAGTAGCAGCACGGAGTCTGGTAATGTGCCCGGTACGGCAATAGGCTCGCCCCCTATTACGTGGGACCTAAAAATTCATGGCGTAATGTGGATTCGGGGATACAGGCATAAAGGCATAAAATGTATAATACATACTAATGCTGCTTTCCACCTAAATATCTAACACTTCTGTAATTATCTGCTATTTTGATGAAAAAGTTACTGCAAAATTTCATCAAAATCCAATCAAGTATTGCGTAACAAAATAATAAACAGCTATCCACTGTCAAAAACCGTCACATTTATTTTGACAACGGTAACGCCACCATTAGAATGACATCGTATTTAAACCAATAAAGTAGGATAAAACACACGATTTGAACTCAATTGATACCGAATATATGAATAATTCAGAGGCAACATAATATACTCATAACAAACATTGTAACCCCACAAAAAATGCTTTGCAATTTTAACTCTCCCTAATGCCCTCTCTAGTACGAAATTACCCGAAAAATGGTACCGCTCTAGAAGGATCGTTGAGGGAGATAAAAAAAATATGCGCGGCGAAATGACAAGTAGGTCTCTACTATGTATTCGTAGATTAGATAAGCCGGCATACCGAAGTGAGAATGGTCTGATAAAGTCGAAAGGCCCACGTTATTTGTCTTTTGGGATAGTAAAATTGTACTTGGAAAGAACAAAGAAAAATCTGATTGCACGGATGGTGAAGTGGTTTCAGTGGTCGGCTCGTCGTTTTGCGAGTGTTGTGGGTGTCGATTCCGATACCAGTCAACACAGTGTGATCCAGAAAAGATTGTATTGGATGAGTATTATGAGGTTTTTTTTCGATCAAAACAAAGATGTTTTTATAGAAAAAAAGCCTCCCGTGGCATAGGTTTTATTATAACGCGAGCAAACGCTCGCTCCCAACGCCGTATGCTTGTAAATACCTAATTTGCCCCATGTTCTTTTTAGGCATTCGTATCGTGTCCATAACCATGTGAGCGTGAGGTTTGTTTGTTATTCGTGTGAGTGTGTGGCCAACTCTGGTGTCGGAGTTTTCAGACCACCCGAAGGCCTCCGACATGGCCTAGCGATCCTTATCCTGAGACAAGAACCGGGACCGACAGCTTTACGTGCCCTCCGAAGCACGGTAGCGCTCAGATGTAAATGCCACACGTGGTCACCCATCCAAGTGGCGACCTGTGCAAGCGTTAACTTTGCCGATCTGTTACGAACGGCAAGCCAAGTCTCGCTATGAGCGCTACCTAACTAGCGTGATGAAAATGATTTTTTTTTTGTTAAACATAATAGTATGTGCATATTGAAACATTTGTGAATCATAACCAAAACTTGTCACAAATAAGTATCAGAACCTTCAGCGCGTCGCAATGCCGTTTTCTGAACCATTGCCTCGGCTAGTAATAGTAAATTATATGAAGTTATTAACTTAACTTACAGTATTTCTTTGAAAAGGGGGAATTCACATAAAAACCATTTACTCATACAAACTGCACACCTTTTATTTTATGAAGTCTATAAAACGTCCGACATTCAATGGGAAACACGCTGGGAACGGCGGACCATGTCGCAAGTTGAGAACTTCGGAAAATGTGTTACATACAACTAACTTAAAGGTAACATGCTTTCAAAATGTTTTGTAGAATATAGCGACTTTAGGAACACGATGTTTGTTTGTTACGTATGTGTGTAGCTTTGGCGTTTCTGTATACGGCTTTTATACTCATATAAAAATCGACTTCAAATTCTCCTCAAAATCTACCTCTACATTTTATAAATTAAAGTTTCGTTTTCTTCCTGTCTGCCTGTATTAATGATAAACTCAAAAATTATCGAGCGGATTTTTGTGCTGTTCTCACCAATAGGTAGTACCTAGGTGTGACTCCTGAAGTCCTGAGAAAGATTTGGTTCCTGAGGAGGCTGTATAAATGACGCAGGCCGAGCCGAGTGTTAAATCTTGTTCAAAATAAATGCAGACAGGTCGAGGACGATAACTAATATAATATAAACTAGACAACGCATTATTAAGGATAAGGGTAGTTCTTCGAAATTTCATTCTTCCACTGATTCATTTGGCTAAAATTTAATTTCACTTTCAGCTCTGTAATACAAGTTCATATGAAAATAGTTATACCAAAGACCATATATTTGATTGAGGGACTCGTTTTTAACCGACTTCATTATAAAGTAGGTTCAAGATATCGACGTTCACATGTTTTGTGCCCAGATGAAACAGAAATGAAAATGAAAAGCTTTGAAAACAATCATATTTTAACAATTACAATAATCTATTTTTATAAAAACAATTATCAGTGATCATATCAAGGAAAAACACTTCTGAAACTATAAAACAGTATACAATAATTCTTGCATTTAAAGGGCAAGCTAGAATATAGTAATATAAAAAAAAATTGCTAATATTTGTAATACAATCAATTCTTTTAGGTACAAAAAATATGATACTTAATTGCTGCAATATACTATTCTCTCTGTTTTATTTTTTCGTGTAAAACTCACTACTTATATGATACATATGGTGTTTTAACCAAACGAATCAGGCATAGATGAATGTGGATTTCGCCTACAATCATACATAACTCATAATATATAAAGACTTTAGTATTGAGACTTTTTCACACGAATCTATAGCTTAAAGGCATCGCTCGAAACAGAGACTGAAGTAGTAAAATAAAAATGAAAAAATGTAAGTAGGCAGTGTTATCAGAATGCCTCCTGTACCAAGCATAGATGAATCAGATGTTTACCTTCGTAACACCAGGATCTAAGCCAATCACCCGCTGGTACACCTTCTAGCTCAACCGTTGCAAGACTGGCTTCCTACCGCGCGGGATGCCAGGCCCTCACTATTAGTACCCGACCAAGTACGGTCAAGAACAGCTTACGCTATATTAAGCCTTAAACACCTGCCAGCGGTCATGGTGACCGCAACGACTTTTTGGATTTGAATTACGTCGAAATCCGTTATTGCGTGTTAGTGTGCGTTTGTGTACCTTTTCTGTTGGTGGCTTAGTGTCGCGTGTGCGCTCGGCAAGGGTAAACATGCGTGCGTTTGGCTTAGGTGGGTAAAAATATTTTGTTAGCGGTCATGGTGACCGGGTGCAGGTAGTTATGTGATTATTGTGTATTACATATCTTGAAAATAGAAGACGAAGTGCCTACTGTTTCCGGAGCTGATCATCTTGAAACACGTGTTTCAACTTGTGATCCCAAGAAGAAACGAAAAACATTTCATCAGTGTTTTATCTGTAAAAACCAATCTGTGTGGAATGTTCTAACAAAATTTGCAAAAATTGTCGTGAAAAAATGTAAGACCTTACCCCCTGCAATTTTATCGAAGTTTAGTTTTTTTTTAATACTTTTCTTAGGCCTTTCCCTAGGCAGGAGGAAAATTGTTGCAGACGGCAGTGGAAGCTAATTTATATACATCCACTTGACCAGGGCAACGCAAGAAGTAGTCTGACATATATTACTGGTTTCTCAGCGCTAACAATCAAATACAATAATACAGTTACCTGGATCTTCACTGGTGTCGGACCTGGAAGCAAGCTAGATAAACATATAACTAAATTGGCCAAAATAGAGAGTGATACATATACGTAGCTGCTGGGCTCCAAACGCGACGTCTTCAAGGTACGCTTACGAGGTGCGATTTCACAAAATTTTCACAAAATGTCAAAGTTCAATAGAATATCAACAATTTATCAAGGGCTCACTGTGGGAGTGCCGGGCAAATCAAATAGCGGCATTTCACAAGGGTTTTACAGATTTTACTCCAATTATACAAATTCACACGGGTAGCAAAAATGGTGTGTTCACTTCAATTTTTTTTTCCGGAAGTGAATTTTTTGTCGATTTTTCAAATGTGACCAGTGTCAAGAAATAATTACCAAAGATAACAAATGTTACAAACTGATATTCTCGTTTATCATAGAACCGTCCACCAAGACCTCAGCAAATCGGGACACTCTATCAGTCCCAGTTACCAAACGAAGAATGCGACCCCTGCGCCATCTGAGTGGCGGAAGGTTAGCCTCCTTAATCAAAACAAGGTCTTCAATCTTGGGTGGATCGGTCTTGTCGGTCCACTTAACGCGTTGCTGGAGTATGTTTAAATATTCCAAATTCCAGCGTTTCCAAAAGCTCTAAGTAATCTGGCGTACCAATTCAAAACGCGAGAGACGATTAGGTCTGCTATTTTTCGTTAATTGTTGTTTCAGATTATCAAGATACCTTATTTGCCTCTTGGTGAATAGCAAATAGAAGAGTGTTTGCTTTTAGAAAATACTAGAGGACGCCAGCAGCTACGCCTGCATTTTTTTAAATTTACCCGTTTTGGCCGATCCTGTGGGAATTTCGGGAAATCCCTCTTTAGTGCTCCCCTTCAATCCCCAAGGAATATACATGCCAAATTTCAGCTTCCTGCGCCCAATAGTTTCGGCTGTAGCGTGTCTGTCAGTCAGTCAGTAACGCAAGAATTTTATATATTAAGATTTGAATCTTTACTTTATAACCCCCACCTAAGCAGTTTGACGAAAAGTCAGCTTATTGAACAAAAACATGGCTTTATTCAAAAAATATCTACAACCACCAATCTCGTAGCTTTTATAGACACTATATCTTGTTATCTAGACCAGGGCACTCAGGTGGATGCTTTACACACGGACTTCAGCAAAGCTTTTGACAAAGTGGACCACGTAACACTATTGTCGAAGCTTGCTGAAACCGGAGTGGGCGGACCTATTTTGAGCTGGTTTGAATCGTATCTTTCCAATCGTAAATTTTACCTAGTAGTGAATGGCGCTCAATCCCAAAAATTTGCTGTTACTTCTGGCGTTCCCCAGGGATAACATCTGGGGCCTCTTCTGTTCCTAATGCTTATCAATTCTATTTCAAATAGTTTTCACCATACATACCTGTTTGCTGATGACCTTTAAATTTTAACGCCTATCAAAAGCGCAGATGATGTTCTTCTTGTTCAAGATGTTATAAACCGTTTGGTTCAATGGTGTAATAAAGAAAATGATCTTAAATGTAGATAAATGTAATAAAATATCGTTTAGCAGAAAAAAATAAAATTCAAACATCATACAATATACACAGCCAACCTCTTGAACAAGTTGAGTGTGTGCGTGATTTAGGCGTTTTAATAGACAATAAGTTAACATTTAGTGCGCACTTAGATAAAATAATACTGAATGCCTCCAAAATGTGAGGATTCATAATCAGAAATACCCAAGGATTTAAACTTCCCAAAACTAAAGTTCTCTTGTTCAACTCATTAGTACGTAGTATATTAGAGTAGGTATTGCTCTTAAGCTTGATCTCCACATTAACAAGTTCACAAAAGCCGACTCGAACGTGTTCAAAGACTTCTTAAGGTTTCTGAGCCATCTTACGTCTAAAACAAAACTACAGAGATCTCTACATTCGTACAACACCCGACTTAAACATTTCAATTTAGTCCAACTAAACCATAGACGTAAGCTCCTTATCTTTCTTATATAATATTGTATAAGATCCATATCTCAGCTCCTAGTAGATTGCCGCGCTCAAATGTCTTCAAACTGTTCAATATACCTAGATACAAGACCAACCTAGGGCTTAACTCGCCAATAACTAGATTGACGAAGTTTTACAACGAACTCGCTCTTCTGCTTAAGTTAGACATTTTTTGTGATACTAGAGAGAGACAGACAAAATCCGCTACTTACCTAATCAGTCAGACGAGACTGGGGGATCTCTAAATCATTTATAGGAATGCCGTACCTACGAAGAGAATTTTTCTTGTCTTAAGTAAATAAAAATCCAATCAGAGGCAAATTCAATTTTCATTCCGTCGTCTCTCGGATTCACTCGGGATTCAGCCGGAGCCAGTTTTTTTTAATTTTATTTACGTTTTCACACTATTTCGCTCCGTTTCGTTACGCCTTCGGGATCGCGGTAGATTACTCGCACATCTTAGTGGACGTTTTTAGTTTCATTTGTAGTATGGTACTTGATTATGTGCAAGTGTTTCAGTTTTGAGAGCACGGTACTTTTTTTGGGTAAATCCTGCTCTCGTGCCCGCTGCTGTATTACCTGTCAGGCTAAGCTGCAGTAAGTATAGAAGGCACCGAGTTTTGACACTCGTGAAGTCCCGGAGAAGTTAAACTGTCTTGGAAGCCGCATATCATTTAAGTTACCATTCAATTTGAGGATTTGGAAAATAATTGATCCACTTCCCTTTTTTAGTAAAATCCCGCTTTATTAAAAGGATGGAAGTGGATCAATTAACAACTAACAACGAAGAGGTATAATGTGAGCATAGTATAGTGATGTAATATAATAGTTAAGACAGTCAATCTGCCTGTATCTGCGTCTTCGGTTCCCACTTGATGTGCTATCCACAATTGTGAAACCGCGGAGAACATTAGTTCCTAATAAAATATTGCTACCCAACCCAGTAAAACGTAAGGTCAAGTCTGGCTTCTATTCAATAATAATATCTAAGCAAAGACTACATATATTCACAGGATCCTGTACTGCACACGTCAGTGTGTAATTCCGAGTCCCTTAGGGCTCAAGTTGGTCACAAATTTCAATTGATCCGAACGGCGAAGTGCATTGAAGTGTCGACCCTTGGGACGCTCGACTTTCAGCCGTGGTCGACAAATTTAATCATTCATGCTATAACCAGTTTTAGAAATTTGATGGTAGGCAGAAGTTTAGACGTGTGAATTGATCGCAAGAAAATACACGGCAAAATATTGTGTTTTCTTTTAAAGATTGTATGGAGAAAATACTTGGGAGCATTCCAATACCCTTTTATCTGTAACTGTTTGGACCAGCCTGTTTGATCAAACTACTTGAACGTCCATTACAGTAGGAACCTACTGGCAAACCAAACATAGAGCAAATATGAAAATGAAAATGCAGTATTTTTAATTCATTAAAAAGCGGCTGACGTTTTCGGTAAGCCTCATTAGTAAATAACACTTTTAATATATTAATTTGCCCGACCACGTAACTGCTTGTTTGAAGATCCCAAAAACATCAAAAATAAAACAAGTTGAAATGAGAAAAGTCACGACCAAGATACGGCTTATAAAAGCGCGACAAATTTTGCATTACCTCCCTTCAAACCCAAATTAAAAGCAAAAGTAAGCTGCTAATATACCTCTCGGTGTACACAAAATAACACGAAAGGTGACGCTGAAAGCCTCTTTAAACATCCCAAGGCTCTGTATCAATATCAACAGATTAGTCGTGCGTCGGTATCCATCAAAAGAGCGGAAAAGTCGAAGTAAAATTGTCGGTAAAAAATTCGCCGAGCGTTGGTACAAACTCCATGAATACATTGAGATACCGACGGGTGTGAATATAGAATGAATAAAAGTGAATAAAACCGGGAGGTGCGGTTAATCATCGCCTCTGAATATATTTTTTGCTGTGCAGTTATCAAATTAATCCATGTAGCTGTATGAATCCATCATAATATCATACCTATAATATTTCAATTTCCACCTATCGCGGTATTCAAAACATCGACATGACCGATACATCATTGGGAATCTCTTCATCATATTATAAATTAGCAATCGATCCATCATTTTTGCTCCACAATACACAGTTTCTGCATTAATGGAGCAAAAATAATATTTTCCTTCTCCGAGGGGCGAGATAAGAATTTCATTACAGTGAGATGTTTCGAGGCTATGTTTATTTTTCATGTATCGGTGCATGAAGATACTTGTGCATGATATTTAATATCAATAAATAATAGGTTTAAAGAACAATGCCCATTTTTCTTAGAGACACCGCCCAGATGTGGACAGTCAAAAATCGTAGTAGTTGTTATTGCATTCGATAAAAGAGTGATAAACTAGAATTTTGAGATTGATTAGAGGTCCATCACATTCATAGATTTATTACAAGAACTACTTTTATGTGCTCACAAAACATTAGGTGTGTACCCACTTTTATTAGGATAGTTAAAGTATTTTGTAGTTTTGCGTAGAAAGGAATGAGTTAATCATTTGGTAAGGGTAGAAATCCGGAAGAAAAAGCCAGAAGTCGTAAAAAATCCAAAAACATAAAAAGCATTCACAATGTGCACGAGCAAAACAAATAGGTAACAAACAAAATAAACTGAATATGACATTATTGACATTTACTTAGGAGTCATCTCGTCAAGTCAATAGTGTTGCCATTTTACAGTTTTAAATGATATTGATTAATCGATATGGATTTCGGACATAGGTTATCTATATATTTGGTTCAAAATCGAACTTATTTGTAGTTAATCGCATACATACCTTAAAAATACACACATTTTAAATGTTTAAGGTCCAAGTAGAGATTTGCTATTAACTCAAATCATTTTGAGTAGAGAAAACGTAAAATCGATAAAGAAGAAGTGATAATTGATTTAATATTATGATTCCTTTACTGGCAATTTCAGATCTATTAGGTGTTGGCTATTTAGACGTTAACACATCTTTATAAACCTATTTAATGAATAAGTTTCTCGGCACACCTTTAGTAATGCTTATAAATTAAGTTATAAATAAAAAGGATTATTCAACAACTAATTGAAACTTTATTGTGCTGTTCATGAGTTCCAAACTGGGCCAGAAATGGGCATTGTTCTTTGCGTTTGGTTTTAGAAATATTACATTGTGAGGGTAAATGAGATTGATTTAGATGTATTGAAACCGTTTTTACACTGTCTCACGATCGGGTAGAATGTTAGCGTACGCAGATAGGACTTTAGTAAAACTTTAATACGTATACATATTCTGTACTTCAGGCGTAGTGGCTCGAGCGGTCGCCTATTACAAACGGGATGGTTTATGAGGATGGATGGATGAATGTTTGTTATTCTTTAACGCAAAACCTACTTAACAAAATTTGATGAAAATCTGTAGTAATATGACTTGGATATCAAAATAGTGCATGAGACTTGTCGCGTTAACCGACCAAGGTCACGCGTGCGGAGCTATAACTACAAAAATATTCACGCTTTGATGTGAAATGATTTGATCCTTGGTGTAAAATGATTTTGAAAGAATAAATACGTCATAAAACCATACATTTTAAATTAGGAGTTTTCTTTAGATAACGTTTGTCTGTATGTTACAATGTTCGTTTCATGAATACATTTGGTTAATGCTGCACGGACGAAGGGAGAACTGAATTAATTCACGAACAAATCGAATAGAATTGCAAAAAACAGACCGTTTGAACTGTTACTAAACTTTAGATTTTGTCTTTCTTAGCGAGGATGAGATTGTACAGTCAACTACAAAAGAATACACCTGGAAATCTTTGCTGAGAATTTTATGAATTAAAAATCCTCGACTATTTTTCTTAATTTATAAATCTCTAGATCAGTCCGCGGTTACACCCGCGCCTATTAAAGCTTTTTTAGGCTCTGCACTCGTAGCTTATAGCGTGATGTCATATAGCCTAAAGCCTTCTTCGATAATTTGACTATCCAACACAAAAATATGTATTTAAATAAGACCAGTAGTTCCTGAGATTACCGTGTCAAACCAAACAAACAAACTCTGCAGCTTCATTTTATTCGTAAAGTCTGGACTCGCCGGCATAATTCACGCGGACGCTCCGTCCGCGTGAATTATGCACCTTAGTTTTCTTAAACTCCCAGCCATCACACTATCTACCTATTAGTGAAAACCGTACAAATATCCGTGCCGTAGTTTTTGTGTTTATCACGTTTATATTGACATATCGAAAAAAAAGAGAATTTATTTTATAACTAGCTGTGGCCCGTGGTTTCACCCGCATCCTGAGGGAACTACTTCGCGTACCCGGTTATTTTATAGCTTAAGTTACTCTTTGGTACATCAGCTATCCGCCAGTGAAAGTCCCGTCAAAATCGGTCCCGCCGTTCCAGAGATTAGCGAGAACAAACAGACAGACAGACAAAAATTGAAAAAATTGTCATTTCAGTATATGTACTGTGTATACACCGATATGCATTTAGTAAAAAGCAGTTATTTTAATATTACAAATAGACACTTCAATTTTATATTGCGTAAAGTGGTGTAAGAGTACGCGGTCGGTTAGAGTACGCATCGAACCTCACGCCGACTCTGTGCGAGTTTTTGGGCTACCTTCAGTTGTGTTTAGGTTCAACAGTGATAACGGTTACGCTGTCGAAAAGAACTGGAGTTTGATTAAAAAACGGCCATAAAATGCAGCACCTTGACTGTTACTCTCACACTGTCCTAAAAAAAATACTATGCCAATGAGTGTGAAAAATGGTTGCGCATCCATCTTAGCAAAGCAGTCACTGTGTTCCAAATGGTAGGAATTTTTACACCAGCATACTTAAAAGCTGCAACACTATCATGTACAGCACAAAGTTTTAAGGTTAATGACATTGAGCCTTACGATCCCGATGTTTTTACCGAAGCTGATTTTTTAGCAAGTTCAGTAACAGACAGGGCTCTAGTGTCTACTGCACCTGTGGTTTCAGAGCCAGACCAGAGCCACAACCACCAACGAGTGGCTCAGTTGAAGTAAACTCGCCATTTATTGATACACCTACGGGATACACCTATTGATGATGCGCGCACTCTTGTACAACCCACCGCGCACTCTTGTACACCTGGGTGTATAAGAGTGCGCGATTTTCATTTTTTTATTTCTTCAGTTCATACTTTAATTAATGTCGTTACTGGAATTCGTTGTTCTATATTTTGCTAACAAATATATAGATATTATAAATAAATAATGTTGAATTTTCAAAATATGATATTTTATTTTTCATGAGGCCTCAAAGTTAAAATGCACACTCCTACACCACATTACCCTATGTATAGATGATATACTATAGCAGTAGCCTAGTGGAGATACCAACAGACTGCCATGCAGAGGGTATCGGAATCGAGTCACATTAAGCCCTCAGTCCCGGTTGTCATGAATATCTTTGACAGTCGTTATAGGGCGTCAGTACCTCTAAAGAAACTGACACAAGTCTAAACCATGGAATATCTCGATCCCTTCGAGTTGCGGAGGTCAGACAGGCAGTCGCTCTATGGAAAAGCTAATATTCATACAAATCCGGTTAAACTAGTAAGCGGACTTCAGGTTGACACTGGGATAACCCTAGGAGGAGATGATGAGATGATATAGGTAAGTTTTCCTTGATATTTTGAGAATAATAACAAGTTGGATAAACATTCAAAATAACGTTCTAAACTGTATATGAATTTATGTACCTGACTGTACATAACAGAGTATTGTCCGTTGTTCTGGATAACTTGTTGACCGAGATAAAAATTCTGTACCATATGGCCTGTTGGTTTACTAGTTAGTGATCCTGACTGCTAAACTGGACACTGTGGGTTCAATTTCTACCTAGGGCACATCTTTTTGTGGAATGAACATTATGACTTCTTGTGTAGGGGTGTAATTTGTCCATAACAAGAAGTGTTAATGAGTTTTTCCGAATTCAAAGTAGCAGCACGGAATCTGGAAATGTGCCCGGTAACGGCAATAAGCTTTTCCCTTGTTATGTGGGACTAAAATTTAATAACGTGGCGAAATTTGAGTCTAATATTACACCTTCGCCTACCCCTTCGACGATACAGACTTGCCTATTTAACAGCGAAAATTCTGGCAAACCTGCTCAGCTTAAAACTAGAAAATTCTACGCCCACTTTTGAATAACTTAATTTAGAAAATAATTGTGAATAACACAAGCCTACATAGCCTTACATCCTTCAAAAGAGAGCAAAGCTTTAAAAAAATCTATAAACCGGCTCTAAAATTGGAATAAAAAGGAAGTTGCTTACGCACCTCTTTAGCTTCCTTGCTACGCCCTTCTTGTGTACGATAAGAGAGATATGAATAATTCGGCTAAGTACAGTTCCTTTTATTTTGACGGTAGATTGCAATTTTACGCGGACTGCGCGCGAATATTAAAAATTAAAGTTAATAAGCTGAGAACAGTAGCCGCTTTGTGAAACGTTATACAATTTGTGTTTTTTTTATTTTGTGTTGGACGGTTTATGGTCACTTTTAGCTGTTAGTATCGGTTGTTTTTTTAAATAAATTTTGGCTCATATATTACTTTGACTGTACGTATAGCGAGAGTTCTACATAATAATTGTCTCGAAAGTCATGTAAAGTCTGCCAACCAATACTTGGCCAGTGTGGTGGACTATGGCCTTACCGTTCGCATAGTGAGAAAAGGCCTGTACCCAGCAGTGGGACAGTATATACAGCACTGATGACAATGATAGTGCATCGCGTACACTGCGTAAGTGATCAAATAATTTGTTTCGTTTCCCACAATACCTATACATAATTCGTTATCCACAAATTGTTGTCTGTTCTCGTATTATGTTGTCTTCGAATACACAAGCTCAGTCTCAGATACCGCTTAGGTTAGGTACGTAAGTTGACTACAAAACATAAGATATGTTTTGTATAATTATTAACCTTTACTAAATGGTAGCAAGGCGTTTTATCTACACTTTATACACGACAGTAATTCAATTTTAGCAGTACCTACTTCAATATTTTCCGTTTAACTACTTAGCGGGCTAAAAGTTGCACTTCTCTGTTTCTTGTTGTACAGGGCAGAGGGGAAAACAATTGTTCATGATTTGTGTTCTAGTGTATAAATAGCTACCTGAAATCTATGTAGGCGGCCTGTAAAACCAGTAGGGAGTAGCATACCACTTTCTCAGTGTACTTATAAACAAAAAAAGTTGATATAATTACACCAAAGAACCACAGTACACCTTCATCGATAATGTATCATCAGCATGTATGGGACTGCTTGATCGGAGAAGTACCTACTACCCTCTCACAGCTTACCATCAGGCGATCCGTGTGCGCGTATGCCTCCTATGCCATAAAAAATAAACCAGTCAAGTGCGAGTCGGACTCGCGCACCGAGGGTTCCGTACAAACCTGTAGGTATATATAATTACTAGCTGTCCCGGCGAACCCTGTATCGCCTTTTAAAGGTCTTTTTGTTTATTCCTTTTTTTTTTTAAACCACTTTTCCAGGAAATTCTGAACAAAGTTACCAAAGCCATCAATGCTTAATCTAAAATTTCAGAGTTTACAAAGGTATACAAACAAACGAAGATTGAATTTTATATACCTAAATGTACCTATAGATAGATGACCCTGCAAAAACCGTCCGCCATCTCCAATTTCCCATTTGCCATCTTTGATCACGAAATAGATGTTGTGTTTGCATTCCTCATAGCTTAAAACATTGGATAGGATACCCATATTGACTTTAAAAAAATTTCATCCGCCATCTTTGATCTCGAAATAGATGTTTTATTTGGATTCGCATCCCTTAAAACATCGGAGACGATAACCATATTGATTTTTTAACACTTTCCCATCCGCCATCTTTGATTTCCCATCCGCCATCTTTGATCACGAAGTAGATGTTGGATTTGGATTCCCCATCCCTTTAAATATTGGAGACGATACCCATATTGATTTATAAAAAAATCCCACCCGCCATCTTTGATCACGAAATAGATGGTGTTTTTGAATTCCCCATTCCTTAAAATATCGGAGACGATACCCATATCGACTTTAAAAAAAATCCCGTCCACCACCTTTGTTTTCCTATCCGCCATCTTTGATCACGAAATAAATGTTGTATTTGGATTCACCATCCCTCAAATAATCACAGACGATACCCATATTGATTTTTTAAAATTTTCCCATCCGCCATCTTTGATTTCCCATCCGCCATCTTGAATCACAAAATAAATGTAGTATTTGGATTCCCCATCCCTTTAAACATCGGAGACGATACCCATATTGATTTATAAAAAAATCCCATCCGCCATCTTTGATCACGAAATAGATGGTGTTTTTGAAATCCCCATTCCTTAAAATATCGGAGACAATACCCTAATCGACTTTAAAAAAAATCCCGTCCACCATCATTAATTTCCTATCCGCCATCTTTGATCACGAAATAGATGTTGTATTTGGATTCTCCATCCCTTAAATCATCAGAGATGATACCCATATTGATTTATTAAATTTTGCCTATTCGCCATCTTTGACTTCCCATCCACCATGTTGAATCACGAAATAGATGGTGTATTTGGATTCCCCATCCGTTTTAACATCGCAGACGATACCAATATTTGATTTTTTTTAATTTTCCCATCCGCCATCTTCGATTTCCCATCCGCCATCTTTGATCACGAAATAGATGTTGTATTTCGATTCCCCACCCCTTAAAATATCGAAGGCGATAGCCATATTGATTTTTAAAATTTTCTCACCCGCCATCTTTGATTTCCCGTCCGCCATCTTGGATCTCTAAATAACTTTCATATTATTAATCAGCGTCCCGAAAATCTCGAAAACGATACCCATATAGATTGTATCTTATTCGTTTAGCCTTTTTTTGCCTTTGACCCAACCCTCCCCCTTCTCGTTTGACCATTTTATTATTTTTGTCTGGCCTTTAAAAGTTGTGGCGTAATTTTATATAGCCTATAGCCTTTCGGAATAATTGGGCTATCATAGGCAATAACAATTTTTAAAATCCAACTGCTAGTTCCTGAGATTAGCCGACATTATCTTTTAGCCTTTTTAGCCTTTTGCCCGGCCCCAAAGGGTCGAAGCGTTATGTTATATAGCCTAAAGCCTTCCGGAATAACTGGGCTATCGTATACAAAACGATTTTTTCAGATCCGACCGGTGGTTCCTGAGATTAGCGCGTTCAAATAAACAAACAAACAAACTCTTCCGCTTTATTATATTAGTATAGATTTAAAAAAATATGTGACCCCCTGTGGGATCTCCACCTTGTCGGGGTGGGAGGGCTCAGTAACCGCGGCTTGAAACCCCTCGATGAAGTTAAGAGGGATCCCGGGAGTGGACGCTCCACGTGGGCTTGGGTAAAGCCTGCGTAGGATGCGTCCATAGGTGTCGGTGCGGGGGACCGTTCTGTCTGTTCCTCGCAGCCGGGCGCGGTCGCGGGAGGAGAGGCGTGTAGGTGTTGCGTTGCCGCGCGCCCTATCTCCCGCGACCAAATAGGGGCGCACCATCGTTGCGTCGCGGTGGGGCCGCAGAGGAAGAGAAGATGCGGGAAGGGAGTTTTGTTCGGGGCCCGCCTAACCATCTGGCGAGCCAATACCCGTCGGGGGGTAGCGACGAATGCTTCGGCGATACCCTACACTCCGACACACGGGTACATGAGAAAGTCGAGGTCGTTTTTAGTGGTAACACCACATACTCCGGCTCTCATTTCCCCGAGAGATCCGAAGGGATTTTCCACCTCGTACAAAAAAAGAAAAATAGATCGACTGGAATAACCCTTTAGCTTTGACTTGAGCATTTGATATGAATTTCAATTTTCTGCCTCTACGGGTTCATGAGGAAAGGGATAGTAACTTTAAAATGATTAAACATATTTTTATTAAGTATATGATATAACAAAAAATTTACGGTTTTTGCAATGTTTCCTTTATCTGTACTATAAGATGTTGCTTCGTACCAAATTTCAAGATTCTGAGTTCACGGGGAGTACCCTGTAGATTTTGATTCCCTTGCGAGTAGTTGCGAGTTTGAAAACAAGCGGCTTATATTGCTGTTTCTTTTAATGGCGTTGACAGAGAAGTTTCATTTTGTTACAGCTTAACGGTGTTATAGACTTGAGTATTTGATATGAATTTCAATTTAATAACTTAACGCGTTTATGAGGAAAGGGGTAGTAACTTTAAAATTAATAAATCATTTTTTTTATATGATGTAACTATAACTTTACTGTTTTCGCAATTTTCGTTTTATCTGTGCTATAACACATTGTTTCGTACCAAATTTCAAGATTCTGAATTCGCGAGAAGTACCCTGTAGGTTTTGATTCCCTTGCGAGTAGTTGCGAGTTTGAAAATATAGTAAAATTGCTGTATCTTTTGATTTTGTTACAGCTTAAAAATATTATAGACCTGAGTATTTGATATGAATTTCAATTTAATAACTTAACGCATTCATGTGGAAAGGGGTAGTAACTTTTAAATAAATATGTTTTTTATATGATGTAACTAGAATTTTACTGTTTTCGCAATTTTTCTTGATCTGTGCTATAAGACATTGCTTCGTACCAAATTTCAAGATTCTGAGTTCACGGGAAGTACCCCGTAGGTTTTGATTTCCTCGCGAGTTTCGTAAATTTGCAGAAATTTGCAGCATAAACGGCTGTATCTTTTGATTGCGTTGGCTTAGAAGTTTGATTTTTTCACAGCTCCAAGGGACAGTAGACTTAACTATTTGATATAAATTTCAGTTTGATACCTCCACGTGTTTCTGAGAAAAAGGGTCTTGACAGACGGACGGAAAACAAAGTGATCCTATAAGGGTTCCGTTTTTTCATTTTTAGGTAAGGACCCCTAAAAACGTAATATAACTACTCGTATTTCATTAATCTAGTTACACCTTTTCTTAATTTGCTAACAAATAATAATAATATCATATTCTACCACATACACACATCACCATCTAGTCCCAAACTAAGCAGAGCTTGTACTATGGGTACTAGATAATGGATAAACATACATATATACTTTTTTTTTTGTAAATACATACATATTATACATAGAAACACCCAGACCAAGACAAACATCCATGTTCATGCACACAAATGTTTGACTTGAGCGGGAATCGAACCCGCGACCTTCGGCGTAGCAGTCGCTTACACTACCGCTGCGCCAAACGGTCGTCGCGATCCTTTTTAAAAATCCAAAACCAACCAATTAATACGAGCATAATAAAATAATCTACAAAAACAACGGTCGAAAAATATTTCCTTTTCCGAACGAAGACAAGTACAGTCTCGCACTCAAGTGTGGAGTGGCTATATATTTTCATTTTCGAGTGGCGTCAGTGGCGCCGCCTGTTGGCGACTGCCGGAATTATTGCACTTCAACAAGAGTGGACCGATGTGTCTATATATCCTTTTTATTGCGGTTAGAAAAAAGTGCGAAGTCGTGGAGCTTTTGTAGTGGAACTGATTTTTATTATACTTATATCATTCAACTTATTAAAATTTACAATCATTTAACTTCGTCAACATTTTTAATTATATATAATATCTTTGTAAAAATAAAAATAGTTTGTAATACGGAACCCTAATTTAAAATTAATTTAACCTCGTTCGAAAGTTTTTAGATTTATATAATTTTATTCTATACTTACATAAATTTTATGTCAACACACAACCTGACAAACACACATGATGTGATATTAGATACGGTATCGGAGTCCCGCGGAGCCGAGTACATGCGATATAATTTCAATTGCAACCGATGACGACGGGTTGTGTCTCGCGTCGGAAGTTCTCTTAAGACTGGCTTATAATCCTATGCGCACGGGCGGGCCGGGCGCTGTTCGGAATCGTTCGGTTGTACTCGGCTTCTCGGGACTCCGATACCGTATCTAATATCACATCATGTGTGTTTGTCAGGTTGTGTGTTGACATAAAATTTATGTAAGTATAGAATAAAATTATATAAATCTAAAAACTTTCGAACGAGGTTAAATTAATTTTAAATTAGGGTTCCGTATTACAAACTATTTTTATTTTTACAAAGATATTATATATAATTAAAAATGTTGACGAAGTTAAATGATTGTAAATTTTAATAAGTTGAATGATATAAGTATAATAAAAATCAGTTCCACTACACTTTGGTTTGCGAATGACAGCAAAACGTGGCCGATATTAACTTTTTGTGCTGCGTTTTCTATTTCGAGTAGGTACTTAATATTTCAATATTGATATATTTTATTGTCTTTTGTAGGTTTCATACGAAGTGGATGATTTATCTGCAATTGTGATTTTGGTATGGTGGGTGGTTATATTGGTGGTTCCAAAATAATGTTTGTATCACGGACAAAAATTATTTCAAATAGAATTCAATGATGACACATAAGAAAGTAAGTAATAGCAAAAAGAACTCTTTTCTAAAGCTCACTGTATTTATACTGCCTTCATCATCATCAGCCCCGTGTATAAATATTGTTCCCCTGCTGACTACATAGCTGAGTCTATTTAATTTGAAAGCCAGTTTACAATCATCATCATAATCATGATTCATCAACGTCCTCAAGCAGTCGTGGCACTGATTCAAAAATCTGACCTAGGAGCCCTGAGTATGCAAACACCCCCACAATAATTTTAAGAAAATAATCCATACATACATTTCGGATTAAATGTCTTGTATATCAATCACATGTCATGCGGAGACGGTTACTTACGTAGCACTAAGTGATTCAAACTATGTCAAAATAATTTAATATAATGTTTTGGATAACATTATCAATTATTGCAATACATAATTATTTAAGAAACAATCAACCTCCGAGTACTACTCAGCTACACAGTTCGGTCAAAGTCCCTTGTCGAAAAACACTTATAATAATAGATACTAATAGTGACGATGGAGCGACAAAAGATGTCTGTTCATGTTCACGGCACGTGAGACGGACTACAGTCGTCGTCAATATCAATATTACGAGCGCCTTGTATCGGACTGCCTATTCCATCCAATTGAATTAATGGTACAGGCGATAAGAAAAGTGAATGCAGTTGCTCTTTCTGTGATTTATGATTGTAGATTATCTTCAGAGTGATATTGATCGTTGTGATTTTAAAAGGATTAGATGTAATCAGTACCTACACTGACTTGGCAAATGACGTAGCAAATAAATGGCCTCCTCGCTGCTTCAGACGAATCAAATGTAATGGATTTTCTTGTTTCATCGGTTTTTGTATGACTACTTTGAAGTGGTATTGCATTTTATTCTTGGTACAGGGATCTATCAATTACATTTTCCATATTAAAATTTCGTCAGCAATACTCAACTAGTGCTCCGATGACTTTGATTAGACTGAAAGTTCGGTGGACTAAGTTCAAACACATTGGGGTTATTACTATAATGTAATGACATTTTACATTGAGTATATAATCATGTACATTGCTTGTGCTAAGTTTTGCGAGAAGCTAGTTTCCAAAAATAACGCATTCATAATATGGCTTCCAAAGATACCTACGATGACTGAACTAAATATATTGACTAGTATATAAAAAACACACACTTTTGTCGATAATTATCACGGCTCCCTAGGGCGGTCACTGCTGCAATAAAAAAGTCATCTGTGATTTTTCATTTCGTTCTGTGTCCCGCCTATGTTACGCGTACTTTGTTCAGTATACTAGGACGATTGCTATTTGATACTTTTGGAATACTTTACAGATAGAAGTTGTTATCATTCTTAATTATTTTTTGTTACTCAAATATATCTATCCATCCAAGGACCGACTGCAAATATCACGATTTTCTGTAAATTAAACTAGATAGAATAATCAAAATAATGATATAATTATTCGTGTTTGAAAAATTCGGTACATTTCAACACGACTTATATATCGTTATACTCGTCACATTAACTCGATTATCTTCTTGACTTTCAGAACATTAAGGCTCTTATAAACCACTTCTACTACAGCTAACTAATTATAACTTCAGAAATTCAGTGGTACGCTCCGAGAGTTTGAACCTGAGACCCTCTGCATAGCAGTTTATTAGTCTATCCACTAAGCCATCACTACTTATATCCAGAATTGAGTATTTTGTAACTACTCAACTACTTTTGAGGAGAGACGTGTCCATCGATTTGTCACCACGGGCGCGCGGGCGGAGTGACATTCTACCCTTTCTTATATACATATTTAGGTATGTTAAAATACATCAAGACTGAACATTTTCATATAGCTTCCAACTACAGTGCTGCTACCTCGTAAATTATTTCAATGGTTGTTTTATAAATATATCACTGGTCGCCCAACCCACACACAAAACCAATAGCAAAACAAAAAATCGCCGGCTCTAGTACATTCGCGCACAATTTTTTTATGAAAAATATATTAACTTACAGAATCAGTGCCGGATTAAGTTTACTTTACGCCCTAAGCAATTGACTCTTGTGCGCTCACCTATCAATAAGTAAGCCATATTACTCAAAGAGCAAGATCGAAGAGCACTTGAAAGAGATAGCACAAAATTGGCGAGGCCAGGGCTAGCGATTTGCCTTTCACTATTTTGGTGCTATTTATAGAACCTTCTTAGTCGTGTCGTAAGCAAATTCTTAATTTGCTAATGTAGCAAATGAAACCTATTTATCGTCAGCCATTATCGGTAGAACAGAATGGTTCAGTGTGAAAATGGTACCAATTTGATATCTTTGTCAAATTCCGATATGCATAATATGTTCGTAATCCTTCTACGAAAATAATTTTAAAGTGGATAAATTATCATGGTCCCAGCGTGCAAGTTCTTTCCAAGATACGCCTTTAAGATTTGTGGTCCGCCTTCTAGTAGACTAATCAAATTAGACAGAATGTTGGCTTTGCCACAGAGCAACTGTCGTCTGTCCTCCGCAGCCCATAGGGATAGCGATATTCCATAGCTCAAACTAGAACCAGTAATATTTAAGGGTACCGTCATTACTGCCAAAGAACATGAACATGACTGCCGAGACCGACGGCTTAAAGTACTGGCCGACTAACGGAGCAAGCGATAAACAATATTAGAAAATGTATAAGAAAATACACCATAAATTACTTTCCCGTCAACAACAAGATGTCTGACATGGACATGCCCAAATAATCTCATTCCAAAGTTCACCCGATCTAAATAAAACAACATCAACTTTTGTTGTTGTTTATTCACTTAAAAATCCATTAACCACAAAAAGAGCAACTAATAAATATGAAGAACGAACCGTTTTCTTGATAAAAACCTTAACGCAACTTCCACTTAAAAATCAACCGTATTTGATGAGTGACAGAGTTGAAATTTGTTTGTTGTGTTATAAGCGAGACATTTTAGCGTGTTTTAAAGTGGGAGAACAACATGTCACAATCAATTCCTGGAGCCATTTCTCAATAAAGTTCGCAAGGAAGCGAACACATGCATCGAAGCTTTTAAACTTTGACGTATATTACACACGGCCACAGCGAAGTTCTTACGGGTAAACAATGCAGGAACCTATGGAAAGTGACGTGGAGAGGTTGCTTAATATTATATAAATTAATATTCTTAATAATAGTCGGCGCATACAGCGGGATACTGCAAGTCAGGTATCTTCCTGGAACCCATACCATTCCTATATCCCTTATCCTTTTAGAGGAGTTCGATATTGTCAACCTTTTTCTATTGCAATAGTTGGGGTGGTCAATTCGAGGGTGCGTGGTGGGTTCCTCTTTCCTTCCATTAGGTGACTTGTACGAGTCAAGTGCGTATTCAATTATTAATTATTTATCGCTTGGTAAACGGTGAAGCAAAACATGGTGAGGAATCCTGCAGGTCTTTTGGTTCTCTAATAATGTTCTCAAAGGACATATGGTGTGTCAACCTGCTCTTGGACAGTATAGTGGGTCGTACTCTATTCGCAATGAGAATGGTAGTGTGCTCAACAGTGGAATAGATGATAATCAAGACTGATGATAATGTGTAGCGATAACTATCATATTTGTATCGAAAACACCATTGTTATAGTACATGTACAATACATAAAGGACTGCCTCGCTGGTCTCGCGGCATTAATGTGCGCGTAGGCCTCGGGTTCGATTCCCGGGTCGGGTAAAAGTGTTACTGGGTTTTTGCGAATTCTCAGTAGCAGCACGGAGTCTGGTGATATGCCCGGTACGGCAATAGGCTCGCCCCCTATTTAGTGGGACTAAAAATTTATGGCGAAATGTGGGTGTCATATTACGCCCCTGCCTGCCCCTTCAAAAAAATGAATTAAAGTAATGCTGTTTTCCACCAACATAACTAACACTACTGTAATTATCTGCTATTTTTATGTAAAAGCTGCTGCAATATTTCATCACAATCCAATCAAGTATTGGGTAACAAAATAATAAACATCTATCCACTGTCAAAAACCGTCACGTTTATTTTGACAACGGTAACGCCACAGTGACTAACGCGCGCTCGCGGTAGCAGGACGCGGACGTTTAGAACCGGTTCTGTTTCGCTCGGCTAGTTGCTACTTACTTGTTATTATAATATTTTTTACGATGCGTTTTGTGCCTATCGGTTATGGATAAAGATATGCAATTAACGGATGACGGCGGCGATCTAGATGATGAGGATATTAATTCATTAGTATCTCGAGAGGAGTCCTACAATATGGAGAATGTAGTATTGTCACAGGAGAGCGTAGAACTAACACATGAAGATTCAGCCAATAATCGAACCGATAAGAGGAAAGTGGATGAAACGGAAGTGTGGACGGAGGTAGGCAGAAGGGTTAAAATTTTGGCTCGACGTCGTAACATGGAAAATAATAGTATGGAGAAACCTATGGATGATCATATTGAAGTGAGTATTATATCTACAAAGGAAAAATTACCTAAACAGATAGGGTTGGCGCGTATTCTAAAAACCGAGAACATATTAGATATTTTGAAGATAAAGTACGTTAACCCATACAAGGTGTTGATCAAAGTTAGCAATGAGGATACTGTCGAGAAATTAAAACAGTGTAAATACTTCGTCGAGAGGGAGTATAGGTGCCATAAAACATACGAAGTGGGCGTGTCCTATGGCATTATAAGGGACATTGAGCTGGAACTGGGCGAAAAAGAGATTCTGGATGAATTAAGCTCCACCATATCAATCATAAGCGCCAAACGTCTGCAGCGCCGTAATTTTGATACTGGCTCACTTGAGAACAGTGAATGTGTTAGACTTTGTTTCAAGGGTCCATCCTTACCGTCTTATGTACTTACGTATGGAATTCAAATAAAAGTGGAGCCTTATATTTTCCCCGTCACTCAATGCTCTAAATGCTGGCGTTATGGCCATAATTACAAAACATGCTCATTACTTGGTAACATATGTCCTAAGTGTGGCAAATCTCATCCAAATTGCGAAATCACAACTTTCAAATGTGTAAACTGCGCAGGTAAACACATGGCTTTGTCGAAGCTTTGTCCCGTATTTTTAAAAGAAAAACGTTTACGGGAGTTGATGGCTGAATTCAATTGCAGTTACAAAAGGGCGCTCACACTTTATGTGCCACCTTCACCGCCTACTGAGACTAGAACTCGTGTTGAAGACCACACGGTTTCTTCATTTCACAACCCCTTACATTCTGATCGCAGCCCTACTTATGCAGACATAGTAAAAAATTGTTCAAATAATCACGTCCAACAACCATCTCCGACGAAACCGTCTTTTAGTCCTGCTTCTGCTACCAAAAAATCTACTAAGAAGAAATTACGCAAGCAGCGTGGGGCTCAGGGAATGGAGTTACAAGAGGAAGTATATGCAGACCTTAGTGACAACTCCGTCATCAGTGAGAATTGTGAGAATGAAGAGCAAGAGCGAGGTAAACAATCAGACATTCTTCCGTTAATACAGAAGTTAAAGGATATAATTTTTATGCAGAAGTTGGGTTTTAATGAGAAACTGAAGTCATGTGGGCGGTTAGTATATGAATGGGTTATGAACTTTATAGTAAGGTATTTCTCGGAGTGGACTGGTTTTAAATATTTGATAAACAATGGCTTATCAGACCCATAGAGACGCTTTTAATATCATTCAATGGAATTGTCAGAGTATTCGACCGAAGCTAATGGAACTGGAACAGTTAATGTCTCAGGAAAAAATACATATCGCTGTTTTGAGTGAGACGTGGCTTGAGACGGACACACCTCTGCGGCTATCTGGATATAATATCGTCCGACAGGATCGACACGATGGATATGGCGGCGTAGCTATCATCATTCACTCTTCGGTCAAATATCAAGCCTACCAAGTTCCTTCTAACGTCAATCCTGGTATTCAACTAGCTTACGTAAAGATTTTGAACAGCGTTAACGTTGAAAACATAATATCCATATACTGTCCGTCTACCGTCCATACATCATCGGATGATTGGGACACAATCTTTAGTCTCTGCTCAAGACGTACATTGTTAGTAGGGGATCTCAATGGCCATCACTCCAGCTGGTCCTACAAAACGGATGCACGAGGTACGCAGCTGTTCGATGCTATGTTGGACAAAAACTACGTCAGTCTAAACGATGGTTCCCCGACTAGAATCCGGTTAGTCAACGGTAGGCTCCAAAAGTCTTCACCAGACGTGACTATGGTCACTAATGATGTTGCGTTGAGATTTACGTGGAAGGTAATGAACGAGAGCCTCGGCAGCGACCATCTTATTATCAAAATTAGCACTTTTGTTACTCCACATCTAAATACAAACATAAAGCGCAACTTCAGTAGAGCAAAATGGAATAATTATTCTATTTCACTTCATGGTATGTTTGCCGCTATGACGCTGTCTGACGACCCCCAAAGCTCGTACGATCAATTTGTTAGTGCTATAAATGCTGCTGCAAATGAGTGTATTCCTGTCGTGAAGATGTGTCAAGATCCATTACGTGTGCAGAAGTTTACTCCGAAGCCTTATTGGAATGTCGACATATCTCGTGCTGTTGCGGAGAGAAGGCAGGCCTTGGCAGCCTTTAGAAGAAATTCCACTCCTCGAAATTTGATAACCCTTCAGATAAAGGTTGCATCAGCGCAAAGAATTATCCGTAAGGCCAAGAGTAAAGCCTGGCGAGAATTCTGCAGCAGTGTAAGTGAAACTACGTCCGCGAGCGACATGTGGCATCGTATGAGATGGCTGAAGGGGTTGCGGTCACCTCAATCACAGATAAGTCAAGATACAGCGAGTCAATTATTACATAATTTGTGTCCGGACTACGTCTCGCCTGAATCACCGATATTTACGTCGAGTAACACTTCTCTGGGTAAGAGCATATCAACTCACGAATTAAATCGGGCTATTAAAAACAAAGATACAGCTCCAGGTGAAGACGATATCTCTTTTTCTATGAT
This sequence comes from Euclidia mi, assembly GCA_944739405.2. Classification (NCBI taxonomy): domain Eukaryota; kingdom Metazoa; phylum Arthropoda; class Insecta; order Lepidoptera; family Erebidae; genus Euclidia; species Euclidia mi. The sequence continues at coordinate 45,805,997 of OX123195.2, forward strand.
TAGGCACCTTCCTCTTATAGGCAAACAAACCTTAGTTAAAATTTATAACATGTTTTTACTTAGAGGTTATACGCCCCACCAGTGGAGACAAACAAAAATAATCCCTATACCAAAGCCAAGTGAAAACTCTCTGGAAGCTTCAAGGGTTCGGCCGATAGCTCTTATGTCGTGTATCTGTAAGATTTTTCATACTATTTTAAAGCATCGGCTAGAATGGTTTTTAGAGGTTAAAGATTGTTTCTCGGAAAATACTGTCGGCTTTAGAAAATCTAAATCATGTATGGATAGTCTTGTACGTTTGGTTAGTCAAATACAGTTAGGATTTTGTGATAATTTAAGAACCCTGGCTTGCTTTGTAGATATAAATAACGCTTACAACAACGTTGATATTAAAATATTGTTAAACACATTGGATAATCTTGGGGTCGGATCTAACATCTGTAACTATTTGTGGAACTTTTTTGAAGTTCGTGAGTTAAGGGTAAAGTGTCAAGACTCCTGTACCGTTACTAGAACTACGGGGCGCGGTTTAGCGCAAGGTGACCCTTTATCCCCACTTTTATTCAATGTGGCTACCATGCATATATGTCATAATATAGCTAATGTTTTTGTGTCTCAGTATGCCGATGATTTTGTGTTGTATGGATCGTACAGATCATTAAGGGAAGGGTGCCTTAGCATACAGGCAGCTTTAGATAGTATGTGTCATCTGGTTGAGGACATTGGTTTAGAAATTTCTGAAAGAAAGACCAAAATCTGTTTGTTTAGTAAGGGCTTCTGTAGGCAAGATGTTGTCATCAATCTTAAGGGTACGCGCTTACAATTATTTGATCGAGTCAAGTATCTGGGTGTATGGCTTGACCGGTCGCTCAGGTGGGGCAAACAGATCAATGAACTTGTACACAAAGCATCTAAATACATAAATGTACTAAAAGTATTGGCGGGGGCAAATTGGGGCATACATCCTAGGTATTTGAGAACCCTTTATATTGCCATTATTCGTAGTCGCATAGACTACGGAAGCTTCCTTTATGATTCTAGTGTCAAAACTCATTTGTTTAAGATCGACAAAATTCAAAATCAGTGCATGCGTGTTATTGGAGGCTTTATCAAAAGTACGCCAATACACGTCATGCAAAACGAACTCTGCTTACCACCACTCTATCTTCGAAGATATTACCTCGGAGGTAAATTCTGGTTAAGAAGTTGCTCCTTCCAAAACAATGTTAATATAAAGATCATAAGCGAACTCTCAAATCGATGTAGTCGTTCAAATAATTGGACCCGTAACAAAATTCCATTATTGGCTGCCATTCATACATCGTTAGTTTCTATACCTATTCATAGTTCAAATAAATTGGAGCTGTTTAGTTTCGATATGTGGGTTCAAGATATAAATTTAGATGACTGTATACATTGCACCATAGATGGGGTCTCTGGCTCTAAGAAAAGTGTAACTAGATCATATTTAAAAGAAAAATGTAACGTGTACCTGAAAGATAAATTCAATAGTAGTTATAAAATCTATACAGACGGCTCAAAAGAAAAGGATGTTGTAGGAGCAGCTGTTTTTGATCCACAGTCTTCTACTAAAATCAAATTTAAAATTAATTGTAATGTCTCCATTATGTACGGCGAATTATTTGCCTTGTCTGAGGCACTTTCATACATTCAAAGTATTCGTCATAACAACTTTGTAATATTGTCAGACGCTAGAAGTGCTCTTCAGCATGTGGCTCGGTGCACCTCGAGTTTTCGAGGAGTACCGATAGCCTACACCATAATTGAGGCAATTCGTAAAATTAAGGCTAATGGGCAAAATATTACCTTGCAGTGGATACCGTCTCACGTGGGGCTCTGGGGTAACGAGGAGGTGGATCGGTTAGCTAAGGAGGCATTAACTGATGGGATTCCGACAAATATTTCAATGTTCTATACAGATTCGTTACCTATTCTAAAGAAAGACATCTATAAACTCTGGTCTGAATACTTTGACTCTTGCTCTATTAATAAAGGCATTTGGTATAAAACAATTCAACCCAACCCTTATCGATACCCCTGGTTTGAGGCAAGCAAGATGGATAGAAGCTCCATAGTTACTGCTTTTAGGATCCGCTCTGGTCACATTCCACTTAACAAATTCGCGTTTCTCATGAAAAAAGTATCGTCACCGTGTTGCTCAGAGTGTGGTATTATTGAGGACGCACATCATGTTATGTTGGAATGTGTCCGGAATGAGGCCCTTAGAGTTACATTGCTCAATAACGTAATGGATATACATTATAATGTTGGCTATTGCAATAGTGTCCTATCTCAACCAGAATCAGACAATGCCAAAATCCTTTATAAATTAGTTAAGTTTGTTTTGAAGTGTAGGCGTTTTTAAGTATATGTGTGCTTAAAAACGCTTACATTTTATGTAATATGTGTTTATATTTGTGATGGTTAAGGTGTTATAATATATAGAAATACGAGAACGTCATGGTCGCTTTTGTGAACCAAGTTCTTTAATAAATAAAGATTAAAAAAAAAAAAAACGGTAACGCCACCATTAGAATGACATCGTATTTAAACCAAGTAGGATAAAACACACGATTTGAACTCAATTGATACCAAATATATGAATAATTCAGAGGCAACATAATATACTCATAACAAACATTATAACCCCTCAAAAAATGCTATGCAATTTTAACTCTCCCTAATGCCCTCTCTAGTACGAAATTACCCGAAAAATGGTACCGCTCTAGAAGGATCGTTGGGGGAGATAAAAAAAATATGCGCGCCGAAATGACAAGTAGGTCTCTACTATGTATTCGTAGATTAGATAAGCCGGCATACCGAAGTGAGAATGGTGTGATAAAGTCGAAAGGCCCATGTTATTTGTCTTTTGGGATAGTAAAATTGTACTTGAAAAGAACAAAGTAAAATCTGATTGCACGGATGGTGAAGTGGTTTCAGTGGTCGGCTCGTCGTTTTGCGAGTGTTGTGGGTATCGATTACGATACCAGTCAACATTTAGTGTGATCCAGAAAATATTGTTTTGGATGAGTATTCTTTGTGTTGAAAGAAAAAAAGCCTCCCGTGGCATAGGTTTTATTATAATGCGAGGAAACGCTCGCTCCCAACGCCGTATGCTTGTAAATACCTAATTTGCCCCATGTCCTTTTTAGGTATTCGTATCGTGTCCATAACCATGTGAGCGTGATCTAATTCTTTCTTTCGTGTGAGTGTGTGGCCAACTCTGCTGTCAGAGTTTTCGGACCGCCTTAAGGCCGCCGACATGGTCTAACGATCCTTGTCCTGAAACAAGAACCAGGACCGACAGCTTTACGTGCCCTCCGAAGCACTGTGAGCGTGACAAAAATGTTTTTTTTGTTATACACAATAATGTATGTAATATTGTCGTGTGGTTGACGGCATAGAATACAAGTGTCACCACCCCCTATCTTCCCGTGGGTGTCGTAAGAGGCGACTAAGGGATAACACGATGCAAATACCATATTTGCGTAGAGACGGAAAACTCGACATCAAACCCTATACGACTGCCTCGTTGGTCTCGTGCCATAAATGTGCGCGTGGGATCGGGAGGTCCCGGGTTCGATTCCTGGGTCGGGCAGTGTTATTGGGTTTTTCTGTCACGAAATACTCAGTAGCAGCACGAAGTCTGGAAATGTGCCCGGTACGGCAATAGGCTCGCCCCCTATTACGTGGGACTAAAGTATATCTGGCGAAAAGTGGGTGTAGAAATACACCTCTGCCTACCCCTTCGGGGATAAAAGGCGTGACGGTATGTATGTATGTATGTATGTATGTAATATGTGCATATAGAAACATTTGTGAATCATAACGAAAACTTGTCACAAAATTCACAAATACATACGTACCAGACTCTTCACGCGTCGCAATGCCCACTTTAGACCCATTCCCTGGGCTAGTAATTGTAAATTATATGAAGTTATTAAGTTAACTTACAGTATTTCTTTGAAAAGGGGGAAGTCACATAAAAACCATTTACTCATACAAACTGCACACCTTTTATTTTATGAAGTCTATAAAACGTCCGACATTCAATGGGAAACACGCTGGGAACGGCAGACCATGTCGCCAGTTGAGAACTTCAGAAAATGTGTTACATACAACTAACTTAAAGGTAACATGCTTTTAAAATGTTTTGTAGAATAAAGCAACTTTAGAAACACGCTGTTTTTTTGTTCATGCAATTTTGTGTCTAGCTCTCGCGTTAATGTATACGGCTTTTATACTCATATACAAATCGACTTCAAATTCGCCTCAAAATCTACGTATTCACTTTCTGCTCTGTAATACATGTTCGTATGAAAATAGGTATACTAAAGAACATATATTTGAATGAGGGACTCGTTTTTTTATATTATTTTCAAGATATATCGACGTTCACATGTTTTGTGCCCAGATAAATAAGAAACAGATATGAAAATGAAAAACTTAGAAAAAAATCTTATTTTAGCAATACAAGAATCTTTTTTATACAAACAATTATCAGTGATCATATCAGGGAAAATCACTTCTGAAACAATAATAATATAATTCTTGCATATAATGGGCAAGCGAGAATATAGTAATATAAAAAAATTGCTAATATTTGTAATACAATCAATTCTTTTAAGTACAAAAAATATGATACTTAATTGCTGCAATATACTATTCTCTCTGTTTGACTTTTTCCGTATAAAACTCACTACTTATATGATACATATGGTGTTTTAACCAAACGAATCAGGCATAGATGAATATGGATTTCGCCTACAATCATACATAACTCATAATACATACAGACTTTAGTATTGAGACTTTTCCATACGAATCTATAGCTTAAAGGCATCTCTCGAAACAGAGACTGAAGTTGTAAAATAAAAATAAAAATTTAAAGTAGGCAGAGTTATCAGAATGCCCCCTGAACCAAGCATAGATGAATCAGATGTTTACCTTCGTAACACCAGGATCTAAGCCAATCACCCGCTGGTACACCTTCTAGCTCATCCGTTGCAAGACTGGCTTCCTACCGCGTGGAATGCCAGGCTCTCACTATTATTACCCGACCAAGTACGGTCAGGAACAGCTTACGCTATATTAAGCCTTAAATACCTGCCAGCGGTCATGGTGACCGCAACGACTTTTTGGATTTGAAAATCCGTTATTGCGTGTTAGTGTGCGTTTGTGTACCTTTTCTGTTGGTGGTTTAGTGTCACGTGTGCGTTCGGCAAGGGTAAACGTGCGCACGTTTGGTAAGCCAAAATATTTTTACTCACCTAAGGGTGAGTAAAAATATTTTGTTAGCGGTCACGGTGACCGCGAGCAGGTAGTTATGTGATTATTGTGTAATACATATCTTATCTATCTCAAATAGAGAGTGATACATCTACCTAGCTGCTGGGCTCCAAACGCGACGTCTTCAAGGTACGCTGCACGAGGTGCGATTTCACTCAATTTTCACAAAATGTCAAAGTTCAATAGAATATCACCAATTTATCAAGGGCTCACTGTGGTAGTGCCGAGCAAATCAAATAGCGGCAATTCACAAGGGTTTTACAAATTTTACTTCAATTATACAAATGCACACGGGTAGCAAAAATGGTGTGTTCACTTCAAATTTTTTTTTTCCGGAAGTGAATGACTCGTCAATCTTTCAAATGTGACAAGTGTCAAGAAATAATTACCAAAGATAACAAATGTTACAAACTGATATTCTCGTTTATCATAGACAATATATATCTATTTCAAACATCCACCCACCCAGGACCGGCCAACCGGTCCGCTAATCAGTTGGTAGACTTGACAATGTTGCAACTGCCCTCCTCTGAATCGAACCGTCCACCAATACCTCAGCAAATCGGGACACTCCATCAGTCCCAGTTACCAAACGAAGAATGCGCCCCCCGCGCCATCTGAGTGGCGGAAGGTTAGCCTCCTTAATCAAAACAAGGTCTTCAATCTTGGCTATCCACCCAAGATTGAAGACCTTGTTTCCGGTCTTGTCAGTCCACTTAACGCGCTGCTGGAGTATGTGTAACTATTCCAAATTCCAGCGTTTCCAAAAGCTCTGAGTAATCTGGCGTACCAATTCAAAACGCGAGATACGATTAGGTCTGCAACTTTTCGTTAATTGTTGTTTTAGATTATCAAGATACCTTATTTGCCTCTTGGTGAATAGCAAATAGAAGAGTGTTTGCTTTTCGAAAATATTTGAATCTTTAGTTTATCCCCACCTAAGAAGTTTGACGAAAAGTCAGCTTATTTAACAACAACAACATGGCTTTATTCAAAAAAGATCTACAACCACCAATCTCGTAGCTTTTATAGACACTATATCTTTTTATCTAGACCAGGGTACTCAGGTGGATGCTATACACGGACTTCAGCAAAGCTATTGACAAAGTGGACCACGTAACACTATTGTCGAAGCTTGCTGAAGCCGGAGTTGGCGGACCTATTTTGAGCTGGTTTGAATCGTATCTTTCCAATCGTAAATTGTACGTAGTAGTGAATGGCGCTCAATCCCATAAATTTGCTGTTACTTCTGGCGTCCCACAGGGATAACATCTGGGGCCTCTTCTGTTCCTAATGCTTATCAATTCTATTTCAAATAGTTTTCACCATACAACTGCTTACCTGTTTGCTGATGACCTCAAAATTTTAAAGCCTATCAAAAGCGCAGATGATGTTCTTCTTGTTCAAGATGACATAAACCGTTTGGTTCAATGGTGTTATCAAAATAAAATGGTCTTAAATGTAGATAAATGTTATTACATATCCTTTAGCAGAAAAAAAAATAAAATTCAAACACCAAACAATATACACAGCCAACCTCTTGAACAAGTTGAGCGTGTGCGTGATAATAGACAATAAGTTAACATTTAGTGTGCACTTAGATAAAATAATACTGAATGCCTCCAAAATGTGCGGATTCATAATCAGAAATACCAAAGGATTTAAACTTCCCAAAACTAAAATTCTCTTGTTCAACTCATTAGTACGTAGTATATTAGAGTATTGCTCTCAAGCTTGGTCTCCGCCTTACCAAGTTCACAAAAACCGACTCGAACGTGTTCAAAGACGGTTTCTTAGCCATCTTACGTATAAAACAAAACTACACAGATCTCTACATTCGTACAACACCTGACTAATTTACCCGTTTTGCCCGATCCCGTGGGAATTTCGGGAAATCCCTTCTTAGTGCACCCCTACGGTCCCCAAGGAACATACCTGCCAAATTTCAGCTTCTTGCGCCCAATAGTTTCGGCTGTAGCGTGTCTGTCAGTCAGTCAGTAACGCAAGGATTTTATATATTAAGATATTAAATAATAACGTTGACTGTCCTGAATTATTGTCTAAGATCCATATCTAGCTCCTAGTAGGTTGCCGCGCTCAAATGTCTTCAAACTATACCTATACCTAGATATAAGACCAACGTAGGGCTTAACTTGCCAATAATTAGATTGGCGAAGTTATACAACGAACTCGCTCTTCTGCTTAAGTTAGACATTTTTTGTGATACTAGAGAGAGACATACAAAACCCGCTACTTAATCAGCCAGACGAGACTGGGGGATCTCTGAATCATTTATAGGAATGCCGTACCTACGAAGAGAAATTTTCTTGTCTTAAGTAAATAAAATTCAGCCGGAGCCTTATTTTTTTACTTTTAAGTTTTCACACTATTTCGCTACGTTTCGTTACGCCCGAAGGCGTAGATTACTCGGACATCTTAGTGGGCGTTTTTAGTTTCACTTGTAGTATGGTACTTGATTATGTGCAAGTGTTTCAGTTTTGAGAGCACGGTATTTTTTTAGGGTAAATCACACTCTCGTGCCCGCTGCTGTATCACCTGTCAGGCTAAGCTGCAGTAAGTATAGAAGACACAGAGTTTTGACACTCGTCACTCGTGAAGTCCCGGAGAAGTTAAACTGTCTTGGAAGCCGCATCTCATTTAAGTTATCATTAAATTGGAGGATTTGGAAAATAATTGATTCACTTCCCTCCTTTGAGTAAAGTCCCACTTTACTAAAAGGCTCTCCTTTTGGTAAGTTGATCAATTAGCGACAAACAACGAAGTGGTATAATGTGAGCACTGTAAAGTGCAGCCTGCCTGTCTATCGCGTGCCGCGTGTTTGGTTCCCACTTGATGTGCTATTCACAATTGTGAAACCGCGGAGAACATTAGTTCCTAATAAAATATTGCTACCTAACCCAGTAAAACGTAAGATCAAGTCTGGCTTCTATTCAATAATAATATCTAAGCAAAGACTTCATATATTCCCAGGATCCTGTACTGCACATGTCAGTGTGAAATTCCGAGTCCCTTAGGGCACAAGTTGGTCACAAATTTCAATTGAACCGAACGGCGAAGTGCATTGAAGTGTCGGCCCTAGGGACGCTCGACTTTCAGCCGTGGTCGACAAATTTAATCATTCATGCTCCAGTTTTAGAAATTTGACGGTAGGCAGAAGTTTAGATGTGAGTTGATCGCAAGAAAATATATGGCAAAACATTGCGTTTTATAAAAGATTAGATACTCCTTCTCTGTAACTGTTTAAAACAGCCTGTTTGATAATAACATTTCATTTCGGTCTACGGCAGCCATTGCAGTAGGTACAGGCAAAACACAAAACTAACGCAATAACAATTGAAAAAAGTTGCAGTGTTTTGGTTAATGATTAAGCTACAGACATATGCGATTAAGCTATAATAATAAATAATACTTATACATAATGGTATGCCAAAGGACGTAACTTGCTCTAAGATACCAATAACGTCAAGTATAAAACAAGTTGAAATAAGAAAAGTCACGACCAACACACGAATTATAAAAGCGCGACAAATTTTGCACTACCTCCCTTCAAACTCAAATTAAAAGCAAAAGTAAGCAGCTAATATACCTCTCAGTATACACAAAATAACACGAAAGGTGACGCTGAAAGCCCTTTTTAAACATCCCAAGGCTCTGTATCAATATCAACAGATTAGTCGTGCGTCGGTATCCATCAAAAGAGCGGAAAAGTCGGAGTAAAATTGTCGGTAAAAAATTCGCCGAGCGTTGGTACAAACTCCATGAATACATTGAGAGACCGACGGGTGTGAATATAGAATGAATAAAAATGAATAAAACCGGGAGGCGCGGTTAATCATCGCCTTTGAATATATTTCTTGCTGTGCAGTTATCAAATTAATGTTGGGATGTTTTTGGCTTGTCTTTTAAGGAAAGGTAAATGTTTTGAATTACTATCTTGCGTCTGATTAAAAATTATTTAAGGTATCTAAAATACTAAAATAAGCAGGTTTTCTTAAATTGCCTTTTTACTCTTACCTGTTGTGGATATAATCTTTGTGTGTGTGAATTTGAGGGTCTCTTTGACTATAGTACGCTGTATATTAGCAGTTTTAATCAATTTCAGACAAGAAATTAATCCACCTACTGTTTCGTAAAATAATACAAACGACATAGTTTAGATAAATTGTAAATTATACCTTGATATCCTTACTATACAGGTTGTATGACTGTAAATTAAAAGATTATTGCATGGTTTATTTGTAATTCAGTGGTAGAGATAGACAAGAGGCGCATCGAAATTCATTTCAGCTAAATTAACATTCTGATGCAACTCTTATGTTCACATATCGTCTCGGAAATGGATCGGCATCGCATCGTCTTTCATCCACTGTCAAAGTGCCTAGAGAATCTTTGAAGACTAAATAAAGTGCATTGGCTCCGGGTTATTTCAAAACATAAATTCACTTTGCTAATTTTAGTCTCCCAACAATTGTCAGTTGCCAAAATATCAACATACCTTATTCACTAAATCATAAATACAACAACAAAAACTCTTTACAATTGTAGAGACCATTAGCAGTATGATGAATCCATCATAATATTATACATATTATTTCTATTTTCAACTATCTCGCTATTCAAAACATCGACATGACCGATACATCATTGGGAATCTCTTCATCATATTATAAATTGGCAATCGATCCATCATTTTTGCTCCACAATACACAGTTTTTGCATTAATGGAGCAAAAATAATATTTTCGCTCTCCGAGGGGCGAGATAAGAATTTCATTACAGTGAGATGCTTCGAAGCTATGTTTATTTTTCATGTCTCGGTGCATGAAGATACTTATGCATGATATTTAATATCTATAAATAATAGGGTGCAATTTTTATTTGGTTTTAGAAATATTACGTTATAAGAGTCGATGAGATTGATTTAGATGTGTTGAAACCATTTTACACAGTCTCACGATCGGGTAGAATATTAGCATAAGCAGATAGGACTTTAGTAAGACTTTAATACGCATACAAGAGTATTTTGTACTTCACGCGTAGTGGCTGGAACGGTCGCCTATTACAAACGCGATGGTTTATGAGGATGGATGGATGAATGTTTGTTATTCTTTTACGCAAAACCTAATTAACGAAATTTGATGAAAACCTAGTAGATATTACTACTTGATATCAAATTAATGCTAATTTGATATCAAATTAGCACATGAGACTTGTCGCGTTAACCGATGTCACGCAGGCGGAGCCATAAGTACAAAAATATTTACGCTTTGATGTGAAATGATTTAATCCTTGATGTAAAATGATTTTGAAAGAATAAATACGTCATAATACCATGAATTTTAAATTAGGAGCTTTCTTTAGATAACATTTGTCTGTGTGTTACAATGTTCGTTTCATGAATACATTTGGTTAATACTGCACGGACGAAGGGAGAACTGAATTAATTCACGAACAAATTGAAAGGAATTGCGAAAAACAGACCGTTTGAACTGTTACTAAAATTTAGATTTTGTCTTTCTTAACGAGGATGAGATTGTACACTCAACTACAAAACCTTAAAAACTACACCTGGAAATCTTTGCTGAGAATTTTATGAATTAAAAATCCCCGACAATTTTTCTTAATTTATAAATCTCTAGATGAGTCCGCGGTTACACCCGCGCCTATTAAAGCTTTTTTAGGCTCTGCACTCGTAGCTTATAGCGTGATGTCATATAGCCTAAAGCCTTCTTCGATAAATTGACTATCCAACACAAAAATATGTATTTAAATAAGACCAGTAGTTCCTGAGATTACCGTGTCCAACCAAACAAACAAACTCTGCAGCTTCATTTTATTAGTAAAGACTGGACTCGCCGGCATAATTCACGCGGATGGAGCGTCCGCGTGAATTATGCACCTAAGTTTTCTTAAACTCCCAGCCATCACACTATCTACCTATTAGTGAAAACCGTACAATGTGCCGTACAAATATCCGTGCCGTAGTTTTTGTGCTTATGACGTTTATATTGACATATCGAAAAAAAGGGAATTTATTTTATAACTAGCTGTGGCCCCTGGTTTCACCCGCGTCCTGAGGGAACTACTTCGCGTACCCAGTTATTTTATAGCTTAAGTTACTCTTTGGTACATCAGCTATCCGCCAGTGAAAGTCCCGTCAAAATCGGTCCCGCCGTTCCAGAGATTAGCGAGAACAAACAGACAGACAGACAAAAATTGAAAAAATTGTCATTTCAGTATAATATGTACTGTGTATACACCGATATGCATTTAGTAAAAAGCGGTTATTTTAATATTACAAATAGACACTTCAATTTTATATTTTGTAAAGTGTTGTAAGAGTACGCGGTCGGTTAGAGTACGCATCGAACCTCACGCCGACTCTGTGCGAGTTTTTGGGCTACCTTCAGTTGTGTTTAGGTTCAACAGTGATAACGGTTACGCTGTCGAAAAGAACTGGAATTTGATTAAAATACGGCCATAAAATGCAGCTCCTTGACTGTGACTTTCACACTGTCCTAAAAAAATACTATGCCAATGAGTGTGAAAAATGGTTGCGCATCCATCTTAGCAAAGCAGTCACTGTGTTCCAAATGGTAGAAATTTTTACACCAGCATACTTAAAAGCTGCAACACAAAGTTGTATGTACAGCACAAAGTTTTAAGGTTAATGACATTGAGCCTTACGATCCCGATTTTTTTACCGAAGCTGATTTTTTAGCAAGTTCAGAAACAAACAGGGCTCTAGTGTCTACTGCACCTGTGGTTTCAGAGCCAGACCAGAGCCACAACCACCAACGAGTGGCTCAGTTGAAGTAAACTCGCCATTTATTGATACACCTACGGGATACACCTATTGATGATGCGCGCACTCTTGTACAACCCACCGCGCACTCTTGTACACCTGGGTGTATACGAGTGCGCGATTTTCATTTTTTTTATTTCTTCAGTTCGCACTTTAATTAATGTCGTTACTGTAATTCGTTGTTCTATATTTTGCTAACAAATATATAGATATTATAAATAAATAATGTTGAATTTTCAAAATATGATATTTTATTTTTCATGAGGCCTCAAAGTTAAAATGCGCACTCCTACACCACATTACCCTATGTATAGATGATATACTATAGCAGTAGCCTAGTGGAGATACCAACAGACTGCCATGCAGAGGGTATCGGAATCGAGTCACATTAAGCCCTCAGTCCCGGTTGTCATGAACATCTTTGACAGTCGTTATAGGGCGTCAGTACATCTAAAGAAACTGACACAAGTCTAAACCATGGAATATCTCTATCCCTTCGAGTTGCGGAGGTCAGACAGGCAGTCGCTCTGAGAAAAAGCTAATAGTCATCCAAATCCGGTTAAACTAGTAAGCGGACTTCAGGTTGACACTGGAATAACGCTAGGAGGATGATGAGATGATACCTATGGGTAAGTTTTCCTTGATATTTTGAGAATAATAACAAGTTGGATAAACATTCAAAATAACGTGCTAAATTGTATATGGATTTATGTACCTGATTGTACATAACAGAGTACTGTCCGTTGTTCTGGATAACTTGTTGACCGAGATAAAAATTCTGTACCATATGGCCTGTTGGTTTACAAATTAGTGATCGTGATTGTTAAACTGGAGACTGTGGGTTCGATTTCTACCTAGGACACATCTCTTTGTGGAATGAACATTATGACTTCTTGTGTAGGGGTGTAATTTGTCCATAACACGAAGTGTTAATGAGTTTTTCCGAATTCAAAGTAGCAGCACGGAATCTGGAAATGTTCCCGGTAATGGCAATAAGCTTTTCCCTTATTATGTGGGACTAAAATTTAATAACGTGGCGAAATTTGAGTCTAATATTACACCTTCGCCTACCCCTTCGACGATACAGACTTGCCTATTTAACAGCGAAAATTCTGGCAAACCTGGTCAGCTTAAAACTAGAAAATTCTACGCCCACTTTTTAATATCTTAAATTAGAAAATATTTGCGAAAAACACAAGCCTACATAGCCTTACATCCTTCAAAAGAGAGCAAAACTTTAAAAAAATCTATAAAGCAGCTCTAAAATTGGAATAAAAAGGAAGTTGCTTACGCACCTCTTTAGCTTCCTTGCTACGCCCTTCTTGTGTACGATAAGAGAGATATGAATAATTCGGCTAAGTACAGTTCCTTTTATTTTGACGGTAGATTGCAATTTTACGCGGACTGCGCGCGAATATTAAAAATTAAAGTTAATAAGCTGAGAACAGTAGCCGCTTTGTGAAACGTTATACAATTTGTGTTTTTTTATTTTGTGTTGGACGGTTTATGGTTACTTTTAGCTGTTAGTATCGGTTATGTTTTTTTAAAAGACATTTTGGCTCATATATTACTTTGACTGTTGCGTATAGCAAGAGTTCTACATAATTGTCTCGAAAGTCATGTGAAGTCTGCCAACCAATACTTGGCCAGTGTCGTGAACTATGGCCTTACCGTTCTCATAGTGAGAAAAGGCCCGTACCCAACAGTGAGACAGTATATACAGCACTGATGATAATGATAGTGTATCGCTTACACCGCGTAAGCGATCAATTAATTTGTTTCGTTTCCCACAGTAGGTATACTTACATAATTCGTTATCCACAAATTTTTGTCTGTTCTTGTATTATGTTTTGTTCGAATACCCAAGCTCTGTCTCAGATACTATAGTACCGCTTAGGTTAGGTACGTACGTTGACTACAAAACATGAAATATGTTTTGTATAATTATTTACCTTTACTAGATTGCATGTAACCAGGCGTTTTATCTATACTTTACACAAGTCTGTAATAAAATTTTAGTAGTACCTCAATATATCCCGTTTAAGTACCTACTTAGAGCGCAAAAAATTGCATTTCGGTTTCGATTTCTGTTCCAGTGTATAAATAGCTGCCCCATCTAGTACCTACTATTAGTTTAGTACGTCAGAGTTAAGTTGGTGTTGACTGTTTGAAATCTACTTAAGCGGCCTGTAAAACCAGCAAAGAGATGCATACCACTTTCTCAGTGTTCATAAACAAAAGACGCTGCTATCATCGCACACACATACATATAAAAGCCAAAGCAAAAACTTACAAGACAGATTACAACAACACCCAAATACACTCGCGCAACACCTTATGGATGATAATATTATTATATTCCCAGAAGTACGCAGACTAAAGAAAAGAATACCAAAAGACTTACTCTAAATAATAAATTATGGGAGTATGTCACTGGACATAATATCTCGCGTTCTACCTCACTCAAAACCAACAATAGTATTGCTGAATGTCCACAGGACGGATTGCAGTAAAAAGAGGAAAAATAAAAAAATATCGCACCGAAGAACGTCAGTACGCACATCGAAAACTAAGCATGTGTGAGCCGCGTCAATCGGGGAAGAACCTTTCACAAAATATCGACGTAAAGTTACAGTATCTAAACTTGCGTTGCGGTCGGTGAGTGTCACGGACCCATCTCCTTTTCCTTCTCCTTACCCCACGCCTTGTCTTATTCCGTTTCCCATCCAGGTTGACAAGGCACTTGGCACTCCTTTGGAGTTGTCAATGGCCAGCGGTAATCACTTAACATCGCGCGATCCGTCCGTTCGTTTGCCTCCTATGCCATAAAAAATGTACTATAGCTCGTATTACTTTAATCTAGTTACAGCTCAACAACTTGCCTAATTAAATACAAATCCTTTAAAAAAAACAAAACCACCCAATTAATACAGGCGCAATAAAATAATCTACAAAAATAACGGTCGAAAAATATTTCCTTTTCCGAACGAAGACAAGTACAGTCTCGCACTCAAGTGTCGAGTGGCTATATATTTTCATTTTCGAGTGGCGACAGTGGCGCCGCCTGTTGGCGACTGCCGGAATTATTGCACTTCAACAAGAGTGGACCGATGTGTCTATATATCCTTTTTATTGCGGTTAGAAAAAAGTGCGAAGTCGTAGAGCTTTGGTTTGCGAATGACAGCAAAAGGTGGCTGATATTAACTTTTTGTGCTGCGTTTTCTATTTCGAGTAGGTACTTAATATTAGAATATTGATATGTTTTATTGTTTTTTGTAGGTTTCATACGAAGTGGATGATTTATCTGAAATTGTGATTTTGGTATTTTGGGTGGTTATATTGGTGATTCCAAAATAATGTTTGTATCACGGACAAAAATAATTTTATATAGAATTCAATGATGATATATAAAGGTTGTTTTTGAATAAGTGCCCTTGTAGAAAGTAAGTAATAGCAAAAAGCTCACTGTATTTGTACTACCTTCATCATCATCATCAGACCTGTGTATAAATCTTATCTTATACTAATATATAAAGCTGAAGAGTTTGTTTGTTTGTTTGGTTGAACGCGCTAATCTCAGGAACTACTGGTCCAATTTGAAAATTATTTCAGTGTTAGATAGCCCATTTATCGAGGAAGGCTATATAACATCACGCTATGAGCGACGGGAGTGGAGCAGTAGCCTTAAATAACGCGGGTGTAACCACGGGCTCATATAGTATTATATAAAGCCAGTTCACAGTCATCATCATAATCATGATTTATTAACGTCCCCAAGCAGCCTTGGCACTGATTCAAAAATCTGACCTGGAAGCCCAGAGTATGCTAACAGCCCCGCAATAATTTAAAGAAAATAATTCATACATACATTTCGGATTCAATGTCTTGTCAATCACACGTCATGTGGAGACGGTTACGTAGCACTAAGTGATTCAAACTATGTCACAGTAATTTAATATAATGTTTTGGATAACAATATCAATTATTGCCATACATATTTAAGTAACCAAAACAAACAAACTAACTCCGAGTAAGCTACTCAGTTCGGTCAATCCCTTGTCGAAAAACACTAGATGTCTGTTCACGTTCACGGCACGTGAGACGGAGTACAGTCGTCGTCAATATCAATATTACGAGCGGCTTGTATCGGACTGTCTTATTCCATCCAATTGAATTAATGGTACAGGCGATAAGAAAAGTGAATGCAGTTGCTCTTTCTGTGATTTATGATTGTAGATTATCTTCAGAGTGATATAGATCGTTGTGATTTTAAAAGGATTAGATGTAATCTGTACCTACACTGACTTGGCAAATGACGTAGCAAATAAATGGCCTCCACGTTACTTCAGACGAATCAAATGTAATGGTTTTTTTTCTTGTTTCATCGGTTTTTGTATGACTACTTTGAAATGTTATTGCATTTTATTCTTTGTACAGGGATCTATCAATTACATTTTCCGTATTAAAATTTCGTCAGCAATACTCAACTAGTGCTCTAATGACTTTGATTAGACTGAACGTTCGGTGGACCAGTTCAAACATACATACATACATACATATTGTCACGCCTTTTATCCCCGAAGGGGTAGGCAGAGGTGTCTATTTCTACACCCACTTTTCGCCAGATATACTTTCATCATCATCATCAGCCTTTAACAGTCCACTGCTGGACTAGGCCTCTCCTTTGAAAGGAGGAACTGGCCTACTATACCACGCTGGCCAAACGGGTTGGTATAGGGTTTGTATCAAGTTTTCCTTCTCTTACAGTACTGTTCTCTGCATAATATGCTCCCTCTGTCGGCTCTTACGACACCCATGGGATGATATGGGGTGGTGACATTCCGTATTCTTAATCCGTCACCACGCGGACGGATATATACTTTAGTCCCATGTCTGCGATATACTTTAGTCCCACGTAATAAGGGGCGAGCCTATTGCCGTACCGGGCACATTTCCAGACTCCGTGCTGCTACTGAGAATTTCGTGTCAGAAAAACCCAATAACACTGCCCGACCCAGGAATCGAACCCGGGACCTCCCGATCCCACGCGCACATTTATGCCGCGAGACCAACGAGACAGTCGTATAGGGTTTGATGTCGAGTTTTCCGTCTCTACGCAAAGATGGTAATTTCATCGTGTTCAAACATATTGCGGTAATTACTATAATGTAATGAAATTTTACATTAAATATATAATTATGTACATTTTTTTCTTTCTCCTAAGTTTAGCGAGGAGCTAGTTTCCAAAAATAACGAATTTGTTAAATGATTTGAAAGTAATCTACGATGACTGTCTTATATATATATATATATATATATTTACTAATGTATAGAAACCAACGACAACCCAGCCTACTAGACGGCAGACGTAAGGCGAACACTTTCTAACAACACGTTAGATTTATACGTCTTACATAAGACCAATCCCAACACTAGCTATGAATTATGACGCACTGCAAATTTGGGGGTATTCCTGAAAGCGCAACTATTTTTGAGCGCAACTAAAAAAGCGCAACTACTTTATTCCACAAAGCGCAAACACGTCGAAAAAATAACAGATTCTTAAAGAATATTTACTATCGATAGGATTTTTAAATCATCTGCCCACTTTTTATTTATTATAATTATTATGGTGATCGTTTCCAAAAGTACCAGAATAACAGAAATGAACAGAGGTTAGAAGTGTTTATAGAATCTGGTAACAAAGATCAATCAGTAAAATGTTTTGAAAAGTACCAGGGTAACATAAATTAACAGAAGTTAGTAGCCTAATAACAACCTGGTTTTTAGGGTCATGAATCAGAAATAAAACACTGGATGGTATAGGTAAAACTCAGGCGCACTGCTACAGCCAAAGTATACTAAAATGTCCTGTCTTATCAACTATCGATATTTTCCGTTTGTTATTGACCAGCACTATTGCATCTTGATATTTAGTTGCACTTTGTGGAATAAAGTAGTTGCGCTTTTTTAGTTGCGCTCAAAAATAGTTGCGCTTTTAGGAATACCCCCAAATTTGAACCGGCCAATTAGAATGCATTTTTGTAGCCCCCTTCGCCCCGCATACCCCACCGCTTTGACAGAATTGTTTGTTTGTAGAAATGAAAACATTAGGTGTCTAGTAGGCTGGGTTGTCGATGATAGAAACATACACTTTTGTCGATAATTATCCCGGCTCCCTAGGGCGGTAACTGCTGCAATAAAAAAAGTCATCTGTGATTTTTCATTTCGTTCTGTGTCCCGCCTATGTTACGCGTACTTTGTTCAGTATACTAGGACGATTGCTATTTGATACTTTTGGAATAATTTAAAGATAGCAATTGTAATCGTGCAAGATTATTTTTTTATTACTAAATATAACGGACCGTCGGCAACTATAACAATTTTTTGTGAATTAAACTAGAAAGAATAATCCAAATATTGACATAATAATATATATATTTTTTTATTTATTTATTCTTTATGCACAAAAATAGTACACAGGTGGACTTAATGCCTAGTGGCATTTTCTGCCAGTCAACCTTTTGGTGGTGCAGAGATAGATGGTAGGTGCATTAGCCTTGTGGTGAAAAAAAGGATATGTATTAGATACATATTAATAATTTAGATACATATGATAAACCATAAATATACTATAAATATATAATATAATTATTAATATAATATAATTATTCGTGTTTGAAATATTCGGTACATTTTAACACAACTTATAATAATATACTTGTCACATTTACTCGATTGTCTTCTTGACTTTCAGAAAATTAAGGCTCTTATAAACCACATCAAATGTACTATAATACAGCTAACTAATATTAACTTCGGAAAATTATTGGTACGCGCCGAGGGCTTAAACCCGAGACCCTCTGGATAGCAGTGTGTAACTTGTTAGTCTCTCCACTAAGCCATCACTACTTTTATCTTTATTTGCATATTCTCTAGCTACTGTTGAGTAGTTGTAAAGTAGTTGTACTTTTGAGGAGAGACGTGTCCATCGATTTGTCACTACGGGCGCTCGGGCGGAGTGACATTTTACATGACATAACATGACATGACATAATGACATAACTTCTCGCCTTTTATCCCCGAAGCGGTAGGCAGAGGTATATTACACACCCTCATTTCGCCAGTTATGTTTCGGTCCCAATGTAATAGGGGGCGAGCCTATTGCCATCTACCAGACATTCTACCCTTTCTTTTATTCAGGAATGTTATAATACATCAAGACTGAAAATTTTCATATAGAATCTAACTACAGTGCTACCTCGTAAATTATTTCAATGGTTGTTTTATAAATTTATCACTGGTCGCCCAACCCACACACAAAACCAATGCCAAAAAAAATATTGCCGACTCCAGTACATTCGTGCACAAAATTTTAGTCAAAAATATAAAACTGCACACTAGTGTCGTACTTTACTTTATGTCCTCAGTAATTCGCACTTGTGGGCTCACCTGTTGTGGCCTGCAGTGGAACAGTATATTTACAGGTCTGATGATGATTGCTCGAAAAGCAAGATCGAAAAAGTATTGGACAGCGACAGCACAGCATCAACAGGGCTGGCGATTGGCCCTTTACGATTTTGGTGATGTTTCTACTACTTCTTAAGACATACCCTAAGCAAATGCTTAATTTGCTTAAAGAACTAATCACTGTAAAGAACACTTCATATTTTACATAAGACGAAGGTGAGGGTAGATGTGCCTCGTATCACAATTAAAATATATAGGTTTCCAGCTAAAAAAGGAATCCTTCAGTAAGTACAAGCGGGAGGGAACCTCTTCATTTAGTTTCCTACATCTAGGATAGTATTATATTATCTGTGCCTACATTAAAAAACCTAGCCTTTTGCAGTCCAACTCTGGACATAGGCTCTCCTAATTTGCGTCACAATAGCATTGAGTCAACAGGAAGTTTATACCTACCACGTGTTTGCCACGTTGGCCAGACGGATTGGAAAAGGGTTTGATGAATTTTCCATCTCTTTCCCACGATACTATTTGCTGCGTGTATTTTCCTTAATTGCCTCTTAAAACAATTACTGAATGAAATGGGGAATGTGACACATTGTATTCTTAAGCCGTCAGCACACGGAAATATAGACTACTAGGGGACGCCAGCAGCTACGCCTGCATTTTTTTTAAATATACCCGTTTTGACCGATCCCGTGGGAATTTCGGGTCCGAATCCCTTCTTAGTTCCCAAGGAACATACATGCCAAATTTCAGCTTCCTGCGCCCAGTAGTTTCGGCTGTAGCGCGTCTGTCAGTCAGTTAGTAACGCAAGGATTTTATATATTAAGATGCAGGCCTTTTAGAATACTTTTTAGGGTAACATATAGGCTATAATTTGACCCGGTTAGTGGAGCTGTTGTAGATATAAAAAATTACGCGGGTGAAGCCACGGGAAAACATGTTAAGGTTTTTGTATATGACATGACAATACATTCTAGTCAAGCCTATTTTAGCCGGTTCATGATTTTAGACTTCACATTGAATGCACAATGCATTACAATGTACTCAGTGAATCAGAACCATATTCGTGTAATAATGTAGCAAATGAAACCTATTCATCGTCTGCCATTATCGATAGAACAGTATGGTTCATTGTGAAAATGGTACCAATGTGATATCTTGGTCAAATGACGATATACATATGTTCGTAATTCTGCTTCGCAAAATAATTTTAAAATGGATAAATTATCATGGTCCCAACGTGCAAGTTCTTTCCAAGATACGTCTTTAAGACTTGTGGTCCGCTTTCTAGTAGTCTAATCAAATTTGACAGAATGTTGGCTTTTCCACAGAGCTACTGTCGTCTGTCCTCCGCAGCCCATAAGGATAGCAATATTCAATAGCTCAAACTAGAACCAGTAATATTGAAGGGTACCGTCACTACTAATTACGTAAGCGGCGATAGCCCAGTGGTGTACGTAACGTACTGCCAAGACGATGGTCTCGGGTTCGATCCCCAGGTACCCCGGGCACACACCTCTGACGTTTCGAAGTTATGTGTGTCTTAAAAAAAATAATTATTGCTCGCTTAACAATGTGCCCGGTAGATGGCAATAGGCTCGCCCCCTATTACATTGGGACCGAAACATAACTGGCGAAGTGTGGGTGTGTAACACACCTCTGCCTACCCCTTCGGGGATAAAAGGCGTGAGGTTATGCTATGTTATGTTACCGTCATTACTGCCAAAGATCATGATCATGACTGACGAGACCGACGGCTTAAAGTACTGGCCGACTAACGGGGCAAGCGATAAATACTAATTCAGAGTGGATAAATCAACCAACAATATTAGAAAATGTATATGAAAATACACCATAAATTAGTTTCCCGTCAACAACAAGATGTCTGACATGGACATGCTCAAATAATCTCATTCCAAAGTTCACCCGATCTAAATAAAACAACATCGACTTTTGTTGTTGTTTATTCACTTAAAAATCCATTAACCACAAATAGAGCAACTAATAAATATTAAGAACGAACCGTTTTCTTGATAAAAACCTTAACGCAACTTCCACTTAAAAATGAACCGTATTTGATGAGTGACAGAGTTGAAATTTGTTTGTTGTGTTATAAGCGAGACATTTTAGCGTGTTTTAAAGTGGGAGAACAACATGTCAGAATCAATTCCTGGAGCCATTTCTCAATAAAGTTCGCAAGGAAGCGAACACATGCATCGAAGCTTTTAAACTTTGACGTATATTACACACGGCCACAGCAAACTTCTTACGGGTAAACAATGCAGAAACCTATGGAAAGTGACGTGGAGAGGTCGCCAGTTAGAAAATGTACACTTTGTTATAATAATCGGAAGAAAATTGGAACAGTATTGGTTAAAAATTTGTAACATCGGACTATAATAGTACTATCTTCTGTCTTTGTGATACTCTGCTTACTTCTTCATTTTTATAATTTAAACTAGATTGCACTATAGCACCTTTTTTTATAGTCTCACGCCTTTTATCCCCGAAGGAGTAGGCAGAGGTATAATATTACACCCACATTTCGCCATAAATTTTTTGGTCCAACATAATAGGGGCGAGCCTATTGCCGTTACCGAGCACATCACCAGACTCCGTGCTGCTGCTGAGAATTAAGGAAAACCCAGTAACACTTCTGCACGACCCGGGAATTGAACCCGGGCCCTCCGGTCAGCAGTCACATGTGCTATCCAGTGGACCACGGAGGCAGTTCATAGCATCATCATCATTCTATAGCATCTATGGAGCAGGATTTGAAAAATGAACATGTTTTTTACATATTAGTAAAATACCGCTTTGAGTGGAGAAACCAGCACATCTAAAAGTGTTCTTTAATGAACATGAGAAGTCTGCGAACCCGCAGTTGGCTAGGGTACCTAACCCAGGTATACAGGGACAGATAATAATCTACCCTGAAGATGATCATGACAAAACAAATTATTGTGTAGCTTTATGGGTCGTGGCGCTCACAGTGTAACTTGGCTTGCCATTTGTAATTTGTCGGCAAAGTCAAACAACGTTTGCATCGGCCACCATTTGGATGAGTGACCACGTGTGGCATTTTCACGGTAGTAGACCCTTGCTGATTTCAGCACAAATGGGGGCCCGGCTCGAAAGGGGAAGTACTACCCTCTCACAGAAGATCGACGTAAAGTAACAGTACCTAAACTTTTGCGTTACGTTCGGTGAGTGAGTGTGCCGTAGGTCCTATCCCCTATTCTTTGTCCCTCATCCCATTCCTTATCCTATCCCTTTTCCCAACCCCAAGGGTCGGCAACGCACTTGTGACTCCTGTGGTGTTGCTTGTGTCCATAGGCGGCGGCAATTGCTTATCATCAGGTGATCCGTCTGCTCGTTTGCCGCCTATTACTATAAAAACTTAATAATCGCAACAAAAATGTTAACTAAGTATGTATTTAGTTTCTTTTTAAAAAAAAGAGAACCGCCTTCAAAAAATCGACCCACTGAAAAGTGCGAAATAATTTTTACATACGCTACCCCTAATCCTCTCAAATTTCCTTTCGAATTTCTCCCAAAAACTAAATACTGTTATGTATGGTAGCGTATGTAAAAATTATTTCGCACTTTTCAGTGGGTCGATTTTTTGAAGGCGGTTCTCTTTTTTTAAAAAAAGAAACTAAATACATACTTAGTTAACATTTTTGTTGCGATTTTTAAGTTTTCATTTTCGTTTTATTTTTTTTCTTATTATTTTTATTTCATACTTTTTAGTGTTAGGTACTTCGTTCGTTTACTTCAGTTTTTGTGTGTTAACTACTCTTTTATTTATTTCATACTTTTTAATGATAGGTACTCCATTTACTTTAAGTTTTGGGCTAATTAATAGTTTGTTTATAGATAGATTCTTCAATTATTTTAGTGATAAGTTTTCTGCTGGTATCAGTCTGTAATTTCATGACTTTGACATAGGTACCTACTTTATTCTGTGTGCCTAGAGGCTTAGGCTTGATGCTGCAAGAGAGAGATGAGTCTAGGGAATCAGCCACATACGGAAGGACGCCCTCCGCAAATGCTGCTCCGGCTGATCCAAACAAATGCGGCGGACTTGTACATACTATTGAATTGGCTGTGAGCTCTCATATTATGCTCCGAAGAAATATGTCAATAACAGATGGCTTAGCGAATGGGGTTATGGGTGTTCCTAAAGGATTTAAATGTCCAGCACTAAGAAGAGATCAACTTGAGCCAGGTGAACTGCCTGATGCCATTTTGATATTATTTGATGATCCATCAATAGCATTGCGTCTTAAAGATGATGATGGATACATTTCCATAGCTCCAGTGACAGCGACCTATCAAGGCAATCGCGGTTATGGTGATATCGAGAGGTGGATGTTGCCAGTCATATTGAGTTGGGTTGTGACGGTATACAAGTTGCAAGGATGTACACTCAGTTCCGCGGTAATCGACCTAGGGCCTAAAATCTTTGCTAAAGGCCAATGCTATGTTGCCTTGAGTCGGGTAAATCCCTAAAAGGCATGGCTTTAAGTGATATTGTGTAGAACAAATTACTCAACCATCCCCACGACAACAGAGCCTTAATTCTTTCACCGACTTTCTTTGTTTTTAATCGCAGAGACATAGACACGTAAACACACACACACACTTGTACACACACACACACACACACACGTACACATACAAAGACACAAACACGCGCGCGCGCGCACACACGTACACACGTACAAACACACACACATAATACAGACAAACATACTAAGAACCAATATACCTATGCATACGGGTCAAACTGAGAACCTTCCTTTTTTGAAGTCGGTTAAGATAATAAAACTTTCTCCTAAGTGTAACAAATACTTTTCAGCCAAACTCGAGTTAATCGTGGGCAAACTTACATATATACGGGTCAAACTCAGAACCTTCTTTTTTTGAAGTCGGTTAAGGGCCTAAAACCTTCTCCTAAGTGTAACAAATACTTTTCTGAAAACTGCATCAAAATCGGTTCAGCCAAACGCGAGATAATCGCGGACAAACATACATACATACATACAGGTCAAACTGAGAACCTCCTTTTTTGAAGTCGGTTAAAAAATAAATTAATAGTTTAAAAAACACTAGAAAAACACGCTTTTATAAATGCACGTAAAAACAAACAATAAATTATGGATCGTTCAAGTTGTCTCTATTTCTGGGCTAAACTATGTGTTTTAATTATAATATTTGATTGTAAAAGCGAGGGGCGCTGCTACAGAAAGACGTTTTTATTTTACTTGTTGAAATATCAAGTGAACAGATGTTACGGGAAGCAGGTAACTCAGATTGGTGCTCTAACTGGAGTTACAGCATGACTAGTAGGTGGCTCTACATTAAACAGTCTGTTCAAAGTATCAGTTTGTCAAACTCAGACAAAACATGCGCCAGCAGCAAGGAGAGACGACATTCACCGACATTTTTAACGCCTCTTCTTTTAGGAAATTAAGTACCCACATAAGAGTAATGCGTCAACAGTGGCAAAATGTAGATGAGAGATGTTCTTGTTCGTGGACGAGATATCTTTGGTTCCCTTAGGCGGCATAAATGTTATGCTCTTGTGCGAGCCCTCATGCAGCTGCCGCCAGGAAGTTAGTTCTTATTGGTATTTATTAACAATAAAGTCTTTCCTGTTCCAGCGCCCCACGCTTTTACAATCAAATATAATTAAAACACATAGTTTAGCGCAGAAATAGAGACAACTTGAACGATCCATAGTATATTGTTTGTTTTTACGTGCATTTATAACAGCGTGTTTTTCTAGTGTTTTTTAATCTATTAATTTATTTTATACTTTTTAGTCTTTGATAATGAAATATTTTAACATATATTTATTTTAAGTAGGCGAATGAGCCCACATCCTCTCCATCTCCGCCAGTGCGTCTGTATTGCATGGTGTTTTAAATGTCAACTTAGAACAATCTAGCTCTTCAATCTGGAGACCACTTAGCGATTTTACTCTACTTAGGGCCACATACGCCTGTCCAGCCGCAAAAGTACGGGTCCCTAAGTGCACCACTGCGTGGTCTACCGTACAGCCTTGCATCTTGTGGACGGTAGATGCCCAACTTAAAATCACTGGGAGCATGCGCCTTTCCACCGTACCGTAGCTATACTTGGCCGGATACTGGACGCCTATAGGCTGAATTAGGTGCTCACCGTCGTTTCCAAAGTTAACTTTGATGGACGGTATGTCAGTTTCATACATTTGGTCACGTCTAAAGTGCGGCCAGACGATGTCCGAGATGAATCCGATGCTTCCATTTACTAGCCCCTTCTTCACGTCTATATTGGATCGCAACATGATTTTAGCCAGACATCAGACCTAGAAACCTAATTAAAGTCAAATTTCACTACGTGGCCTTTCTCACAAGTGCAAACACGACTATAATACGATATTCCATCATGGAATGACAATGCCTATTTTCCGGCTTCATATTCAGACCTTGAAACCTAATTGAAGTCAATGTTCTCTACGTGGCCTTTCGCACAAGTGCAAACACGACTATGATACGATATTCCATCATGGAATGCCAGTGCATATCTTCCGTCTTCATCATCAGAACTAGAAACCTAATTGTAGTCAAAGTTCTCTACGTGGCCTTTCTCGCAAGTGCAAACACGACTATGATACGATATTCCATCATGGAATGCTAGTGCCTATCTTTCGGCTTCATCATCAGATCTTGAAACCCAATTGAAGTCAAAGTTTACTACGTGGCCTTTCTCACAAGTGCAAACACGACTATGATACGATATTCCATCATGGAATGCCAGTGCCTATCTTCCGGCTTCATCATCAGACCTTGAAACCTAATTGTAGTCAAAGTTCACTAGGTGGCCTTTCACATAAGTGCAAACACGACTATGATACGATATTCCATCATGGATTGCCAGTGCCTATCTTCCGGCTTCATCATCAGACCTAAAAACCTAATTGAAGTCAAAGTTCTCTACGTGGCCTTTCTCACAAGTGCAAACACGACTATGATACAATATTCCATCATGGAATGCCAGTGCTTTTCTTCCGGCTTCATCATCAGACCTTGAATCCTAATTGTAGTCAAAGTTTATTACAAGACTTTTATAAGAAATCCAAAACAGCTATGATACGTTTTTCCATCATGAAGTTCCAGGTCATATCTTCCGGCTCCATCATCAGATCAGTTTGACAGTACCATATTATTGTATGTTCATCAGAACTACATACAGCTGCCAATGTTCATTTCGCTACGAGTCTTGGAAGATGGTTAAATTTGTTAGCTTAGATTCCATTACATAGTTAGTTACATACACGACGACCTAATAAAAGCGTGTTAAAAATTACTCCAGAGCCTTACCATGCTTCGGATGGCGTAAAGATGTCGAGCCCAGGTCTTGTCTCAGGATAAGAATCGTTAGGCCATGCCAGAGTCGAGTGTTGTGGATAGGTGCCGTCCCACACGAGACTTTTTGTGAGTCATAATTTTTTGCGAGTCAGGTTGTTTTTTGTGTCTGCTGGTTGTAACTTGTATGTTTGCAAAGTCCCCCGCTTCTGAAACAAAAGTACTATACATTGCAAAAAGAAAATCACACTTAATTTGTATAATGGATAAGTAATTGGACATTTTCAGCACTTCGCTTATTCAGAGCAGCAAGTTTTCAGATCATTAGGGCGCATATAAATCACTTGGATGCCTTACGCAGCCGAACACACATACAACTAGACAAATAATGATAATTACTCTACTTCCTAGCAATAAATCAACTGCGTACGATGTCCAGGGAGTCATCACAGATTTGCCCAGCCGTGGGCGGAGCCGGCACGCCCAGTACAAAGAAAATTACGACTTTGTACTTGGATGAACATGTTTTGGTCAATATTTTGGACGTGTAGTCTATTAGAATGATGAGTGTGAGGTTTAATCCATAATTGTAACGGACTGCCGTGACGATGGTCTCGGGTTTGATCCCCAGGTACCCCCGGCACACGCCTCTGACTTTTCGAAGTTATGTGGGTATTAAAAATGTTAATGATCGCTCGCTTAATAATGTGCCCGGTAGATGGCAAAAGGCTCGCCCCCTATTACATTGGGACCGAAACATAACTGGCGAAGTGTGGCTGTGTAATACACCTCTGCCTATCCCTTCGGGGATAAGGTGTGAAGTTATGTAATATATTTAGCTTACGCGATGGCAGTGATAGCCAGGTAGGAAGATTGACACACTGCTTCATACATCATCTCAAGTTTAAAGCCACGGTGCATAAAACTGACATGAAAATGTCAAGTGCGTATTCAATTATTAATTGACTGCACGGTTGGTGTAGTAGTTTAAGCGGTTGCCTCGCCGCTTGGTACTGCGCCGCGTGTCGTGGGTTCGATTCCAACACGAGACAACACTTTGTGTGATCTACAAATTGTTGTCTCGAGTCTGGGTGTTCTTTGTGTCCGTTGATTGAATGTTTGTAAAGTACTCCGCGACACAGGCATTTCTTACTAGTGCGGGAGTTGTCTTTAAAAAACAGAAAATAAAATTATCGCTTGGTAAACGGTGAAGCAAAACATCGTGAGGAAACCTGCAGTCTTGGAGTTCTCTATAATATTGTCAACCTGCTCTTGGACAGTAGAGTGGGTCGTACTCTACTCACAATGAGAAGGTGAAGTGGAGAATGTGCTCAACAGTGGAATAGATCAAGATCAATCATCAAGGCTGATGACTATTATATACATTTTGCAGTCAATGAAGTCCCACAGTGATGGCCATCATCCCAGCAGCCAGGATGGCATTATGGCACGATGGCCCTCACCTTGACGGCCTCGAGTAAATTTTTTTCACGCCCCGCTTAAAGGACCCGGGATAATAAGTGGAGGGAAACACGTGGACTGGTAAAGAGTTCCACATCTTAATGGTACGGCAGAGATAAGAGGCGCCGAACCTTTTGGTGCGTGACGGTATCTGTTCTACCGTGTAAGAGTGGCACCTCCACCCAGCACGTATCGTTCGGGATAGGAAAGGAGAGGGTGGGATTAGTTGAAAGAGCTCTTCGGAGCACTCACCGTGATAGATACGGTAGAAGACAGCCATTGAGGCCACGTCTCTGCGTAATTGCAGTGACTCAAGAGTCTTAGTGGCCTCTGGATCCCCGATGATACGGACGCACGCCGCTGCAACCTATCGAGGGCGTCCAATAAGTACTGAGCGGAGCCATTCCAAAGGTGAGAGCAGTATTCCACGCAGGAGCGAACCTGGGTCTTGTATAACAGACACAACTGCTCCGGCGTGAAAAACCTCCTCACCTTGTTCAGGACTCCGAGTTTCCGAGAGGCGGATTTGATGACACCCTCGATGTAGTTCTTCTGGTTGAGATTTCTGCGTATGTCCATGCCTTGGATATTGAGGCTGTCTTGAATCGGTAGTGGAGTGTCCAGAAGAGAGGGATGGGGAAGGAATGGAGATACCTTGGCTGAGAATGCGCACACCTGTGTTTTCTTGGCGTTGAACTTGACCAGGTTCTCATCACCCCAATGCGAGATGCAATTCAGAACCCGTATGTAGCGATAACTATCATATTTGTATCGAAAATACCATTATTTTAGTACATGTATTATACTAATATTGTTTTCCACCTAAATAGCTAACACTACTGTAATAAGCTTATGTCCTAAAATGTAATTAGCTATTAATTCGTTCCTTTATTAGATGTTAAACTGAAATACCTGATTTTTTCTTCAAAGATCGATCAGCAACATTACTAATTACGGCTTTTTAAAAACCTTTTTGAATTTGACACGAAAACGCTGTAAACCATCATGGCGTTTGAGTGATATCACAAAGTGCAAAACAAAACGAACCGTGAATGAATTTTGACAGGTAGAAAGTTTGACGTTTTAGTTGTATTTACTTACTACTAAAACGTCAACGTCCGTGTGGTGACGGATTAAGAAAACGGAATGTCACCACCCCATATCATCCCATGGGTGTCGTAAGAGCCGACAGAGGGAGCATATTATGCAGAAAACAACACTGTAAGAGAAGGAAAACTTGATACAAACCCTATACCAACCCGTCTGTCCAGCGTGGTATAGTAGGCCAATTCCTCCTTTCAAAGGAGAGGCCTAGTCCAGCAGTAGACTGTTAAAGGCTGATGATGGTGAAAACGTCAACAACAGGAATGGTGGACGTACTGTTTGTCGTAATGCTCTCTGATTGGTGTTCACAGTCACAAGAATAAATACATTATTTTTAGTTTTAGAATCCCAAAAATAATATTAATCTTACCTTTTTATAATAAATAATAAACTTTATTGACATCTTAAAATTATAATTAATCTATAGATACTACAATCAAACCGATTTATTCTTAGTATTATCTGCTATTTTGATGTAAAAGCTATATTACTTCAAAATTTTAATCAAAATCCATTTCACATTCAAGTCAAAAACCGTCACATTTATTTTGACAACGGAACGCCACCATTAGAATGACATCTTATTTAAACCAATAAAGTACGATAAAACACACGATTTGAACTCAATTGATACCGAATATATGAATAATTCAGAGGCAACATAATATACTCATAACAAACATTGTAACCCCTCAAAAAAATGCTATGCAATTTTAACTCTCCCTAATGCCCTCTCTAGTACGAAATTACCCGAAAAATGGTACCGCTCTAGAAGGATCGTTGGGGGAGATAAAAAAAAATATGCGCGGTGAAATGACAAGTAGGTCTCTACTATGTATTCGTAGATTAAATAAGCCGGCATACCGAAGTGAGAATGGTGTGATAAAGTCGAAAGGCCCATGTTATTTGTCTTTTGGGATAGTAAAATTGTACTGGAAAAGAACAAAGAAAAATCTGATTGCACGGATGTTGAAGTGGTTTCAGCGTTCGCCTTGTCGTTTTGCAAGTGTTGTGGGTGTCGATTCCGATACCAGTCAACACTCAGTGTGATCCAGAAAAGATTGTTTTGGATGAGTATTCTTTGTTTTGATCGAAAAAAAATGCCTATAGTGGCATTGATTTTATTTTGATTGAGTTGGGAAACGTGCGCATAATGCGCACGTTTCCCAACTCCGTATGCTTGTAAATACCTAATTTGCCCTATGTTCCTTTTAGGCATTCGTATCGTGTCCATAACCATGTGAGCGTGATGAAAATGTTTTTTTTTGTTATACATAATATATGCATATAGAAACATTCGTGAATCATAACCAAAACTTGTCACAAAGCGCGTCGTAATACCGTTTTCTGAACCATTCCCTCGGCTAGTAATAGTAAATTACATGAAGTTATTAACTTAACTTACAGTATTTCTTTGAAAAGGGGGAAGTCACATAAAAACCATTTACTCATACAAACTGCACACCTTTTATTTTATGAAGTCTATAAAACGTCCGACATTCAATGGGAAACACGCTGGGAACGGCAGACCATGTCGCAAGTTGTGAACTTCGGAAAATGTGTTACATACAACTAACTTAAAGGTAACATGCTTTAAAAATGTTTTGTAGAATATAGGGACTTTAGGAACACGCTGTTTTTTTGTTCACGTAATTACATATGTGTGTAGCTCTGGCGTTTATGTATGCGGCTTTTATGCTCATAAAAAATCGACTTCAAATTCTTCTCAAAATCTACCTATACATTTTATAAGATAAAGTCTCCTTTTCGTCCTGTCTACCTGTATTTACGATAAACTTAAAAACTATCGAGCGGCTTTTTGTGCTGTTTTCACCAATAGGTAGTAGGTAGGTAGGAGTCATACTCCTGAGAAGGATTTGGTTCCCACGTATAAACGACGCAGGCCGAGCCGAGTGTTAAATCTAGTTCAAAATAAATGTAGACAGATCGAGGACGATAACTAATATAATATAAACTAGAAAACGCATTATTAAGGATAGTTATTCGAAATTTCATTCTTCTACTGATTCATCTGGCCAAAATTTAATTTCACTTTCAGCACTGTAATTGCCGATTTGTACTGAAAATCAAAATTGTAATTTTTAATCAAAATAGGTACCATTATTATCTATACATTGCTGCCATCTAAAAGGAAGGTCATTTATGCCTTTGCGATAGAACTCTGAGGATCTAGACTGCACAAACTGTGTGAAAGCATTTTGTCTGCCTCCTGGGAAGAAAATTTCTTGTCACGTAGATAATTGTCCAAATCACGAAAAATATGGTAGTCCGTTGGAGCAAAGTCCGGCGAATACGGAGGATGACGAATGGTTTCTAACTGCAGTTCCTGAAGGGTCAAAACGGTTTCTCATGCTGTATGAGATCTCGCGTTGTCATGGAGCGATAATAGTAAAGATCGATTCATAAGTCCGTGCTGTTTTACTGCTAGTTTTGCCAACATTGTTCGAAGTTCGGTACAATAGACATCTGCCGTTATTGCTTGACCAAATCGGTGAAAACTATAGTGAATAACACCATGCTGAGACCACCAAACAGTTACCATTACCTTTTTATTGGTAAGCTTTGCTTTAGGACACTGTTGTGGCGTTTGACCTAGGGCCATTGCATTTTACTTTTACGGTTATCATAAAGAATCCACTTTTCATCACATGTCACAATTCGATCCAATATTTTTTCATTTCTGTACCGATTCAGCAAGGCAACACAAGTTTCAACACGCGTTTCTTTCTGCAGATCAGTAAAATCATGAGGCACCAATTTTTCGTATTTTTTTATTTTATTGATTTGACGGAAATTACTGAATATTGTGGGTAAGGTAACGTTAAACCATGCCGCTAATTCCTGGGTAGTTTGACCAGGATCGCTTTCTACCATCTCTCTTAATTCATCGTTATTCACCTGTGTTGGCGGTCTTCCTCGAGCCTGGTTCTTCAAGTTGAAGTTTCCATCGCGAAAGCGTTTAAACCAAAATCGCACGGTGCGTTCATTAACAGACCCCTCTCCAAACGCAACATTGATATTGCGGGCTATTTCTGCCGCGTTATTTCCGCGTCGGAACTCGTATTCAAAAATCAGTTGAATTTTTGCAGTATCCATCTTTCTTGTCCAAATTGAATAACCAAAAACAATTGAAAGTCGATATTCAAAAGTTTCACATTTTTAAAAGAAGAACATCATAGAAACCGTGTGAAAAAGTTTCATTAAAACACCTCAAACCATGAAGATTCTATGTCAATTCAAAGTACCTATTACAATAAAACGGCAATTTCATACTTTAACCCCTATTACATGTTCATATGAAAATAGGTATACCAAAGAACATATATTATATTTGTATGAGGGACTCGTTTTTTTATAGTAGTTTCAAGATATCGACGTTCACATATTTTGTGCCAATATGAATCAGAAACAGAAATGAAAATGAAAAACTTAGAAAACAATGATAATTTAACAATTACAATAATCTTCTTTCATAAAAACAATTATCAGTGATCAGATCACGGAAAAAACACTTCTGAAACTATAAAACAATATACAATAATACTTGCATTTAATGGCCAAGCGAGAATATAGGAATATAAAAAAAAATTTTTGCTAATATTCGTAATACAATAAATTCTTTTAGGTACAAAAAAATATGATACTTACATACTTACTGACATAACTTCACGCCTTTTATCGCCGAAGGGGTAGACAATCAAGTGTGGGTGAATTTCACACCCACACTTCATTAAACTCTTTCATATAAATTTTATTATAATAATAATAATAATATTCTACCACATACACACATCACCATCTAGTCCCAAACTAAGCAGAGCTTGTACTATGGATACTAGACAATGGATAAACATACATATATACTTTTTTTTGTAAATACTTACATATTATATGTAGAAACACCCAGACCAAGACAAACATCCATGTTCATGCACACAAATGTTTGACTTGAGCGAGTATCGAACCCGCGACCATCGGCGTAGCAGTCGCTTACACTCCCGCTGCGCCAACCGGTGTGTATTATGTCACAGAATAAAGAATAGTACTAACGTACAGAAAATTCACTTGTCAAACCAATTTATTGAATTTGCGACTCTTGCTACTAAGCAACAAAGTGCAATTCAACTCGCATAAGCACTCAGTGCCTAATGCGATATTAACCTAACCGTTCCCTTTCTTTTCTAACACATAACGCTGTCACTGTCTGGCGCGGAGTGGCGCGCTAGGGTTGTTGACTTGCCGCTGCAACTATAATATTTATTCATCGTCTATCTACCTACTTGACCACGTACCTAATAATAAATAATTATCATATAAGTATCCTATCCCACTATTTGAGCTCGTAGAACAAATACCACAAAAATTCTGGTTGTTTACATTTTTACTATACTGATTCTTAGTTATTTCCTAAACGCGTGGACCGATTTACATGATTCAAACAGATAAAATGGTTTTTGAACTAGATCTTTAATTTGACACCATAATCGTTAAGATATCTCAACAAACAAAAAATCAAATTTTCAAGTTGCTCTCGTAATATAAATAAAATCAAATCAAATTTTCAAGTCGCTTTCGACACACAGTTAATTGAGCAATACTTTGCATTAGACTTGTGATGATACATTTTTGTTGTTAAAGGCGTTTAGGTATATAATTTGAACAGTGTATGAACACGGCGCGCCGCGGCGCGTGAGAATACGGAGCGGTCGCACTCGTTTTGCGTTGCGTGACGTCTGATGTGAGCGGCGCGCGGCAACCCACTAAATCCAACCACGTCGACGTGGTCGGCCGAGGTACTTGTAAGTTTGTACCTAAAATGCGAAGTGCGCCAGGCCTGATTATGTGTAAACCACACTTGTAACGACCTATATTTCTTAGTATCTTCTAGTAATAATATGGTAACTTAGTGAGGGCAGAACACTAGCTTCCAAGTCACAGGAATACCTAGTAGTTTGGGAGTTAGGGTTATTATATTAGTGTAACCTCAATCATTATTAGATGTAAATTAGTTTTAAGGCATTGTGTAAAAGGTTATCTGCATCAATAAAGATTAATAATATTATTATTATTCACTTTATTTATTACATTTCTCATAGTTAATTTTATATTAATAAACTACATTTAAGGAAAAGTTTAAAAATATAAAAGGGACCACGGAGACCCACCGGTGTCGGGTACAGGGACCAAGCCACCGGTGGTTAGTGTCTCAGAGACAGGAACATCCTCGTGATGCGTGCCGTGTCGAGAAGAACTGCCTTCTGCATCAAGGACTTGATCCAGCTGCCTAGTGCGAACCTCTTTAGGTGTTGATCGAGGCTCTTGGCGATTAGCCCATTTACCGACACGACTATCGGCACAATGATCGCCGAATCCACATCCCACATGTCAACAATCTCGTGAGCTAGGTCCAAATATTTAATCTCCTTCTCTTTTTCTGCCTTCACGAGATTGCCGTCATGCGGTATGGTGATATCGATTATCATTGCGAGTCGCTCTGCTCGGTCTATCACTACAATATCGGTCTTATTGGGTACAATAGTCCTGTCTGTAATGATAGACCGATCCCAGTAGAACAATGCACGACCATTCTCGAGAACTGGGTCGGGCACATATCTGTAGTACGGTACCTCTGAACCAACGAGATTATATTTAAGGGCTAGTTGCTGATGGATTATCCTGGCCACTTGGTTGTGTTTGTGCAAATACTGACCGTTGGCAAGACTCGAACAACCGGACACTATATGCCTGAGCGATGAACCCGGGGAGGGTTGGAGACACGCCCGACATATGTCAACCGTCCCATCCCTCAGAATATACTTCCGGTAGTTGTTTGTCATGACAACTGACAACAACAACACCAAAACATGCAGGGCCTATCTGGCAAAGAATTAGAGTTAAGTTTATTTCTAGAAAAATATGATGTTAAGGTTTTGTGCTTAACTGAACATTGGTTAAAGAACCATGAGCTTATTGTTATAAATCAATATTATACAGTGCAGAGTTCGTATATAAGAATGCAGGCTGTTAGAGGCGGTTCTCTCATAATAACTTCAAATTTATTAAAATGTAAGGAACGTAAAGATATTGTTAATTTATCTATTGAGCGCACTATTGAGTTGTCCTGTGTGGAATTAGACCTATATATAGTAATTTGTGTATATCGACCTCCTTCTGGTGACTATAATCTATTTGAGACTGTTATGGAAGATGCTATAAATAAAATTAAATGTAGTAATAAGAATATTATAGTATGTGGCGATTTTAATATTAATATTTTAGAGAACTCTTTACAGTGTATTAGATTTCTGAATCTTTTCAAGTCATTTAATTTAAGTAACCTATTCTGTGAACCTACTAGAGTATCTGCAACATCTTCTACTTGTTTAGATAACATATTTAGTTCTTGTGCTGCCACAAACCCAGTAGTAATTAGTTCTCTCCCTTCTGATCACCGTGGACAGATAGCTAGTTTTCCCTGTTCAACATATGATAAATCACGTACAGTAGAATGTAGGCCTCAGACTACCAATCGTCTAATACGTTTCAAAACCAATATTATTGCTAAACTCAATACCTCAATATTGAACTCACAAAATCCAAATACAATTTATAACTCACTTTTTGGACTAGTAAATAATGAGTTTCAAAATACCTTCAAGAGTAAAACAGTCACACTAAAGGGTACTATGGGATCTTTTAACCAGTAGGCCACTATAGGTATATACAAAAGTAGAGCCAAGTTGTTTGAATTATATGGTATGAAACAACATAGATTTGACACACCTTTTCGAGATTATGTAAAAAAGTACTCAAAAATGTTTAAACAAGTTTGTATTATGGCAAAATCTAAATTTATTAGAAGTAAAATTAAGCATTCAACAAATATAATTAAAGAAACTTGGAAAATTATAAATAATGAAACAGGAAGAGCACGACCACGGGAAAACCAATTTGAACTTAAAGAAAACAATTTATTAGTCACAAATAAAACTCAAGTAGCACATATGTTCAATTGTTTCTTTGCGAGCATACCTTTAACAACTACTAGCTGTTTACAATCATCATCTTTAGACGCTGGATATTTTTTGCTTAGCAGTGTACCTGAATGCAAGAGCGTGTTTAGATTCGAGCACGTTACCCCGCGAGATATATTGATCGCATATAATTCAATTAATATTAAAAATACCGGTGACTTTTGGGGCATTTCAATTAAAATTTTAGGTACTATAGTTGTTGTTGTTGCGCCTTACCTATCGATAATTTTTAATCAATGCTTTGACCTAGGCGTATTTCCGGATTTGATGAAATTAAGTAAAATTATACCCTTATTCAAATCTGGCAGTAAAAATGAAATTAATAATTTTAGGTCCATATCTATCTTGCCGGCATTTAGTAAAATATTTGAAAAGATTATTTTAAAGCAGCTACTAAACCACTTTAATTTAAATAGTCTGCTTCACAAGGATCAATACGGATTCACTAAAGGTAGATCCACTACTGATGCGGGTGTTGCTCTCATAAAACACGTTTATAGTGCTTGGGAGTTATCAAAGAATGCTATTGGAGTGTTCTGTGACCTATATAAAGCATTTGACTGCGTTCAGCACGACACGCTACTGCGTAAGCTCCGCCACTATGGCGTAGAGAAAACCGCACTTAGTGTTGTCGATTCGTACCTGCGGCAGAGATTTCAGTGTGTCGATGTAAATGGGACTACATCCTCTAAATTACCTATACAGCTAGGCGTTCCACAAGGCTCAATTTTAGGTCCTTTTCTATTTCTTGTATATATTAATGACTTACCTTTTTATTTAAAAAACATCTGTGATGTTGTACTTTTTGCAGATGATACGTCACTTATTTTTAAAGTAGATAGGAATAGAAATCAATTTGATGATGTAAATAATGCAGTATTACAAGTTACACAATGGTTTACAGCAAATAATCTAGTACTTAATTCTAGGAAAACTAAATGCGTTAAATTTGCTTTACCTAATGTAAGACAACTGGGACCTAATATTATGCTAGATAGGGAGGAACTTGACACAGTAGACTCTACAGTGTTCCTAGGTATAACACTAGATAATAAGTTACAATAGGGTGCACATATAGCATGTCTTGCAGGAAAGCTAAGCTCTGCTGCGTATGCCGTCAGAAAAGTTAGGCAACTTACTGACATCGATACGGCTCGTTTAGTTTATTTTAGCTATTTTCACAGTGTTATGTCCTACGGCATTTTGTTATGGGGCAAAGCTGCGGATATTCAGAATATCTTCGTTCTACAAAAAGGAGC
Organism: Euclidia mi; assembly: GCA_944739405.2. Lineage (NCBI taxonomy): Eukaryota > Metazoa > Arthropoda > Insecta > Lepidoptera > Erebidae > Euclidia > Euclidia mi. Next base: position 45,843,839 of record OX123195.2, read on the forward strand.
GGTAAGAGCAATATACATGTTACGTGCAAAAGATACTCTTAGGGAACGCTTTAAGTCTATAGGAATTCTTACAGTAGCCTCGCAATTTTTATTTGTTAATATTTTGTACATTAGGCAAAATATAGGTTTATTTACCACAAAAAGCGATATACATAACATAAATACTCGAAACAGGCATAGGTTATATGCCCCTTATCATCGTTTACATAAAGTTAATAATTCTTTTGTAGGGCTAGGTATTTGTATATACAATAAAATACCAATTAGTCTTTTAGAATTACCATTTAGTACATTTAAAACTAAAATAAAGGACTGCCTTATTAAGAAAGGTTATTATACTATTAATGATTATTTCAGTGATAAGGATAGCTGGTCACTTACGCTAGACAACTCATGATCTTTATACCTAATTAGAATTATATAGATACTTTGCATTTTCAGTTAATCTTTATATAATATTTCTAGTTCTTTTAAATTACTGTTCATGTATTATTAGGTCATTCAACTTAGGTACTACATTTACATTTGCATTGTTGTTCCACTAATTTTATTAAAGTTTTACTGCACTGTAAGATGAAGATAACTCGTGATTATGGGCTGTAAACTAATGTTTTAGTAATTTTGTGTATTCATATACAGTCACTTCTGTAACATATATTTCCACCATATAGTTATGAACATGGTCGCGAGTTGCCTACATTATAAGACGTAAGTGGATGCTCCTGTTACACAATATTCACACTGGAAGGCTACTACAGCAGTTAAATTGGTAACTGCATTAATTATTTAAGTATTATGTATGTTCCTAATTACTATTTACAAGTAATTAATTACAATGTGAAACAGTTGCAGCTCCTTATAAAAACAAAATATGTAACATAACACTGGCGATTAAAAAGAGTGGCCACGAGTTTTATTGCCCGTTCTTTCTCGTGGTTCTACCTATTGCTTTGCGAATGGGCAGTAAATGTAAAGGTAGAAGCATTAAGTAATGTACATTAAAATTTGACGTTCATAAGCGTCACTTTGTGACCTAGATGAATAAATGATTTTTGACTTTGACTTTGAACTTTGTCCATAACTGCAAAGACAAAACCTTCGGTTTCTCCAAAGAGATCACCGAATCGCAGCCAGGAGATAGAAGCTTTAAAATTTACATCGGGCCCATGTAAGGCCCGGTAGAATCGTCCATGCAGCTCCTAGCCCCTCCATACTTCTCGTCCGTCCTCAGTACTAAGTACTGCAGGTTTGAGCCAGTTCTCTTTAGCCAGAGCGAGCGGGGTAAGCCCGGTATCAATTGTGACTACATCGCGATGCACATCCACACTCATGTGCAGAAAATAATCTCTGAGGTTGCACACCTCGCGGTTGTGGAGGGCACATAAAAAGCCTCGACCCCCACATTTCCGCGGGATGTACAGCCTCATTACTGATGAGCGTGGATGATGCATACGAGATGCAGTCAGCATTGAACGGACTTTTCTATCCAGGGCATCTAGTTCAGTCTGGGTCCACCTGAGTATGCCGAAGGAATACATTAGGACTGGCATGGCCCGCCCGTTGCAGGCCCGCACCTTGTTGCCGCCTGATAAAAGACTGTTAAGTACTTTTCTCAGGTGGCCAAAGAACCGAGCCTGCAACGTCTGTTTCATGTCAGTCTCAGAAATATTCAAAGACTGCGACATACCCAGGTATTTGTAGGTCTCAGTTGGGGAGAGGGATCTAAGTTGTATGGAATCTGAGAGTTGTATCCCTGCAGATTCCATAATCCTGCCTCTCTTCACATGCATGACCGCACATTTATCCACACCAAATTCTATCCTGATTGAATTACTAAAGGTTTCGGTTACCTTAAGTAATGCAGACAGTTGGAATTTGTTGGGGGCAAATAATTTCAGGTCATCCATGAAAAGGAGGTGAGATGTAACATAACCTCCTCTAGCCCTGAAGCCTCTAATAAGGCACTTAGGGGGTTCAGAGCCAGGCAAAACCACAGAGAACTCAGGCTGTCGCCCTGGAATATACCTCGCTCAATCATTATGGGAGCATCGCAACCCAAGGTCGATCGACACCCTGGATAGCGCAATACGGTCCTCCATTGCCTCATACACGCCCTTAAGAAGGTGCATAGAGTTGTATCTACTTTGTACAACTCTAGCACCCTCAAAAGCCACGCATGAGGCACGGAGTCGTATGCCTTTTTGTAATCTATCCAGCATGTCGATAGATTCTTCCGGTTACGGCGCACCTGTTGGCTAATGGCCATGTGTATCAGAAGGAGCTCTTTAGTACCACGAGCCCCACTCTTACATCCATTTTGAGAAACAGATAAAATTGAATTATCAAATATATGTTTAGATAATTTCGTTCTCAAAATGGATGTAAGAAGTTTATATAAAGTTGGTAAGCACGTAATTGGCCTATAATTCTTGGGGTCCGTGGTACTACCAGACTTATAAGGTAGGTGTGTAACGCCAGATGTTAAAAAATCAGGCAGTGGAACGGACGGACTGCACTGGCTATGTCGTCAATTGTTATATATATTGGCTCCATAGATGGAATTCGTTCACATGCTCGCTCGACATCCCCAATCCAATCACCCGCTTCATGGTTGACGGGCATCGACCAGATGCTGCGCCAAAAAGTAACAGTGACATCATCATTTGGTCGACACCCATCATCATTACTGGCCGAAGAATCAGGGTTCTCCCATACCCGGTACACACACTTTTCGTCTCTCTGGAATGTGCGATTCAGGCAATATCGATCCACTCTTTTTTTTATATCGCCGAATACGGTCGAAGGGCAAAGCCCTTGCATAAAGCTTTTGTTTTAGAAAGTCGATGCGCTCTGTAACTCGGGACGATTAATCTTGGGAACTGATACCAGGTCCCGCGAAGGCCCGAGTCACAAAGCGCATCACTCTCGGTCGTGTATTGTCGGCTCTAAAGGAAGACAGCTTGTCAATGAGTGCCCTGGTCTCAGCGATACGACTCTCAATCCTGCATTGCCATGCTGGCACCATAACGGATCGTCGAGTAGCGGTATTATTTACAGGCAATTTAACTCCTGCTACTCGACATGCTGTAACAGCCGCACAATACAGTCAATCACTGTGTATCGCTCAGATTTTCACTATTGTCAAAATAGATTGACAATAGTGAATCCAAGGCACTCACTAGCGCTATGTTCTTCTTATTCATGGGCAACCGAGGCAAACGAGGCCGAATACTTGGATTCATGGATCGGTATTCCCCAATAGCACATTCCAAAGTGCTCTTTAATTGATTATTGTACTGCATGGGTACTTACACACTGTGCACATCACCACCGGTAGTGGGGTCCCAAGCGTGTCGGTGGCCGGCCTCTCCCTCGCCAACGTACAGGTGGTGGCGACGACGGCGGCGAGAAGTACTCGTCGCTTGACGAACTCGACGCCTCTGCGGTTGCCGACGACGCTGATGCGGGTGCCGGCGGCTGCGAGGCGAAGCTGAGCGACGAGTCCGGGGGTGTTATGCGTGCTGCTGCGGCTGCCCTGGCTCTAGTCAACATAATTGTCTTGATATTTTCCTTTCTTTTAAATTAAATTCATATTTTGATGATTTTCGTTTGACAGTTGTCATCTTTGTATTTCTTATATGGTTTGTAAAGGTTTCGTTCCGTAAAAATGATATTTCATAAAATTAATTCTCTTTGTTGTTGTTATTTACTATTATATATAATATAAAATATACTGAGCTATATGAGGAATATTAAAATTAAATTAAAAATATCCAAGAAAATTTTCATGTTGACGTTTTGCAGTGTTGCCAGGTTATTATTATTATTATTATTATACAAATATGATAGTTATTTCTGCAATATACTATTATCTCTGTTAGATTTTTTCCGTGTAAAACTCACTACTTATATGATACATAATTATGGTATTTTAACCAAACGAATCAGGCATAGATGAATAAGGATTTCTCCTACAATCATGCATAACTCATAATACATACAGACTTTAGTATTGAGACCTTTCCACACGAATCTATAGCTTAAAGGCATCTCTCGAAACAGATACTGAAGTTGCAAAATAAAAAAAAAAAAAAATTAAGTAGCCAGTGTTATCAGAATGCCCCCTGAATCAGGCATAGACGAATCAGATGTTTACCTTCGTAACACCAGGATCTAAGCCAATCACCCGCTGGTACACCTTCTAGCTCATCCGTTGCAAGTTTGACTGCCGACCGCGCTGGATGCCAGGCTCTCACTATTATTACCCGACCAAGTACGGTCAAGAACAGCTTACGCTATATTAACCCTTAACCACATGCTAGCGGTCAAGGTGATCGCAACGACTTTTTTTATTTGAATTACGTCGAAATCCGTTATTGCGTGTTAGTGTGCGTTTGTGTACCTTTTCTGTTGGTGGTTTAGTGACGCGTGTGCGCTCGGCAAGGGTAAACGTGCGCGCGTTTGGCTTAGGTGAGTAAAAATATTTTGTTAGCGGTCATGGTGACCGCGAGCAGGTAGTTATGTGATTATTGTGTATTACATATCTTGAAAATAGAAGACGAAGTGCCTACTGTTTCCGGAGCTGATCATCTTGAAACACGTGTTCAACTTGTGATCCCAAGAAGAAACGAAAAACATTTCATCAGTGTTTTATCTGTAAAAACCAATCTGTGTGGAATGTTCTAACAAAATGTGCAAAAATTGTCGTGAAAAAATGTAAGACCTTACCCCCTGCAATTTTATCGAAGTTTTGTTTTTTTAATACTTTTCTTAGGCCTTTCCCTAGGCAGGAGGAAAATTGTTGCAGACGGCAGTGGAAGCTAATTTATATACATCCACTTGACCAGGGCAACGCAAGAAGTAGTCTGACATATATTACTGGTTTCTCAGCGCTAACAATCAAATACAATAATACAGTTACCTGGATCTTCACTGGTGTCGGACCTGGAAGCAAGCTAGATAAACACATAACTAAATGGCCAAAATAGAGAGTGATACATCTACCTAGCTGCTGGGCTCCAAACGCGACGTCTTCAAGGTACGCTGCACGAGGTGCGATTTCACAAAATTTTCACAAAATGTCAAAGCTCAATAGAATATCACCAATTTATCAAGGGCTCACTGTGGGAGTGCCGGGCAAATCAAATAGCGGCATTTCACAAGGGTTTTACAAATTTTACTTCAATTATACAAATGCACACGGGTAGCAAAAATGGTGTGTTCACTTAAATTTTTTTTTCCGGAAGTGAACGACTTGTCGATCTTTCAAATGTGACTAGTGTCAAGAAATAATTACCAAAGATAACAAATGTTACAAACTGATATTCTCGTTTATCATAGAACCGTCCACCAAGACCTCAGCAAATCGGGACACTCTATCAGTCCCAGTTACCAAACGAAGATCTGAGTGGCGGAAGGTTAGCCTCCTTAATCAAAACAAGGTCTTCAATCTTGGGTGGATCGGTCTTGTCGGTCCACTTAACGCGTTGCTGGAGTATGTTTAAATATTCCGAATTCCAGCGCTTCCAAAAGCTCTAAGTAATCTAGCGTACCAATTCAAAACGCGAGAGACGATTAGGTCTGCTATTTTTCGTTAATTGTTGTTTCAGATTATCAAGATACCTTATTTGCCTCTTGGTGAAGAGCAAATAGAAGAGTGTTTGCTTTTAGAAAATACTAGAGGACGCCAGCAGCTACGCCTGCATTTTTTTTAATTTACCCGTTTTGACCGATCCTGTGGGAATTTCAGGAAATCCCTTCTCAGTGCTCCCTTTCGGTCCCTAAGGAATATACATGCCAAATTTCAGCTTCCTGCGCCCGATAGTTTCGGCTGTAGCGTGTCTGTCAGTTAGTCAGTAACGCAAGGATTTTATATATTAAGATTTGAATCTTTAGTTTATAACCCCCACCTAAGCAGTTTGACGAAAAGTCAACTTATTGAACAAAAACAAAAACAAATATTCAAAAAATATCTACAACTACCAATCTCGTAGCTTTTACAGACACTATATCTTGTTATCTAGAGCAGGGCACTCAGGTTCCACCTGAGTGGAGGATGCTTTACACACGGATTTCAGCAAAGCATTTGACAAAGTGGACCACGTAACACTATTGTCGAAGCTTGCTGAAGTCGGAATGGGCGGACCTATTTTGAGCTGGTTTGAATCGTATCTTTCCAATCGTAAATTTTACGTAGTAGTGAATGGCGCTCAATCCCATAAATTTGCTGTTACTTCTGGCGTTCCCCAGGCATAACATCTGGGGCCTCTTCTGTTCCTAATGCTTATCAATTCTATTTCAAATAGTTTTCACCATACAACTGCTTACCTGTTTGCTGATGACCTCAAAATTTTAAAGCCTATCAAAAGCGCAGATGATGTTCTTCTTGTTCAAGATGACATAAACCGTTTGGTTCAATGGTGTAGTAAAAAAAAATAATCTTAAATGTAAATAAATATAATAAAATATCATTTAGCAGAAAAAAATAAAATTCAAACATCATACAATATACACAGCCAACCTCTTGAACAAGTTGGGTGTGTGCGTGATTTAGGCGTTTTAATAGACAATAAGTTAACATTTAGTGCGCACTTAGATAAAATAATACTGAATGCCTCCAAAATGTGAGGATTCATAATCAGAAATACCCAAGGATTTAAACTTCCCAAAACTAAAGTTCTCTTGTTCAACTCATTAGTACGTAGTATATTAGATCAGGTATTGCTCTCAAGCTTGGTCTCCACACTACCAAGTTCACAAAAACCGACTCGAACGTGTTCAAAGACGGTTTCTTAGCCATCTTACGTTTAAAACAAAACTACAGAGTTCTCTACATTCGTACAACACCCGACTTAAACATTTCAATTTAGTCCAACTAAACCATAGACCTAAGCTCCTTATCTTTCTTATATAATATTGTATAAGATCCATATCTCAGCTCCTAGTAAGTTGTCGCGCTCAAATGTCTTCAAACTGTTCAATATACCTAGATACAAGACCAACCTAGGGCTTAACTCGCCAATAACTAGATTGACGAAGTTTTACAACGAACTCGCTCTTCTGCTTAAGTAAGACATTTTTTGTGATACTAGAGAGAGACATACAAAACCCGCTACTTACCTAATCAGTCAGACGAGACTGGGGGATCTCTAAATCATTTATAAGAATGCCGTACCTACGAAGAGAATTTTTCTTGTCTTAAGTAAATAAAAATCCAATCAGAGGCAAATTCAATTTTCATTCCGTCGTCTCTCGGATTCACTCGGGATTTAGCTGGAGCCAGATTTTTTTAATTTTATTTACGTTTTCACACTATTTCGCTCCGTTTCGTTACGCCTTCGGGATCGCGGTAGATTACTCGGACATCTTAGTGGACGTTTTTAGTTTCATTTGTAGTATGGTACTTGATTATGTACAAGTGTTTCAGTTTTGAGAGCACGGTACTTTTTTTGTGTAAATCCTACTCTCGTGCCCGCTGCTGTATTACCTGTCAGGCTAAGCTGCAGTAAGTATAGAAGGCACCGAGTTTTGACACTCGTGAAGTCCCGGAGAAGTTAAACTGTCTTGGAAGCCGCATATTAATTAAGTTACCATTCAATTTGAGGATTTGGAAAATAATTGATCCACTTCCCTTTTTTAGTAAAATCCCGCTTTATTAAAAGGATGGCAGTGGATCAATTAACAACTAACAACGAAGAGGTATAATGTGAGCATAGTATAGTGATGTAATATAATAGTTAAGACAGTCAATCTGCCTGTATCTGCGTCTTCGGTTCCCACTTGATGTGCTATCCACAATTGTGAAACCGCGGAGAACATTAGTTCCTAATAAAATATTGCTACCCAACCCAGTAAAACGTAAGATTAAGTCTGGCTTCTATTCAATAATAATATCTAAGCAAAGACTACATATATTCCCAGGATCCTGTACTGCACACGTCAGTGTGTAATTCCGAGTCCCTTAGGGCACAAGTTGGTCACAAATTTCAATTGATCCGAACGGCGAAGTGCATTGAAGTGTCGACCCTTGGGACGCTCGACTTTCAGCCGTGGTCGACAAATTTAATCATTCATGCTATAACCAGTTTTAGAAATTTGATGGTAGGCAGAAGTTTAGACGTGTGAATTGATCGCAAGAAAATACACGGCAAAATATTGTGTTTTCTTTTAAAGATTGTATGGAGAAAATACTTGGGAGCATTCCGATACCCTTTTATCTGTAACTGTTTGGACCAGCCTGTTTGATCAAACTACTTGAACGTCCATTACAGTAGGTACCTACTGGCAAACCAAACATAGAGCAAATATGAAAATGAAAATGCAGTATTTTTAATTCATTAAAAAGCGGCTGACGTTTTCGGTAAGCCTCATTAATAAATAACACTTTTAATATATTAATTGCCCGACCACGTAACTGCTTGTTTGAAGATCCCAAAAACATCAAAAATAAAACAAGTTGAAATGAGAAAAGTCACGACCAAGATACGGCTTATAAAGGCGCGACAAATTTTGCATTACCTCCCTTCAAACCCAAATTAAAAGCAAAAGTAAGCTGCTCATATACCTCTCGGTGTACACAAAATAACACGTAAGGTGACGCTGAAAGCCTCTTTAAACATCCCAAGGCTCTGTATCAATATCAACAGATTAGTCGTGCGTCGGTATCCATCAAAAGAGCGGAAGCGTTGGTACAAGCTCCATGAATACATTGAGATACCGACGGGTGTGAATATAGAATGAATAAAAATGAATAAAACCGGGAGGTGCGGTTAATCATCGCCTCTGAATATATTTTTTGCTGTGCAGTTATCAAATTAATGTTGGGATGCTTTTGGCTTGTCTTGTAAGGAAAGGTAAATGTTTTGAATTATTGTCTTGCGTCTGATTAAAAATTATTTAAGGTATCTAAAATACTAAAATAAGCAGGTTTTCTTAAATGGCCTTTTTACTCTTACCTGTTGTGGATATAGTCTTTGTGTGTGTGAATTTGAGGGTCTCGTTGACTATATACCCTGTAGCAGTTTCAACCGATTTTAGACAAGCAATTAACCCACCTACTGTTTAGTAAAATAATACAAACGACATAGTTTAGATAAATCGTAAATTATTATACCTTGTAATCCTTACTTTACAGGATGTATGACTGTGAATTAAAAGAATATTGCATGGTTTAATTGTAATTCAGTGGTAGGGATAGACTAATATTCTGATGATACTCTTATGTTTGGCTTCCACATACTATACCTAGTCTAGGAAATGGACTCACATCGTTTCGCCGCTGTCAAAGCGCTTAGACACAACCAGAAAGACTTTGCCAAATGTGCATTGCCCTCTAATTATTAGAAACATAAATTCACTTTCCAAAATTTTCTAGTCACCAAGCATTGTTTAATTATAATAAATAATAATAATAATAATAAAAAATTGATGATTCCAAAAATATTAATATACTTTATTCACAAATTATAAATACAACAACAAAAACTCTGTCTAATTGTAGAGTCCATGTAGCTGTATGAATCCATCATAATATCATACCTATAATATTTCAATTTCCAACTATCGCGGTATTCAAAACATCGACATGACCGATACATCATTGGGAATCTCTTCATCATATTATAAATTAGCACTCGATCCATCATTTTTGCTCCACAATACACAGTTTCTGCATTAATGGAGCAAAAATAATATTTTCGTTCTCCGAGGGGCGAGATAAGAATTTCATTACAGTGAGATGTTTCGAGGCTATGTTTATTTTTCGTGTATCGGTGCATGAAGATACTTGTGCATGATATTTAATATCAATAAATAATAGGTTTAAAGAACAATGCCCATTTTTCTTAGAGACACCGCCCAGATGTGGACAGTCAAAAATCGTAGTAGTTGTTATTGCATTCGATAAAAGAGTGATAAACTAGAATTTTGAGATTGATTAGAGGTCCATCACATTCATAGATTTATTACAAGAAGTCCTTTTATGTGCTCACAAAACATTAGGTGTGTACCCACTTTTATTAGGATAGTTAAAGTACTTTGTAGTTTTGCGTAGAAAGGAATGAGTTAATCATTTGGTAAGGGTAGAAATCCGGAAGAAAAAGCCAGAAGTCGTAAAAAATCCAAAAACATAAAAAGCATTCACAATGTGCACGAGCAAAACAAATAGGTAACAAACAAAATAAACTGAATATGACATTATTGACATTTACTTAAGAGTCATCTCGTCAAGTCAATAGTGTTGCCATTTTACAGTTTTAAATGATATTGATTAATCGATATGGATTTCGGACATAGGTTATCTATATATTTGGTTCAAAATCGAACTTATTTGTAGTTAATCGCATACATACCTTAAAAATACACACATTTTAAATGTTTAAGGACCAAGTAGAGATTTGCTATTAACTCAAATCATTTTGAGTAGAGAAAACGTAAAATCGATAAAGAAGAAGTGATAATCGATTTAATATTATGATTTCTTTACTGGCAATTTCAGATCTATTACGTGTTGGCTATTTAGACGTTAACACATCTTTATAAACCTATTTAATGAATAAGTTTCTCGGCACACCTTTAGTAATGCTTATAAATTAAGTTATAAATAAAAAGGATTATTCAACAACTAATTGAAACTTTATTGTGCTGTTCATGAGTTCCAAACTAGGCCAGAAATGGGCATTGTTCTTTGCGTTTGGTTTTAGAAATATTACATTATGAGGGTAAATGAGATTGATTTAGTATTCGAACTATAGATAGATCTGTAGATTTTAGATACGTGTTTGACATATGTTGTATGGAGCTTATGTCAAAAACTGTCAAAAACTAATCTAAAATCTACAGATCTATCTAAAATTCGAATATTGAATTCCGCAGTTAGATGTATTGTTTTTACACTGTCTCACGATCGGGTAGAATGTTAGCGTACGCAGATAGGACTTTAGTAAAACTTTAATACGTATACAAGAGTATTCTGTACTTCAGGCGTAGTGGCTCGAGCAGTCGCCTATTACAAACGGGATGGTTTATGAGGATGGATGGATGAATGTTTGTTATTCTTTAACGCAAAACCTACTTAACAAAATTTGATGAAAATCTGTAGTAATATGACTTGGATATCAAAATAGTGCATGAGACTTGTCGCGTTAACCGACCAAGGTCACGCGTGCGGAGCTATAACTACAAAAATATTCACGCTTTGATGTGAAATGATTTGATCCTTGGTGTAAAATGATTTTGAAAGAATAAATACGTCATAAAACCATACATTTCAAATTAGGAGTTTTCTTTAGATAACATTTGTCTGTGTGTTACAATGTTCGTTTCATGAATACATTTGGTTAATGCTGCACGGACGAAGGGAGAACTGAATTAATTCACGAACAAATCGAATAGAATTGCAAAAAACAGACCGTTTGAACTGTTACTAAACTTTAGATTTTGTCTTTCTTAACGAGGATGAGATTGTACAGTCAACTACAAAAGAATACACCTGGAAATATTTGCTGAGAATTTTATGAATTAAAAATCCTCGACTATTTTTCTTAATTTATAAATCTCTAGATCAGTCCGCGGTTACACCCGCGCCTATTAAAGCTTTTTTAGGCTCTGCACTCGTAGCTTATAGCGTGATGTCATATAGCCTAAAGCCTTCTTCGATAATTTGACTATCCAACACAAAAATATGTATTTAAATAAGACCAGTAGTTCCTGAGATTACCGTGTCAAACCAAACAAACAAACTCTGCAGCTTCATTTTATTCGTAAAGTCTGGACTCGCCGGCATAATTCACGCGGACGCTCCGTCCGCGTGAATTATGCACCTTAGTTTTCTTAAACTCCCAGCCATCACACTATCTACCTATTAGTGAAAACCGTACAAATATCCGTGCCGTAGTTTTTGTGTTTATCACATTTATATTGACATATAGAAAAAAAAAGAGAATTTATTTTATAACTAGCTGTGGCCCGTGGTTTCACCCGCATCCTGAGGGAACTACTTTGCGTACCCGGTTATTTTATAGCTTAAGTTACTCTTTGGTACATCAGCTATCCGCCAGTGAAAGTCCCGTCAAAATCGGTCCCGCCGTTCCAGAGATTAGCGAGAACAAACAGACAGACAGACAAAAATTGAAAAAATTGTCATTTCAGTATATGTACTGTGTATACACCGATATGCATTTAGTAAAAAGCGGTTATTTTAATATTACAAATAGGCACTTCAATTTTATATTGCGTAAAGTGGTGTAAGAGTACGCATCGAACCTCACGCCGACTCTGTGCGAGTTTTTGGGCTACCTTCAGTTGTGTTTAGGTTCAACAGTGATAACGGTTACGCTGTCGAAAAGAACTGGAATTTGATTAAAAAACGGCCATAAAATGCAGCACCTTGACTGTGACTTTCACACTGTCCTAAAAATAATACTATGCCAATGAGTGTGAAAAATGGTTGCGCATCCATCTTAGCAAAGCAGTCACTGTGTTCCAAATGGTAGGAATTTTTACACCAGCATACTTAAAAGCTGCAACACTATCATGTACAGCACAAAGTTTTAAGGTTACTGACATTGAGCCTTACGATCCCGATGTTTTTACCGAAGCTGATTTTTTAGCAAGTTCAGTAACAGACAGGGCTCTAGTGTCTACTGCACCTGTGGTTTCAGAGCCAGACCAGAGCCACAACCACCAACGAGTGGCTCAGTTGAAGTAAACTCGCCATTTATTGATACACCTACGGGATACACCTATTGATGATGCGCGCACTCTTGTACAACCCACCGCGCACTCTTGTACACCTGGGTGTATAAGAGTGCGCGATTTTCATTTTTTATATTTCTTCAGTTCATACTTTAATGAATGTCGTTACTGGAATTCGTTGTTCTATATTTTGCTAACAAATATATAGATATTATAAATAAATAATGTTGAATTTTCAAAATATGATAGGTATATTATTTTTCATGAGGCCTCAAAGTTAAAATGCGCACTCCTACACCACATTACCCTATGTATAGATGATATACTATAGCAGTAGCCTAGTGGAGATACCAACAGACTGCCATGCAGAGGGTATCGGAATCGAGTCACATTAAGCCATCAGTCCCGGTTGTCATGAACATCTTTGACAGTCGTTATAGGGCGTCAGTACCTCTAAAGAAACTGACACAAGTCTAAACCATGGAATATCTCGATCCCTTCGAGTTGCGGAGGTCAGACAGGCAGTCGCTCTGTGGAAAAGCTAATATCCATCCAAATCCGGTTAAACTAGTAAGCGGACTTCAGGTTGACACCTGCTAAACTGGAGACTGTGGGTTCGATTTCTACCTAGGACAGATCTCTTTGTGGAATGAACATTATCACTTGTTGTGTAGGGGTGTAATATGTCCATAACAAGAAGTGTTAATGAGTTTTTCCGAATTCAAAGTAGCAGCACGGAATCTGGAAATGTGTCCGGTAACGGCAATAAGCTTATTCCCTTTTTATGTGGGACTAAAATTTAATAACGTGGCGAAATTTGAGTCTATTATTACACCTCTGCCTAACCCTTCGACGATACAAACTTGCCTATTTAACAGCGAAAATTCTGGCAAACCTGCTAAGCTTAAAACTAGAAAATTCTACGCCCACTTTTTAATATCTTAATTTAGAAAATATTTGCGAAAAACACACGTCTACATAGCCTTACATCCTTCAAATGAGAGCAAAACTTTGAAAAATCTATAAACGAGCTCTAAAATAGGAATAAAAAGGAAGTTGCTTACGCACTTCTTTAGCTTCCCGTACACAAGAGAGATATGAATAATTCGGCTAAGTACAGTTCCTTTTATTTTGACGGTAGATTGCAATTTTACGCGGACTGCGCGCGAATATTAAAAATTAAAGTTAATAAGCTGAGAACAGTAGCCGCTTTGTGAAACGTTATACAATTTGTGTTTTTTATTTTGTGTTGGACAGTGTATGGTCACTTAGCTGTTAGTATCGGTTATGTTTTTTTAAAATACATTTTGGCTCATATATTACTTTGACTGTACGTATAGCGAGAGTTCTACATAATTGTCTCGAAAGTCATGTGAAGTCTGGCCAACCAATACTTGGCCAGTGTGGTGGACTATGGCCTTACCGTTCTCATAGTGGGAAAAGGCCCGTACCCAGCAGTGGGACAGTATATACAGCACTGATGATAATGATAGTGTATCGCTTACACGTAGTTGCAGCGATAGCCTAGTCGAGATACTAACAGACTGCCATGCAGAGGGTATCGGGTTCGAATCCACGGCGCGTACCAATGACTTTTCGGAGTTATGTGCATATTGAATTGTTAATTATCGCTTGTACCGTGCCTCGGAGAGCACGTTAAGCCGTCGGTCCCGGTTGTCATGAAGATCTTTGACAGTCGTAACAGGGCGTCAGTACCTTCTAAATAAACTGATACTAGTCTAACCCATGGAATATCGCTATCCCTTCGGGTTGTCTGCAACCCGAATCCGGTCAGGCAGGCAGTCGCTCTGTGGAAAAGCTAATATTCAGCCAAATCCGGTTAGACTAGGAAGCGGACCCCAGATTAAAAACTGGGATAACGCTAAGAGGATGATGATGATCGCTCCTACTATTAGTTTAGTACGTCAAAGTTAAGTTGGTGTTGACTGTTCGAAATCTACGTAGGTAGGCGGCCTGTAAAACCAGCAAAGAGATGCTTACCACTTTCTCAGTGTACCTATAAACAAAAGAAGCTGATATCATCGCACACACATAGGTACATATAAAATCCAAAGCAAAAACTTACAAGACAGATTGCAACAACACCCAAACACACTCACGCAACACCTTATGGATAATAATATTATTATATTCCCAGAAGTACGCAGACTAAAGAAAACAGTACCACAAGACTTACTCTAAATAATAAATTATGAGAGTATGTCACTGGACGTATTTCTCGCATGCTACCCCACTCAAAACCAACAATAGTATTGCTGAATGTCCACAGGACGGATTGCAGTAAAAGAGGAAAAATAAAAAAAAGTAAAAATATCGCACCGAAGAACGTCAGTACGCACATCGAAAGCTAAGCATGTGTGAGACGCGTCAATCGGGGAAGTACCTTTCACAAAATATCGACGTAAAGTTACAGTATCTAAACTTGCGTTGCGGTCGGTGAGAGTGAGTTCATTTACGCGTGTTCGCGTACTATAGCTCGTATTTCTTTAATCTAGTTACAGCTCAACAACTTGCCTACTTAAATACAAATCCTTTTAAAAAATCCAAAACCAACCAATTAATACAGGCGTAATGAAATAATCTACAAAAATAACAGTCGAAAAATATTTCCTTTTCCGAACGAAGACAAGTACAGTCTCGCACTCAAGTGTCGAGTGGCTATATATTTTCATTTTCGAGGGCGACAGTGGCGCCGCCTGTTGGCGACTGCCGGAATTATTGCACTTCAACAAGAGTGGACCGATGTGTCTATATATCCTTTTTATTGCGGTTAGGAAAAAGTGCGAAGTCGTGGAGCTTTGGTTTGCGAATGACAGCAAAACGTAGCCGATATTAACTTTTTGTGCTGCGTTTTCTATTTCGAGTAGTTACTTAATATTTTAATATTGATATGTTTTATTGTCTTTTGTAGGTTTCATACGAAGTGGATGATTTATCTGAAATTGTGATTTTGGTATGGTGGGTGGTTATATTGATAGTTCCAAAATAATGTTTTCACCACAGCAGCTCAAACATGCCGCTTTTGCTGCGAGACAACAGTGAACAAAACGCGATTTTGATTCGAGCGTGAGGCAAAGTAGCTTTTTAATTTTTCAATGTTCAGTGCTACGAATTGACATTGTTCAGCCATAAATTTGAAACATTCGAATTTTACTGTGCTCTGTCTCTTTCACATGCATATAAAAAGTGAGTGAAAAAACAAACCCCTTCGAATTCGAAATTCGATTTTGGAATTCGACCTCAAAGAAAACACCTACGGCAACGTAAAAAAAAAAGATATTTGTAATAAAGTTTTTTTTTTATATGTTATTGTTTACATGTTTAATTTATTATTGGATTTTAATAAAAATAAGTCTAATTAAAAGTATAAAATTAGTATTTAACCAATACATTTTTATTTAGAATTACAACAATGATACATTTGAAAAATAAACATCAGGGACGCGGTATTAAAACGCGATTTAAAAAAGTAGCGTGAATAAAAATTTTGCTGATGCTGATACAGTAGGTATAGCGTAACGTGTTAAATTATATTAATATATAAAATAATCTAAAAAGATGAGTGAAACTAGCGATGATGTCTGTACTTTAACACCAGAAGAGTTAAATCAACAAGTGATTATGCAGAATTCAATCTATTCTTGTTTATTTCTGTCTCCTAAGTAATATGTGTTCTCACTACTGTGGTGAAAAGTTATGTGTGCTACACGAGAGCAAAGTTTTTTGTATCTCGTGCTGTTGAGTCCCTCACCACGCTCAGGATTCTAACTTTGATTCACTCGCTACGCTAGTGAATCAATCATAGAATCCTTCGCTTGCTCGGGACTCAAAACCAACACTCGAAACAAAAAACAACTTTGCTCTCTTGTTGCACAAATAACTATTGTATCACGGAAAAAAAAATTTTCAAATAGAATTCAATGATGAAATATAAAGGTTGTTTTTGAATGAGTGCTCTTGTTGAAAGTAAGTAATAGCAAAAAAAAATTTTTCTACTAAAGCTCACTGTATTTGTACTGCCTTCATAATCATCATCAGCCCTGTGTATAAATATTGTTCCCCTGCTGACTACATAGCTGAGTCTATTTAATTTGAAAGCCAGTTTACAATCATCATCATAATCATGATTGACCAACGTCCCCAAGCAGCCTTGGCACTGATTCAAATATCTGACCTGGGAGCCCAGAGTATGCAAACAATAATTAATAGAAAATAATTCATACATACATTTCGGATTAAATGTCTTGTCAATCACATGTCATGCGGAGACGGTTACGTAGCACTAAATGGTTTAAACTATGTCAAAGTAATTTAATATAATGTTTTTGGATAACAATATCAATTATTGCAATACATATTTAAGTAACTACAATATAAGCCAAAACAAACAAACTAACTCTGAGTAAGCTACTCAGTTCGGTCAATCCCTTGTCGAAAAACACTTATAATAATAGATACTAATAGTGACGATGGAGCGACAAAAGATGTCTGTTCACGTTCACGGCACGTGAGACGGAGTACAGTCGTCGTCAATATCAATATTACGAGCGCCTTGTATCGGACTGTCTTATTCCATCCAATTGAATCAATTGTACAGACGATAAGAAAAGTGAATGCAGTTGCTCTTTCTGTGATTTATGGTTGTAGATTATCTTCAGAGTGATATTGATCGTAGTGATTTTAAAAGGATTAGATGTAATCAGTACCTACACTGACTTGGCAGATGACTTAGCAAATAAATGGCCTCCTTGGCCTTCTACTTCAGTCGAATCAAATGTAATGGATTTTCTTGTTTCATCGGTTTTTGTATGACTACTTTGAAGTGGTATTGCATTTTATTCTTTGTATAAGGATCTATCAATTACATTTTCCATAGTAAATTTCGTCAGCAGTACTCAACTAGTGCTGCGATGAAAGTCATCGATTAGACTGAAAGTTCGGTGGACTAAATTCAAACATATTGTGGTAATTACTATAATGTAATAACATTTTATATTGAGTATATAATTATGTACATTGCTTGTGCTTTGCGAGAAGCTAGTTTCCAAAAATAACGCATTCATAATAATATGGCTTCCAAAGATACCTACGATGACTGAACTATATATTTTTACTAGTAGGTATATAAAAACAGACACTTTTGTCGATAATTATCCCGGCTCCCTAGGGCGGTGACTGCTGCAATAAAAAAAGTCATCTGTGATTTTTCATTTCGTTCTGTGTCCCGCCTATGTTACGCGTACTTTGTTCAGTATACTAGGACGATTGCTATTTGATACTTTTGGAATACTTTACAGATAGAAGTTGTTATCATACTTAATTATTTTTTGTTACTCAAATATATCTATCCATCCAAGGACCAACTGCAAATATCACAATTTTCTGTAAATTAAACTAGATAGAATAATCAAAATAATGATATAATGATTCGTGTATGAAAATTTAGTACATTTCAACACGACTTATAAATCGTTATACTTGTCACATTAACTCGATTATCTTCTTGACTTTCAGAACATTAAGACTCCTATAAACCACTTCTACCACTTCTACGACAGCTAACTAATAATAACTTCGGAAATTCAGTGGTACGCTCCGAGAGTTTGAACCTGAGACCCTCTGCATAGCAGTTTGTTAGTCTCTCCGCTAAGCCATCACTACTTAGATCCAGAATTGAGTATTTTGTAACTACTCAACTACTTTTGAGGAGAGACGTGTCCATCGATTTGTCACCACGGGCGCGCGGGCGGAGTGACATTCTACCCTTTCTTATATACATATTTAGGTATGTTAAAATACATCAAGACTGAACATTTTCATATAGCTTCCAACTACAGTGCTGCTACCTCGTAAATTATTTCAATGGTTGTTTTATAAATATATCACTGGTCGCCCAACCCACACACAAAACCAATAGCAAAACAAAAAATCGCCGGCTCTAGTACATTCGCGCACAATTTTTTTATGAAAAATATATTAACTTACAGAATCAGTGCCGGATTAAGTTTACTTTACGCCCTAAGCAATTGACTCTTGTGCGCTCACCTATCAATAAGTAAGCCATATTACTCAAAGAGCAAGATCGAAGAGCAGTTGAAAGAGATAGCACAAAATTGGCGAGGCCAGGGCTAGCGATTTGCCTTTCACTATTTTGGTGCTATTTATAGTACCTTCTTAGTCGTGTCGTAAGCAAATTCTTAATTTGCTAATGTAGCAAATGAAACCTATTTATCGTCAGCCATTATCGGTAGAACAGAATGGTTCAGTGTGAAAATGGTACCAATTTGATATCTTTGTCAAATTCCGATATGCATAATATGTTCGTAATCCTTCTACGAAAATAATTTTAAAGTGGATAAATTATCATGGTCCCAGCGTGCAAGTTCTTTCCAAGATACGTCTTTAAGATTTGTGGTCCGCCTTCTAGTAGACTAATCAAATTTGACAGAGTGTTGGCTTTTCCACAGAGCTACTGTCGTCTGTCCTCCGCAGCCCATAGGAATAGCGATATTACATAGCTCAAACTAGAACCAGTAATATTTAAGGGTACCGTCATGACAGCTAAAGGTCATGATCATGACTGCTCCGACCGACTGCTTAAAGTACTGTCCGACTAACGGGGCAAGCGATAAATATTAATTCAGAGTGGATAAATCAACCAACGATATTAGAAAATGTATGAGAAAAGCTCCATAAATTAGTTTCCCGTCAACAACGAGATGTCTGACATGGACATGCCCAAATAATCTCATTCCAAAGTTCACCCGATCTAAATAAAACAACATCAACTTTTGTTGTTGTTTATTCACTTAAAAATCCATTAACCACAAAAAGAGCAACTAATAAATATGAAGAACGAACCGTTTTCTTGATAAAAACCTTAACGCAACTTCCATTTAAAAATGAACCGTATTTGATGAATGACAGAGTTGAAATTTGTTTGTTGTGTTATAAGCGAGACATTTTAGCGTGTTTTAAAGTGGGAGAACAACATGTCAGAATCAATTCCTGGAGCCATTTCTCAATAAAGTTCGCAAGGAAGCGAACACATGCATCGAAGATTTTAAACTTTGACGTATATTACACACGGCCACAGCGAAGTTCTTACGGGTAAACAATGCAGGAACCTATGGAAAGTGACGTGGAGAGGTTGCCAGTTACAAAATGTTCAGTTTGTTATAATAATCGGAAGAAAATTGGAACAGTATTGGATAAAATTGTTACATCAAACTATACTACTACTATCTTTTGTCTTTGTGATCCTCTGCTTACTTCTTCATCTTTATAATTTAAACTAGATTGCACTTTAGCATCTATGGAGCAGGATTTGAAAAATGAACTGAATGTTTTTTACATATTAGTAAAATACCGCTTCGAGTGGAGAAACCAGCATAACTATCTAAAATTGTTCTTTGATGAACATGAGAAGTCTGCGAACGCGCAGTTGGCTAGGTTGACTAACCCACCATATACAGGGACAGATAAAAATCTACCCTGATGATGATAATGACAGAACAAATTATTGTGTAGATTTATGGGTCATGGTACACAGTGTAACTTGGCTTGCCATTCATAATAGGTCGGCAAAGTTGAACAACGCTTGCTCAGGTCAACACTTGGATGAGTGACCACGTGTGGCATTTTCACGGTAGTAGAGCCTTGCTGATTTCAGCATGAATGGGCCGGCTCGACCAGGGAAGTACTACCCTCCCACAGATAATCGACGTAAAGTAACAGAACCTACCTAAACAGTTACGTTTCGTTCGATGAATGAGAGTGCCGGAGGCCCTATCCCCTATTCTTTTTCCGTCATCCCACTCCTTATCCTATCTCTTTCCAACCCCAAGGGTCGGCAACGCACTTGTGACTCCTGTGGTGTTGCTGGTGTCCATGGGCGGCGGTAATTGCTTACCATCAGGCGATCCGTCTGCTCGTTTGCCGCCTACTACTATAAAAAAAATTACTCCAGAGCCTTACCATGCTTCGGAGTAAAGTAAAACGTAAAGATGTCGAGCCCGGTGCTTATCTCAGGATAAGAATTGTTAGGATATGCCTGAGTCAAGTGTTGTGGATAGGTGCAAACCCACACGAGACTTTTTGTGAGTCATATTTTTTTGCGAGTCAGGTTGTTAGTTGTGTCTGCTGGCTGTATGCTTGCGAAGTCCCTCGCTTCTGAAACAAAAGTAATATATATTACAAAAAGAAAATCACACTTAATTTGTATAATGGATAAGTAATTGGATGTTTTCAGCACTTCGCTTATTCAGAGCAGCTAGTTTTCAGATCATTAGGGCGCATATAAATCACTTGGATATCCTTACGCAGCCGAACACACATACAACTAGACAAATAATGATAATTACTCTACTTCCTAACAATAAATCAATTGCGTACGATGTCCAGGGAGTCATCACAGATTTGCCCAGCCGTGGGCGGAGCCGGCACGCCCAGTACAAAGAAAATTACGACTTTGTACTTGGATGAACATGTTTTGGTCAATATGGACGTGTAGTCTATTAGAATGATGAGTGTTTTTTTTTTTTTTTTTTTTTTATTAGAAAGAACCTGTCAAGGCCACCATCCCCAATTGCTGGTTAAGCAATGTGACATGATGGCCCTCACTTTGACGGCCTTGAGAGATGCTTTTTCACGCCCCGCTTAAAGGACCCAGGATCAAGGGAGGAAGGAAACACGTGAGCTGGCAGTGAGTTCCACATTTTTATGGTACGGCAAAGGTAAGACGTACCGAACCTTGTGAGTGTTAGGTATAATCCTTAATAGTAACGGATTGCTGTGACGATGGTCTCGGGTTCCATCCCCAAGTACCGCGGGCACACACCTCTGACATTTCGAAGTTATGTGTGTATTAAAAATGTTAATGATCGCTCGCTTAATAATGTGCCCGGTAGATGGCAATAGGCTGGCCTCCTATTACATTGGGACCGAAACATAATTGGCGAAGTGTGTGTGTGTAATACGCCTCTGCCTACACCTTCGGGGATAAGGTGTGAAGTTATGTACTATATTTAGCTTACGCGATGGCAATGATAGCCTAGTAGGATGATAGACACACTGCTTCATACATCTTCTCAAGTTCAAACCCACGGTGCCTAAAACTGACATATAGAAGTCAAGTGCATATTAAATTATTAATTGACTGCACGGTTGGCGTAGTGGTTTAAGCGGTCGCCTCGCCGTTTGGTACTGCGCCGCGTGTCGTGGGTTCGATTCCCACACGAGACAACACTTTGTGTGATCTACAAATTGATGTCTCGAGTCTGGGTGTTCTTTGTGTCCGTTGATTAAATGTTTGTATAGTCCAACGCGACACAGGCATTTCTTCCTAGTGCGGGAGTTGTCTTTAAAAAAAAGAAAATAAAATTATCGCTTTGTAAACGGTGAAGCAAAACATGCAGGTCTTGGAGTTCTCTATAATGTTCTCGAAGGACATATGGTCTGTCAATCTGCTCTTTGATAGCGTAGTGGGTCGTACTCTACTCACAATGAGACGGGTAGTGTGCTCAACAGTGGAATATACGATAATCAAGGCTGATAATGATAATGTGTAGCGATAACTATCATATTTGTATCGAAAACACCATTATTATAGTACATGTATTATACTATAATAATGGTGGAATGCCTCCGTGTACCAGTGGATAGCGTATGCGACTGCTGATTGGACGTCCCGGGTTCGATTCCCGGGTCGGGCAAAAGTGTTACTGGGTTATTGCGAATTCTCAGTAGCAGCACGGAGTCTATTACGTGGAACCTGAAAATTTATGGCGAAATGTGGGTGTAATATTACGTCTCTGCCTACCGTCCTAAAAGCTATATTACGGCAAAATTTCATCAAAATCCGTTAGGTACGTAGTATTGCGTAACAAAATAATAAACATCTATCCACTGTCAAAAACCGTCGCATTTATTTTGACAACGGAACGCCACCATTAGAATGACATCGTATTAAAACCAATAAAGTAGGATAAAACACACGATTTGAACTCAATTGATACCGAATATATGAATAATTCAGAGGCAACATAATATACTCATAACAAACATTGTAACCCCTCAAAAAAATGCTATGCAATTTTAACTCTCCCTAATGCCCTCTCTAGTACGAAATTACCCGAAAAATGGTACCGCTCTAGAAGGATCGTTGGGGGAGATAAAAAAAATATGCGCGGCGAAATGACAAGTAGGTCTCTACTATGTATTCGTAGATTAGATAAGCCGGCATACCGATGTGCAAATGGTGTGATAAAGTCGGAAGGCCCATGTTATTTGTCTTTTGGGATAGTAATATTGTACTTGAAAAGAACAAAGAAAAATCTGATTGCACGGATGGTGAAGGTTACAGCGTTCGCCTCGTCGTTTTGCGAGTGTTGTAGGTATCGATTACGATACCAGTCAACATTTAGTGTGATCCAGAAAAGATTGTTTTGGATGAGTATTCTTTGTTTTGATCGAAAAAATTGTCTACTGTGGCATAGGTTTTATTATAATGCGCGCGTTTCCCAACTCCGTATGCTTGTAAATACCTAATTTACCCTATGTTCCTTTTAGGCATTCGTATTGTGTCCATAGGCATGTTAGCACGATGAAAACGTTTTATTTTTGTTATACATAATAATATGTGCATATAGAAACAATGCCGTTTTCTGAACCATTCCCTCGGCTAGTAATTGTAAATTACATGAAGTTATTAACTTAACTTACAGTATTTCTTTAAAAAGAGGGAAGTGACATAAAATCCATTTACTCATACAAACTGCACACCTTTTATTTTATGAAGTCTATAAAACGTCCGACATTCAATGGGAAACACGCTGGGAACGGCAGACCATGTCGCAAGTTGAGAACTTCGGAAAATGTGTTACATACAACTAACTTAAAGGTAACATGCTTTCAAAATGTTTTGTAGAATATAGCAACTTTAGGAACACGCTGTTTTTTTATTCATGCAATTTTGTGTCTAGCTCTCGCGTTAATGTAGGTATACGGCTTTTATACTCATATACAAATCGACTTCAAATTCGCCTCAAAATCTACGTATTCACTTTCTGCTCTGTAATACATGTTCGTATGAAAATAGGTATACTAAAGAACATATATTTGAATGAGGGACTCGTTTTTTTATATTATTTTCAAGATATATCGACGTTCACATGTTTTGTGCCCAGATAAATAAGAAACAGATATGAAAATGAAAAACTTAGAAAAAAAACTTATTTTAGCAAGTAAAATAATCTTTTTTTATACAAACAATTATCAGTGATCATATCAGGGAAAATCACTTCTGAAACAATAATAATATAATTCTTGCATTTAATGGGCTAGCGAGAATATAGTAACATAAAAAAAATATTTCCTAATATTTGTAATACAATCAATTCTTTTAGGTACAAAAAAATATGATACTTAATTGCTGCAATATACCTACTATTTTCTCTGTTTGATTTTTTCCTTTTAACTCGCTACTCATATGATACATAATTATGGTGTTTTGACCATACGAATCAGGCATAGATGAATAAGGATTTTGCCTACAATCATGCATAACTTTTATCATACATACAGACTTTAATATTGAGACTTTTCTACACGAATCTATAGCTTAAAAGCATCACTCGAAACACAGACTGAAGTTGTAAAATAAAAATAATAAAATTATTAATTTAAAGTAGGCATTGTTATCAGAATGCCCCCTGAACCAAGCATTGATGAATCAGATGTTTACCTTCGTAACACCAGGATCTAAGCCAATCACCCGCTGGTACACCTTCTAGCTCATCCGTTGCAAGACTGGCTTCCTACCGCGCGGGATGCCAGGCTCTCACTATTATTACCCGACCAAGTACGGTCAAGAACAGCTTACGCTATATTAACCCTTAACCACCTGCCAGCGGTCATGGTGACCGCAACGACTTTTTGGATTTGAATTACGTCGAAATCTGTTATTGCGTGTTAGTGTGCGTTTGTGTACCTTTTCTATTGGTGGTTTAGAGTCGCGTGTGCGCTCGGCAAGGGTAAACGTGCGCGCGCTTAGGTGAGTAAAAATATTTTGTTAGCGGTCGTGGTGACCGCGTGCAGGTAGTTATGTGATTATTATGTATTACATATCTTGAAAATAGAAGACGAAGTGCCTACTGTTTCCGGAGCTGATCATCTTGAAACACGTCTTCAACTTGTGGTCCCAAGAAGAAATGAAAAACATTTCATCAGTGTTTTATTTGTAAAACCCAATCTGTGTAGAATGTCCTAACAAAATGTTGAAAATTTGTCGTGAAAAATTGTAAGACTTTAATCAATTTTATCGAAGATTTTTTTTAATACTTTTCTTTCTTTATGTTCAGAATTTACCCTAGGCAGGAGGGAAATTGTTGCAGACGGCAGCGGAAGCTAATTTACATACATCCACTAGACCAGGGCAACGCAACGCAGGAAGTAGTCTGACATAATAATATATTACTAGTTTCTCAGCGCTAACAATCAAATACAATAATACAGTTACCTGGATCTTCACTGGTGTCGGACCTGGAAGCAAGCTAGATAAACACACAACTAAATTGGCCAAAGTAGAGAGTGATACATCTACCTAGCTGCTGGGCTCCAAACGCGATGTCTTCAAGGTACGCTGCACGAGGTGCGATTTCACACAATTTTCACTAAATGTCAAAGTTCAATAGAATGTCACCAATTTATCAAGGGCTCACTATGGGGGTGCCGGGCAAATCAAATAGCGGCAATTCACAAGGGTTTTACAAATTTTACTTCAAATTTTACCAATTCACACGGGTAGCAAAAATTGTGTGTTCACTTCAATTTTTTTTCCGGAAGTGAATGACTTGTCGATCTTTCAAATGTGACCAGTGTCAAGAAATAATTACCAAAGATAACAAATGTTACAAACTGATATTCTAGTTTATCATAGACAATATATCTATTTCAAACATCCACCCGCCCCGGCCCGGCCTACCGGTCCGCTAATCAGTTGGTAGACGTGACAACGTTGCAACTGCCCTCCTCAGAATCGAACCGTCCACCAAGACCTTAGCAAATCGGGACACTCCATCAGTCCCAGTTACCAAACGAAGAATGCGCCCCCTGCGCCATCTGAGTGGCGGAAGGTTAGCCTCCTAAATCAAAACAAGGTCTTCAATCTTGGGTGGATCGGTCTTGTCAGTCCACTTAACGCGTTGCTGGAGTATGTGTAAATATTCCAAATTCCAAAAGCTCTGAGTAATCTGGCGAACCAATTCAAAACGCGAGAGACGATTAGGTCTGCAACTTTTCGTTAATTGTTGACTTAGATTATCAAGATACCTTATTTGCCTCTTGGTGAATAGCAAATAGAAGAGTGTTTGCTTTTAGAAAATATTTGAATCTTTAGTTTATCCCCATTTAAGCAATTTGACGAAAAGTCAGCTTATTCAATAACAACATGGCTTTATTCAAAAAAGATCTACAACCACCAATCTCGTAGCTTTTATAGACAATATATCTTGTTATCTAGACCAGGGCACTCAGGTGGATGCTATATACACGGACTTCAGCAAAGCTTTTGACAAAGTGGACCACGTAACACTATTGTCGAAGCTTGCTGAAGCCGGAGTTGGCGGACCTATTTTGGTTTGAATCGTATCTTTCCAATCGTAAATTTTACGTAGTAGTGAATGGCGCTCAATCCCATAAATTTGCTGTTACTTCTGGCGTCCCACAGGGATAACATCTGGGGCCTCTTTTGTGTGCTTTTCAACTCTATTTCAAAAAGTTTTCACCATACAACTGCTTACCTGTTTGCTGATGACCTCAAAATTTTAAAGCCTATCAAAAGCGCAGATGATGTTCTTCTTGTTCAAGTGACATAAACCGTTTGGTTCAATGGTGTAATCAAAATAAAATTATCTCAAATGTAGATAAATGTTATTACATATCTTTTAGCAGAAAAAAAATAAAATTCAATCATAATCAGAAATACCAAAGGATTTAAACTTTCCAAAACTAAAATTCTCTTGTTCAACTCATTAGTACGTAGTATATTAGAGTATTGCTCTCAAGCTTGGTCTCCGCCTTACTAAGTTCACAAAAACCGACCCGAACGTGTTCAAAGACGGTTTCTTAGCCATCTTAAGTATAAAACAGAACTACACAGATCTCTACATTCGTACAAAACCCGACTTAAACATTTCAATTTAGTCCAACTAAACCATAGACGTAAGCTCCTTGACTTATCATTCTTATATAATACATTATAATAAGGTTAACTGTCCTGAATTATTGTCTAAGATCCAAATCTCAGCTCCTAGTAGGTTGCCGCGCTCAAATGTCTTCAAACTGTTCAATATACCTAGATATAATACCAACGTAGGGCTAAACTCGCCAATAACTAGATGGACGAAGTTATACAACGAACTCGCTCTTCTGTTTAAGTTAGACATTTTTTGTGATACTAGAGAGAGACATACAAAACCCGCTGCTTAATCAGTCAGACGACACTGTGGGATCTCTAAATCATTTATAGGAATGCCGTACCTACGAAGAGAATTTTTCTTGTCTTCTCATCTCATCTCATCATCAGCCTTTAATAGTCCACTGCTGGACTAGGCCTCTCCTTTGAAAGGAGGAATTGGCCTACTATACCACGCTGTCCAAGCGGGTTGGTGTAGGGTTTGTATCAAGTTTTCCTCCTCTTACAGTGCTGTTCTCTGCATAATATGCTTCCTCTGTCGGCTCTTACGACACCCATGTGATGATATGGGGTGGTGATGATTCGTATTCTTAATCCGTCACCATACGGATTCTTGTCGTAAGTAAATAAAAATCCAATTAGAGGCAAATTCAATTTTCATTCCGTCTCTCGGATTCACTCGGGATTCAGCCGGAGCCTATTTTTTTTACTTTTTCTACGTTTTCACACTATTTCGCTCCGTTTCGTTACGCCTTCGGGATAGCGGTAGATTACTCGGACATCTTAGTGGACGTTTTTAGTGTCACTTGTAGTACGGTACTTGATTATGTGCAAGTGTTTCAGTTTTGAGAGCACGGTATTTTTTTGGGTAAATCACACTCTCGTGCCCGCTGCTGTATCACCTGTCAGGCTAAGCTGCAGTAAGTATAGAAGGCACGGAGTTTTGACACTCGTGAAGTCCCGGAGAAGATAAACTGTCTTGGAAGCCGCATATCATTTAAGTTACCATTAAATTTGAGGATTTGGAAAATAATTGATGCAGCTTCCCTCTTTTTTTTTAGTAAAATCCCGCTTTACTAAAAGGATGGAAGTGGATCAATTAACAACTAACAATGAAGAGGTATAATGTGAGCACAGTATAGTGATGTAATATAATAGTTAAGATAGTCAATCTGCCTGTCTATTGCATGCCGCGTCTTCGGTTCCCACTTGATGTGCTATCCTTAATTGTGAAACCGCGGAGAACATAAGTTCCTAATAAAATATTGCTACCCAACCCAGTAAAACGTAAGATCAAGTCTGGCTTCTATTCAATAATAATATCTAAGCAAAGACTACATATATTCCCAGGATCCTGTACTGCACACGTCAGTGTGTAATTCCGAGTCCCTTAGGGTACAAGTTGGTCACAGATTTCGATTGAACCGAACGGCGAAGTGCATTGAAGTATCGGCCCTCGGGACGCTCGACTTTCAGCCGTGGTCGACAAATTTAATCATTCATGCTATAACCAGTTTTAGAAATTGACGGTAGGCAGAAGTTTAGACGTGTGAGTTGATCGCAAGAAATACATGGCAAAATATTGAGTTTTGTAAAAGATTGTACGGAGCGTCTTGGGAGCATTCCGCAGTAGGTACTGGCAAACCACACATAGGGCAAATATGAAAATGAAAATGCATTATTTTTAGTTAATTAAAAAGCGGCTGACGTTCTCGGTAAGCCACATTAATAAATAACACTTTTAATATATTAATATGCCCGATCACATATCTGCTTGTTTGAAGATCCCAAAAACATAAAAAATAAAACAAGTTGAAATGAGAAAAGTCACGACCAAGACACGGCTTATAAAAGCGCGACAAATTTTGCATTACCTCCCTTCAAACCCAAATTAAAAGCAAAAGTAAGCAGCTAATATACCTCTCGGTATACACAAAATAACACGAAAGGTGACGCTAAAAGCCTCTTTAAACATCCCAAGGCTCTGTATCAATATCAACAGATTAGTCGTGCGTCGGTATCCATCAAAAGAGCGGAAAAGTCGGAGTAAAATTGTCGGTAAAAAATTCGCCGAGCGTTGGTACAAACTCCATGAATACATTGAGAGACCAACGGGTGTGAATATAGAATGAATAAAACCAGGAGGCGCGGTTAATCATCGCCTTTGAATATATTTTTTGCTGTGCAGTTATCAAATTAATTTTGGGATGTTTTGGCTTGTCTTGTAAGGAAAGGTAAATGTTTTGAATTATTGGCTTGCGTCTGATTAAAAATTATTTAAGGTATCTAAAATACTAATATAAGCAGGTTTTCTTAAATGGCCTTTTTACTCTTACCTGTTGGGGATATAATCTTTGTGTGTGTGAATTTGAGGGTCTCGTCGACTGTAATAAGCTGTATATTAGCAATTTTAACCGATTTCAGACAGTGAATTAACCCACCTACTGTTTCGTAAAATAATACATACGACATAGTTTAGATAAATCGTAAATTATACCTTGAAATTCTTACTTTACAGGATGTATGACTGTGAATTAAAAGAATATTGCATGGTTTATTTGTAATTCAGTGGTAGAGATAGACAAGAGGCGCATCGAAATTCATTTCAGCTAAATTAACATTCTGATGCAACTCTTATGTTCACATATCGTTTCGAAAATGGATCGGCATCGCATCGTCTTTCATCCACTGTCAAAGTGCCTAGAGAATCTTTGAAGACTAAATAAAGTGCATTATGGTTATTTCAAAACATAAATTCACTTTGCTAATTTTAGTCACCGAACAATATTCAGTTGCCAAAATATCAACATACCTTATTCACTAAATCATAAATACAACAACAAAAACTCTTTACAATTGTAGAGACCATTAGCAGTATGAATCCATCATAATATTATATATAGATACTAGAGGACGCCAGCAGCTACGCCTGCATTTTTTAAAATTTACTCGTTTTGGCCGATCCCGTGGGAATTTCGGGAAATCCCTTCTTAGTGCACCCCTACGGTCCCCAAGGAACATACATGCCAAATTTCAGCTTCCTGCGCCCAATAGTTTCGGCTGTAGCGTGTCTGTCAGTCAGTCAGTAACGCAAGGATTTTATATATTAAGAAGATTATTTCATTTTCTAACTATCGCGGCATTCAAAACATCGACATGACCGATACATCATTGGGAATCTCTTCATCATATTATAAATTGCCAATCGATCCATCATTTTTGCTCCACAATACACAGTTTCTGCATTAATGGAGCAAAAATAATATTTTCCTTCTCCGAGGGGCGAGATAAGAATTTCATTACAGTGAGATGTTTCGAGGCTATGTTTATTTTTCGTGTTTCGGTGCATGAAGATACTTGTGCATGATATTTAATGTCAATAAGTAATAAAATTTAATTTGCGTTTGGTTTTAGAAATATTACATTATGAGGGTAGATGAGATTGATTTAGATGTATTGAAACCGTTTTTACACTGTCTCACGATCAGGTAGAATATTAGCATAAGCAGATAGGACTTTAGTAAAACTTTAACACGCATACAAGAGTATTCTGTACTTCAGGCGTAGTGCCTCAAGCGGTCACCTATTACAAACGCTATGGCTTATGAGGATGGATGGATGAACGTTTGTTATTTTCTTACGCAAAACCTACGTAACAAAATTTGATGAAAATCTGTAGATATTACTTCTTGACGACCGGTTGGCGAAGTGGGAGTGTATCTAAGCGACTGCTACGCCGAAGGTCGCGGGTTCGGTTCCCGCTCAAGTCAAACATTTCTGCATGAACATGAATGTTTGTCTTGGTCTGGATGTTTCTATGTATAATATGTATGTATTTACAAAAAAATAAAGGTATATATGTATGTTTATCCATTATCTAGTACCCATTGTACAAGCTCTGCTTAGTTTAGGACTAGATGGTGTTGTGTGAATGTGGTAGAATATTATTATTATTATGTAGTTTTTTCTTTTGTGTACTCGGAAATATCCGGTGATAGACTGATGGCACGGGCCTAAGCCAAGTGAGCATCAGACGTGTTATGTGTGTTAGATTCTGAAGTGTGGGTGGTGACATTGTTTGTTAGGGGTTGGGTACTGTCCGGTTCGCACTGTAGGAATTTTCTTACCAATCTACATGTGTTGAGTATCACTGCTTGTTGCAATAAGTGGTAGGTGAGTGGTGGTATATCTAAAATCTTGAGGGATTGGTGTAATTGTTTTGGAATTACTCCTGTTGTTGAGATAACAATCGGTATAATCGTCACTTTTTGTAAGTGCCATAAGCGTATGGTTTCATCTTTAAGTTCAATATATTTACTTAGTTTCTCTGCAATAGTGTTCTGAATGTTATGAGTCTTTGGTACGGCAATGTCTATGAGACATCCTGTGTTAGTTATTTTGTTTATTAGAGTGATGTCAGGTCTATTGTAATGGACGGTACGGTCAGAAAGGATGGCTCGGTCAAAGTATAATTTGGTTGTAGAATTTCCGAGGACAGTTTCAGGATTATACTTGTAGTAGGCTGTTATGGAATCTATGAAATTGTACTGTTGTGCAAGTTTTTGATGTATGATATTGGCTACCTGATCATGTCGTTGCTTGTAATCCCTTTGGGCTATAGCTTTGCATGCATCGGTTATGTGTTCAAGAGTCATTGTGTAGCTTTTTGATTATGTGCTTTTTATAATTTCGTGTTTCAATAATTTGATCCTGCATGGCGATCATAAGCCCCTCAGTTTCTGGAAAGAGTACAACCTCGGCTTAGCCATGCGTTCGACGCTTCTTTGTCGACATTTTGTTGGCACAGATCGTAACGGTGTCTACCATGCAGGGACTTTTGGGCCCAAACTGCCATCTTAGTTTTATCATCTGTAAGTTTTTGGGTAGCTTGTTCTGTTGTATCTTTCAAATTAAGTGGAGTGAATTTCTGATCATTATGACATGCTGCTCTGTGGAGTGTGGATAGTGCTGTTTTGCTAAAAAAGTATTGTCTAAGATTCGTAATTTGTTTGTTGTGAAGATTTGTGATGTCGATGAGTCCTCTGCCTCCTTCTTTCCTGGGCAATGTTAGTCTTTGAAGACAGGATCTAGGGTGATTTTTACGAAACTTTGTCAGTGAAGTGTTTATTTTGCGTTGGAGATTTTTGAGTTCAGTTTTGGTCCAGTTTATTACGCCAAAAGAGTAGGTTAGTAATGGGATGGCAAAAGTTGTTGATAGCTTTAATGGTGTTCCTTGAATTTAGTTGTGTTTTTAATATTGTATTGAGCCTGTGTTGAAATTGGAGTGTTAGTTTTTGTTTCGTTTCTTTATGATGTATTTGTTGTGACTGTTTGTATCCTAAATATTTATATGCGTGCTGTTCCTCCAGTGATTCTATATTTTCACCTGTATTGGTTGTGTATTGATGTTGGTAGTTCTGTCCTGCTTTAATTGAGTTAATCTTACACTTATCTATGCCGAATTCCATTTGTATATCATTTGAAAAGACTTCTGTGAGGGTAGCTAGTTCGCATAATTGATTCTCAGTTGTAGCATAAAGTTTAATATCATCCATATAAAGAAGATGAATTAATATGTGCTCTAGTGTATCAGTCTGTCTTTCGGTATCAGTATATTTCAAAGTGTAACCTACAAATGTGAAATTTAATATATTAGAAAGTGGGTTTAAGGCAAGACAAAACCATAGCGGACTTAGCGTGTCTCCCTGAAAGATACCTCTCTGTATTCTGATTGGGTTCATTTCTATTGTGTCCATTGGGGTTATGATTGATAGTACAGTAGACCAAGTTGTCATTATTGTTTTCAAAAATTTAATAATTGTGGAGTGGATTTTATAAATATCTAGTATTTAAGTAACCAAGAATGAGGTACTGAATCGTATGCTTTCTTGTAGTCTATATACATGCTGTATAGGTCAGATTTAGATTTTTTGACATTTTTAAGTATAACTGAATCTATGATTAGCTGCTCCTTGCATCCTTGGCTAAATTTGCGGCATCCCTTCTGTTGCTCAGCTAAGATGCTGTTGGTTTCAGTGTGTTGGTTTACTAATTCCGCTATGCAAGCTGTTATAATCTTATACAGGGTTTGTAAACAGGTGATGGATTATTTCGATGAAATATTTAGCTGGATTCGGTCGTTGGAATCTTTGGGGATCAAAAATCTCTTGCCTAACGTTAAATATGGCGGCAGGGTCCTGGATAAATATATTAATATAATTATGTAAATAACCATGGATGTTTGTGAATTTCTTGTACCAATAAGAGTGTATGTAATCTGAACCTGGTGATTTCCAGTTAGGTTAGGTAAGTTAAGGAGAACTTTTTGGAATGTTTCTATCGATATGTGTTCAAATGTCATAGGTTGTATATATGCGTTGCATTTTGTATCTTCATTCTGTATCCATTCGGCTTCCGTATTATGGTGGACAGGGTTTGACCATATATTTGCCCAAAAGTTATGTACGGCTTCTGGTATAGGGCTAGTATCGGGTGTTGGGTTTGCACTGTTTTGAGTATTAGTTGTGGTTTTCTTCATGTTCCGATAAAATAGTTTCTCGTTATGCGTAATAAAGTGTTTTGATGTTTTCTTAGTGTACATGCTTTATATCTCTGTAGTCGACCTGACACAACTGAAAGTTTTTGTTTCAGCGTGTCTAGTGTGTCCGTGGTTAGTGTGTTGTCCTCTTCATGAACCGTGTGTGTCTTATATTGTTCCATTATTTGTTGTGCGTGTTTGACTACATTCCTGCTCCTATTACCGTTAATAAATTGTGTTAGTCGGCCTATTCTGCCTCTTAAGTCTTCTAGTTTATTTTCTAGTCACCTTTACCATCTTGGTTTCTGTTTTATATAAATTTGCCGGCAACTTTCTTTATTTTTTAGTTGCATTTTTGTACCATTCACCTTCGCAACAGTCCAGGCAGCGCAATAAATTACAGTTTGTAATGTGTGGAAATCTGTGTTTTTGTTAGTGTATTCCGGTAATATTGTTGTGTTTATGTAATGAACAATTTGAGCTAGCTTTTTGGATGATTTTTGTTTCGGTATGTAACTCCTATCTGTTGCCTCAGTTTCTTTGTAGAATTGGAATGCCTGTTTAAAAGTTTCATCTATGATTGTTTGTCTTTCTACGTTTAAAACTAAGTTGTGTGGTAATTCTTGTACTTGTAATGAATGTAGCTAGAGTTTTGCATTTGGCCGCTTCTCTCATAGTCGTTCATGTCAGTGTCATGTGTATGTGTTGTTGTTGTATCTGTTTCGTTGTGAGTAGGGGTGAGTGGGTTATTTGAGTCACTGTTGCTTGATGCTATTTCTGTTGCTACTTCATTTTGTAATGCATTTAGTCGGTCGTTGCTAATATATTTATCATAAATGATTGCTCTTCGCTGATCTGCTATTCGTTGCTCGCTTAGATGAGAGAGTGAAGGAAATTTGCTTATAAATTCTTCATGAATGAGTTTGCAATATGCTGTGTTGTTAGTGCCTAGGTTTGTTATTCGGTAATACGCCCTTATTATGGTTTCGTTTTGCTCATTTGTCCAGCGCATACGAGTTTGTGATATGTTTTGTGATGAGGTTTTCTGTAGAGGTCTGCTTTGTGTTTGTGCTAAATGGCTATTGGTTCGTCCTTGGCTGTTAGAAGACAAAGGTTGTGTATTTTCATCATGAGTTATGTGTAATTGGTCTAATTCAAATTTGACTTCGTTTCTTATCTGGTCTATTGTTTCTTGTGGTAGTAATTTGTTTCGAACTATAGCTCTGCGTTGGTCTCTTATTCTCTGCCGGCTTACTTGCATGGCTGGGTATTTTTCTATAAATTTAAGGTGTAGTGGTTCGAGATAATTTTTGTGTCTGTTTCCAGTGTAGTCAGTTGCAGATAAGTGCGCAGAATAAATGTATTCATTTCATGAGTCCATTTCATGCGCGTTGAAATAATCGTGTCCGAGGTGGGTGCAAGTTCTGTGTCTAGATTGACATCTTGCACAACACTGTTGGATCTGCTAGTTGTAGATGACGCAGCTCTTCCTGTCGCCATGTACGAGGGACAAGTGGAAAGAACGGAAGAAAATAATGAAGTGGTTTCATCATCACTAAAATAATCCTGACTACGCTTTCGTAGTGACCTAAGGTTATATTTTTTATTTTGTTATTCTCCATTTATTTCCCACGAGTAGCTAGGGACGTGAAAGTTAGCCACGGCAGAGCCCCGCTTTCACCGTGGTAAGGGATACTTGAAACTGAAGAGTCCCTGGTCTTCAGAATTCGCATACTAACGACTAAGCTCCCCCCTAGCCATGCAGCTCTCGGCGTATCCTGTTTCATCTTAGCTTGGGTCCTTCTCCTACCTACTTTCCTACCAGTGCAACGTTAGCCACGCCAGTAAAGTATGTGTCGTGTGTCCGCCCCCCACGTGATCAGATGGTCGATCAGGACGTGTGGTTGGGTTTCAGGGGGCTTATTAATATTATTATTATATCAAAATTGCACATGAGACTTGTCGCGTTAACTGACCGATGTCACGCGGGCGGAGCCATAACTACAAAAATATTTACGCTTTTATGTGAAACTAGCTTTTGCCCGCGGCTTCGCTCGCGTTAAGAAGTATTATTAATAATTAGGTATATTTTTTGCGTCTTTGCTTTTGTTTAGCGTGTGTAAAAAAATAGGGCCTACAAAACTTCTTTGTGCACAATATTCTTAACTAATCTGTCATAAGGCGGTAAAACTATCAATCAAGCTATTGGGTAAATATATAATATCCAGATTCCTTATATATGAAACCGTTTCTATAAACTTCAAACTTAAATGGGTATATTAATCCTGCTGCTATTAACTCACAAAGTCCGCCATAAGTAGCATTTTTCATCATATCAGCAAAACATTCGTCAGGTGTTAAGTAGTTATTTTCTTTCTGTCGTGGGTCATAATTGAAAACTTGCGCCAGTCATTAACCACATATCTGACAATGTCTGAACGCACCTCCTTGTATTCCGTACATTAAATAAGAGAGAGCACGAAACAAACATGCACCGTCACCAACAATAGGGACGACAGTACATTCTTCAACTTCTCCATTAACGTTCAGATTTTCTTTAGCCATTTTAAAAAAGTCGAGCCGACAAAACCTATGCTTAAACCAAACGAAAACAAAACAAATGCCAAATACAAAGCCGAGTCTATAACCAAAACTACTTAACCGAAACAAAGCAAACGCAATCCAAAATATACCAAGAAAAGAACAGCCAAAATCGTCAAATAAGTATAATCCGCTAGAAATATTTAGGTATAGTATGTACTATACAGCAACAACACAATTTAATGACCACCAACATCCAACCAACTGCGTACAACTAACCTACCTGACGACGAAAGTTAAATAATAACTGGAGAGGGTCATTAATCCGCGGAAAATATTAACACCGCAATTCAGAAAAATGACTTAATTGCACAACGCCATCTATTGTCAACATTTAGAACTAAAATTATTTTGTTCGTCTTAATTTATTCGTTCCATAAGGTAATGATAGTTCAAACTAATACATTTACATCCTCCATCATCCATTATTTTATCCCCATGTGGATTGAATTTATCATAATCCTATTTAAGCGGACGTCTTCATCATAGTAGCTCCAATCTTAAATCTCAGTTCAATCAGTTGAAAATCTAAGAAGATTTATACGAACTTTCATCCCCTATTTAATCCCCTTAGGGGTGGAATTTATCAAAATCCTTTTTTCTTAGGGGATGCCTACGTCATAGTAGCTATATGCGTGCAAAGTCTCAGCCCGATCGGTTAAAAATTGACAAAGTTTCATACAAACTTTCATCCCCTATTTTATCCCTTTTGTGTGTAGAATTTATCAAAATCCTTCATAGTGGATGCCTACGTCATAACATCTACCTGCATACCAAATTTCAGCCCGTTCCCTCCAGTGGTTTGGGCTGTGCGTTGATAGATCACTATGTCAGTCAGTCACCTTTGAGTTTTATATGTATAGTTATAACTATTTAGATAGTACATATCATTAGAGAATTTCTTTATACACAACATTATCTAACTGTTTTACCACCTTCACATAGAACATGTAAATTATTTTTACCGCTTACTTGTGAACATGCCACATATATCTGAATTCAGGCCTCAGTCTCTCACCCACGGATTCCTACGTACTGTTATAACCCGAGATAGTTCCTTAATAACGCTAGATCAGCATTTCACGTATTCTAGTACATTTCCATTCTATTGTTTCTACTTGGTCAGCATTTTCATTTACTTGTATAATTTATTTCATACTAAAGTCAGTTAGATTCTGTCCGTCGCGAAAAGCGGTTCGCTCCCGGAACTCGGAAATCGGTACCAGTAGAACTGTATCTGTAAAGTGTTGCCTTGAACAATAAATATCAGTGCAGTTTAAAAATTAGTTTTTTTTTAAAAGACAAACAGGGACGGCCTCCTAACAATTTTGGTGTCAGAAGTGGGATCTCGTAAATGGTGTCCGTTGATGCCTAGAGATCCGAATCCCAGAGACCCCCAGTTTGCGTGATCGACGGTAAGACAAAACCCAAGGTTGTGCCCGCGTCACACTTCAAGGTCGACGGTAAGACTCTGTGTAGCAGCCAGAGCCCGCACCATACTGGTCACCGTAAAACCAAGATTGGTCGACGGTCAGCCTCCACCGCAACGTGAGAGCCCGCACCATCCGGGTAGCAGCAGATCTAACTCACCAACATCATCTTAACGAGTAGAGCACTCGTTATCTCCGAAACACTTCCAACTCGCCCAGCATCACCAGCACGTGGACGCCGGCGCCGCCCTCACCTGTGGTCGAGCACGCGGTCGCCCTGCCGCGCTATCCGAGCGTGTCAGATCCTGTTCCCACGAGTGATGGTTTGTGCAGTGATCGTGTTTATGTGAGTCTTTTAAATTACTTACCATATTTTCACCGTATCTACTATTTTTCGTCAACGTTACCATTTCCACAGTTTCTACAATTTTCGTGAACTATAATTTTCTATTCCGCATCATATTTTTGTGTGTCGTTACTGTATACTTACCATATTTTTGTGTGTTTATTTTATAGCTATATTTTCTAGCTCTATACAATTGTCCAATGTCACTTAAAACAGAATCTAAGGCAAAACCTGAAATGGCTGAAAAAATAACACTTTCAGTACTTACCAAATTCATTAAACCTTATAATGGGGACCGGGACTCTCTCCCCGCGTTCCTCACAAACTGTGATAACGCGATGTCGTTATGTACAGCAGATCAACAAAATGTGCTCTGCAAATATATAGTATCGCAACTTGAAGGTAAAGCCCAAGTGGCTTGTAGTTTAAAATCGTTTTCCACATGGGACGAGATAAAGGTATTTTTAAGATCTACATTCGGTGAGAAAAAGCACGCGACTCATTTACTAGTGGATTTGCAAAATTGTAAGCAAATTAGTAGCGAAGATGTCACGAAGTACTCTTTGCGTATCGGAGCAAATTTTAACCCGAATATTATCCGACATTCACTATAGCTGTAAAGATGAAAAGGAACTACCAGGCAGAATAGCTGCTATGGAAGATTTAGCCTTAAATACATTTATGTTAGGGTTAAATAACTCAATAAGTAATGTTGTTAGGTGTAGGAAGCCCTCGACATTGAACGAGGCGGTCCAGCACGCAATCGAAGAGGAAAAATTATATAATTTATCTAATTCTAAATCTAATCCTAAATTTCAGCGTATCTGCAGCACGTGTAATAAACCTGGGCATAATGCTTCAGAGTGCTATAGGAATAAAAAACCTTCTAGTTCAAATCGTAATAACTATCAAAAATCTTTTCATATTCCTTCAAATAACTATTCTAATACTAACTATCCTAATACTAACTATCCTAATAATATACGGTGTAGTTACTGTAAAAATATAGGTCACACGATAGACCAATGTCGCAAACGCCAGTATAATATGCAACGCCGTGAGAACGCGAACCAGGCGCAACATGATCAACCGCCGCGCGATAACAACGGTCGCGCAGTTAAATTCTGCGAAACCGACGAGTCCGGGTTCGATTCCCGCGACGAAAATTTAAACTAAATAAGATTTCGGTGTCGTGTCTCCCGAAATCGACTAGCGTAAAGGACACGAAACCTTTTTATCCTAAATATTTTACTAAACCTACATCTCAGTTAAATCAACTGAGTCCTACTAAATCGTTTACTAAATCTACATCTCAGTCGAAGCAACTGAGTCATACTAAATCTACATCTCAGTTAAATCAACTGAGTCCTACTAAATCTTGTACTAAATCTACATCTCAGTTAAACCAACTGAGTCCTACTAAATCTTTTACCAAATCTGCATCTCAGTTGAATCAACTGAGTCCTACTAAGCCTACATCTCAGGTAAACCTGAGTCATTCTAAATCTTATAACTATACTAACTCTAAGATTACATCTCGAGACGACATCTCGAGTCATCAAAATACTACATCTTATTCTAATTCAATAATGCTAAATCCTACTAATACTTACCAAAATAATACTTACCAAAACAATACTTACCAAAATGATGCTAACCTGAAAAATAAATTAGGCATCCCAATTTCTAACTCTAATTCTATACTTACTAAATCTTGTGATGTTATGAATTCTACTCCAATTTATGAAACTAGCATAAAAATCAAGAAAATATCTTTGCCATATGTTTATTTAGTTTCTAGTTATTCTAAAGAGCCTTTAAAGATGCTTATCGACACGGGTGCCGCTATTAGCCTCGTGAAACAGGCAGTACTATGCAAATTACCCGAATTGTCTCGCGAAGTCGTGAAATTAAAAGGAATTAATAGTGTAGAAAGTTGTTCTCAAACATTGGGCACATTTCAAATGGATTTTACTATATCTAATGATCAATTCAATTACAAATTTCATATGATCAATGAGCAAGTCAGTCTCGAATATGACGGCTTACTCGGTAGCGATTTTCTTGGTTATTTTAAAACAACATTAACTACGATTCTAAATCATTAAATATTTGTGGTCATATCTTACCTATAAACTACATTCAACCAACTTACATTATTCCCGCGCGATCCGAAGCAGTAATTGAATGCGCGATATCTAATTACAATCCTGAACTTTATTCTCATAACGAAGCCCTTGTTCTAGATCATACCGTATGTAGTGGTGTTTATGTCGCAAATTGCATTGTCTCAATCAAGTCGAATAAAAGAATTAATATTACGGTTCTAAACACGACGGACTCTGACGTTGAGATCAAAGATTATTACGCAGAGTTGACACCACTCGAACAAAACAATCTGAACTCTGAATCATGCCTAAATACTTATCCTAATTCTATTTCCAAATCTGATCGTGTTCAAAAGGTTTTAGACCTTATTCGTTGCTCTCATTTAAATTCGGAAGAGCAAAAAGCTTTATTAGAGTGTTGTTCGGAATATACCGATATTTTCCACATGGAAGGCGAGCCCTTATCTTTTACTAATGCCGTTGAGCATTCAATTAACTCTGGTGATACGCCGCCTATCCACGTTAAATCATATCGCTTCCCTGAATGCCACAAGGAGGAAGTCGATTCCCAAATCAGAAAAATGTTAAACCAAAATATTATTCGCCCTTCTATTTCACCATGGAGTGCCCCCGTATGGGTGGTCCCCAAAAAAATGGACGCGTCTGGCAAAAAGAAATGGAGAATCGTAATCGATTACCGCCGTCTTAACGATGCGACGGTTTCCGAAAGTTATCCACTGCCTCTGATCACTGACATCTTAGACCAATTGGGTCATTCCAAATATTTTAGTACTTTAGACCTATCTAGCGGTTTTCATCAAATTAAAATGAGTTCCAAGGACGCGCCGAAAACAGGATTCACCGTTAACACTAATTCTAGCACTTCCGGGCATTACGAATTCACCAGGATGCCATTTGGCTTGAAAAATGCTCCCACAACATTCCAAAGGCTTATGAATACGGCTCTTTCAGGACTTCAAGGTCTCCACGCTTACGTTTACTTGGATGACTGTATTATTTACTCGCAAAACTTGCTTGACCATATTAAAAAGCTTAAATTAGTTTTTGACAGAATGCGAAAATTTAATCTTAAATTACAGCCAGATAAGTGCGAGTTTTTACGTCGCGAGGTTGCTTATCTTGGCCACATTATCACCGACAAAGGTGTATCGCCAAACCCTGATAAGGTCAAGGCCGTTAGCGAATTTCCAACCCCTACTAATGTCAAACAAATTAAATCTTTTCTAGGCCTTGTTGGCTATTATAGGCGATTTATTGAAAACTTTTCGAAATTAACTAAGCCTCTCACATCCTTGTTGAAAAAGGACGTCACTTTCAATTGGACTGTTGAACAAGAAACAGCTTTCCAAATTCTTAAAAATAAACTTACCACGGCTCCATTATTACAGTACCCCGATTTTAGTGCTCCATTTATAATCACAACAGACGCCTCAAACTACGCCGTAGGCGCTGTGTTGTCTCAAGGCGATATAGGCAAAGATAAACCTATAGCCTACGCCTCTAGAACGCTTAACAAAGCCGAAGGTAACTATTCGACAACGGAGAAAGAACTCCTTGCCATTATTTTTGCAGTTAAAACCTTCCGTCCCTATATATTTGGGCGCAAATTTAAGATCGTTACAGATCATCGACCTTTAGTTTGGCTTTTTAGTAATAAAGATCCAGGTAGTCGACTCATCAGATGGCGCTTAAAGCTTGAGGAGTACGACTACGAAATTGTATATAAGCAAGGTCTTCTTAATTCAAACGCAGATGCGTTATCTCGACATCCAGTAAATGTCATTGACTCAAATCGTCTTAATAATTCTACCTACGAAAAATATTTTAAGAATCAATTTACAAATAAGTTACCTACTTCCAATACTATTATCGAAGAGTGTAGTCAGGCTCTACATTTATCTAAAATAAAATCAATCGCTTGTCCAGTCTCTTTAGACTTTGATTACTCTATGCCTCACTGCGAAGAAATACTATCGCAGCTCGAGAATTCTGCTGAATTGCTTAGTACGGAACGCGAGCCGTTCACTGTCCATAAGGTTATTAATAAACACAAGATATATTATTTTCTATATTCTAAGGTACATCATTATGAAGAAACAAAATACAAAGATATTTACAATTTATTAATTAAATTAAGAGATATGCTCTTACTAGATAACATAACTGATCTTGCTATATCTGATTTTACAGATCCTTTTTCTAAAATTGTATATACTAAATTATATAACATGATATCTTACGTTTTTCATAACACAAATATTAAAGTACATATCTATAAAAATCAATTAATTTACCCAACTCCTGCCGAGGTCCCTACAATTTTGAAAGAAAATCATGACTCTACTATTGCTGGTCATCCAGGTGCGCGCCGCATGTACAATCGAATCAAGGCCGCATATTACTGGAAAGGCATGCGTGCCGATATTGAACGGTATGTCAAACAGTGTAAGTTGTGCCAAATAAATAAGCCATTAAGGCATTCAAATAAAGCTCCTATGGAGATAACTTCTACATCTACTAAACCATTTGAACGTTTAGCTCTAGACATCGTTGGTCCATTACCCGATGCTGGTTTCCAAAATTTTAAGTACATCTTAACTCTACAAGATGACTTAACTAAATTTTCTAGTGCTTATCCTATGGTTACCGCTACAAGTGAAGAGATAGCTCGAAATCTCGTACACTTTATGTCGTTGTTTGGGTTTCCTAAAACTATTTTAACCGACCTTGGTACATGCTTTACTTCAGATCTATTTAAACAACTTACCGAAATCCTTAAGATAAAATCTCTTTTTACTACTCCTTACCATCCGCAAACGAATGGTGCATTAGAGAGGTCGCATGCTACTCTTAAGGAGTACTTAAAGTCCTTCGTTAATGACAATCAAAATGATTGGCATTGTTACCTATTTACTGCTATATTAGCCTATAATACTACCCCTCACTGTACAACTGAATTTACCCCTTACGAACTTTTATATGGTTACAAACCTACTATTCCTAATTCTTTATATGATACTTCTAACAGTTCTACCTATAATGAATACATTCGCGCACTGCTATATCGAATGCGGCTTAGCCGAGAGAAAGCTATACAAAATATTATAAACAGTAAAGAACGGTCAAAGCAATACTATGATTCTAAATCACGCGATGTTACTTATAAAACAGGCGATATGGTGTATCTTAAACATCATCACAGGCTAAGAAAAGCACTGTCCCCTGTTTGGAAAGGCCCCTATAAGATAATTAAAGTACATAATAAAGATAACGTAACGTTACAGGTGGGCCGCAAACATATCAAATATCATACAAATGAAATCAAACCCGCTGTATCTTAAAGATAGTTCATCTTATTTTCAGAGCCTTGTGCTATGGCTGCCACGCCGAATCGAAGATAACGCCGATAACTCATAGTCCCGGCATCTACTTCGAACCTGTTACTAATATTCGTTTCTATAATGACTACTGGAATGTCGTAACTCATATTGATATTGTATCACTTGAACCCTACTTAACTAATATCGAATCATTATTACGTAAAACTCAAAATATCTGCAGTAAGATACAATCACAAGATATTATACAATGTAAGGATTATTCTAGCCCTATTAAAATACTAATTCAGTCTAACCTTCTTAAAGTACAATCGTTATCTCATTTAACTATAAACCAAACACCGACCAAGGTCAAGAGGTCCTTAGAATTCGGTGGTGAAATTTTAAAATTCTTTTTCGGTACTTTAGATGCTGACGACGCCAGAAAATACGACGCCGCCATCGAATCTTGCCAAAAGAGTGAGTCCGAACTATATCGGCTCATGAAAGATAATATTCATATTGTTAAGTCGACAATTAATAATTTTAATTCTACCATATATAAACTAAATCAAAACGAGATTAAGTTAAACTCTCAAATAGATGTTATGAATGACATCTTATCTCAAGTTACTAAGACAGATAACTTGTTATACAATATTTCGCGTGTAAATAGCTTATTAAATATAATAGAAAGCTCTTTGCTTACTATTTCTAATCTATTAGATACTACTTTAAACTCTATTTTATTTTCTAAGGTAAACGTTCTACACCCTAGTATTATAAGTCCTATTAGCCTTTACGATGAACTACGCAAACAAAGTGGTCATATTAATAAGAGGCTAGATTTCCCAGTACAATTAAATATTAATAATATTCACTCTATTATAGATGTTTCGCAATTAAGCTCTTATTACTATAATAATAAAATCGTTTTTGTGTTGCGAATTCCACTAATAAGTGACGACAAGTTCGTTATCTATAAGAATATACCTTTACCGACTCCCCATAACGGATCTAATATCAAAACATTCGCGCTCATTCAACCTTCCAATGCCTACACTGCTTTAAGTGACGATAGAATGCACTATACTATGTTTGATAACCTAGATAAGTGTAAAGTAATTAATAACCAATATTCTATTTGTGAAATGCAAACAATATATTCTTGTATACTAAATCCTAATTGTGAATCTAGATTACTAACGGAAGTGACCTTGTCACTACCCACTGAGTGTAACGCTAAATTATTATTTGGCGATATTGATATTTGGCAAAAGTTGCGAAATAATGAATGGATTTTTGTCCAATCCAATATTATTAAATTAACTATAAAATGTGATGAAGATATTGTCGATTATTCTATTGTTGGCACTGGTTCTGTAAAGTTAACCGAAAATTGTGTTGGTTACTCTAAAACTATTCAGTTAACTCCTACTAGTGTTAAATCCTTTCAAATTAAGTCACCTTTAGATATTCCTTTTGATATTACATTAGATGATTGTTGTGACAGAAGAAAAGTTAATAAAACCTTGCCATATTTGTCTCCTATATCTCTAAGTAAAATTAATTTAGATTCGTTAAAATACGCATCTCATCAGATGGATGATTTGGAAAATGAAATCAATAATTTGTCAAACCAATCTCATTTTATTAAATACGGAACCTATTATTCCACTTTTACTTATATTTTAATTGTGT
The DNA here is from genome assembly GCA_944739405.2 of Euclidia mi. Taxonomy (NCBI): domain Eukaryota; kingdom Metazoa; phylum Arthropoda; class Insecta; order Lepidoptera; family Erebidae; genus Euclidia; species Euclidia mi. The sequence goes on from OX123195.2 coordinate 45,888,809, forward strand.
CTATATTTCTGTTTCTATTTTATAAGCTATATAATTGTTTCAAAAATCGTAATCACGGTTCCGGATGCTGTATACAAATTTTTAACCAATGTCATAATAAGAAGTCAGTTAAACATAAATCAAAAGTTTCCAATTCCATAGAGATGTCCGATATCTCTACGTCGTCAGAAGATGATAAGAAATCAGTTAAATCTTTACCAGCTTTACAGCATCATAGCTCTTATGACGCTATTCGTAAAGTTGATTTTTTCAATTCAAGCAAACGAAACTTAAACTTTTAAGTTACGTTGAACTGTCTTCTATCTTACTATGCTATGTATAAGTGGTTAATATTATATAACTTCAATATTGTTTATCTTAAATAGTAATAAGATAAAGTATAGACAATTATCTGATAAGCTGAAATTGTCAAATATTATTTTGGTTATGAATTTAATATACCTACTTCATATTGTAGGTACTATTGTTATTTTCTCTTAAAACTATATTTTACTATAATTTTAATGTAAACCGATTTCCAAGCTTCCAATCGATTTCCATATTTTCTATTTTCTTTAATTTCGCTTCATCTTAAAATTGATAAAGCTTCATCTTAAGGGGGGAGATGTTATAACCCGAGATAGTTCCTTAATAACGCTAGATCAGCATTTCACGTATTCTAGGACATTTCCATTCTATTGTTTCTACTTGGTCAGCATTTTCATTTACTTGTATAATTTATTTCATACTAAAGTCAGTTAGATTCTGTCCGTCGCGAAAAGCGGTTCGCTCCCGGAACTCGGAAATCGGTACCAGTAGAACTGTATCTGTAAAGTGTTGCCTTGAACAATAAATATCAGTGCAGTTTAAAAATTAGTTTTTTTTAAAAGACAAACAGGGACGGCCTCCTAACAGTACGTGAGGTGTGGGAATTTGGGAATAATGAGACGCCTGTATAAGTACAGAACACGAACTAACGAAAGAAATCAAAGAAAAACAACCACATTCATTATTCAAAAGAAACCACAAAGACACCAATCCGACGAAAACGAAAGAAAATTAACCGAGAACCTCATCAATCCTCGGAGAATCGTCATTTGCTCAACAACTATGTTTACATATACAAACCGACCGAGATAGAAAATAATATGGACTAAACGACAATTTATTGAAAAAAGGATTTATAGTCATTGTTTTTATCATTTAAAATAAAATGATTATATAACTATTATATATATACTTAAACATAATAATTTGAAATAAATGAGATTGATCGTTTAAATTAAGTTTACATTGTAATAAATTTTGACACAGAGACTTTTTGTTTATGAAAGTGCCGAATATTATACTCTATAATTTTTTAATAACAGAAAAATACCCGACACATAATTATTGTCTTTATTGCAAGAAACATTTATTTTGCTAGAAAATTATTTTAAAATAGTGACATCTATCAGTCGGAAGGATAACTATAAATATGCTCGGTTCCAGTAATTTATTTACCGAAAATACATAAAAATATACTGACGAAATTAAGAATCGCCTCCTTTTTTAAAGTCGGCTAAATAGCCATAAAACACTTTGGAGGTACCTATTTAGACTAACTATACATTTACTCCACATATATAACCAGTTTTGGGTGATCCCTGTTTTGTTTGGCACTACGTACAAAGAAGAGGTCAAGCTGTACACCGAAAACCACTCAACCGATTGTGATATAACATATACTATTTTATAGGTTTGAGTATCCTTTGTACATGAGTGTAAGGGTTTACTAATGTTTGCCATAATTTAAAATGCCATAATTTCATATGCCATACTGGTATTTGCCATAATTTCATTAGAAATAACGCTTCAGTTGTCATAATCGTGAAATGACATAAAATGACTTTCACTAATTCCATTGGTCATAATCGATCAAGTGTCATAATAATTTAAATCCATAAATGTATTTGCTATAATTTTCGTTTTCAATAATCTAAGAAGAAAATAGAGAATAAACTGAAGTTGAACAACTTCAGTTTATTAAACTAGTGTGAAGAATGTGGACTAAGTTGACGGAGCCCTGCTTCGCAGGGCTCCTATTTTTGGGTTAAGGGTCAAAAGAGAACCCTAACCTAACCTATCCGAGTCGGATTGCACTGAGTCGGGGTGTTAACGATAATTAATTCAACTTCAGTTTATTAAACTAGTGTGAAGAATGTGGACTAAGTTGACGGAGCCCTGCTTCGCAGGGCTCCTATTTTTGGGTTAAGGGTCAAAAGAGAACCCTTACCTAACCTATCCGAGTCGGATTGCAATAAGTCGGGGTGTTAACGATAATTAATTTCGACCTAACAATATTATGTATTATTTTCATAATTATATTAAACTAGAGGACGCCAGCGGCTACGCCCGCATTTTTTTTTAATTTACCCGTTTTGGCCGATCCCGTGGGAATTTCGGGAAATCCCTTCTTAGTGCACCCCTACGGTCCCCAAGGAACATACATGCCAAATTTTAGCTTCCTGCGCCCAATAGTTTCGGCTGTAGCGTGTCTGTCAGTCAGTCAGTAACGCAAGGATTTTATATATTAAGATTTTGATTATGTCAAGAGTCGATTATGAAATGTGTTACTTATGGAAACTAATTATTATGATATATGTTGTTATAGAAAGTCATTTTATGGCAAATAAAAGTTATCACTGTTGAGTGGTTAAGGCAAACGTTATTAGTATAAATGATAATAGTGCAAGTAAATATTATGATCGGGGATGATTATGGCAAACAATATTAGTGCAAATGAATTTATGGAAAACGAGAGAATACCGAGTGTAAGTTTAATTGAAATCAATTTCGCCATTTTAGATATCTTTAGCAGTATAGGGAAAGACGTCGGACAGACAGACAGACATAAATTCTAAAAATTATCAAGTATTGCTTTTTAGCATTTTCCTAGATTTTTTAGCTAATTTTCGTCAAAATATCTTTAATGTACAGACTTTTTCACCTCTACAGTTTTATTATAGTATAGATTATTATTATTATATCAAAATTGCACATGAGACTTGTCGCGTTAACTGACCGATGTCCCGCGGGCGGAGCCATACCTACAAAAATATTTACGCTTTGATGTGAAATGATTTGATCCTTGACGAAAAATGATTTTGAAAGAATAATTACGTCATAAAACCGTAAATTTTAAATTAGGAGTTTTCTTTAGATAACATTTGTCGGTGTGTTACAATGTTCGTTTCATGAATACATTTGGTTAATGCTGCACGGACGAAGGGAGAACTGAATTAATTCACGAACAAATTGAATAGAATTGAGAAAAACAGACCGTTTGAACTGTTACTAAACTTTAGATTTTGTTTTTCTTAACGAGGATGAGATTATACACTCAACGCAGAGAATTTTTTGAATTGAAAATCCTCGACTATTTTTGTTAATTTATAAATCTCCAAATGAGTCCACGGCTACACCCGCGCCTTTTAAAGCTTTTTTAGGCTGTGCACTTGTAAGCGTGATGTCATATAGTCTATAGCCTTCTTCGATAAATGGGCTATCCAACACAAAAATATTTATTTAAGCAGTAGTTCCTGAGATTACTGTGTCCAACCAAACAAACAAACTCTGCAGCTTCATTTTATCAGTAAAGACTGGACTCACCGGCGGCTCCGTCCGCGTGAATTATGCACCTAAATTTTCTCAAACTGCCAGCCATCACACTATCTACCTATTGGTGAAAACAAATATCCGTTATACCATACAAATATCCGTTCCGAAGTTTTTTGTGTTTATCGCGTTTATACTGACATGTAGGAAAAAAGGCGAATTTATTTAATAATATATATATGTATAGATGATATACTATAGCAGTAGCCTAGTGAAGATACCAACAGACGGCCATGCAGAGGGTATCGGGATCGAATCCATGGCACGCACCAATAATTTTTCGGAATTATGTATGTATTGAATTTTTAATTATCGCTTTTCCCCTGCCTCGGAGAGCACGTTAAGCCGTCAGTCCCTGTTAGTACCGCTAAAGAAACTGACACAAGTCTAAACCACGGAATATCGCTATCCCTTCGAGTTGCGGAGGTCAGACAGGCAGTCGCTCTGTGGAAAAGCTAATATTCAGCCAAAGCCGGTTAGACTAGTAAGCGGACCCCAGGTTGACTGGGATAATGCTAGGAGGATGATGAGATGATATATATAGGTAAGTTTTCTTTGATATTTTGAGAAAAATAACAAGTTGGATTAACATTCAAAATAACGTACTTAACTGTATATGGATTTATGTACCTGACTGTACATAACAGAGTACTGTCCGTTGTTCTGGATAATTTGTTGACCGAGATAAAATTCTGTACCATATGGCCTGTTTGTTTACAAATAAGTGATTCTGACTGCTAAACTGGAGACTGTGGGTTCGATTTCCACCTAGGACAGATCTCTTTGTGGAATGACCATTATAATAATAATATTAATATTCTACCACATTCACACAACACCATCTAGTCCCAAACTAAGTAGAGCTTGTACTACGGGTACTAGATAATGGATAAACATGCATATTTGCTTTTTTGTTGTAAATACATACATATTATACATAGAAACACTCAGACCAAGACAAACATCCATGTTCACGCACACAAATGTTTGACTTGAGCGGGAATCGAACCCGCGATCTTCGGCGTAGCAGCCGCTTACACTCCCGCGGCGCCAACCAGTCGTCAAGATCATACACACACACAACGTCACGCCTTTTATCCCCGAAGGGGTAGGCAGAGGTGTATTTCTACACCCACTTTTCGCCAGATATACCTTAGTCACATTTCCAGATTCCGTGCTGCTACTGGGAATTTCGTGGCAGAAAAACCCAATAACACTGCCCGACCCAGGAATTGAACCCGGGACCTCCCGATCCCACGCGCACATCTATACCGCGAGACCAACGAGGCAGTCGTATAGGGTTTGATGTCGAGTTTTCCGTCTCTACGCAAAGATGGTATTTGCATCGTGTTATCTCTTAGTCGCCTCTTACGGCACCCACGAGAAGATAGGGGGTGGTGACACTTGTATTCTATGCCGTCAACCACACGGCACGTCAAGATCAATTATGATTTATTGTGTACGGGTGTAATTTGTCCATAATAAGAAGATGCTCGCAGCTACGCCTGCAAACTATTTTAATTGGCCATTTCTTCACAATCCTGGAGGTATTTCAGGAAGTCCCTTAGTCCCGTCGTTAGTCTTATTGCACCCTTACAATCCCAAAAAAACACACTTCCAAATTTCAGCTTGTTCCGCCCAATTGTTTTGTCTGTGCTTTGTCTGTAACTCGGTCAGTAACGCATGAACTTTATATTTACACAAGATGAATGTTTTATACATAACAATTATTAATATTGTTCTTATAGGAGGCAAATTTATTCACAACTTGAGGATGCCCGCGGTTACACCCGCGTTATTTAAGGCTACTGCCCCGCTCCCGTCGCTCATAGCGAGATGTTATATAGGTTTCTTAATAAATGGGCTATCTAACACTGAAAGAATTTATCAAATCGGACTTGTACTTCCTGAGCGCGTTCATTACCGCGTTCAACCAAACAAACAAACTCTTCAGCTTTATATATTAGTGTAAGATAAGATAAGTGAACCTTATGTAAGTTGATAAGGTAGTAGAATCAAAAGAAATAAAATAAAATTTTGTATCAGTGATAGCAGTCGGGCAAAAGTGTTAATGAGTTTTTCCGAATTCACAGTAGCAGCACGGAATCTGGAAATGTGCCAGGTAACGGCAATAGGCATACCCTTATTATGTGGGACCTAAAATTTAATAACGTGTTGAAATTTGAGTCTAATATTACACCTCTGCCTACCCCTTCTACGATACAGACTTGCCTATTTAACAACGAAAATTCTGGCACACCTGCTAAGCTTAAAACTAGAAAATTCTACGCCCACTTTTTAATAACTTCATTTAGAAAATATTTGCCAAAAACACAAGCCTTCATAGCCTTACATCCTTCAAAAGAGAGCAAAACTTTAAAAAAATCTATAAACCAGCTCTAAAATTGGAATAAAAAGGAAGTTGCTTACGCACCTCTTTAGCTTCCCGTACACAAGAGAGATATGAATAATTCGGCTAAGTACAGTTCCTTTTATTTTGACGGTAGATTGCAATTTTACGCGGTATGCGCGCGAATATTAAAAATTAAAGTTATTAAGCTGAGAACTGTAGCCGCTTTGTGAAACGTTATACAATTTGTGTTTTTTATTTTGTGTTGGACGGTTTATGGTCACTTTTAGCTGTTAGTATCGGTTACGTTTTTAAAAGACATTTTGGCTCATATATTACTTTGACTGTGCATATAGCGAAAGTTCCACATAATAATTGTCTTGAAAGTCATGTGAAGTCTGCCAACCAATACTTGGCCAGTGTGGTGGACTATGGCCTTACCGTTCTCACAGTGAGAAAAGGCCCGTACCCAGCTGTGGGACAGTATATACAACACTGATGATAATGATAGTCTATCGCTTACACCGCGTAAGTGATCAAATAATTTGCTTCGTTTCCCACTGTATACATAATTCGTTATCCACAAAGTGTTGTCTGTTCTCGTATTATGTTTTGTTTGATACCCAAGCTCTGCTCAGATGTCGCTGTAGTATTTCAAGACAGTCGAACAGCAAGGTTAGTTACGTAAGTTTACTACAAAACATAAAATATGTTTCGTATATTTACCTTTACATACAAATGTAGCCAGGCGTTTTATCTCTACACAAGAGTGTAATTAAATTTTAGTAGTACCTCAATATTTTCTGTATAAGTACTTAGTGCGCAAAAAAATTGCATTTCGTTTTCGATTTCCGTTCTAGTGTATAAACAGCTGCCCATCTAGTACCTACCTACTATTAGTTTAGTACGTGAGAGATAAGTTGGTGTTGACTATTTTAAATCTACGTAGGTGGCCTGTAACCAGCAAGGAGATGCATACCACTTTCTCAGTGTACCTATAAACGAAAGAAGCTGATATAATTAAACCAAAGAACCACAGTACACCCATCGATAATGTATCATCAGAATTGATCGGGGAAGTACTACCCTCTCACAGCTTACCATCAGGTGATCCGTCTGCGCGCATGCCTCCTATGCCGTGTAAAACGTAATATAACTATTCGTATTTCATTAATCTAGTTACACCTTTACTTAAGTTAATACAAATCCTTTTTAAAATTCCAAAACCAACCAATTAATACGAGCATAATAAAATAATCGACGAAAATAACGGTCGAAAAATATTTCCTTTTCCGAACGAAGACAAGTACAGTCTCGTACTCAAGTGTCGAGTGGCTATATATTTTCATTTTCGAGTGGCGACAGTGGCGCCGCCTGTTGGCGACTGCCGGAATTATTGCACTTCAACAAGAGTGGACCGATGTGTCTATATATCCTTTTTATTGCGGTTAGAAAAACGTGCGAACTCGTGGAGCTTTGGTTTGCGAATGACAGCAAAACGTGGCCGATATTTACTTTTTGTGCAGCGTTTTCTATTTCAAGTAGGTACTTAATATTTCAATATTGATATGTGTTATTGTCTTTTGTAGGTTTCATACGAAATGGATGATTTATCTGAAATTGTGATTTGGTATGGTGGGTGGTTATATTGGTGGAAAATAATGTTTGTATCATGGACAAAAATAATTTCAAATAGAATTCAATGATGATATATAAAGGTTGTTTTTGAATGAGCGCTCTTGTAGAAAGTAAGTAATAGTAAAAAACCCTCAATTTTCTAAATTTCACTGTATTTGTACTGCCTTCATCATCATCATCAGCCATGTGTATAAATATTGTTCCCCTGCTGACTACATAGCTGAGTCTATTTAATTTGAAAGCCAGTTCACAATCATCATCATCATAATCATGGATCACCAACGCCCCCAAGCAGCCTTGGCACTGATTCAAAAATCTGACCTGGGAGACTCGAGTATGCAAACACCCCCACAACAATTTAAAGAAAATAATTCATACATTCATTTCGGATTAAATGTCTTGTCAATCACAGGTCATGCGGAGACGGTTACGTAGCACTAAGTGATTCAAACTATGTCAAAGTAATTTAATATAATGTTTTTGGACAAAATTATCAATTATTGCAGTACATATTTAAGTAACTACAATATAAGTCAAAACAAACAAACTAACTCCGAGTAAGCTACTCAGTTCAGTCAATCCCTTGTCGAAAAACACTTATAATAATAGATACTAATAGTAACGATGGAGCGACAAAAGATGTCTGTTCACGTTCACGGCACGTGAGACGGAGTACAGTCGTCGTCAATATCAATATTACGAGCGCCTTGTATCGGACTGTCTTATTCCATCCAATTGAATTAATCGTACAGGCGATAAGAAAAGTGAATGCAGTTGCTCTTTCTGTGATTTATGGTTGTAGATTATCTTCAGAGTGATATTGATCGTTGTGATTTTAAAAGGATTAGATGTAATCAGTACCTACACTGACTTGGCAAATGACGTAACAAATAAATGGCTCCTCGCTACTTCAGTCGAATCAAATGTAATGGATTTTCTTGTTTCATCGGTTTTTGGTCAATCCCTTGTCGAAAAACACTTATAATAATAGATACTAATAGTGACGATGGAGCGACAAAAGATGTCTGTTCACGTTCACGGCACGTGAGACGGAGTACAGTCGTCGTCAATATCAATATTACGAGCGCCTTGTATCGGACTGTCTTATTCCATCCAATTGAATTAATCGTACAGGCGATAAGAAAAGTGAATGCAGTTGCTCTTTCTGTGATTTATGGTTGTAGATTATCTTCAGAGTGATATTGATCGTTGTGATTTTAAAAGGATTAGATGTAATCAGTACCTACACTGACTTGGCAAATGACGTAACAAATAAATGGCTCCTCCTACTTCAGTCGAATCAAATGTAATGGATTTTCTTGTTTCATCGGTTTTTGTATGACTACTTTGATGTGGTATTGCATTTTATTCTTTGTACAGGGATCTATCAATTACATTTTCCATAGTAAAATTTCGTCAGCAATACTCAACTAGTGGTCCGATGACTTTGATTAGACTGAAAGTTCGGTGGACTTAAGTTCAAACATATTGGGGTAATTACTATAATGTAATAACATTTTATATTGAGTATATAATTATGTACATTGCTTGTGCTTTGCGAGAAGCTAGTTTCCAAAAATAACGCATTCATAATATGGCTTCCAAAGATATCTACGATGACTGAACTATATATTTTTACTAATAGGTATATAAAAACAGACACTTTTGTCGATAATTATCCCGGCTCCCCAGGGCGGTGACTGCTGCAATAAAAAAAGTCATCTGTGATTTTTCATTTCGTTCTGTGTCCCGCCTATGTCACGCGTACTTTGTTCAGTATACTAGGACGATTGCTATTTGATACTTTTGGAATACTTTACAGATAGAAGTTGTTATCATTCTTAATTATTTTTTGTTTCTCAAATATATCTATCCATCCAAGGACCGACTGCAAATATCACAATATTCTGTGAATTAAACTAAATAGAATAATCAAAATAATGATACAATGATTTGTGTTTGAAAAATTCGGTACATTTCAACACGACTTATAAATTGTCATACTTGTCACATCAACTCGATTATCTTCTTGACTTTCAGAACATTTAGGCTCTTATAAACCACTTCTACTACAGCTAACTAATTATAACTTCAGAAATTCAGTGGTACGCGCCGAGAGTTTGAACCTGAGACCCTCTGCATGGCAGTTTGTTAGTCTCTCCACTAAGCCATCACTACTTATATCCTTATTTGTGTATTTTGTAACTACTCAACTACTTTTGAGGAGAGACGTGTCCATCGATTTGTCACCATGGGCGCGCGGGCTGAGTGACATTCTACCCTTTCTTATATACATATTTAGGTATGTTAAAATACATCAAGACTGAACATTTTCATATAACATCTAACTACAGTGCTGCTACCTCGTAAATTATTTCAATGGTTGTTTTATAAATATATCACTGGTCGCCCAACCCACACACAAAACCAATGCCGAACAAAATATAGCCGACTCCAGTACATTCGTGCACAAAATTTTAGTCAAAAATATAAAACTGCCCTCAGTAATTCGCATTTTTGGGCCCACTGTCGTGCTCTGCAGTGGGACAGTATATTTACAGGGCTAATGATGATTGCTCAAAAAGCAAGATCAAAAAAGCATTGGACAGAGACAGCACAGCATCAACAGGTCTACCGATTGGCCCTATACGATTTTGGTGATTTTTCTAGTACTTCCTAAGACATCATCATCATCATCATCATCAGCCTTTAACAGTCCACTGCTGGACTAGGCCTCTCCTTCTAAGACATACCCTAAGCAAATGCTTAATTTGCTTAAAGAACTAAACACTGTAAAGAACACTTCATATTTTACATAAGACTAAGGTGGGGGTAGATGTGCCTCGTATTAATTAAAATAATTATATACATAGGTATCCAGCTCGTCCGTGTGGTGACGGATTAAGAATACGAAATGCACCACCCCATATCATCCCATGGGTATCGTAAGAGCCGACAGAGGGAGCATATTATGCAGAGAACAGCACTGTAAGAGAAGGAAAACTGGATACAAACCCTATACCAACCCGTTTGGTCAGCGTGGTATAGTAGGCCAATTCCTCCTTTCAAAGGAGAGGCCTAGTCCAGCTGTGGACTTTTAAAGGCTGATGATGATGATCCAGCTAAAAAAGGAATCCTTCAGTAAGTACAAGCGGGACGGAACCTCATCATTTAGTTTCCTATATTAAAAGCCTAGCCTTTTGCAGTCCACCGCTGGACATAGGCTCTCCTAATTTGCGTCACAATAGCATTGAGTCAATAGCAAGTTTATGCCTACCACGAGTATACCACGTTGGCCAGACGCGTTGGAAAATGGTTTGATGCCGAATTTTCCAATTCTTTCCCACGATACTATTTACTGCGTGTATTTTCCTTAGTTGCCTCTTACAACAGTTACTGAATGAAATGGGGAAGATACACATTGTAATCTTAAGCATTTACCACACGGAAATATAGACTATGTAGGCCTTTTAGAATACTTTTTAGGGCAACATACAGGCTATAATTAGACTCGGTTAATGGAGCTGTTGTAGATGTCGAAAATAACGCGGGTAAAGCCGCGGGTGAAAATATAAAGGTATTTGTACATCACATGACAATATACTTATTCTAGTCAAGCCTATTTTAGCAGTTCTATGATTTAAGACTTCACATTGAATGCATGCAATGTATTCAAATTCAAATTCAAAATCCTTCATTCATTTGGGTTACAATGTGACGCTTATGAACGTCAAAATAATAAATTTATAAAATAATTACTTATAGACTCTACATTTACATTTACTGCCACGTTCGCAAAGCAATAGGTAGAACCATGAGAAAGAACGGGCAATAAAACTCACGGTCACTCTGTTTCATCGCCAGGTTTTGCATAATACACATAATTTACATTTTGTAAGGTGCTGCAACTGTTACACCTTCTATATCACTTGTATATATTTACTGTACTTAATAATACTCAAGCATAATACTTTTGATGTTCATTTGGTTAGCCTCCTCAGAATAGACATGGTGAAACAGGAGCATCCACTTACATTATATATACCTAATAATGCAGGCAATCCGCGAAAGTGATCAGAACCATGATGGAAATGATGCAGTTAAATATTAAAGTCTAATACCAGCCCGCAAGACCGTCATCGACCAGTCATCGCAAGTAGCCCCCGTTCACGAGTATGACGCATGTGCCAGCCATCATCCCTCTCGCCATATTAGAGGGACAGGGATGATCCGACACACGACGCCACCACAAGAAATGACATTTTAGTGAGCATGACGACAACGGTATACGAACCAGCAGTAAGAAACAATCTATTGGTATACTGACCATGACCGCCAATTACCTCCATTTTCCAGATCGTTATTATTAACATAAATTAGTGGACCGCGTGAAGGAGTGCAAATGTAGAAAGAATTTTGTGAAGGTGACAAGTGAACACTGATATGATCAGGGATAAATAATGTTAAACTACATTCAACAAATCATAAAAATATCCAAATCCTGCAATAATCATGTGTTCACGAGGCACCTCCACTTAAGATGTAAATAAAATAATTGTGAGTTAAACAAACCTAAGCCTATCCCCACGGTGTCTTATCATTTAAAAATTCCTTAATAGTGTAATAACCCCTTTGTAAAAGAAAGTTCCTAATTGTCCGTTTGTATTTGTGCATGGGTAAATTCATTATTTCAAGAGGCAATTTGTTGAAAAATCGTATACCAATCCCCGCAAATGAGTTCTGAACTTTATGTAGACGGTAGTTAGTTCCCACCAGTTTATGCTTATTCCTTGTGTTCACTTTGTGCAAATCACTATTTTTGCGGTATAGAATTAAGTTTTTCTTAATGTACATTAAGTTAGCATATATATATATTGCGATGCAACTGTCAATATATCTACTTCTTTAAATTTATCACGTAAATAATCTCTAGCACCTAACTTATAAATTGCACGTATGGCCCTTTTTTGAATGACAAAAATAGTCTGTATATCAGCAGCTGTACCCCATAACATTATTCCGAAAGACATTACGCTGTGAAAATAACTAAAGTAAACTAGTCTAGCAGTATCTATATCTGTGAATTCCCTAACTTTTCTAACTGCAAACGCTGCAGAACTAAGTTTTACTGCGAGACAGGATATTTGGGCGCCCCACTGAAGCATACTATCTAATGTTAGGCCTAAGAATACGGTTGAATCGACTAGCTGAATTGTTTCCTTATTTAAAATTATATTAGTAGGAACACTTTTGTCATTAGGCAAAGAGAATTTAACACATTTCGTTTTGCTAGAATTTAGTACCAAATTATTTGTCGAAAACCAATCTAATACTTGTGCAAGAGTGTTATTGACGGTATCAAAGTTACTTGAATTGCGATCAATTTTAAAAATTAGTGACGTATCGTCGGCAAACAAAACAATATCACATAACTTTTGAACAAAGAACGGCAAATCATTAATATATATTAAAAAAAGAAATGGACCGAGAATAGAGCCCTGTGGAACGCCCATTCCCACTGGCAAACCTAGAGACCTACTCCCATTAACATCTACATACTGAATTCTATCTCTAAGGTAGCTGGCAACAAGATTGAGTGCGGTATCTCTAATACCATAAAGTTTCAATTTACGTAAAAGTGTATTATGTTCTACACAATCAAACGCCTTTGACAGGTCACAAAAAACACCAATGGCATCCTTCGAGTTTTCCCAAACATTAAAAATATGCTTTAACAAAAGTTACACCGGCATCAACGGTGGAGCGACCCTTAGTTAAGCCATACTGCTTACTGTGAAATAAATTATTTGTGTGAAAGTGGCTCTCTAATTGATGCAAAATAATATTTTCAATTTTTTTTATTTTTTTTTTATAATTTTTTTTTATTACAATGTACTCATTGAATCCGAAGCATATTCGTATAATAATGTAGCAAATGAAACCTATTCATCGTCTGCCATTATCGATTGAACAGAATGGTTCATTGTGAAAATGGTACCAATGTGTTATCTTGGTCAAATGTCAATATACATATGTTCGTAATTCTGCTTCGCAAAATAATTTTAAAGTGGATAAATTATCATGGTCCCAACGTGCAAGTTCTTTCTAAGATACGTATTTAAAGCTTGTGGTCCGCTTTCAAGAAGCCTAATCGAATTAGACAGAATGTTGGCTTATCCACAGAGCTACTGTCGTCTGTCCTCCATAGGGATAGCGATATTCTATAGCTCAAACTAGAACCAGTAATATTTAAGGGTACCGTCATTACTGCCAAATAACATGATCATGACTGCCGAGACCGACGGCTTAAAGTACTGGCTGACTAATGGAGCAAGCGATAAATATTCATTCAGAGTGGATAAATCAACCAACGGTATAAGAAAATGTATAAGAAAAGCTCCATAAATTAGTTTCCCGTCAACAACAAGATGTCTGACATGGACATGCTCAAATAATCTCATTCCAAAGTTCACCCGATCTAAATAAAACAACATCAACTTTTGTTGTTGTTTATTCACTTAAAAATCCATTAACCACAAAAAGAGCAACTAATAAATATGAAGAACGAACCGTTTTCTTGATAAAAACCTTAACGCAACTTCCACTTAAAAATCAACCGTATTTAGTGAATGACAGAGTTGAAATTTGTTTGTTGTGTTATAAGCGAGACATTTTAGCGTGTTTTAAAGTGGGAGAACAACATGTCAGAATCAATTCCTGGAGCCATTTCTCAATAAAGTTCGCAAGGAAGCGAACACATGCATCGAAGCTTTTAAACTTTGACGTATATTACACACGGCCACAGCGAAGTTCTTACGGGTAAACAATGCAGGAACCGATGGAAAGTGACGTGGAGAGGTTGCCAGTTAGACAATGTACACTTTGTTATAATAATCGGAAGAAAATAGGGACAGTACTGGTTAACCAGTACTGTCCCTATTTTCTTTTTCTGTAACAAATATTTAAATATTTGTTACATCGGACTATAATAGTACTATCTTCTGTCTTTGTGATACTCTGCTTACTTCTTCATCTTTATAATTTAAACTAGATTGCACTATAGCATCTTTATTTTATTTTGTTATAGGCTCACGCCTTTTATCCCCGAAGGGGTAGGCAGAGGTGTAATATTACACCCACATTTCGCCATGAATTTTTAGGTCCCACGTAATAGGGGGCGAGCCTATTGCCGTTACCGAGCCCATCACCAGACTCCGTGCTGCTACTGAGAATTAAGAAAAACCCAGTAACACTTTTGCAAGACCCGGGAATCGAACCCGGGCCCTCCGGTTAGCAGTCACATACGCTATCGACTGGACCACGGAGGCAGTTCATAGCCTCATCATCATTCTATAGCATCTATGGAGCAGGATTAGAAAAATGAACATGTTTTTTACATATTACTAAAATACGGCTTCGAGTGGAGAAACCAGCATAGCTATCTAAAAGTGTTCCTTAATGAACATGAGAAGTCTGCGAACCCGCAGGTGGCTAGGGTACCTAACACACCAAATACAGGGACAGATAATATCTACCCTGATGATGATGATGACAGAACAAATTATTGCGTAGATTTATGGGTCGTGGCGCTCACAGTGTAACTTAGCTTGTCATTCGTAATAGGTCGGCAAAGTTAAACAACGCTGGCACAGGTCACCACTTGGATGAGGGACCACGTATGGCATTTTCACGGTAGAAGAGCCTAGCCGATTTCTGTATGAGTGGGCCGGCTCGACCGGGGAAGTACTACCCTCTCACAGAAAATCGACGTAAAGTAACAGTACCTAAACTGTTGCGTTTCGTTCGATGAGTGAGAGTGCCGGAGGCCCTATCTCCTATTCCTTCTCCCTCATCCCACTCCTCATCATATCTCTTTCCAACCCCAAGGGGCGGCAACGCACTTGTGACTCCTGTGGTGTTGCTTGTGTCCATGGGCGGCGGTAATTGCTTACCATCAGGCGATCCGTCTGCCCGTTTGCCGCCTTTACTATAAAAAAAAAATACTCCGGAGCCTTACTATGCTTCAGAGGGCACGTAAAGATTTCGAACCCGGTTCTTGTCTCAGGATAAGAATTGTTAGGCCATGCCTGAGTCGAGTGTTGTGGATGGATGCAGTCCCACACGAGACTTTTTATGAGTCAGGTTGTTTGTTGTGTCTGCTGGTTGTATGTTTGCGAAGTCCCTCGCTTCTGAAACAAAAGTAATATATATTACAAAAAGAAAATCACACTTAATTTGTATAATGGATAAGTAATTGGATGTTTTCAGCACTTCGCTTATTCAGAGCAGCTAGTTTTCAGATCATTAGGGCGGGCGCATATAAATCACTTGGATGTCCTTACGCAGCCGAACACACATACAACTAGACAAATAATGATAATTACTCTACTTCCTAGCAATAAATCAACTGCGTACGATGTCCAGGGAGTCATCACAGATTTGCCTAGCTGTGGGCCGGCGCCGGCACGCCCAGTACAAAGAAAATTACGACTTCGTACTTGGATGAACATGTTTTGGTCAATATTATGGACGTGTAGTCTATTAGAATGCTGAGTGTGAGGTATAATCCATAATAGTAACGGACTGCTGTTACGATGGTCTCGAGTTCGATCCCCAGGTACCCCGGGCACACACCTCTGCCTTTTGAAGTTGTGTGTATTAAAAATGTTAATGATTGCTCGCTTAATAATGTGCCCGGTAGATGGCAATAGACTCAGCCCCTATTCATTGGGACTGAAACATACCTGGCGAAGTGTGTGTCATACACCTCTGCCTACCCCTTCGGGGATAAGGCGTGAAGTTATGTAATAAATTTAGCTTATGCGATAGCAGTGATAGCCTAGTAAGAATATTGACACACTGGTTCATACATCTTCTCAAGGTACATAAAACTGACATGTAGAAGTCAAGTGTGTATTCAATTATTAAATGACTGCACGGTTGGCGTAGTGGTTTAAGCGGTCGCCTCGCCGCTTATATATCGCCGCGCAGTACTGCGCGTGTCGTGGGTTCGATTCCCACACGAGACAACACTTTGTGTGATCTACAAACTGCTGTCTCGAGTCTGTGCGTTCTTTGTGTACGTTGATTGAATGTTTGTAAAGTCCCCCGCGACACAGGAATTTCTTCCTAGTGCGGGAGTTGTCTCTAGAAAAAAATCGCTTGGTAAACGGTGATGCAAAACATCGTGAGGAAACCTGCAGGTCTTGGAGTTCTCTAAAATGTTCTCGAAGGACATATGGTCTGTCAACCTGCTCTTGGATATCGTAGTGGGTCGTACTCTACTCACAATGAGAAGGGTAGTGCTCAACAGTGGAATAGATGATAATCAAGGCTGATGATGATAATATGTAGCGATAACTACCTATCATATTTGTATCGAAAACACCTTTATTATAGAACATGTATATAATGGTGGACTGCCTCCGTGGTCCAGTAGATAGCGTATGCGATGCCCGGGTCGGGCAAAAGTGTTACTGGGTTTTTGCGAATTCTCAGTAGCAGCACGGAGTCTGGTGATGTTCCCGGTAACGGCAATAGGCTCGCCCCCTATTACCTACGTGGGACCTAAAACTTCATGGTGATATGTGGGTGTAATATTACGCATCTGCCTACCCCTTCCGGGATACAGGCGTGAGTCTATAAATAAAAATAAAAAAATTGTATAATACATACTAATGCTGTTTTCCACCTAAACATCTAACACTACTGTAATTATCTGCTATTTTTATGTAAAAGCTGCTGCAATATTTCATCATAATCCAATCAAGTATTGGGTAACAAAATAATAAACATCTATCCACTGTCAAAAACCGTCACATTTATTTTGACAACGGTAACGCCACCATTAGAATGACATCGTATTTAAACCAATAAAGTAGGATAAAACACACGATTTGAACTCAATTGATACCGAATATATGAATAATTCAGAGGCAACATAATATACTCATACAAAACATTGTAACCCCTCAAAAAATGCTATGCAATTTTAACCCTCCCTAATGCCCTCTCTAGTACGAAATTACCCGAAAAATGGTACCGCTCTAGAAGGATCGTTGGGGGAGATAAAAAAAATATGCGCGGTGAAATGACAAGTAGGTCTCTACTATGTACTCGTAGATTAGATAAGCCGGCATACCGAAGTGAGAATGGTTTGATAAAGTCGAAAGGCCCATCTTATTTGTCTTTTGGGATAGTAAAATTGTACTTGAAAAGAACAAAGAAAAATCTGATTGCACGGATGTTGAAGTGGTTTCAGCGTTCGCCATGTCGTTTTGCGAGTGTTGTGGGTATTGATTCCGATACCATTCAATACTTAGTGTGATTCAGAAAAGATTGTTTTGGATGAGTATTCTTTGTTTTGATCGAAAAAAAATGCCTATAGTGGCATAGGTTTTATTATAATGCGCGCGTTTCCCAATTCCGTATGCTTGTAAATACGTAATTTGCCCTATGTTCTTTTGAGGCATTCGTATTGCGTCCATAGGCATGTGAAGCGCGATGAAAACGTTTTTTTTTTGTTATACATAATAATATGTGCATATAGAAACATAATGCCGTTTTCTGAACCATTCCCTCGGCTAGTAATAGTAAATTACATGAAGTTATTAACTTACAGTATTTCTTTGAAAAGGGGGAAGTCACATAAAAACCATTTACTCATACAAACTGCACACCTTTTATTTTATGAAGTCTATAAAACGTCCGACATTCAATGGGAAACACGCTGGGAACGGCAGACCATGTCGCAAGTTGAGAACTTCGGAAAATGTGTTACATACAACTAACTTAAAGGTAACATGCTTTCAAAATGTTTTGTAGAATAAAGCGACTTTAGGAACATGCTGTTTTTTTGTTCACGCAATTACATATGTTTGTAGCTCTGCCGTTTATGTATACGGCTTTTATACTCATATAAAAATCGACTTCAAATTCTCCTCAAAATCTACCTTTACATTTTATAAAATAAAGTTTCCTTTTCATCCTGTCTGCCTGTATTAACGATAAACTCAAAAACTATCGAGCGGCTTTTTGTGCTGTTTTAACCACTAGGTAGTAGGTATGACTCCTGAGAAGGATTTGGTTCCTGTGGAGGCTGTATAAATGACCAGACCACAGCCCGAGCCGAGTGTTAAATCAAGTTCAAAATAAATGCAGACAGGTTGAGGACGATAACTAATATAATATAAACTAGAAAACGCATTATTAAGGATAAGGATAGTTATTCGAAATTTCATTCTTCTACTGATTCATCTGGCCAAAATTTAATTTCACTTTCAGCTCTGTAATTCATGTTCATATGAAAATAGTTATACCAAAAACCATATATTTGGTTGAGGGACTCGTTTTTAACCGACTTCATTATAAAGTAGGTTCAAGATATCAACGTGCACATGTTTTGTGCTCAGATGGATCAGAAACAGAAATGAAAATGAAAAACTAAGAAAACAATCATATTTTAACAATTACAATAAGCTATTTTTTATAAAAACCATTATTTATCAGTGATCATATCACTGAAAAACACTTCTGAAACTATTTAAAACAGTATACAATAATTCTTGCATTTAAAGGGCAAGCGAGAATATAGTAATAAAAAAAAAATTGCTAATATTTGTAATACAATCAATTCTTTTAAGTACAAAAAAATATGATACTTAATTGCTGCAATATACTATTGACTTTTTCCGTATAAAACTCAGTACTTATATGATACATATGGTGTTTTAACCAAACGAATCAGGCATAGATGAATATGGATTTCGCCTACAATCCTACATAACTCATAATACATACAGACTTTAGTATTGAGTCTTATCCACACGAATCTATAGCTTAAAGGCATCTCTTGAAGCAGAGACTGAAGTTGTAAAATAAAAAACAAAAATTAAAGTAGGCAGTATTATCAGAATACCCCCTGAATCAGGCATAGACGAATCAGATGTTTACCTTCGTAACACCAGGATCTAAGCCAATCACCCGCTGGTACACCTACTAGCTCATCCGTTGCAAGACTGGCTTCCTACCGCGCGGGATGCCAGGCTCTCACTATTATTACCCGACCAAGTACGGTTAAGAATGTGTGTTCGAAATTAGCTGACTTTGAATCTAACATTATGCAAATGTGTGCAAGTAAATCTTCGTACCCTAGCCGCCATCAACCGTCTTAAGCAGTGGGTAAAGAACTTGTTATGCATAGTTAACAGTGACACTTGTACAGACGTACACTTCTGCGTGGCACCGAAAAGTACCACGTTGCAAATATGTCGCCATTCCCGCAGCTATGAAAGTACTTCCTGTATTTCTCCACTCGATTATAAATTTATACTTCACAGTAAAGTATGCTTTTGAATTGCATTTTACCAAGAGATTACACCCTTAATAATATTGGAAATTTTGGAATATATTATTACTAGACGATGCCTGCGGTTACACCCGCGTTATTTAAGGCTACTGCTCCGCTCCCGTTGCTCATAGCGTGATGTTATATAGCCTATAGCCTTCCTCGATAAATGGGCTACCTAATACTGAAAGAATTTTTCAAATCAGACCAGTAGTTCCTGAGATTAGCGCGTTCAACCAAACAAACAAACAAACAAACTCTTCAGCTTTATATATTAGTATAAGATGATACAATTTTGGGAATCACATTCATTAAAATTTGTTATTTATGCTACAAATCTTCTTTCTCTTAGCGTTATCCCAGTTTCAATCTGGGGTCCGCTTACTAGTCTAACCGGATTTGGCTGAATATTAGCTTTTCCACAGAGCGACTGCCTGTCTGACTTCCGCAACCCGAAGGGATAGCGATATTCCATGGTTTAGACTAGTGTCAGTTTATTTAGAAGGTACTGACGCCCTGTAACGACTGTCAAAGATCTTCATGACAACCGGGACCGACGGCTTAACGTGCTCTCCGAGGCACGGGACAAGCGATAATTTTTTTTTTCTTGACATATTTGACATTATATTTTACCATTATATGATTGCTTACGCTTTAACAATAAACAATTCAATACGCACATAACTCCGAAAAGCCATTGGTGCGCGCCGTGGTTTCGTACCCGATACCCTGTGCATGGCAGTCTGTTGGTATATCCACTCGGCTATCGCTGCCTTGACTTTGTTATTTATGCTACATATATCACCAACAAATATCATCTCTGTCTGCCGTGACCACGACTTCTTTCTAGAAATCGAAACGTTGGCTAGTAATAAAAAATGTGGTTTCAAGATCATTCTGTTTAAATGTAATCTCAGTCAAACGAATATATTGCGATAAAAACCGTAAACTGTAGTTTTATTTCAATTTATGCTACATGTTTATTTATTTATTTTTTCAACACCATCTAGTCCTAAACTATGCGAAGCTCGTACTATAGGTACATACTTTCTTTGTAAGTACGTACATATTATACATAGATATTCAGCCCAAATAAACAACCATGTTCACGCACACATTTTTTGCTAGAACGGGAATCGAACCCGCACCCTCCGACGTGGCAGTCATTTACACTCCGGCTACGCCACCGAGTCGTCGAATTATTCGGTAATACGGTAATGTATTTCTATTGATTGTACACTGAATAAAAGAGCGGGAACATCAATTGAGGCTGTGAGAATCAGAGTGTTCTAAGTACATCAAAACATTTCTTTAATCTCATAGGTACCTAGCTATTAAAGTGTAAAATTTGTTGAGCATTAGCCACAGAGTGGCGGAGCACGCACTTTGACACGAAATAAACTGGCAATCAGAGGAGTGCGATGTCGGGGGGAATCCTCATAAATCCGTAGTCGACTTCACTCCGGCCTTATTCAATCTCCGGGGAATGGCGGGCGGTGATGTCTATTTACTAGATGAGCGAGGAATTTTATTCTACAATAGATATTTTTGAATAAAATCTGGACAGGTGCCCAAAAAATAAATCATCCTGCTCTGTGTGTGTGGTGATTGGCATTAACAAATAAACAAAGGACCTAGAGAACATGTTTTCTATTTTATGCAATTGTACCCGTTTTCATAGTGCAAAATCTTCCTTACATCCATACTAAAATTATTCCTAAGCCCCGGCGTCCATATGCTAAAGTAGGTACCTATGACCTCTACTGCGCTTCGAAATACGTGTGACGCGACGGCCATTGGTAGGCAGGCAACTCAAAATTTTATTAATTGACAATACCGTGAAGTTCAATGATTTTTTGCGATTTTTAATGTAATTTTTCACGTCATTATGGTGTGCCATAATGACGTGAAAAACAATTAAATTAAGAGTGAAATAAAATATCCTGACTCTTTACCAACGTGTATAGCAATATTTCACTGCATATCTACCCTTTTTACAATCATTGTCTTTTCGTGGCGACAAATTTGATGCTTAATGACAATGTGACATATTACGTCCACGGACCCATAACACATGGCAAAAAATCCATGCGCACCTTGCTAACCTAGTCATTATACTGATCAATGCATAATAATATGTTTTTATATAAGCTGGATTTTGGCCGTTCTTCTGACAATTCGCGTCCTGTTTGGGTATCTACGCAGTTGTTTCTGTTGCAATGAAGACTATTTTCCACAGGGCTCATAGCTCATACTTGGCTTGCCTTTGGTAATAAGTTGTTAAAGTTATGTAATCCAGGCATAGTTCACCACTTGTATTCATCCCGTGGGACATTTATATCAGCGGGCTACCGTGCTTCGGAGGCCACGTAAAGCTATCTATCCGTCTCGATTATTGTCTCAGGACAAGGATCAGAACATCTCGGAGGCTTTCGGGTGGTCACATGCTCACACGACAAAAACATAATTATGTGCATTTTTGATCAATAAATTTATACGATATCCGGTCTCTCTCTCTTCCTAGCTATAAATCCCACATGGTGGTAGACCCAGCTTTCTTCACGTTACGCTTCCACTTCGCTCTATCCATGACATCATCGTCAGTGACCTTGCATTCCCTCTTGTCCTTTAGCACTACATCTCGCCACCTTGTTTTATGGTCTTATAGATCAAGCCCTTGAGTTTGACAGGCATCCTCTAATCGCAGGTAACACCAGTTACGTCTCGTCACTTAAGCCAAGCTGCGGCTATTCTGTGCTGGATGTTGCATTCTAAATGCCCAGATCTGTGCATCATAAAACCAAAATAATACGATATCTGATATTTGAGATTATAAACATATGCATTTTGTACATTTTAATTAATAAAATAAAAGTAGAAATGTAACGCCACATCTAGAATTTCTAGTTCCGTAGCGTATACTTTACGGAGAGAGGTCGTGTTTCGCCGGCCACCGATATAAAAGTCCACTTTATAAAGCTGACCGCAGACGATCTCTTTGTACGTTTGTCTTATACAACCCGGGAAAGTTATAATGTGCAGCATTGAATTGGGATTTCGCTGCTCTCAAATACCACTTTATTTGGTTCTGGTGTCGCCTTTAGTGTATTGAGTATGCTCTTTGAAACTTCCAATATGTGTAATTTGAGCCGCTATTTTTAAGGTTTCATGGTACCGGTAGTTTAGCGCAGGTTTGCAGACTTACACGACTTTCATGACAGTTATGGAGAACATCCTCACATTATTTTTAATGTTTATTAGTGAAAAAATGAATATTATACAGTTCTTATTAAACGATTTTAAAATTTCGACTAATTCAAGGTTTAATACATACATAGACTCACGCCTGTTTCCCCGAAGGGGTAGGCAGAGGCATATTAAACGCCCACTTTTCGGCAGTGTTTTGATCCCACGTAATTAGTGGCGAGCCTATTGCCGCTTATCGGGATATTTTGTTTGCCAGAGCCTCGTCCGTTGATCGGCAGGTGCACCACTTGCAGATAAGGTTGGCTTGGGACCCTAAGTTCTTGGTGGGAGCCCTATGCACCATTATTCAAGGTTTAAATACATATGTTATTCCGATGTTTCGGACGACTTGCAATGATCGTGGTTATGGAGGGTATAACGTAGGTATTTGTACCCTAAATTAGAGCTCCGCATACCTATTTGATTAATTTATTATTATACATCATTTACATATTTTTTGAGATCCCAATGTATAAGATTTTTTTAAAGACATCTTCTATTCTACTAGGAATAAGTCCTGGTTTGCGGGGGGCTTTACAAACATACAACCAGCGGACACAAATTACACCGTACATACACGTTATTTCAACAAGAATATAACCAGACGGCTTTTAAATTTTTCTTTTCCATCATGTACATTTATTATTTTAAGTATCAATATTATTGTGTGGGTGTATGTATATATATTTTAGGTTTGTGTAGTTATGTAAAAAGAAACGCATTACTACATACATAGTTGAATAAAAAGAAGAGTTTCATAAATTAAAAAAAGTTACAAAGTGGCATTGTAATGCACTCAATCACGGAAACAATGTAAGTTGCACTCAAAAATCAACAAGAAGGCTTCTACCACTACGCCACTTGTGCAACAAATTGGTTCAATTGATCATAATCAAGCCACTATGCAGTTACCAAAAAATGCTTGAACAAAATATCGTCGAGAGCTCTTGAGAAAAATAATAAAGAAGTGACCAAAGAGCTTCTTATTTTCACCCGTTGGCAGCAAATCTTAGACATTTTGCTCCATAAGAGGATTATTCTCGAGAAACAATTGGTATTATTCCTCCGGCATAGCTTTACGCTCCCTTTTATAGACACTATAAAATGTGTCAGCAACTCTGTCCTTGGATTGCGAAAGTTACTCGAAATATATTTATCTTTATAAAAAAATGATCTTCTTATAAATGGCGAATTAGAATAGGTTTATGAAAAAAATTATAATAAGTTGTAGGTATAAACTATTTGATTAGTACTTTGAACTTTCTATTCGTATGGATTGGTTAGAGACGTACTTAGATAATCAAATTACGTCCTGTCGGGGATTTTTCGATGATGCCACATCTATTTTTTTAGGTTAATTTGATCAAACTTTCTAAAACATAATGTAACGATTAAGTTGCAGCATTATTTTGGTTGGGAGGCCTTACCTAGCAAGGGGAATCTATCCTAGGAAAATATCCAGGGAAATTGGTAAGTACAAATGACTTTCTAAGTCGTCTGTATCCCAAAACAGTTTTGGAGACGCTGTCACCACTAGCCACACTATCGTTTAAATGGCAATGTTTAGTGCAATACCTTTAAAACTCTCAAATTTACTTCCCCAACTAACCTGACGTTAACTCCAATATAAGCACAAAGTTCGACATAATCTTCTACACGCCACATTTTAACTGTAAGCCTTCTAACTTCTCACACATAACTTAGAATTGCCTTAAAGCATTGGACAAACGACTAAGTCGTTTAACTTTAACTCATTTTCAGGTTAGCTGCCGTAAAAGATCTAGTTTAACGTCATCCAAAGTGTCGAGGGGTTTACCGGGAGTTGCCAATCTCCGTTCCTAGATGGCGTTGTGAGACATGCTCGTAAATGTTTTATGGTCAGTTTGTCAGTCAATGCAGCGACCAGACGGTGCGCACGTCATCGCGTCAGTCGGATATTAGATTGTCTTGTTTATCAAGGTGTTCGAATAAAATTTTGTGATTTATAGTCATCGGTGTAAAGTATTTGTCCTCTTTGAAATTCAACTCCAATTTAGAGATTTTATCGCGATATATTGGTTTTACTGTTAAACCATTTAAACCTAGAAGGTACATAATTTATGATAATCCGACGTTTCGATTACTTTATAGGAACAGTGGTCACGGATGACTGAGCCTTATTAGTCTACTTGTTTTAGGTTTATAAATTCACCAGAACAGTGATAATTTGCAGCACAAATATCGGGCTCAGTCTATTATTTTTCTCTGTGTCGTACACAACGTTACGTAAACCTCCGTTTTCCAACGATAGTGTCATATTAGTCTCCAGGCGATAATCACAATGCAAATTCATAGAGGTTCGTGCACAGAGTTGCACCGCCGACTGTTTGTTTATGTGTCTGTTGCGCCCTACCTGTCTTCGACGCGACTTTCAAGATAGTAAAACATGGCTGAACAGTCAGAACAACGCATTTACATCAGCTGTTACGTCTATGGTGACCGAATATGCAACTAGCGTCTTGCGATTAACTGCCTTTTGTAAATACTCGCGCGTGACGTAAACAAACCACATAAATATTGAAATAAAAAAATGCCAGACTCCTGTTACTAAGTATTTTTTTATTTTATTAAATGAATAAAATAAATAAACAAAAAAAATACTTTGTTTAATTCATAAATTATTGTTTCGAGTCTGGGTGTTTATTTTGTCCGTTAGTTGTATGTTTGTAAAGTCCCCCGCGAGACTAAACTGGG
Source organism: Euclidia mi (assembly GCA_944739405.2). Taxonomy (NCBI): domain Eukaryota; kingdom Metazoa; phylum Arthropoda; class Insecta; order Lepidoptera; family Erebidae; genus Euclidia; species Euclidia mi. Next base: position 45,914,758 of record OX123195.2, read on the forward strand.
ACTAAACTGTCTGAAAACCTGTGGGTTTTCAGACAGTTTAGTCCTAGTGTCAGAGGTGTCTTTTATAAAAAAAAATTACCTATATTTCGGCGCATTTACCTATAATTATAGTATCGATATACCTGTGTACCTACGAAAGGACTAACGGAACTATTAATACAGTGAACCTATATAACCTAGCTAAAAGAGAGTTCGACATACAGGGACAGTTTGATCGAACAAGGGAGACTAATAAAGTTTGTTGGTGCATCCGACACATGCTCTTTACGAGTCACCAGCTATAGGAAATTGAATGTTGAATGCGGTTAGAATTCCACCCGTCACTATACTTAATTTTAGAAACTATATTGCAATTCATTTTTAGACTTCGAATCCCACTTATTGCTACATTGTATCTATACATATTATAAAATGAGGTCCCTTTTTCTTCCTGTCTGTACTCAGGCGATAAACTCAAATACTAAAATACGGTTTTCACTAATAGGTTGATCTTTGACGAAAGTTTAGTCGTACAATTCACGCGGAAAAATCTAGTTTTGACATAAAATAACCACTTTGTTGAATTTAACTTATCAACTAATTTTTTTAAGACTATTATAGGTACGAAAATATTATAAAATTAACCGAAAACTAGTGAAGATCCGGGGATCACGATCTCATTCGTCGACAAGCAGAGGATTTTATTTTCATAGGCTCACGCCTGTATCACAACCGGGGAAAGCAGAAGTGTAGTACGACACCCATATTTCGCCATGTCATGAATTTTAGGTCCCATGTAATAGGCAGCGAGCCTATTGCCGTTATCAGGCACATTGCCAGACTCCGTGCTGCTACTGAGTACCTATTCGGAAAACTCAGAAACACTTTTTTAGTGACCCGTGAATCGAACCCAGTCCTCCCGATCAGCAGACACATAATCCACTGGACCATGGAGGCATAATTTAGTAGATTGTGTCCTTACTTCAATACCATAAAACTAAAGAGATCCTTACAACTCTTTCTATTTAATAAATCTAGAAGTTTTGTCCGTCTGTCCGCGATTACTCACACAATCGTCATATTTTAGTTGTTCATATAAAATATAAAGGCAATTGTATTTGAGCCTCTTTTATGTGGCATCATAAGGCAGGGCTTGGTCGTCCCAACTTTACGATGGACAGTACGACGCGTTTTATTTGAGTTTTATAGAGAGGACACGCGGATCGGACGCGGGGGTGGTAGCTGGATCTATGAAGAGTAAAGATGATTAGAGTTTTTGTTCTAATTCTTACCAATCTATTATTTCTTCGATAGATAAATTTTTAATGGTTTTATTCTTATTTATTCACTAGAGGATGCCCGCGGAACAGCTACGCCCACACATTTTACTTTAATCTTATCGTTTTTGCTTGTACGCGTGTGAATTTCAAGAAATCCCTTTTAAATGCATCCCTATAGTCCCTAAGTAACATACATGCCAAGTTTCAGCTTACGCGTAAGTGTAAATTTTTTAATAGTTCGGTTGAAATTACGATGCTCCATCTCATCCAGTGGTCCATCTCTCCTGGTTTGAGCCTATATAATAATTTCACCACTTTAGTCGAAAATTTCTAGATATCCGCTCTTAGTGCTTCCCTACAACCCTCCCAAGGGACATACATGCCAAATTTCAGATTCTTGCTCCCAGCTTTGGCTGTGCGTGATCTGTCACTCAGTAACGCAAGAATTGTTTACAAATATATTATTGACTAATTCTTTCCTCGGAGAGAGAATTGAACATTTTTAAACGCCTAGCTTCGCCGATACAAGTAAACGAGATCCACAATAAAGGTAGCTGTTACAGTTACGAGCCGCGAGTCGCAAGTGCATCGCAAACAGGCACGGACACGAACAAACTACTTCACCCTACGGCTATCCCTCATATGTAACTCGGTTGCGCTCGACAGAAATGGATTTTAGTTAAAAATTTGTTCTAAAAGAAATGGGGATTTTAAATGAAACTAAATGATTAAATGTGCATCGAGTGCTTAATAAAAGTTATCGTTATTGTTTTACTAAGTTAAGTTACTTTTTAATTTAAATTTTTATAGACTCCCGCCTGTATCCGGAAAGAGTAGGCAGAGGTGTAATATTACACGCACATTTCGCTATGAATTTTTAGATCCGACGCAATAGGGGGCGAACCTATTGCCGGGCACATCACCAGACTCCGTGCTGCTACTGATCCACTGGACCACGAAGGCAAGTAAGTTTATTGTACATGAAAGCTCTTGGTTTCACTTTTGTTGCATTTTCTCCTTCATAATTTCTTATAATAACTAATTTTCTTATATTACTAAAATTATTATGTCCTCGTTTATGGCATTTATTTATCAACATTTATAATTTCTTCCGCTAAGTCATTTCTTATGTTTTAGTAAGTACAAATGTAGGGTAAGCAGTATAATGATTGGCACCCAAGCGGTTTCTACTACTAAGTAACAAATTCTCAGGAAAATACAAATTCAATAATATTTTCTATGGTTTTGTCGGCATTGTGTTTACATGGGCATTAATAAAAATAAAACATCGAATTTAATAAAGCCGTTTAATTAGCATAAAAATATGCTCAAACTTATTTCTTAAGAAAAGTACAATCATTGGCACCCTGGTATAGTTATTGGCAGTACCCAAAAGGTACAATCATTGGCACTGTTGGCCTAAGTCCGTGATACCCAGACAGTCTTAAGACTTGATATCCGGATCTTTATACATGTATTCTACGTATATTTAGGAATGTTTATGTAACCTTCTAATATTTCTAACATAAGTCTATATTTGAGAGAAGTTTAGTTCATTTACCACGGTTTATATCTTTCTTTCGGCATATTTTTCTAATGTAGCTCATTTTGTCTCTTAGATACATTGTAGCAAATAAGCCCTGTTTCAGTTTCTCACAAGCATTTTGTTCGTAATATTTTTATCTATACTAAGTTCTTTGTTTTAAGCGATATCTGTCCTGATTTCTGGGTACTTTGTAGGGAAAGGTTGCTATCTCTGTACGACCGTACCATAGTAAGTTGGGTGTAAATGCGAAGAAATATACAATCAAAAGTTGTTTGTATGCGAATTTGACGGAAAACAAACAAAAATCTGAAAAAAATATGATTCTAAAATGTGCCAATGACTATGTTGTTGAACAATTTTTAAGTATAGTCATTGGCACTATCGAAAAAAACGATCCATCTATTTAATAGAGCAAAACTAACGTTTATTAAGCTTTAATGAAGATAACAGATACAAATAAATAGGTACTTTTGTGTAAAATTAATTAAAAATTTATTTTTTCGCTTCGGTAAGTAACTACCTAACCTAAACATTTCATTAATTTTTTAGCCAATTTTTCTAACATTTTTTTAAAATAGTTGTTAACCCATATATACCCAGAAATATTTAGATCACCAATTTTAATGAATTTTGGATATTGTTGTCTCTAATGGAAGTAAGTAATTAAACTGAAAACTAGTAGATTTCAGTTTCAGTACCTGGAAGTCACTTTTTTTCAGGTGGTCGATAACGACCCCTTGGGCAAAAATGATACAGAGTGTACTTCTCTTTCGCAGGTCACGGCGCGTGCTCCCAACGAATGAAATTGCTGATGTCTTGGAGAATTTGACCGATAGTGATGATTTTGGTGGCGTTGACATATATTTGGACCCGTCTTTAGGAGGAACAATATCGAAAGCTGACTCAGGGGACACAACCTCTTCCACGCAAAATGATTTTTTTCAGTACTGTAGCTTATACATCAAAATAATACATAGGCTTTTCAAAATAATCAATTTTTAACTAACTACTTTTAAACTACCACGATTTGTACACATATTAAAAAAAATACACATATTAAAAATGATGTAACGGGTCTGAATCGTGTTAATTTTTAACTAGTTCAATATGAGAGCAATGTCGAAAATAGGTTAACAATGAAAATGCTCTCCACTGCGTTATGCTATAGGTATGTGAAAAATAAGAAATCCAATATAAGAAAACCGTACGCGATATACATATCTATAATATGTAAACAGATAAGTTAGCACATAATATCGGCGAGGCCAATAGATCTGTAGCCGGAGGCGAGGACTGACTGCCCTCTGAATCTTAATACGAAACGCCTTTTATTACTTCAGACGATATTCGAAGAACCACATACACGTATATACAAAATACTTATATGCATGGTGGCCAAATGATAAAGATAGAAATCTTAACAAACTGTTAGCTATTCCTTCTTTTTTTCATTAGAAAAGTGAACCCGGTTCTAGAAATAAATCCTGTGTTGGAACAGATGGACGGACTCAACGTAGACCCAGATTCGAAAAAACTATTTATGGATCGATTTTATCGAACCCACGAGGCACAACGCAGTGTCAAGCAGCGAGGCGACCGCTTAAGAGACTACCTCGAAGGTCAAAAAATCGTGCAGAGGTCATCGCTAAGTGTTAGCTATAAAGTTGAATGTCGCACGGTTTTTGACATGGCATGCCATCACGAAACTGTCTGAAATCTTTTTTCGTTCGTAACCCAAGTATAATCGTCTTATTTGTCTATGCATTTCCTATTAAACTAGCTGTTATTTCGGTGAGTAGCAATTTCAAGGCGAAAAGTTAAGTATTTTTTAAAATATTCATAAAAAATATTTAGAGAAAGCATGTTTTTCAAATTAAAATTCTATCGAACGAAAATCTTCTAATCATGTATCTGTCTATGGATTTACCAGATAAAGACCCACTTTGCTAGTATGTCTCACTGCTACAAAATCGGTAAGCAAAAAGGGCATATATTTTCGAGGTAGCGCCTTAAACGACCGATCGCAGCTCTGCGAGGATGCCCGTAACATTGACTGGTCAACCTTATTTGCTTCAGATAATATAGACACTAAAGTCAACATTTTCTCGACGAATTTAATACAGCTCTATGACAAGCACGCACCAATCCGAGCCATACGGCTAAAACATCTACCAGCACCTTGGCTTACTGATGAAATTAAAAAAATTATGTCTAAGAAAGCTGCAGCTAAAACAAGGTATAAGCAACGACCAACTGCGTTTAATCTGGATAAATATGTTAGTGTAAGAAATTTCTGCAATAAGGTGTGTAGGAAAGCACAACGCCAACATATCCATAATTCTGTTCAAAACGAAGACTCAGCTAAAGTCTGGAAATTTCTCAAAAGTCTGGGAGTGGGAAAGTCACGAACTGACGTGTCATCCAAAGACATCAATATTAATTCACTCAATGTCCATTTCACTGCTTCGTCCAATTTTGATGGGATCACGAAAACTAACACGTTACTAGATCTTTCAAATATTCCAACTCCCAAATATTCATCTTTTGTTTTCGAGCAATTTACCGATTGTGATGTTAAAAAGAGCATTATGTCAATCTCATCCAATGCTGTTGGTAGTGATTGTATTAGCCGAAACATGATCCTTCCTATCCTTGATGAAATCCTTTTTGTCCTCTGCCACATACTGAATTACTCAACTACAAGCCGTACCTTTCCCTCAGCATGGAAAGAGGCCCAAATAATTCCTCTACCTAAAAAGCCAAAACCCTGTTCCTTTTCTGATTATCGTCCTATATCCATACTACCATTCCTTTCCAAAGTCCTAGAGCGCCTCATTCATAAACAACTATGCACATTCCTTTCAAAAAATTCTCTCCTAAATCCCTACCAGTCCGGTTTTCGTCCTGGACATAGTACTACCACAGCATTGGTTCACATCACTGATGAGATAAGACTGGGTATGGATAGTGGAAAGCTCACGCTACTTTCCTTACTTGACTTTAGCAACGCGTTCAATACCGTTGATTTCCACATCCTGCTTGGCATACTTCGCTCTATTAACATATCTCCAACGGTGGTTGACTGGTTTCATAGTTATCTGTTTGGTCGCCGACAGCGTGTGCGCGTTGAAGACACGTACTCTTCATGGTGTAATACAGCTGCCGGTGTACCGCAGGGTGGCGTTCTATCTCCGTTACTCTTCGCAATTTTTATAAATTCTATATCCCGTAATTTAATTTCGTCCTACCACCTTTACGCAGATGACTTACAAATTTACTCGCAGGCACCCCTAGAATCAGTAGCAGACGCTTTTTCTTCAATAAATACTGACTTAACGCAAATATGTGAGTGGAGCAAAAAGTTCGGCCTCAAGGTAAATCCCTTAAAAACGCAGCTTGTTCTTATCGGCAGTCCTAAGATGATCTCGAGGGTCGATTGGTTAATGTTGCCTGAGGTTAAATTCGACGGTAAAATATTACAATGTACAGACCATGTAAAAAGTTTGGGCATATATCTGGATAGCAATTTAACATGGGGCCATCAAATACAGGAGACCAGTCGTAAGTTGTTTGCGTCAGCGGGTTCCTTACGTAGGCTGCGGAATTTTCTTCCAACAGCCACTAAAATTGCGCTTGCTGAATCTTTACTCCTTCCAGTACTCGATTATGCCGATGTCAGCTATCTTGATCTCACTGAGCAGCAACTTGACAAACTTGAGCGTCTCCAGAATTTTTGTATAAGATTCATATTTGGTCTTCGCAAATATGATCATGTATCAGAATTTCGTAACAAACTCAAGTGGCTCCCAATTCGTCTTCGCAGGAATACTCATATTCTTATATTATTGTATAACGTTTTATTCGATCCTAGCACTCCCCTGTATCTCAAAGAACGTTTTAAGTTCCTCCATGACACACATTCAAAGTTCCTGAGGTCGTCAGAGAATCTGAGACTGCACATGCCAACGCATTCAACAAACTTCTTTAGTAAATCCTTTGCTGTCCAGGCAGTGCGCTTGTGGAATGCGTTGCCATTAGAAATTAGGCAAGCAAAGTCAATAGGCATATTTAAAAAGGCTTTAAAACAACATTTCCTAGCTAGTAACTAAGTCATTGTTTATAGCATGATTTTACTATAATATCTAAACTGTAATATGTATGTATGTATATTATTATGTATGTATGTATATTATTATGTATGTATGTATATTATTATGTATGTATGTATTATTATGTATTATGTATATTATCACGTATATTAATATGTATTTATTATGTATTTATGCACCGTATGTATATGTTAATGTAAGCAAGTAACTTTATTACTACACCATTGAATTATTATATTTCTCTAGTCTATTTCTGTCCATCCAAAGGTTGCCTGTAAGAAATTGCTTTTAGCGATAAGGCCGCCCATTGTGCATTTAAATTGTAAACTTAACTATTTCTCTTGTCTCTGTAAAATTTCTGTGTATGGTGTACAATAAAGTATTATCTAATCTAATCTAATCTAATCTAAACTACTACGCCAACCGTGCAATCATTCATCATACTTCACACTTTTTCATCAACCCAGTCAAAGGAGTTAATGTCCAGTAGTGGATGACTGCTGGACATAAGCTTCCCTCAAGGCCCTCCACATAGACTGGTCTTAGGCCAGTCGCAACCACTTTATCACACTTCTAAGAAGAATCAAACTTTCGGGACAAATGTTCATATTTTATTTGACCTTTACGCCTACGCCATAAGCTCACTTAATAGAAAATAGGCTATTCATCAACTTCTTTCACTAACTTTCAAGCTGTCTGTTATCGTTATTATCGGCCGGTTCCAATATGCGATCCATCCATGGATTTTGAGATTCGAGATTCGTGTTTGACATATTTTGTATGGAGCTTATGTCAAAAACGAATCTGAAATCTCAAAAAAATTGATAGATTGAATATTGAATTCCGTTGTATATAAGCCGAGAGATGCCCACTGCTAGAGATATGTACCCTCCACAAAGCTCTCCACGTAGGCCGGTCTTAAGCCATCGACATTCATAAATATACAGAAATAGACCAAATAAATTGTTACGAAAAAAATAACGTGTATAAATTGTAAGGTAAAAATATTTCAATAAATATGATAAAATGAAGACAGTGCCTAGCAGAGAAACAGTTTAATAAAAAAAATATTCTCTAATGATTTACAAGAAAAACATATAATTGGTACAAATGTTTGTTAAAGTTTACAGTCATTTAGTTTTCCACTCGTACCCAAGCTAAGATTGAACTTGTTTATTGCTTACTAGATGAGCCCGCGGTTACACCCGCGTTAGTTAAGGCTACTGCTCCGCTCCTATAGAGCCATCATCGAGTGATGTCATATACCCTTTAGCCTTCCTTGATAAATGGGCTATCTAACACTGAAATAATTTTTCAAATCAGACCAGTAGTTCCTGAGATAAGCACGTTCAAACAAACAAACAAACTCTTCAGCTTTATATATTAGTAATCTGATTTGGGGTTAAAAATTATACAATATTGGGTCGTGGATGCAACGGGGATAACACCAGTATGATATTGATGATGCCTCAAATAATACAGGGTGTAAAAAGAACCTTAACGAAAACTGAAATCCCATGTTGTACCAATCACTACGAACATTTTTTTTACTTCGGCACCATACCTGGGAAATTACTGATTCAGGAGATATTGAGGCTCAAAGTTAGTATGGAATTTTACTAATTGGGTACAAAATCGATGCATTTACCCCGCCAATATGTTCTTTAGATGCTCTATGACCCCATGCATAAGTAGGTATTTCGAGCATTGCACGCGCGCGCTTTTAATTGCGGTTTAAAAAATGAGAAAACTTAAAAAAAATCGTTTCCCAGGTATTATTTTTGGTTAGTATGACTTGGAATGATGGCCACAACGAGTAGACTTCGCCTTGGTGATGGGTCTTGTGACACTCTGTATAGTATGAATAAATTCGTAACTAAACAAAGCATCTCAATTGAAAGAATTCGGAGCCGGTCACGTATGGTACCCCGGGCTATGCACATAATACCGCGTGTAATACAATACTCTAGCCAGCAGTAAACTGCTATAAGTATTGCAAGTCGGTCCGGCATTTAGGGGTCGCGTGGCGCATACTGATGCACCCCTAACGTTGAGGGATGAAACTACAGGTGGATGGATGTGACTGGATAAACATTTCATACTATACTGACCCGTCCCGGCTGCTTTGATCGGATAGTATTTATACATCTGCATATATAAAATCCTTGCGTTACTGAGTGACTGACAGACAACGTACAACCAAAACTATTAAGCGCAAGAAGCTGAAATTAGACATGTATGCTTCTTAGGGATCGTAATGGTATAGTATAGTAGCTGGTACTAAGAAGTGATTTCTCAAAATTCTCACGTGATCGATCAGAAACGGATAAATGAAAATAATAAAATTGCGTGTAATAAGCTTAGACTTCAATGACGACATAATAGTAACTTTTTCGTTGCCGCGTCCGTATGAATGCTCAATACTCGAATTTCCCTTTTTATTACCTCTCACGGAGGGTATTTCTAAAAATCCTATCTTGCTTCAGTAAGAAACGAGGAACATAAATGCAAAACAGCTTCTTACGCACAGTAGTTTCAGCTGGGAGTTGTCTGTTAAGGAAGAATAACACTTTCAATGATGATTCAAGTTGATGACTAGCTGTTTCCCGCGGATTCACTCGCGTTGTGAGTAAACTACTTCGCGTACCCGATTAATTTATAGCCTAAGTTACTCCTTGGTACATCAGCTATCCGCCAGTGAACGTCCCGTCAAAATCGGTCCAGCCGTTCGAGAGATCAGCGATGTTGAAAATAAGTTAACAATGAAGATGCTCTCCGCTGTGTTTCGTTGTAGATATGTGAATATATCAGCTATCTGCCAGTGAACATTCCGTCAAAATCGGTCCAGCCGTTCGAGAGATTAGCGAAAACAGACAGACCGACAGACAGACAGACAAAAATTGTGAAAAATGTAATTTCGGTATATTATGGACCGTATACATATCTATATGCATTTAGTAAAAAGCAGTTATTTTAATATTACAAACAGACACTCAAATTTTATTCATATGTATTGATGACTAGATGACCCTCTTACTTAATTCAAATTCCTTCCTTAGTATGCCTTAGTCATAAAAGGGACTCGCTCGCAAAATGCCTAGCTTCAGTAGCTTTGGCTCTGCAAAGCTTTGGCTCTGCAATGATTTGTCAGTCATATTAATTATCCATTTCTATTCCCAAAAATCTGTAAAACTGCCACCTCCACACCTTTCGTTACTCAGAATCTAACTTGGCTAGTTTATTTCGAGAGGTGAGGCCGTTGAAAGTGAGATAGTACATTCCACTTTACTAGTGAGGCGCGTTCGAACGCTGGACACGTAGACACTGACTTTTTAACTTTTCTTCTGTATTTCTTTAGTGATTATATACTCGATATATGTAGATATCTGTGGATTGTTCGTTCGGTACTTGAATAAAGCTTATTGAGATGCCATATGAATAAATAAATAGGTAGTATACGGTTTGATAATGTTTTTATTAGTGTAACGGGTCCACATCGCTTTTGACCGTAAACGACAATGACTGGACCATCTCGTAACCACGGCAAAACGGAAGCACTTGACATATATAAAGCCATAGAATATTTTATTGAATATATATGTGTATATATATATATATATATATATATATATATATATATATATATATATATATATATATATATATATATATATATACTACACTATATTAATTGTTAAATTTATATGACATGTGTATTGTATTAGTCTGTTATGTATATTATTTATTAAAGTATCTAGTTATAATTATCTAAATTCAATCACAAAGAACTTCCACCTAATACCTGCCTTAACTATCTCTGCACCATCCTAAGGTAGACTGTTAGACAATGCCTAAGGCATTAAGTCCGCCTATGTACAGTATTGTGCAGGAAGTTTAATAAATAAAAAAAAATAAAGCCAGCTTCTCACGGTGTGCGGTTTGGTGGAAGGACGCGCGCGGTACCTTTGAAGGTAATCGACTCATGATATCCAGCCTAGGACAGCATAAGGTATCTAAGTACTAGGTATAGTTAACATTTTCATAGTACAAGCACCCACAGTCACTGACCTCTACTCTAACAGGGCAATCAGATTCATACTTCATATCATCATAGTTTGATTTCATTAGCTACAAGTAGGTATTCGTCTTTTTCTTATATTCTTTTGGAGCAATGAGCTTTATGTATTTACCTACCCATTAACTTCTTAGGCTCCACTCCATTCAATTCCGGCCTCAGTTTGAGAATCGCCACCGACCATCGGTTCTGCGATAGATGCGAATTACACCCAGACACAAATCAAATAGAAAATCGTACTCATCATACAAAATCGATCCGGATTGCAATAGAACCCACGGCCTCCAGCTTAGCAGCCAGCTTCACTAACCACTAGCAGCAGACCAATCGGTATACATTTAAAAACCAAATATCAAAATGGTCGCCGAAAAATAATCGAACTTTCAATAATAAGATTAGCGTATTAAAGAAAGTATTCTATAAATCAGAACATTAAGTATATATATTTGTGTTAATATTCGAAGGAGCGTCGCAATTCCGAGATTGGATATTTATGAGATATGGTACACTTCATAAATAAATCCATACGCGAACCGGAGTTATTGGCTCCTCACACTATAAACTTTTATATGTGTTTTCATAGAGATATAAATGAATGGACACAGACGTTTTACTACCATTCATAATGTTACTATAAATCGAAGATTCGTTTTTGTTGGAGCTAATAAAAACTCACAGATTACAAAAGTATCAAACTCTACCAGTTTAATCTAACTTATTCCATCGTTCTAAACTAAACTATTTAATTAACAACATCGTATAAAAATAGCTCTATATGAAATCTATTCTACTGCTGAGCACGAGATTGCTCACAATAAGAAGAATTTTGTCAGACTAACCCAACACGCTGGCAAAGTGCTTATTGACGGACTCCATATTATCATGTCTGTTGAAAATCTGTCATATACGAGTAATAAGCAAACCTACTTATTTTATGACAGTTTTCAGCATCAGTCAGTTCGCAATGTTTTCCTTCACCGCTAAGCAAGCGATCATAAATAATTTAATACGTACATACCTTCAAAAATACATTGGTGCGCGCCAGGGATTCGAACCCGAGTCCCTCCACGTAACCGTCTGTTTTTCACTCCACAAGGCTATCGCTGTCTTCTCAATTACTATTTATTCATCGGCTACCAACGTCAAACAGTTTAACACAGATAAGTGATATCCACAATACAATATGTAAAAACAAAATTTGATTTAGGTACATTCCGTGTAGTGACGGATTAAGAATACGGAATGTCACCACCCCATATCTTCCCATGGGTGTCGTAAGAGCCGACAGAGGGAGCATATAATGCAGAGAACAGCACTGTAAGAGAAGGCAAACTTGATACAAACCCTATACCAACCCGTTTGGCCAGCGTGGTATATTAGGCCAATTCCTCCTTTCAAAGGGGAGGCCTAGTCCAGCAGTGGACTGTTAAATGCTGATGATGATGATGGTGACATTTAGTAAACCAAAAATATTTTTAACGTAAACATGTATATGGATGCAATCTTAGGAAAAAACGATTCTTTACCCTACCATGACTCAAACACCTGACCATATCACAAACTTATATTCCAAAACGACACAACATAATTCACTTACTCCCCAAATCTGATCACATGCTTTCCTTACTTTATTTATCAAGATAATTGTATTCGAAATAGTAAAACAACTTATCTATTAGCTAATATGATATAGTTGGGGGGGAAACAGGGGGATGGGGGTAGTAATCAAATATTTGTCGGAACGAACCGCCTCGGGGTAGCGCATTCCTTCCGCGCTGTATACATAGATACATGAGATATTTTATTAGAGAATAAATGCAATTTTTCATAAGAATGCTGAGCCGTTATGAGATATTTCTTATTTTCTTAATATAGAAATACGCTTGTATTTGGGTTTTGTATTCTTTGCAGTCGGATATACATAATGCATTGCAAATTTAAGCTCGAAAGAGGAATTGCTTTTCTAACAACTAAATAGGTTTTCATATATTTAGGCATATTTTGACTGCCTCCGTGGTCCAGTGGATAGCGTATGCGACTGCTGATCGGAGGTCCCGGGTTCGATTCCCGGGTCGGGCAAAAGTGTTACAGGGTTTTTCCGAATTCTCAGTAGCAGCACGAAGTCTGATGATGAGCCAGGTAACGGCAATAGGCTCGCGCCCTATTACGTGGGAACTAAAAATTCATGGCGAAATGTGGGTGTAATATTACACCTCTGCCTACCCTTTCGGGGATAAAGGCGTGAGCATATAAAAAAAACGCATATTTTATGAATGACTGAAGATATACAACATTTACTTCATTATTATCTCATACTTAAGACTATCTTGATTATAAGGATCATATTTGAACACATTTACACAAAAATATAATCTCAGTTGTATGTTGCATACATTAAGTATAAAACAAAATACCAAAAATTAATATCACTTCAAAAGTACAAATTATTATATTTTATTTTACCAAAGAGTCTTCTAATGTCATTCCTTAGACGAGGCCGAAGAGGAACTACTTTCACTATTATCTTTAAATAATATTAATCTTGAAATTAGTTATTAAACCACGGAGTTCTGAGGTACCAAGTATAAAAAAATATGCAATCGACTTTCTTGAAGACGTTTAAAAGGCCGTAGCTATTTTATTTAATTCACTTTTCAAAACTCGAACATGATCTGTAAAGTAGGTTTTGTATCCCTTACACACGTGTTCGTTGTACAAAAGAGGTATTTAAGAAAAAAACTCCCGAAAAGATCGTATAGATTACCTAATCTAGTTTTCTATTGTGAGCAAGAGTTTCACACACGACGCACGTTTCGGACTATAGACCCTCGCAAAGGTGTTAACGCCGTAAAGTGTCGTTCGAATGTGTTTACAAAGTTGAGAGTAAGAAACGTCTGTATTTCAACGTTTGTATTGAATAAACAATGACTACACATTTCGAAGGTATCTTCGATTGGGCGTATTAAATAAATTGTTAATCATCGCTTGCCCCGTGCCTCGGTGAGCACGTCCAGCCGTCGGTCCCAAGTGTCTTGAAGATCCTCATCCTGAAGACCTGTATCCATAATTGCATATAATATATCGAGATTATTTATTTAAATAGAATAAAGAATTCGATAACATTAGTATTAGGTTATTTATGAGCATTTGGCATTTACAGCGAAAACATGGCGCCCTCGACGCGCGTAACTTTGTTTCGTAGCTGTCTAACCTCCGGTTCGTTTGGCAGGATAAACAACAACTGGGGTGAAAAAACAAACTAAGAACAACTATAGATAGTGTTCTAATATGGCGTCACGCCTTTATTTCATGTTTATGAAAAACGTCAGACATTGAAATGGTTAGCAATCTTGTAATTACGGATTTGGGTATTCTCTTATTTCAATTACAACCAAAATATAGAAATTAAAAAAGCGCGGTCATGACTCATGACCTATGATATTTATTTGAGATTTATACTTTAGACTACTATACTATACTTTTTGACTGCCTCGTTGGTCTCGCGACATAAATGTGCGCGTGGGATTGGGAGGTCTCGGGTTCGATTCCCGGGTCGGGCAAAGTGTTATTGGGTTTTTCCGTTAGGAAATTCTCAGTAGCAGCACGGAGTCTGGTAATGTGCCCGGTACGGCAATAGGCTCGCCCCCTATTACGTGGGACCTAAAAATTCCTGGCGAAATGTGGGTGTAATATTACACCTCTGCCTACCCCTTCGGGGATACAGGCGTGAGTCTATAAATTAATAAAATTATACTTTTAGGGCGAAGTTTTTAATGTTCCTATTAGTTTTTGATACATATTTCTCCTAAAATCTGTCAAATAATGGATGTCCATCTAAAGGCGAAAATAAGACAGAAATTATTGCTCTTTGTATTTTTCAGTTACTTAGAAATTATTCCTAAATATTTAAAATAGCAAAACATAAACTAAAATATGGTAAAGGACGAGATTGTTTATGCACGATACGTTATAAAACGGTTCATCCTATTGTTACTCTGACATTCAAAATTGTCCGTTTGGCTGCAGGTAACACTTATTCGTTTTGGTTTACCATTCTAGCCATGTTGCAAGACAATTTGCAGTAGTTTGTGGTAAAAGCGGCGGAATGTTCCTTCATTGATGGAGCAGAAGAAGTGGTCGTGCTTGGTGAACCGTGGTTTGAATGATGTTGATGCGAATGCATAATATGGACGATAAACGTTTGAGATGATCCTCCTCAAAGCTGCCGATCGGTGTTGTCGGCCATTTTCAATATTCGATCCATACATGGATTTTGAGATTCGAGATTCTTGTTTGACATATTTTGTATGGAGCTTATGTCAAAAACGAATCAAAAATCTACAGCTCTATCTATAGATCGAATATTGAATTCCGTAGTAGTTCCTTTTTCAAAAACATCCTGCTTCAGCAAAACCTCAAAACGACATCTGTTAAAAAAAAAGAAGTTAGTTCCTATAACTGGCTGTTTACAACCGCCGAAGCATTACACAAATTACGGTACATAATATGTAAAGAAAAATGTCCACGCAAACCCTCGGAGATAAAAATGATCATAGCAAAGTAGCGAGGGTCGATTCGGCCATTCGGTTTTATTGGAACCCGCGATCGCCGATACCGGGTCGATAAGACCCGAGCAAATGTGGCCAGTTATCAGTGCTACCCTGTCCCATCAGGGGATGCGATAAGTGTCTGTGAACCTTGCAAGACGGTCTAGCGGAAAATATTTCTATTTTTAAAAGTGTTTATGGCCACGACTTGCCAAGTTCTGAGTTTTGATAATTAACCTCGCTCGAACACCCATGTGTACCAGCGACGCTGGGCGTTGCCATACACTCGTGTGTTCGAATAGCACTGAGCGGGTTAATTTACCTTAGTGATCATATTATCTGTTAGCTTCATAAGGTACTTAACTGCCTAAGTTCTGATGTTTAAAGTAAACTTGAAATCCAATAATGCAGATTATTTATAAGACTTAATGACAGGAAGAAATTTGACTAAATTTTATAAAAAAGGAACACGGCCAAAGCATTTCTTTACTTTCTAATGAAAATAGTAGTTAAACCACTAACGGCCGGTTTCTGGATTGAGAATTTCAGCTTTCATCAGTTGTAAATTTCTGAACTAGTTGAAGTCAACTTAAGTTTTTTATGTTTCACAGGTCAGAGTGAGATTTTTTAAAGCACTTTCAACTGAGTATTCTTCAAATCATGAATAACACAAACCGAGCAACAATAGTACGTTCCGATACAAGTAAAAAAACCGGTACTAACCATAAATTCGTATTAATTAACATTTTACAAAGAAGTACACTTGTCAGTTAATAATTTTTTTGCGGAAAAAAAAATAAAAATGTCGATATAAAGTTGGATTTAAAATTATTTCAACGATTATTTAATGTTTAATGAACAGTTTTTTGAATTTGTTCATTTCGGTATAGTGAAAACGGAACGTTATGTTATGTCAAAGTCAGTTTGTTTTATTTTTAATACAAAATATTTGTGGCCAGGTATATTTAAGGTATAATTCTATATACCTTCATGGTGGCCACCATGGAGCTATATAGAATTATACCTCCATGGAGGCCACAGCGAAATTATTTGGATTGATTTATCACGAAAATCTCTTATTTATATTTTCTATCCCTTCTATTTGTTCCTAATAATGTTGTAATCTATTTTTTCCAAATATTGAATAGTCTTTGAACCTTTTTTCTATAAATTCTGTTTGACGACCTTCTTTTTGTGTAGACGACAGTATGACGTAACCGCTGCTTGGCAACCGTAGTGTGGACAGTTTGACATAATGGCTGTCATATTACTCGTGATCATGGGTTAAAAGGCCAAAGTTGTATAGTTAATTTTTTTTCAATTTATCAGTGCTAAGTGAGGTTTGACAAATGTGAAATGTTTTCAGAAACGCGAATATAGAGTTGATATGGAGTTGATCATATGTTGTGTCAAATTTTAGATTTTACAAGCACAAATACTCAAAATGTGGTCAACTATTTTTGTGAAACAGAAAATTGATTAAGTAGTATATAATTAGTGTTTAAATTGCTCTCAATGCGAAATTCTCAATTCAGAAACCGGCCGTTAGTTACGGAGAATAAAGCTGGGGACTACGAAACGTTTATTTTGTATATTGATTTATTGGCGATTTTATGATGTTTTGGCGACAGCAATACATTTTACAAATACTTATTTTTCAATTCTCTCTCTTAGTTTTCTTCGTAATATTGTTGTGCAACTGAATCGAAAAAAAAAACAACAATTTAATCGGTGCAAAAGATATACAAACCACACAGCATCTATGTGAAAACTACAAATCCAAAACAGAACCTTCTGTAAGAGGGTGTCGACAAAAATCAATCGACTTTCTTAAAACAAACCCGAAGATTTTCCTAAAAACATATATATACGTCGAAATATGTTCAGCCATCCGCTTGTGTTACGGAGGTCGTAACCCTTTGTCGGTGTTTATTGGGGTACAGTAGTCATCCGAAACTATACGGAACCTGATAGCGAAATAGGTTTGATTGAAAACAACACTATATACGTACGACGTAGCACCCTTTGTTTAGTGTTTTCTTGGAGCGACTGAGATTTCACAGACTGTTTTGATTTGTGTTTTATTTTCAAAAACAAATTGAAAGCTTATTTTTTATAACAGACATTTTACTATACTGTGGATGAGTATAGGTACATTATAAGTACATTCATAAAAAGCTTCATTGACATATTCAGTTGTCATTGTCATATATTTTCTTTGTTCTTAGTACTATCCTTGACATTGACATTGTATTGATTATCTGCTAATCGTGAAAGAAAACATCGTGAAAATTCTATACAGGATGTCACAAGACCCATCACCAAGCTGAAGTCTACTCGTTTTGGACATCATGCCAAGTCATATTAAGCATAAATAAAACTTGGGAAATTATATTTTTACCAAATAATCACATTTTTTAAGCCGCAATTAAAATTGTGCGCGTACAATTTTCGAAATACCTACTTATCCATGGATGCAGAGGACATCCATAGAACAGGTAATTCCATCGAATTTGTACCTAATTACAAAAAATCCATAGTAACTTTGAGCCTCAATATCTCCTGAACCAGTAATTTCCCAGGTATGGTGCCGAAGTAAAAATGTTCGTAATGATTGGTATAATATGGGGTTTCAGTTTCCGTTAAGGGTCTTTTTACACCCTGTATACTAATTGTTATTCTCGAAAGACAAGTGATTTCTGCCAACTCACGCTTGGCAACTATGATGGACAATGACATGTCATTCTAGAAAATCATGGAGAGCTCTCAGACGGTTTATTCCACTTTGTTCTTTTTTGACTTCTTGGTGTGCTTATTTCACTTGTGAGGTATCTTACTGGTGAAATGATTAGACATAAGCCGAGGATTTTGTTTACCTTGGAACTAATTCA
Source organism: Euclidia mi (assembly GCA_944739405.2). NCBI lineage: Eukaryota > Metazoa > Arthropoda > Insecta > Lepidoptera > Erebidae > Euclidia > Euclidia mi. The sequence continues at coordinate 45,933,185 of OX123195.2, forward strand.
TCCAGGTGAACAAATGCGACCGTTTGTATTCATCTTGTGGAGTTTTATCACCCACATAGAGCATTCTAAAAAATCAAAATTTGTGTACCTACTAATATATATCGTTATAAGACTATATTTACGAGTTTAAACTTTCGTGGTCATAATCAGTATTCACTTTCCCGTGTAGCGTTTGGGATTCATAACAATTGATTTTCTATTTGTGTCTCGTGCCGGACAGCGAATGGGTTAAACTGATTTATACTTTAGATTGTCTCCGAATTGCAAAGATTTTAATTTAAGGTAGTTGTTGCTAATGAAATTCACGACTGCTCCTATGGCGTAGTGGTTCAAACGCTCACTTTACCGAGTGTTGTTGGTTCGACCTACTTTGTATGATCGTTACGCTACTCCGTGCATATAAATAAACTTCAAATGAGGGACAAAATCTTTGAACATTCTACAAAATACGAATGCTTTACTGACTTGTCACCCAATCCCCTAGTACCTCCTTATATCTGATATGCTGACTTGTCACCAACTCATAAAACGTGTTAGTACCTTTTCTAATATTGCTGGTACAATAGCTATAAGTCTAAAATTAATAATAAAATATAACGTGGATAAATTTTTCATTTACAACTTACAGTGAATGCTCGGAGACCGTTCCGATGGTTTTACTGTTCTTAGGGCTTGTTCACAGCGACATCTTTGTATAATAGAAATCTCTCATCGTCATCAGGCTGTCCTCTTGGACACACTGCACAGTTTCTTTTTTCTTGTTTGTTTTTTTTGTCCTTTGGGTTAGTTTATCCTTTTAAACTTTGTTGTATTTTATTGGTGTGTCTAATAAATGTTTTTCTTTCTTCCCTCCATTACTTTTCTTTCATGGTTGTGTTTTGTAGTCCACTACTTTAAATAGGCCACTCCAAATTTGTGTTACAATATCATTGTAAGTCAATACACCACGTTGTCCAGACGAGTTGGCATAAAGTTTCATGTTGAGTTTTCTGTCTCTTCCTTAAGATACCTACTACTTGCTTCATATGTTTTTCTTAGTCGCCTCTTACAATTCATGAAATGAAATGGGATAGTGAGTGACACTTCATATTCTTAATCCATCACCACACGGAGAGTATAAAAAAAACACTCACCTTTCATATTACTGAATTAAGTTTGGAGCAAATAAGTAGATGTTGATGATTTGCGGGAAGGGTCCTCCATCCAGGTAAGCCGATTGTGCCGAACCTCACCAGCATATAATTTTATCCCTCTAGGCCCCTCCTAACGTATAACCAGCAGTAGACTGCAATAGGCTACTTCATTGATTCACTACTGAACACTAGCGGTGTTTTATAGTTAAATGGCCTTTAACTATTTCGTGTTTCTTCTCAATAATGACATAAAATAAAAAAAAAGACCAACCTCACGATCTACATACATAACTATTCCCAAATCATAAATAAGGATTTAGGTAAGTTCTCTGTGTCTAAAAATCTTACATGATATTGAGAACAATCATTATTTGGGACGATATAACCATTCTAAATCACTTAAATGTGTATGGTGTTATGTAGCTGGCTGTACATGCAGTCTTAGAATGTAAGCAGTACTCATGTATAATGCGAGTGAGTACCAAGGTATATTCTTGAGAGACTTGTCCAAAACCATCACTACAATCCGAAACATGAGAGTACAGTCCAAATACGCCCTAAGTCGCGCAATTTCCAGATTGAATTTTTACGACATCAACAAACAGTCGGATAAAGTGATAAACAAATGTGTAACCGGGGAGCAGAATGACTAAACTGCGATATAAAATGGAAGTGAACGCGGTAATACATAAATTTATTAAATGGGCCGAAGATACCCGTAGTCGCGGCAGCCGGGTTATGGCGTTCTCTTGCTACCAGCCTTGTATATCTTTATATTACAAAATATAGTACTTACCCCGGTATACCTGTCTATGTGTATGAATGCAATAGACTCGAAAAGTACTGAACGAAGTGAGTGAGAGTAGCAAGTGAAAACAATACAGCCCGTACCGTTTTCTCCAATAGATAGGGTGGTTCCTGAGGAAGATTTATTTATTTTTATTTATAGCCTCACGCCTGTGTCCCCGAAAGGGTAGGCAGAGGTGTAATATTACACCCACATTTCGCCATGAATATTTAGGTCCTACGTAATAGGGGGCGAGCCTATTGTTACCGGGCACATCACCAGACTCCATGAGGAAGATTTAGGTGTATAATGCACGCGGGTAGAGCCACGGGTGAAACCTAGTATTAATATATAGATTTACTATCACTCCTGAGTTCCGTCTGCTACCTTTCAGTTCCATTACCAGACCGATTGCGTGGTAGCATATTAATGTACTGGCACTTAATCTACATATTAAGGTAGCAAAGCATCATGATGATACAAAAACTAAAAGCAGGCCGGGCGCACTTCGCATTTTAGGTACAAACTTACAAGTACCTCGGCGACCATGTCGACATGGTTGGATTTAGTAGGTTGCCGCGCGCCGCTCACATTGACTTGATTTTATTTATTTTACGAGAGCAACTTGAAAATTTGATTTTTGTTTGTTGAGATATCTCAACGATTATGGTGTCAAATTAAAGATCTAGTTCAAAAACCATTTCATCTGTTTGAATCATGTAAATCGGTCCACGCGTTTAGGAAATAACTAAGAATTTGTATAGTAAAAATGTAAACGACCAGAATTTTTGTGCTTTTGTTCTACTAGCTCAAATAGTGGGATAGGATACTTATAGGATAATTATTTATTATTAGGTACGTGGTTAAGTAGGTAGATAGACGATGAATAAATATAGTAGCAGGGCCAACTCGACAACCCTAGCGCGCCACTCCGCGCCAGACAGCGACAGCGTTATGTGTTAGAAAAGAACGGGAACTGTTAGGTTAATATCGCATTAGGCACTGAGTGCTTATGCGAGCTGAATTGAACTTTATTGCTTAATACCAAGAGTCGCAATTTCAATAAATTGGTTTGAAAAGTGAAGCTTCTGTACGTTAGTACTATTAATTATACTGTGCTAAAAGGAAGTAGGTGACATTCAGCATCATAGATTTTATTACATAAGTAGTTTGTTACAGGACGAGCACAGGTCGAACTACTATTAATTATACTGTGCTAAAAGTAAGTAGGTGACATTCAGCATCATAGATTATTATCATAGATTACAGGACGAGCACAGGTCGAACATAATCGACCAGTAAGAACATAATTATAATCCTCGTAGCGTTATCCCAGTTGCAACCCGCGGTCCACTTACTAGTCTAACCGGATTTGACAGAATATTAGCTTTTCCACAGAGCTGCCTATCTGACCTCCGCAACCCAAAGGGTTGAGATATTCCATGGTTTAGATTCGTGTCAGTTTATTCAGAGGTACCTCCTCGGATATCAGAAATCTTCATGAAAGACGGGATCTACGGCTTAACGTGCTCTCCGAAGCACAGGGCAAGCATTTAATTCACAAGTTGGATAATGGATTCGAACCCGATACCTTCTGCATGGCAGTCTGTTGGTATCTCCACTAGTTTATCCCTGCCTTACCTACCAATAAAATTATAAATTGAATACTTATTTGACCTTTTTGGTACAACTGACTGCAATTCAGTTAAATTTTCTACATTCTGAATAGAACTTCAAATGTCTCTATGACGCAGCCAATTTAATAAAGCCGTCTTGTAAGCCATTTTACATCCACACCGTATGCAGAGATTTTTCTCTAATAACATTATACGTATACTACGTATACCAGAGGTTTTATGAATTGGACGCAATTTGCCGAGTAGATATTCTTTTCCTTATATGCGAATATCAAAAATTAAATTGACACTAGAAATTCTGCAATGTGAAACGAGATACTGCATGGATAAATGTTTGTTATGACTTTATGAGGTAGGTTCCCCTTCATGCAAAAACTACTAAACTAGTTTTGATGAAAATTTGCAGTCACATTGCTAATACATCAGAATAGCTTATAGGCTATCTTTTGTCGCGATTATCGATATGCCGAAGGTGTCGCGGGTAGAAGCTAAAGCATAGAAATAAAATAATGCCACGGCAACAATACAAACTACTACCGAATCGATAAAAAATTGTCTTGTGTGGGAATAGATCCCACAACCTACCAGTCAAGTTCAACAAGTAGACGAACGTGCCCGCCGCACGTATAAGTTATACAGGCTTAAAAAGACCCTAAACGCAAACTGAAAATCCCATATTGTACCAATCCAATTACCGTAATTTTTTTCTAATTAGGTACAAAATCGATCAATTTTCTCCGCCAATATGATAGATGTCCTATGTCACCATAGGTAAGTAGGTATTTAGAGCATTGCTTGCGCGCACTTTAATGACGGTGTAGAAAACGTGAATAATAAAAAAATAAAAACCTTTCCCAGCAATATTTTTTGCTCATTATGACTTGGCATGATGTCGAAAACGAGTAGACTCCGGCTTGATGATGGGCCCTGTATAAAAACATCCATTTAAATCGTAGATCACTGGTATTTTTCCAACCTGCTAATATTTTTTACCAGTACATGCCGATAGCACACAGCACTAGATAGTGCTTGCTCATGACCTGGCTAACTGGCGCCGCTAATTTCCCTAGGGCTTACGGCAGTACTCGCATTCCTAATACTTTTTACGTGCACAAATTTTCATTTCTTAAAAATGTATGCTGGTTTAAGAGAAGCAAATTCTAACGTGCTCATAGTTTTTATAAATGAGGCAACATTTTCTTTTAATTTATACTAATGTAACTAGCGTTTTCCTGTGGATTCACCAGCTTGGTATGTCGACAAAAATTATAATTACATTTTCACCTTTTGATGACTGGACCACAGCGGTGGTTGTGCCTCTTTATAAGTGAAAAGGCTCGCAACAAGACTGCAAGAACTATAGAGGCATTAGCCTTCTCAGCATTGTTGGCAAATTGTATGCGAAGGTAATGATTGAAAGAGTTATGGAAGTAACCGACAAGAAAATATGGGATGTACAAGCAGGATTCCGAAAGGGTATGGGGTGCACGGATCAAGTCTTTTCCTTGCGGTGCGTAGCCGAAAAATTCTTGGCCAAAGGTCAAAAGGTCTATTGCGCATTCGTGGATTTGGAAAAGGCTTACGATAAAGTGGTGAGGAATGAAATGTGGTCGGTACTGTCGATGCATGGGGTGAACAGCAGCCTCATACGAGCTCTGAAATCCCTTTATGAAGATTTTAGAGCTTGTGTGAGGATAAATGGGTCGTACACGGATTGGTTTACCATCGAGACAGGTGTTAAACAGGGATGTGTAGCGTCGCCGTGGCTGTTCAACCTCTTCATGGACAGCTGTTTGCAAGATTTGAAAAATAGTGACTGTGGATTAAGGATGAATGAGTTACTTGTCAAATGCCTCCTTTATGCTGATGATCAGGTTATACTTGCGTCTTCAGCGGAGGAGTTGCAGGAGATGGTAACAATCATGCATGGTGCGTTAGAGAGGAAAGGAATGAAAGTAAAGTAAGTAAAACGAAAGTTATGGTATTTGAAAAGGAGGAATGCGTTACGGCTTGTAATGTAATGATCGATGGACAGCGAGTGGAGCAAGTGAATGAGTTTGTATATTTAGGTACGCTGTTTACAAGAGATGGTAAGAATGTAGAAGATATTGAAAGAAGAGTTAATGCAGGTAATAGAGTGAATGGAGCTCTGAAGGCGTTTATGAATAGCCAAAACGTGTCCAAAAAGGCACGTTTGGCTGTCCATAGAGGGGTGTTTACCTACTCTTATGTATGATAGTGATAGTTGGGTATGGCAGAAGAGTCATGAAAGTAGAATAAATGCTGTAGAAATGAGAGCACTGCGAAGTATGTGTGGTGTTTCTTTGACTGACAGAGTAAAGAATTGTGTGATAAGAGAGTGTTGTGGGGTAAAAGAAGATGTAATGACAAGCATCGAGAAAGGTATGCTAAGATGGTTTGGACACGTGGAGAGGATGGATGACGAAAGACTGACCAAGCAGATATATAAGGCAAGTGTGGAAGGGACAGGACGAAGGGGAAGACCTAGGCGGACGTTCTCTGACCAGATTGGAGACATCCTAAAAACAGGACAGGTTAGAAGCACCCTGAACAGAAGAGCATGCATGAGGAATCTGATGGGAGTGAATGAAGCAAGAGAGATATGTCAAGATCGTTGCAAATGGCGCTCCGTAGTCTCTGCCTACGCCTCCGGGAAACAGGCGTGAGTCTATGTATGTATGTTATTAATTGTTAACTTATGTTTGTCAAATAAATACTGATTGTGATTCTTCACCTCCGATTTGTAAAGTCATATAACATATGGGCCCTATCATTATTTTTTAATAATCTATCCAAGGGTCTGTTTTTGGCCTTAGCTACACAGGAACTATTCAGATAAAGAGCCTTGGATAAGATGTATATTAAGGACTTTAATTTTCTTTTGGTTTTCTGCCAATAAAATTAAAATGCCCGGACCAACCCTTAAGCAATGAATATATATAAGCTACTTAACAACTTACTACAAACACACTCTGGGAAACTTTAAACATTGTAATTTTTTTAATATGATTACAAAAAGAACAGGGAATAAAAGTTTTATCAAGAATCGGATATTAGTATTCAGTCTTGTTAAAATTAAAATTCTGGGCTTATCTTCAATGTGTATTTTTTTATTTTATCATCATTATCCAAAAAGAAAATAGCAGCGATAGCCTAGTGAAGAGACCTACAGACTGCTACGCAGAAGGTCCGGGTCCGAATCCAAGGCGCGCACCAAAGACTTTTCGGAGTTATGTGCGTATTAAAATTTTAATTATCGCTTGCTAATCGGTGAAGGAAACCTGCATGTCTGAGAGTTCTCCATAATGTTCTCGAAAGACATGTGAAGTCTGCCACCCCGCACTTGGCCAGTATGGCCTTACCCTTCTCATAGTGAGAAGAGGCCCGTGCCCAGCAATGGGACAGTATATAGAGCTGAGGATGATCATCATCATCCTCCTAGTATTATCCCAGTCTGAACCCAGGGTCCGCTATCAAGGCTAACTGGATTTGAATATCATATAGTGATTGTACTACAAAGAACGTTGCCAATATTAAAAGTGCAGGCACAAAATGCACTTATGGATTCATTGTTTAAGCGGGCGTCACTTGATCTTTTTTTTTTGTTTTTTATAGTAATAGGCGGTAAACGAGCAGACGGATCGCCTGATGGTAAGCTATTACCGCCGCCCATGGACACAAGCAACACCACAGGAGTCACAAGTGCGTTGCCGCCCCTTGGGGAAAAGGGATAGGATGAGGAGTGGGATGAGGGAGAAGGAATAGGGGATAGGGCCTCCGGCACTTTCAATCACCGAACGAAACGCAACAGTTTAAGTACTGTTACTTTAGGTCGATTTTCTGTGAGAGGGTAGCACTTCCCCGGTCGAGCCGGCCCATTCATGCTGAAATCAGCAAGGCTCTACTATCTATGGATGTTATAAAATAGTGCCCCTTTTCTTCTTGTCTGTTTGTATGAGCGCGATAAACTCCTTAGGTTTTCACCGACAGACAGTGTGATTCCTGAGGAAAGGCGTCGCGGTCGAAGTCTAGTTTCTAATCGATCATAATCACAATCACTACATAGTATAAAACAAAGTCTGTCTTCTGTCCCTATGTATGCTTAAATCTTAAAAACTACGCAACGGATTTTAATGCGGTTTTTTTGTACGTAATAGATTTCTATCTATTACGTACAAAAAACCGCATTAAAATCCGTTGCGTCTCTTCAATCATTCTTGATTCAAGAGGAAGGTACATACATACATACATAGACTCACGCCTGTTTCCCGGAGGGGTAGGCAGAGACTACGGAACGTCATTTGCAACGATCCTGACATATCTCTTTTGCTTCATTCACTTCCATCAAGTTTCTCATGCATGCTCTTCTGTTTAGGGTACTTCTGACTTGTCCTTTTTTTAGGATGTCTCCAATCTGGTCAGAGAACGTCCGCCTAGGTCTTCCCCTTTGTCCTGTTCCATTCACACTTGCCTTATATATCTTCTTTGTCAGTCTATCGTCATCCATCCTCTCCATGTGCCCAAACCATCTTAACATGCCTTTCTCAATGCTTGTCACTACATGTTCTTTTACCCCACACCACTCTCGTATCACACAATTCTTTACCCTGTCGGTCAAAGACACACCACACATACTTCTCAGTGCTCTCATTTCTACAGCATTTATTTTACTTTCAAATCTCTTCTGCCATACCCAACTTTCACTACCATACATAGAGTAGGCACTAACACACCTCTATGTACAGCCAAACGTGCCTTTTTGGACACGTTTTTACTGTTCATAAACGCTTTCAGGGCTCCATTCACACTATTACCTGCATTAAATCTCCTTTCAATATCTTCTTCATACTTATCATCTCTTGTTAACAACGTCCCTAAGTAAACAAACTGATTCACTTGTTCCACTCGCTGTCCATCGATCAAAACATTACAAGCCGTAACGCATTCCTCCTTTTCAAAAACCATAACTTTCGTTTTACTTACATTCACTTTCATTCCTTTCCTCTCTAACGCACCATGCATGATTGCTACCATCTCCTGCAACTCCTCCGCTGAAGATGCAAGTATTACCTGATCATCAGCATAAAGGAGGCAATTGACGAGAAACCCATTCAGCCTTAATCCGCAGTCACTATGTTTTAAATCTTGCAAACAACTGTCCATGAAGAGGTTAAACAGCCACGGCGACGCTACACATCCCTGTCTAACACCTTTCTCGATGGTAAACCTGTTAGTGTATGCCCTGTTTATCCTCACACAAGCTCTAGAATAATCATAAAGGGATTTCAGAGCTCGAATGAGGCTGCTGTCCACCCCATTCATTGACAGCACCGACCACATTTCATTCCTCACCACTTTATCGTAAGCCTTTTCCAAATCCACGAATGTGCAATAGACCTTTTGACCTTTGGCCAAAAACCAAGAAAGCCAAGGAAAAAGCCTGATCCGTGCATCCCATACCCTTTCGGAATCCCGCTTGTACATCCCATATTTTCTTGTCGGTTACTTCCATAACTCTTTCAATAAGTACCTTTGCATACTATTTGCCAACAATGCTGAGAAGGCTAATACCTCTATAGTTTTTGCAATCTTGTTGCGAGCCTTTTCCTTTATAAAGAGGCACAACTACAGCTGTGGCCCAGTCATTAGGTACTCGGCCGGCACTCCAGCACAAGTTATATAACCGCTGCAACTGACCAACTATGATGCCCTGTCCAGCCTTCAGCATTTCAACTGTAATCCTATCATATCCTGCAGCCTTACCTACTTTCATCCTTCCCAGTGCCTTCACGATCTCATCCACGCCAATAACGCTTTCATCATTGCTATCGTTACCATTCATTTCAGCTATCGGTGTCTCTATCGCCGATCTTTCAAATAACCCTTCAAAATACTCTTTCCATCTCTTCAGCACGCACGATTCATCATTTACTATCTTTCCATTCTCGTCTCTGATGGATGTGTGTTCTGAGGATTGAGTTCTTCCTCGAACTGCACGAACGGATTTCCAGAATAACTTAATGTTCCTCTGGAAATCGTCAGATAATCTGCTATCAAACTCATCTTTCTTTTCCTCTTTTTTCCTTTTAACCATTTCTTTCACTATTCTTTTTGATCTAACAAACTCCTTTCTTGCTTCATCTATGTCTACACTTGTTGCTTTTCCCATTCTTTCATTTGCTCTGGCAGCCAACCAATCTGACCAAGCTTTCTTCTTCTCTGACACTGCTGATTGTACATCCTTGTCCCACCATGTATTCTTAACCTTTCGTATTTTCCTTCTCTTGATCACACCACATACTTCAGACGCTATACATACTAACTCTTCTTTAAAGGTCTGCCAAAATTTTTCCATATCATTTATGCCATCGAACCTCTCAAATTTTGCTATCAATCTTCGTTTATACTCATCTTTCACATCTTTCTCTTGTAGATTTTCTACCTTAATTCTTTACAAGACCCTATTTTCATTACGCTCTCGGTGTCGCCATCCTTTAAAGAGCCCACTTATCCGGCTCCACACCAAGAAGTGGTCTGTGTGGATGCCGATCCCTCGATATGCTCTTGTATCCAACACATTCTTTCTCAAACGTTCATCTACTATCACAATATCAATCATACTTCTTCTAACATTTTTCGGCTCTCGCGTATACATATGTATCCTTTTATGATCAAACATGGTGTTTGTCACACAAAGGCTCCACTCCAAATAAATCTCAAGCAGTACTTTTCCATTTTCGTTCACACTCTCATCACCAAATGCACCTAACACCCTTTCAAATCCATCTCGCTTTACTCCCACCCATCCATTAAAATCCCCTAACAAGATCAATCTTTCATTATCCTTGCAGTTCCTTAAAATCTCTCTTAAACTCTCCCAAAACTCCTGCCTTTCGTCTTGCTCATGTTGTGACATACCCGTAACTATATTGACCGGGGCGTACACCCCCACAATAAAGAAACGAGTAAGTCCTACTTTCATTCTCATCCACAGTAGCCTAGCATTTACACATTCAAACTCTTTTACGCACTCATTCATTCGCGCAGACAGTATTACACCAACTCCCTTACAGGCTCTGGTGGTACTATCTACCCCAGACCAATACGCCGTACATGCGCCATGCTTGGTGGTTTCACACCCTTTTCTTTTTGTTTCATTCACACAAAAAACATCAATCTTTCTATAATCCATCATCTGACATACTTCATCCAATTTGCCGTTCATTCCTCCTCCAACATTCAATGTTGCAAACCTGCTTTCCGTAGGCCGCTTTTCGCCCTCGCGGGAAACGAGACGTGATGGGTTGCGAACCGCGTCGCCGCCGTGTGAGGACATATTTTTTATTGTTCCCATTGCGTTCCCACGAGTTTTAGGGTTTTTAAATGTCCATTCCCATAGAGCCCTTTACGGGGGTAAGGCGGAATATCACATGTGCCCTGTAACCACCAACACAGGCACCCTCCGTTTGCGACCGGCTTACCCTCTGGCCACGAATCTCTCGGCACGGGTCGGTTTACACCTTAGATCGGGGTTTTGTGTCGGGTATGCTCCCTGAAAGTTGGTTTAATTTCGGAGTTTTCCTTCTCCTAGACAGGTTGCCAACCAAGGCTAACGAGGCCCATCTCCCCGAAGGAGGAGGAAGGTTTTTATGTATAATTGACGCGTGCGAAGACGCTGGCGACGTCTAGTATAATTATAAAAGATCGGTAAATACTGTTCATATCAGACGGTTAACTCAAACTAAATATTAGCTAGGTCATGAACAGGTTTCTTATAATCTTATACTAATATATAAAGCTGAAAAGTTTATTTGTTTGGTTGAGCGCGCTAATCTCAGGAACTACTGGTCCGATTAGAAAAATTCTTTCACTGTTAGATATTCATTTCTAGGAAGTCTATAGGCTATATAACATCACGCTATGAGCGACGAGAGCGGAGCAGTAGCCTTAAATAACGCGGGTGTAACCGCGGGCATCCTCTAGCATATTATGGGATCCAATAATCATTTACGTTTTTGAAGACAATTTATTTCACACAGAGACAAATTATTCGGCATATCGGCAAAGTGTGGGAATCAAATCTACGGCCCTTTTAACAAACCCCACCGCCCTAGAAGTGACGAGGTGATCTCTTAAACAACGCAACACGAAGTCATATGTGAAACGCATAAACAAAGATCCAAATTGTTCATTCTATAACTAGCTGAGTCCGTGGTTACACCCGTGTTATTTAGGGCCTCTGCTCCGCACCCGTGGCCACAGTGTGATGTTATATAGCCTATAATAGCTTTCCTCAATAAAGGGGCTATCCCACACAAAAATATTTCTTCAATATGCCCAGTACTTCCTGAGATTAGTGCGTGCAACCTAAAACCAAACTCCTTCGCTTAGTTATCATCATCATTATCAGCCTTTAACAGTCCACTGCTAGACTAGGCCTCTCCTTTGAAAGGAGGAATTGGCCTACTATACCACGCTGGCCAAACGGGTTGGTATAGGGTTTGTATCAAGTTTTCCTTGTCTTACACTGCTGTTCTCTGCATAATATGCTCCCTCTGTCGGCTCTTACGACACCCATGGGATGATATGGGGTGGTGACATTCCGTATTCTTAATCCGTAACCACACGGAGCGCTTAATTATACTAGTAAGTAAAAAGTACAGATGTTAATAACTAACAATTTAACAAAACCACTCTCAACATAACACGAACTAACCTAGATACGAAATACTTATAAACCGCGATGTTTCACTTTAATATTGAGATATAAACCAGTGTCGGGGCTAGATGTTAAATATGGCGCTTAGATTATGAAGCAATAGTCTGCGGCTGGATGTCGCCCGCTGCTTGCAGATTAAACAAATATTACCCGCCGACGCCGATCAACACCACCTAGTAATCTAATAGACTCGACATTTGGAATATAAAAATCTTCACTTATATTTTAAATGCCTCTGTAGTTCAGGGGATGGCGTATGCGTCTGCTGATGGGTCTGACGGGTGTCGGGTTCGATTCCCGGGTCGGGTGAAAGTGTTGCTGAGTTTTTCTGAATTCTCAGTAACAGCACAAATTCTGACAATATAGGTCTCGAAGCCCTATGTTTTAACTACATTCGTGGTCCAGTGGATATTGTTGGCACGTAAAGCTGTCGGTCCCGGTTCTTGTATCAGGATAAGAATCGTTAGGCCATGTCGGAGGCCTTCGGGCGGTCTGAAAACTCCGACACCAGAGTTGGCCACATACTCACACGAAAAATAAAATAAACAAACCTCCCGTTGCGGAAGTCAGACGGCAGTCGCTCTGTAGATCGGTGAAATTCACTCAATACTGGACAAACTCGTATTCCTGACTACAAGGCAAAAGTCTTGCAACGCTTATGCGATCATATTGAATGTCAGCTGAATAATATTTTATATTTTTTTCTGATTTAACTATTATTTAAGAATTTTCTAAACTTTCTATAATTGTCTCACTGAGTTAGACCTCGATACACTGAACAAATTTACACAAGCACAAATGCACGTTGACAATTTGTTTAATTTTATAATATGAGTTACCTTTATCAATTAAATAGTTATGGACATAGGCTACTGAATTAGGTAGCAAGTATAAATCTGTAATACCGTATTTTGTTACTTGTGCAATTGGTTAATTTAATTGGACATTGTTAACAGATACATATTTCAATTTATATACCTACTTGTACAAGTAAATTCAATTGAAGTATGTATCTGTGTGTTAAAGTTTTTTTTAAGTTTATATATTTTTGTCTGACTATTATATTATTTTTGTAGATATTATTTTTGTAGACTGCCTCGTTGGTCTCGCGGCATAAATGTGCGCGTGGGATTGGGAGGTCACGGGTTCGATTCCCGTGTCGGGCAAAGTGTTATTGGGATTTCCCGTTAGGAAATTCTCAGTAACAGCATGGAGTCTGGTAATGTGCCCGGTACGGCAATAGGCTCGCCCCCTATTACTTGGGACCTAAAAATTCATAGCGAAATGTAGGTGTAATATTACACCTCTGCCTACTCCTTCGGGGATAGGTACAGGCGTGAGTCTATAAAAAAATTTACAAAAATGGCTGTCTGTTTGCACTTGGTGATTTGCAAAATAGCTGGACCGACTATGACATTTTATTACCAGGTAGCTATATCTATATATATCTATCTATATATACATACAGGATGTAAAAAGACCCTTAACGAAAACGGAAATCACATGTTGTACCAATCAGTAAGAACATTTTTTACTTCGGCACCATACTGGGAAATTACTGGTTCAGGAGATATTGAGCCTCAAAGTAAGTATGGAATTTTCTAATAAGGTACAAAGTCGATGCATTTACCGCGCCAATATTTTCTTTAGATGCCCTATAACCCATAGATAAGTAGGTATTTCGAGCATTGCACGCGCGCACTTTTAATTGCGCTTTAAAAAGGTAAAACTTAAAAAATCTAATTCGTTTCCCAGGTATTATTTTGGTTAGTATGACTTGGCATGAAGTCCACAACGAGTAGACTTCGGCTTGGAGATGGGTCTTGTGACACCCTGTATACCTAATAAGACAGTAAAAAAATTATTCTTGTACATTGAATATGTTAAAAAAAGAAACTCAGGGAGGCTAGAAAACAGTAATAGAGCAAGAATCTAAAAAAAAATATTGTCTAATCTAATCTCCGACGTTACCGGACGGATTTGAATGAAACTTTTTTTCTTATATTTTTACTTTTTTGTTGTATTGCTATTAGGTCTGGGCAACATATAGGCCATGATTGAATTTGGTAATTGGAACACCTGATGCAAAACAACCCAGCGAAACTATAAGATATAAAAAAATGCGGTTTAGCAAAAAACATTACGCCTGATAGGCATTTTTTGATGAAAATGCCTATCAGGCGTAATTTCTTTTTTTTTAATTTATTTTTTTAAATTTGAAGATCTCGAACATCTGAAGTGGTACTCCAAAAACCCAGCTTCACTATAACATAAATACAGACTTGACGTCTTTGCAAAAGTTGTTCAGTCTGATAAACATTTTCAAGCAAGCATTTTCTGTTGGCTTATAAAAATCGAAGATCTGAAACTTCTGAAGAGGAACTATAAGAGTCTATCTGCACTATAACATGTATATGTATACTACTGCTAAGCCGTCAAGTCTGTATAGACTTGACGGCTTAGCAGTAGATGTCCAGTATGACGAGGATTTTTAGTTGAGAGATCAATATTTATAATACTTCGATCAATTAAAGACCCGAGGAAAGACATAAGATAGTTTTATCGCGATAATCGATATCCACGCGGGCAGAGCCGCGGGCGACAGCTAGTACTTATATAAGGGGTAAATTATACAAAAAAACGGAACCCTATTACTAAGCCTCCGCTGTCTGTCCGTCTGTCACCAGGCTGTATCTCATAAACCATGATAGCTAGAAAGCTGAAATCTTCACAAATTATATATTTCGGTTGCCGCTATAACAACAAATAATAAATAAAAAAAATGAAAATATTAAGTAGGGTCCCATACAAAAAACGTGTTTTTTTTCGTACTTTTTGCTCAAAATTACTAACTGTAACAGGTAGACGGCTTAAATTTTCACAGAATATGTAGTTGTATATTACCTTTACAAACGTAATATTTAAGCAACTTGTTACTCGATCTTAATAAACAGGTAGAAACTTAAAAAGTATTTAAGTATACATACATCGAACGTGATTTTCTTTTAAAGATGATGGTACGGAACCCTTCATGCGCGAGTCCAACTCGCACTTGCCCAATATTTTCTCAAAATAACCCTATAATTTTGCTCGATTCGGGAATCGAACCGCAGGTTTCATGCACTGCCATTACCTTTTTCAAATTCCACATAAATATAGTCGCTGGTGTAAGCTAGTTATTTAATAAATTATAAGTTAAAATAAATACGTGACCAAACATTTTGCACCGTCTATTTCATATGTAACTCTGTAGTATCTGGAAGCTTTTGGCGCGTAATACCGAGCAATATCAATACTGGAGCCGAACCTGAGAAATGAGCGCCGAACTCCCTCCCCACACCCTGTTCGCCCTCCACCATCTGCCGATATTATTGTAAACTTACACCAATAGTTACTAACCTCCGTAATCTAGAACATTTGTAATTATACTGCGGTTTGATGGACAGTTTAGAACGGTTTCAGACTAGCGTTTCATTGACTTCGGTTTTGGAAGCGCATGTAGGCACGTACAGGCTTGCTCGGTTTTCTCATGACAAACAAAATAATGGGCGTAATTGAACCTGAAGGGAAACGCTAGTGGGCAGAATGGGCTATTCTATCCTTTAGAAGATTTGCCGAAGTAATTTTTGAAAATGGTTGCTTCATTTTCGGCAAATCTGGACATTGCACAACAGTGTCGCTTGCAGATCGAAGGATGTTTACCCCAGACATTTTGTAAAAATTCGCGAACAGTGCCCACGAAGTAAGGTCATGCTTCGCATCATAAAGCATCCGCATTCCGCTAAGGTAACAGAAGCTTTCAAAGTCACCAGCTCTTCATTTGAAGGCTTCAAGTGTAGAGCTGGTGACACTCTGACGCTTCTGCCGTACAACCCAGAACGCGCATCTTGCGCCTTCTAGTAGTTTTCAAAAATTAAACACAAACTTAGAACTACAATTTTTGCAAACAATGGATCGGTGGTGAATGCGTTCCATGAACCCATAGAAGAGATTTACCTTTTGCAATGGTTTCAGCGTATTCAAAAATGAAGTAATTTAGAGGGCATATACTTTGAAAGATATGGTCTTATTTATCAGAATCCAGAAACTTTCAGTATACCCTATGTGTTGAATATTTTCAACCCTAAATCTTTCCTCTTCGTTTTATTGTGCATGCTCTGTTCAGAGTCTAATTATATAGTTTTAGTGTGAAAGAATGACAATCCAACAAACAAACACCCTTTCACATTTATATTATTAGAGTGGAGTCATATTCTGTCGACAAAGAAAATGCTTCATTTTAGAAGCTGCGCTAAATGGTTTGGTTTGTTCGTTCAGAGAGGAGGGGTAGACAAAAATCTCATTTCCTGTGCAAGATTGAGCAAGTGATCTGATAGCCGTTCACTCTACGTTATACAGCACAGCCGTTTAGCATTTCATACTTTATATTTTCGAATTGTGTTTGAGGAGTATTTTTGGCTTCATTTACTTGTTATCCTTGCCTGCTACTAGTAGGCAAGGATAACAAGTAAATGTATGTATATACTACTAGTAGGCAAGGATCAGAGGTATCAGGCAAAATGGGAGGTTTTTAAAGAGAGGTACAACGTTTTTGAAGAGGTTTTAGATTGTGGATCTTGTATAGATCTTTGTGGCCGTTGATTGATTAAATACATACTTTACAAAAGTTCAATCAACGGGCACCAAGTACACCTAGACTCGAAACAACTATGTAATTGTGGATCACGCATTTTGATGTCTTGTGTGGGATCGAATCCAAAGGACTCGCCGTAACGCTGAACGGCAAGACACTCGCTTAAACCACTATGCCATACGTGCAATAACATTAATGTTTACACTATTGTTCTTCTTTTCCACTGCTGTAATCTGGGGTCTGCTTACTAGTCCAATTGGAATTGACTGTATAAAAGCTTTTCCACAGCGCCTGTCTGACCTCCGCAACCCAAAATGATAGCGATATTTCATGGTTAAGACCACTGTCAGTTTATTCAGGGGATAAACCTACTGCCTGCCGATAATGAATGACAAAGATCTTCATGACATTCGGGCCCGACTGAACATATGCTCTCCGAGGCATGGGGCAAGCGATAATAAAGAATTCAATACGCACATAGCTCTCATGGATTCGAACCCGATACCCTTTGCGTGGTAGTCTGTTGGTATCTTCACTAGGCCTTAGTAGTACTATTGTATAATATGAACTATTATTTTCATGACTATTTTTACTCGCTAACCGTTGACAATAATATTACATCGCATACCTACCAACTTTAACCGCCGCTCAAATCTTACACCACGCGTGCAACAAAAAACTGCACGCGTGGCGTAGGATTGAGCGGCAGACTTGGCTTTTAAAATCGCTCCGAATATCGTAGGTTCGATCTATGGTGGACTGTTATGTTTGAAAAGTAATAATAAACGGTAGGTATCAAACAAATGGTGACTCATCTCATTCCATTCGAGCCATTGCTTTAAATAGACACAAGATCCATTGTTTCTTCATAATGCTTCGGTTAGTACTTACGCTATAATATTATACGTAGGTATATAGGTACTATAGGTAATTCCAATAAGGTTAAAATTTATTGTAAAAGGCACCTTTTGGTTAGACCGAGATACAGGGTTAAATCATCCTCTGTAAAACTTACTCATGATACCAGTCACGCCATCTAGTTACTAATGTAGTAAAAGTATTCCATGTTTTTGTGTAAAAGATGAGAAAATGTGTAAGATATCGGCGTATATCTGGCGTTGCGTGCTCTTACGGGACAAGTGGCCAGTAATGGTTATCTATTAGCCACAGACGCGCGCAAACGCTAGGGTTGGCAGTCACAAGTTTACCTAAGATTTCCCTAATATTTTTTGTTATTAGTTTTTGCTGCGCCCGCATGTATGTTTTGATAACATACAAACTCGGGACCTATTTTTTACCCCCTTAGAGGGGGAATGCCTTTAGCTTCTTACACCTTATAATTTCGATTGTCCGTTGTCTGTCAGTATCGAAATAGATTTTATAGGTATATATTATTATATTGTATTAGTGATTAGTTACGGCCAGCTTTACGTCTGAAATTAAAAACGCCTTTTAGTTTTGCGCATTAATTTTAGGGACTTATGAAATCAGTATTTTTAAACGTAACTTTATTTAACAACACTTTTAGATTTTAGTAAAATTATTTCATTGGCAAAGTTTAAAAAAAAATTAACAATTTGTGACGTCGTGCCTCGGCGCTTGCGAGCCCCGCTACGATGACGCACTGCAGTGGGGAGCCCTCTCCAGCTTGCCGACCATATATATACCAGCGACACACGTGGTTGGGCCCTTTTCTTCTGCTGCGAGACACACGTCAAAGCTGAGTACTCATCCGAGGACCTGTGGAGTGTCAACCTACGACCTACGCCCTGGATAATTATCTAGTCGGTTAACCTCAAGTGTCAGTTCTTTTATGTAATCAAAACCATTGTGAATCTGGAATATAACGCGAGTTTAATCTGTCCTGGTGATATTTTTTATTTATTTCCCGTAAGACAACCTAGTCATCTCTTTTTAATTGCTCGGCGAGTGATCGATCCCGGCTATCCCGTGAAAATCGATCACTCGTGTGACATTGGCGCCCAATAGAATTTTTAAATATATTTTTAAAAACGTAGGTTGGCACTTTACAGGTGAGTGAAATAATTTCTTTTTCTCTTGTATATTTTTCTCCTGTGTGTGCATATATTCTGGTGTGGTGAATTGCGTACAGGTACAGTTTCTATCTATTTTGGTTGGCCATAAGCAATTTAACTGCGTAAATAACATAACGGTGATTTAATTAACGTCGGTCTAAAATCACGTTCCACCGCGGGCAGCGTGTCGAGCCGCCAACCGGTTCTAACCGCTTAGCCGTTGAACTAACGTGCCTCGTGTTCGCGAAAAAAATATTGTGATTCAACCTTTGAGTGACCTTTAAGAAATTTTTCTTAATCCTTTACCAATCATCACACCATTGTATAATTTAGTGTATTTCAGCTTTTTTTAGCACGGTATTCGATTTTCTGGCGATATTTAATTTTTTTCTAGTACCGGCGTAAATACTTAGATTTTCTATTATTGTTTTGTAATAATGGCTTACATTATAAATTTCTCATTATTAACTAAAGCGGAATTAGAATATGAGACCACAATACGCGGCGTTTCAAAGCCTGACGATCCCCGCAAACAAATCGCTAAACTTTCAGTTAAAATTCCCTCGGAGGATATATTATCTTCACCCTTCCCACCAGAGGAGGATGTGGCTGAAGTGGAAAAGTCGTTATTAAGATCAAATAGACACTTATCTATGTTGGAAGCAAACTATACCTCCGAGCTTCAACAGAAGGTCGAAACCGTGCTTCACCATTGTTTTCATCGACTGAATAGGGTGGATACCGGCAGTCTTGATATTAAAATATTGAGTCTGTGTGGAATAAATTTAATGACTTATATGCGAAATTACAATTAATCACGGGTCGTAGTTCGCGGTCGGATTGCTCAGTGGCAGAGGGAAACACTTCCTATAATTACGACCGTAAGCTTTTCTCGGAATTAGGTAAATTCAAATTTAACGGTAAATCATGTGTAAGATCTTTTATTGAAAAAATTGATGAATTTATGACCTGTAGATCTATTCCACATGACAAGATGTTGTCTTTCGCTTTTGAAATATTTTCGGGTGACGCATTAGTTTGGTATCGTTCTGTTAAAAATAATGTAAAGACTTGGTTAGAACTTTGCGAACTTTTAAAACGAGATTTTAGTCCGCATAACTACGATTATCGACTTATGACGGAGATTTGTCAGCGCTCACAAGGCGAGAACGAATCAATAACTATTTACGTGGCAAAAATGCACGGTCTGTTTTCGCGACTTAGTTCTCCTATCGCTGATTCGGAGAAGGTAGAAATTTTACTAAATAATATTAGACCTTGTTACACTAATTGTCTGCTCACTGCAAAGGTTGTTGATGTTGATAGTCTGGTCGAAGTTTGTCGTCTTTTCGAAAATTACCAAAGTCGCAGTAAGCAATTTTCTGAACCCCCTAAAGTTTCAAAGAATACTGTAGCACCCGATCTAGCGTATAATTATCCGTTTTCTAATTTTTCTTCAAACAAAAATGTTTACAATCATAATAACTTCAATAAATATAACTCTGTCGCCGATACATCGAGATACAAGTCTGTACCACAAGTCAACGCCGTATCGAGTACTTCTAATATAAATAAAACTTTTTGCGTGCGTTGTAGATGCAATTCGCACTCATTACGTAATTGCCGTCAGCCACACTACCTAATCTGTTTTAAGTGCGGCACAAAGGGTTTCAAGGTGTCAGACTGTCCCAATTGTAAATCTAAGTCCACCCCTACAGTTTCAAAAAACTAGTTAATAAGAATTGTGGAAAATCAAATTATACAACTAATTGTAATAAAACAGAGTGGAATAATTGGTTGGACTTTTAAAAAAAATTCTTTAATAGCTATCATATTTCCTCAATCCGTAATTCTAAAGTAGAATATTTACCTTACGTTACTCTAAAATTAAACGGAATACCTACCACAGGTCTTTTAGATTCTGGATCTTGCGTTACAATTTTAGGTAATAATTTGCATAACTTATTTTTGAAAGACAATGTTTTGGATAAATCGAAACCTTTAAGGTTAATAACAGCAGGCGGCGAACGATTTGAGTCTTTGGGATCCGTGTTTCTACCCTTCGAGTTTCAGGATAAATTGATTAACTTAGAAGTTCATGTTGTACCTGGAATTCAAAATTCCCTTATCCTTGGCATGGATTTTTGGCGAAGCTTTGGCCTATTTCCTAACAAATTGGAGTCTGTTTTGATTGTGAACAAGTCTGACGCTCAAGTAATGGAGTTGCAGGCAGTTCCCCCTACACATCTTGTTTCTTATGATCATCTTACAGTCGACCAGAGAGCTACCGCTGACAACATTATTTCTAAATTTACCGATATTTCATACGAGAAGCGGGGTCTCGGTTGCACAAATATTATTTCTCATTCAATTGATACAGGTGATTGTCCCCCTATTCGGCAAAGATTTTATCGCATGTCTCCCGATAAACAAAGAATATTAATAAAGCATCTTGACGACATGCTCTCAGAGGATGTTGTTGAACGATCCGAAAGACCGTGGTCAAACCCGGTCATTTTGACACCAAAGAAGAATGGTGAACTGCGTTTCTGCTTGGACAGTCGAAAATTAAATTCCGTTACAAAAAAAGATGCTTATAGCTTGCCTTATATTTCGGAAATTTTAGATAATCTGAGAGATGCTAAATACTTGTCTAGTTTAGACCTGTCTAAATCTTTTTGGCAAACATTAATTAAAGAAGAGGACCGTTGCAAAACAGCCTTTTATATTCCCACGCGTGGCACATTTCAATTCAAAAGAATGCCTTTCAGTCTTACGAATGCGCCAGCTACTCAACAACGATTAGTTGATATTTTATTTTATGGCCCAGAATTTGAAAATAAGGTTTTCTGTTTTATCGATGACATAATCTGTATCACGTCCAGCTTCAGCGAGCATATTACTCTTTTATTACGCATTCTTGATAAACTAAAAAGCGCTAATTTAACAATTAATCTCGAAAAATGTCAATTTTTTAGAGATAAACTAAAATATTTAGGCTATGTTGTCGACTCTAGTGGATTGCATCCCGATCCGGATAAAGTAAATTCAATGAAAAATTATCCCACTCCTTCTAATAGAAAAGAAGTACGTCGATTTTTAGGCGCAGCCTCGTGGTACAGGCGTTTTATACCGAATTTTAGCTCTATTGCTGCACCCTTAAATAAGTTAACATCTCAAAGTAAAAACGCACCTCCATTCTGCTGGACGACAGAGGCTAATGAGGCGTTTAATAACCTAAAGAATTGTTTGATTTCCTCCTCGGTGTTGGCTTGTCCTGACTACTCGCAACCGTTTGAAATACACTCAGATGCTAGCGATTTTGGTCTTGGCGCGATCCTCTGTCAAAGGTTAAATGGTGAGGAAAGAGTCATAGCGTACTATAGCAAATCACTCAGTAAGCAAGAAAAAAATTACAGTGCCACAGAGCGCGAGGCCCTGGCTGTTCTATCTGCTATAGAACACTGGCGTTGTTATGTTGAAAATGGTAAAAAGTTTATTGTTTACACTGATCACGCTGCTTTGAAATGGTTCTTGACCTTAAATAACCCTACTGGCCGGTTAGCCAGATGGGGAGTTCGCTTATCTTCCTATAATTTCGAAATACGTCATCGTCGGGGTTCCGATAACGTTTTACCTGATTTTCTGTCTCGCTCTTTACCCGTTTCTGCTATTGCTAATGATATAAATATAGATATTAATTCTAATCAGAATTGACCAGTTTCTACTAATGATCCTTGGTATTTAAATATCTATAAAGGCTGTTTAAGTTCTCCGACTTCCTTTGTTAACTATCAAGTAATAAACAATAAATTGTATTGTTTTAAAAAAACATTAAACCCTCTCACTAGAGAATTTCAATGGAAAGAGGTTATTCCGTCTGACCAAAGAATTGACATTCTAAGGGAGAATCATTCTTCGCCCACTGCTGGACATCTGGGTATCTTTAAGACATACAAACGTCTTGCACTTAATTACTTTTGGCCTGGTATGTACTCCGATGTTGTCAAGTTCGTCAGTTCATGTGAACCTTGTATCACCCATAAACACCAAAACCACCCAAATTTAGGTCTAATGGGAAAACCCAAATCATGTCAAAAGCCCTTTCAGACGATTAGTATTGATTTGATTGGTCCATTGCCCCCCAGCAGAAAACAAAACACTTTTATATTTGTGGTCAGTTGTTGTTTCTCTAAATATTGTTTGCTTTTCCCCATTAAACGGGCAACTGCAGAAGTGATAACAAAAATTCTCGAGGAAAATGTATTTTTGGTGCATGGAATTCCATCTACTATTGTTTTGGATAACGGTAAACAATTTATTAGCGCAACCTTTAAAAGTATGTTGTCAAAATATAAAATTCCAAATTTGCATTTTACACCGTTGTATACTCCCCACGTTAACTCAGTTGAACGTTACAACAAAACCATTATTACAGCTATTTCAACTTTCATAGAATCTGATCATCGAATCTGGGACACTTTAATCACTAAGGTTCAGTTCGCCCTTAACCCCTCCCGCGCGGGACGTAAAAAATAAAAAATGGCCGGTAGTGCAGGCTGCTTTACCTCTTGATCGAGCAACAGCTGACCGGCGTCATTATTTTACCTATATCTCAGTTAGTTTTCAACGTATCACAAAAATAATGACGGTTTTTGCATCCTTGAAATATGCTTAGAAAACTTATTATAGATATATGATGTATAATTACCTTTTCTCTGCAGTTCGTTGAAATAAAACTCGAAAACATGAAAAAATCCTCTTCAATAAAACTTTTAACACACACTATCTCACACATATTTAGCATTTTAGCAATTATTCACATCACTTTATATACCTTACTTAATGAGTTATTGAATTTAATCAACAGTTAATATCAACTTCACTTATATTTTTATAAATCAACAAAAGTTTAAACACATCATCGGAATACGATACGGCCGCCATAATCGCGCGCGAAACTGTGCCGACTTAGATACACTTTCGTAAATATCAAAACCATAAGTTTATTATTTTATTATTATTTACTCATTAGTTTGTGATAAATAAGAAAGGTTATGAGTAATAGAACCGACTTTTAACTACCTAATCTTACGAAACTGAAATGCGGACGGGTGTATTTACAACTTGCCGCCATTTTTGGTAATGATATTTTGAAAATCGTTTTTCGTTATAATTTAAGCAATGATGATATCTTAACTATATTTTATAGCAAACAAGATTAGTTTCCAAGTATAATAACATATAATACATATAGTGAAATTACGAGATTGCGACGCTACACGTTTTTCAATGCAGAGCTGTCGCCACTCTAACGCGCGCGAAATCGAACTTGTGGCAAACAATTTTCAGTCGTTATTATTGCAAAAAAAGTCTATAAAAATGACAACCAATTACAATGCAGAATTAAAAAGACTATTCATACTTTGCAATAGTGGAACATAATCTTATTGGTGGAATTATTTTAACGTCATTTCAAGTAGTGAAACATGGCGCTGTCGTTGCGGGACATACGTGTTTCCCGCAAGCGCTGGACGGAACAAATTTTCCTGGGACATACGTATGTCCCGCCTGCGTTCCAGAGGTTAACTGCGCAGTTAGTGAGGTTACTGGTTATTCTCCTAATTTCCTTGTTTTTGGTAGGGAGGTCATAACATGTGGTTCTCAGTATATTGACAAGGAATTTAATTCCAATATGGTGCTTGAACCACGGGACGGCTATGCCGAAACTTTAGGCTACTTATCCTCTATTTTCGAGAAGGTACATTCAGCTCTGTTGTCGGCCCACCAACGAAATTGTTCATCTTATAATCTTCGCCGTAAACCGGCAGAATTCAATGTCGGTGATATAGTTTGGCGCAGAACGTTTCTACTTAGTGACAAGGATAAATACTTTAGCAAGAAATTGGCACCTAAATTTATTAAATGTAAGATTGCCTCAAAAAAGTCACCCCTAGTATACAAACTTAACGACATGGCCGGTAAACCTTTAGGAGAATGGCACATCAAAGATTTAAAGTTGATTAATTACAAAGAATAATAAAAGCATAAAAACAACAATGTAAGACGCATATCTATACTAAGTTATAATTACCTACATAATCATTTGCGAAGGCCAACAATGGTTCTTATGTTTTCGAGTCGAAGCCCACAAGATAATGTATTGTGTTGTGTTAATGATTTATGTAAACATGCTAACATAAAATGAATAAATGTTTCAGTTATAAATGGTAATAAAGTTTATTACATGTAATATTGTTACAAAGAATCTGTTGTTTATCTAACTATCAGTTATGGCTCAGTGGTTAAAAGGTCGTTGTAGGATCGGTCTGGTGTTCGATTCTCGCATGTGTATTTTCTATAAATGCATATTGATTGGCGTGTTGTTTTTCGCCGTGCCTTGTTCTGAAGTTCTGTTGTTATTCTTAATTCTGTATAAATTCCATAATCAAATTGTTATTATAGGTACTTTATAAACATTCAGAGTAATTAACCGTGCGCCGCGAGCTCGGAACAGTCGAATAGTACCTACCATTAAGATCGTACCTACCTAGTTGTCGTTATGACGCACGCGCGTTCACTCAGCGACGCGCCGATAAATAAATGCCTAACTAATGATTCACCATTGTTTACATTCAAAAGGTGTTTACTGGTCGTGTTGTAGTTATTAATTAGAGCAAAATATTTATTAAATTCTTTCCTTTGACATTGAGCGGTCCGGTCGTGTCTGCGGCTTATATTATTTTTGTTCATCGTTACGAAAAATCTGTTGTTACACCTAACTATATTCAAAAAGTTTACTTATCTAGTGGCAAAGGCCGAACCCAAGATTTTTAAGTCGTAGGGCTAGATCAAGTTCTTATATCTACGAATCATTATTACCTAATAATTACCCTAAGCGCTTCTCCATAGATTGTTATCTTTGCTATTGGGCCATTACACTGGCCTTGGCATTTACATGTAGGTATGTGTGATGAATTATGAATGATAAATGTTTATGTTCAAGTTCAGACTGCCGTTGTACGCGTGAAGAATGCAAGCGTGGGTCATTATTATTTAGGTATACTAATTAGCGTATAGGGTTGTCACTTGTTCAAGGTACTCATGCCCTTGTTTTCTCTAATTCCAGGGAGTATCTTCAGGGCTGCTACGCCCGTTGGGCTAGGGAATGTTCCTTAGGGAAAATCCCGGCCTAACGGGGGGGGTGTGTGACGTCGTGCCTCGGTGCTTGCGAGCCCCGCTACGATGACGCACTGCAGTGGGGAGCCCTCTCCCGCTTGCCGACCATATATATACCAGCGACACACTGGTTGGGCCCTTTTCTTCTACTGCGAGACACACGTCAAAGCTGAGTACTCATCCGAGGACCTGTGGAGTGTCAACCTACGACCTACGCCCTGGATAATTATCTAGTCGGTTAACCTCAAGTGTCAGTTCTTTTATGTAATCAAAACCATTGTGAATCTGGAATATAACGCGAGTTTAATCTGTCCTGGTGATATTTTTTATTTATTTCCCGTAAGACAACCTAGTCATCTCTTTTTAATTGCTCGGCGAGTGATCGATCCCGGCTATCCCGTGAAAATCGATCACTCGTGCGACAAATTTAATCTACGGTCTCATGACAGCCCTACGTCGCGTCGTCCCATCCATTATAGTGATTTCCGACACTCAAGCCTGACGCAGCACAGCCACTTACTACGAGATCAAAGAAACTGTTCCCCTTGACTCCTGTACCGCTAAAAGGCAGGTAAACGACTATTTATTCTCAAATATTTCCATTGATGTTTGCCAAGGATTGCAAGGTCTTTGCTAGTTAAAGGAGGAATTCAGTACAGAAGGCCAATTCTCGTAATGAGTGGTTCGAAATTCAGTTTCGATCTATTCTTGGTGTCATACTTATGACATAAATGGTATTCACATGAATTGTCTCACCATTCTCTTGTAGTGGTATTCTCGTAAATAAACTTATACCTGAATGATACCGCGACTAGATCTAAAATTCAACAAAGTGTGAGACTATGTGACTTTCTATCTGTGGAAACTTTTAAATGGCCATATTGTATGTATTTTTCTTCTTATTGTATATGTTAGCTGTAAGTTTTCCTAATAATACAAAAAAAAAATGTCTCAAAGTTTCATCGATATGTATTGTGTCAAATTAGATTATATTAACATTAAGTGTAGCAAAATATCAATTGGTAGTCAATTGAAAATCAATTCTCAATTCGTTCAAAATACAGTTCCGATGTCTGATAAAATACGAGAATCGGTCTTGAGAGGTGTTTTAGAGCAATTTTTTATTCTGTTAAGTATGATAACAAACTGCATCATGATTTGTGGACTGGTTTGGCCTCTGTCCAGCAGTGGACTGTGAAAGGCTGTATGAAGATGGTTTAATATAATTAAATACGTCTTAGAAATAGTAATGGATGAAATGAAATGAAATGAAATACTTCTTTATGAAATAAAATAAAATATATTAGAAATAGTAATGGATATCTATACTAATACCTGATTGACTAATACTTGACATAACATGACATAAATGTGATAGACAATCTGTATATACTAATATATTAATCATATCAACCACCTCGCAGGACTAGATAGGAAAGGTCATGAACATAACATTTGGAGAACTCTCAGACATGCAAGTATCCACACGATAATTTCCTTAACCGTTTAGCAAGGGAGAATTCTTTCATTGTAAAAAATTCAAATAGGTCTGAACCCAAAACCCTCTGTGTCAGTCTGTTGGTCTCCACAGTAGATATAGGTTGTAGTAGAGCCTCGCTGATTTGCTCATAAATGTGCGCGTGGGATTGGGTTCGATTCCCGGGTCGGGAACCCAATAACACTTTTATTGGGTTTTTCCATTAGGAAATTCTCAGTAGCAGCTCGGAGTCTAGTAATGTGCCCGGTACGGCAATAGGCTCGCCCCCTATTACGTGGGATCTAAAAATTCATGGCGAAATGAGGGTGTTATATCACACCTCTGCCTACCCCTTCGGGGATACAGGCGTGAGTCTTTAAATAAATAAATTTTTCAAATTCCTTCTCCCTTATCTCGCTCCTTTTCCCTCTCCAAACTTGCGCATTTGGGCGGCACACTTGTGTCCATGGCGGCGACATCAGGCGTTCCGTATGCTAGTTTGCCGCATTATCCAAAAATAAATAAAAATAACTAGGCTATTCCTGCCTGAAGCTTTAATAGCCTATACACAAATACTGCCAATTTTCCATATAACTCCGCAGTTAATCTTAAAATAAACAATTGTATTAGGAATGGGGTGAGATAATAGCCACCGAAAACAAAATCCTTGTTTAAAAGTCAATAGTAATTACATAAATTTTCACGGATTATCGGCTTTCCTATTTAGTATATTTCGGTGGATATCAACAGTGGCTGAAAGCTTTCTATTGTTTTCCAAATTGTAAGCTAATTATTTGGCAATAAGCTATTTGAGTATACGTATAAATGTGATAATAGACATAAGCCCGGTTAGGTATGGACCATAAAAGTCCTACCTGATATATATAAATGGTTTTTTAAGTATGGATGCATGTTTGTAAATGTTTCATACAAGAACTAGACGGATTTAGATGAAAGTTAGCAGTAGGCACCAATGCAAGCCGCAGTAAACGATGACGCAGGACTCGAGTATTATACTAGAGGACTACCTTCACGTACCCACAACATGTTTATAGGTCGTCGAACGGGTATCAGGATCGTCTTTATTAATTTGAGTATTTTTATTTGTGTGATAGTTTTATTAGTTTAAATAATCAGGGAATGACGATAGTCGAAATGTGCCCGATGACCAATAATAGGTACACACTGTATAATAATATAATCCTACTCCTACTAATATTATAAATGTGAAAGTTTGTGAAGATGGATGGATGGATGGATGGATGGATGGATGTTTGTTACTCTTTCACGCAAAAACTACTGAACGGATTTGGATGAAACTTTACAGTAATATAGTTTATACATCAGAATAACACATAGGCTACAATTTATAAAAAAAATGTATAATGTTGCCATACTATAAGGAAAAGTATCAACTAAGTCGGCGAAAATCCTGTATTATCTTTATTTGTTTGCTTGGGTCAAATTTAGTAATTGGAGTTTTACCCCCTTCCTGATGATTGATCTGATATTTGGTATACACTCATATTGTCATCGAGATAAAAAGATAATATTTAAATGATTGTAAATCCAAGATGGCCACCGATACAAAATGGCGAATCACATATTACTTCACAACAACCTCAATATGGGTATCAAATGAAAGGGTTTGATTGGTAGAATGGAGCTCACTATGAAAAATCTAAGATGGCCGCTGACACAAAATGGCGTCTTATTTATTTTCCACAAATACCTCGATATGGGTATCAAATGAAAGGGCTTGATTCGTAGAATAGAGCTCACTATGAAAAATCCAAGATGGCTGTATGTCGCAGCAAAATGGCTGATTACATATTTTGAATATTTTCCACAAATAACTCAATATGGGTAACAAATGAAAGGGTTTGATTGGTAGAATGAAGCTCACTATGAAAAATCCAAGATGGCCGCTGCCACAAAATGGCGAATTACTTATTTTCCACAAATACCTCAATATGGGTATCAAATGAAAGGGCTTGATTTGTAGAATAGAGCTCACTATGAAAAATCTGAGATGGCCGCCGCCACAAAAAGGTGAATTACTTATTTTCCACAAATACCTCAATATGGGTATCAAATGAAAGAGCTTGATTCGTAGAATAGAGCTCACTATGAAAAATCCAAGATGGCTGTCGCCGCAAAATGGCGAATTACATTTTTCCACAAATAACTCAATATGGGTATCGAATGAAAGGGCTTGATTGGTAGAATAAGGCTCACTATGAAAAATCCAAGATGGCTGCCGCCACAAAAGATACCTCAATATGGGTATCTAATGAAAGGGTTTGATTGGTAGAATGGAGTTCACTATGAAAAATCTAAGATGGCCGCCGCCACGAAAAGGTGAATTACT
This sequence comes from Euclidia mi, assembly GCA_944739405.2. Taxonomy (NCBI): domain Eukaryota; kingdom Metazoa; phylum Arthropoda; class Insecta; order Lepidoptera; family Erebidae; genus Euclidia; species Euclidia mi. The sequence continues at coordinate 45,963,178 of OX123195.2, forward strand.
TATTTTCCACAAATACCTCAATATGGGTATCAAATGAAAGAGCTTGATTCGTAGAATAGAGCTCACTATGAAAAATCCAAGATGGCTGTCGCCGCAAAATGGCGGATTACATTTTTTCCACAAATAACTCAATATGGGTATCGAATGAAAGGGTTTGATAGGTAGAATGGAGCTCACTATGGAAAATCCAAGATGGCCGCTGCCACAAAATGGCGGATTATTTATTTTCCAATAATACCTCAATTTGGGTATCAAATGAAAGGGCTTCATTCGTAGAATAGAGCTCACTATGAAAAATCCAAGATGGCTGTCGCCGCAAAATGGCGTATTACATATGTTCCACAAATAACTCAATATGGGTATCGAATGAAAGGACTTGATTGGTAGAATAGGGCTCACTATATAAAATCCAAGATGGCTGCCGCCACAAACTGGCGGATTACATATTTCCACATATACCTCAATATGGTATCTAATGAAAGGGTTTGATTGGTAGAATGGAGCTCACTATGAAAAATCCAAGATGGCCGCCACCACAAAAAGGTGAATTACTTATTTTCCACAAATACCTCAATACGGGTATTTAATTAAAGGGCTTGATTCGTAGAATAGAGCTCACTATGAAAAATCGAAGATGGCTGTCGCCGCAAAATGGCGTATTACATTTTTCCACAAATAACTCAATATGGGTATCGAATGAAAGGGCATGATTGGTAGAATAGGGTTCACTATGAAAAATCTAAGATGGCTGTCGCCATAAAATGGCGGATGACATATTTTCCACAAATACCCCAATATGGGTATCAAATGAAAGGGCTTGATTGGCAGAATAGGGCTTACGATATAATTGACCAAAGCGCAGCGTTATTAAAAGCGCGAGAGTATGAGTTGGTGCGCTGAAGCGCAGTGGGGAGGAGGGGCGGTCTGATTTTGTACTTTTTGGTAATGCTTTCAGTTTTTATTTTTGCTACAATTCTATTCAGTAGGTATATAAGCTCTTCAATAACTTTAATAATATACACTACATACTAATCTTTACCTGAAGTTTGACGACTATAAAAACAAAAGTAATTTTAAGTACTTATTATCTGTTTATAATATATGTATGCTACACGGCTAATGTGCAGATCCGTTTGTTATGAAATTTGATATGGATAGTCTGAAACCTGGGGAAGTACAAAGGCTACTCTTTATTAAAATTTCATGCGGGCGAAGCCGCGGGCGAAAGCTAGTATCTTATATATTTTAATTATAACAATATTGTTACAGTTGAATAATTCGACGTTTACGTCTCTATCGCGTGCGAAGTGGACCCAGTCATTATAGTCTAAGATCCGTAGAAGAGCGTCCTTCAGACCTTCACCGATCTGATAATTGGATGAAAAGTATTTCATATCAAATTTTGCATGTTAAAAAATATATCGCGAATGGGTTGTTAAAAAGACACCCGGTCCAGGCTAAAAAAAAATTACCGCTTTTCCTGACAGGTTTTTCGTAGGCAACCCAATTTCATCTTATTTGCAGTGAAGTAGCGGTCATCTTAATATGATATTTGCCTTTTAAAGAATTTGATAAATATAGCTAGTATCAACTTAACAGTCGAAGTGTTTATACCTGACAACCCTACAAATACGCCAGGAAAAATTTATAACCCAATGTTTACCGTAACCTTTAGGGTTTATACATTCGATAAACTTACTAAACTTATTAATTAAACGCGTAAATGCAATGTTAAATGAAAAGCCAAATTTTTTTTTCTACTGTCCCTAGTCTGAACAGGGTTTTTTTACCAACCCATTCGCGATATATTTTTTTAACATTCAAAATTTCATATAAAATAGTTTTCATCCAATTATCAGATCGGTGAAGGTCGCACTTCTACGGATCTCTTACTATTACTTATTTTACCTCACAAGAGAAAACTTAATGTATATTAAAAGATTTAAAAGAGTCAGTTAATTGTTAGTAAAATTATTGCTTGTTAAACGATGAAGGTGAACTTAAAAGTCCAGCCTTCAAGCGAGCATTTTGAGCGCAGCATTCTCGGATATAAAGGGGTCGATCGAGTGCAAAATGCCTATTTGCGATCACTGACATGCATTGCTGATACGGAAGACTTCTAACCTAAAGTGTGATTGGGCGGATCACGTCATCCGGATGCATCCTAGCCGATGGGCAAAGATCGTCACACAATGGGTGTCGCAAGACGGACAGCGAAACAGAGGCAGACCCAAAAAACGACGGCCTGACGATCTAGGCAACTTTGACAGAAACTAGTACAACTTGGCAGAAGATAGAAATTCCAAGAAATGTAGTCTCAGCCATGACTGCCAACCAATTTCAAAGCAGATTAGAATAATGGGTAATTAATGATTACGTTACGCATTAACAGGATACAGATATTTAACAGAATTTCTGTAAGAAAACGATATTATACGAGGGAGCACAACTGTTCAATAACCTGCCAAATACTATTAAAGAGTGCGATAATATACGCGCATACAAAATGAAACTTTTATATTATGTTAAGAAAATTTGATATTTATATTTATTACTCAGTCCAGGCCCAGAGGAAGAAATGTTGTAATTTTAGTAACTCTGTATCTCATTATAAGTGAACTTTATGTTTTTATGAGAAATAAAGTCTTTAAACCCAAGTACAAAACTGCTTGACAAATTTTCTGTTATAAAAATCTTGCGTTACTGAATGACTGACAGACAACGCAGAGCCAAAACTATTGGGCGCGAGAAGCAGTAATTTGGCATTTATGTTTTTCAGGACTGTATTGCACCGAAGCGATTTCCTGAAATTCCCACAATTTGTGGTATCCTCTAAAATTAGAAATAAAAATAATAATAAAGCTATTCTATTTAATGTACACATGGATTTTCAAAGTCCAGTGGCCAGTTTTAATTAAAAGTTTGATTATACATTCGCTATGGACTCTCATTCCAGCAATAAAAGATGGCCAATCTAAGAAATCACGGTGATTTGTTCTCTGTTTGAATAATTAGACCAAAATCTATATTCAGAAAACTGACATATTATCGTGTCAATGGCAGCTGCACAATAATAAACAGTTTGAGCCTAGTGCTTGGCTACGCGAAAAGGATTTTCTAATAGCTGTCGAGAAATTTAATCAGAGGTAGTCAGAGGGTGAGAGCACTGTGGATTGGCACTAAGCGTAAAAAGCCTTCGTATGTTCCTGAAACACAGCATTTGTATTGGGTTAGGATGTGCCATTTGAGTATCTTCTATGACAATGCAATACTATATGTACAATCGTTTTAGTATGATTGAGTCGGATTGTGGCCATCAGAACTCTTATGGTAAACAAATAAACCCATCAAATTTGTTCTTGATTAAGTCGCACTGACATGGAGTTTGCTGCTGTATAATTTTAAGTGTCTAATGCTGGAGTAGGAAAGATGCCATGGTATTATATTTTTTATCATTAAGGCGCTGTGTACAGTACACTGAGTTCAGCTGTTGCTGTCACTGTCGGATTGTATACATAAGAAATAGAAGCGCGATGACGACGGGACGTTCAGAACGAGTTATTTATCATTAAATACATTAATCCTTACAAATATCTTATTCCAATCTATAAATAAAAACAACCGTTCTCTTTATTATTATATATTACATCACTGTTATTAATATTATCAAGATTTGTTTATAAATAATACAGTTACAATTGCTACAATTTCAATTTTAATGGTTATTTTATGGTTTTTTTATCGAGCAAATTTACCGAAAACGTGTTTTGAACACAATGGTCCCCCCATAAATATGATCAAGATTAACATATATTTTTTTAGCTGCTCTAAAATGTATACATTTGGCTAAAAAAACTGTTTTGTGAAGCCTATTTTGACTAGGTACAGCGCCTTAACTTTGCGAACCTATTCAGCCGACAAATTATTTACACCCATTCATATAAAGTGAAACAAGGTAGTATCAAAAACGCCACTTGTATATACTGCGTAACATTCATCTTCCGTAACTTCCGGCGAAAAGGCGTGCGCACGATGCGTGTCGATTGACCGGAAATAGTAGCCTTGTATTTACAACTTCCGCTCGGAGGGATGGCGGGAACCAATTAATAACTTTTATCGCCGCCTGCGCCGACACCAAGCTCAATTAGTACGACCATAAAAATCTTCACGGCTGATTGGGAACGAAACCTTTACGTCTTGATAAATATCCAACTTTATTTCGGGTACCGAGCTTATCCCGGCATTTATGTGCTGAAACTTAGTAATGTGGGGTCTTATATTGCTGCTTATTGCAAAAGTTAATCCTAGAGCTCTGGGTCAAATTCATTCGTTAGAAACACGTTCTATGCATGAAGGCGATGTTTCAAAAATCAATGGAGGCTAGGCCACTACTTTGTACAGTAGATTATAAAATAGGAAATCGTATTTATAACAACTTACGACTAGCCCATAAAAGTTATTTAGTATAGCCTATTAAGAAAGATTATAAAAAAAATATTATTTATTTATAGACTCACGCCTGTATCTCCGAAGGGGTTGGCATCGGTGTAATATTACACTCACATTTCGCCATAAATTTTTAGATCCCACATAAACATCACCAGACTCCGGGCTGCTACTTAGAATTCGGAAAAACCTAGTAACACTTTTGCCTGACCCGGGAATCGAACTCGCGGACCTCCGATTAGCAGTCGCATACGCTATACGCCTATACGCTATCCACTGGACCACGGTCCAGTGGATAGCGTATAGGCGTATAGGCAGTCCATTATACAAATTTGTAGACATTTTGTTTAAACTGGACCGTGGTCCAGTAGATAGCGTATAGGCGTATAGGCAGTCCATTTGTAATTTGTACTTCAAATTGCAAGACAAGTAAAATTCAATAGATTTTTGTGGTATGTCACAAAAATAAAAAATAAAATAACATGAAGTCTAACATGGATGTGGGCGTTCCAAATGCAGTCCTGCTGCGTGACTCCACTCATCCTGAGCAGCAAATTATTTGTTCCACAGTACAATCACCAATGCAGTACATTCGGCCGGAGGTGGGAATTTCTCAGTATGGAGTAAACAATTCCCCCTAAAAACTTCGCTTTACCTGCCAGCAGATGCTCTGACCAGCCTCGGTAACAGTAGATACTTTATTTGAATAGGTACTAAGCGTGAGAACTTTAATAGCGGGATTTAGGATAATTCATTCGATGTTCGCTAGAGGTCGCTGGTGTAAGAAAAGGTTGCCTTCACCATTTGACGATAGATGGCTTTACTTGTACATTGCTACTGCTGCAATTTATATACATACATATCAGAGATAGGCTTGTCCTAATGTGAGTCACAATAACATTGTCATTCAATGGGATAGTATTATTATCTACTATCAATAGAAATATTGTTTTGTTACGTTTAATACTTTTCTATTCATTTTCCCTATATTGTTGTTTTCAGCTTTTGCCTTTTATGCTTGAGGAATGCGTGTAAGATGCAGTAATTGAATGAGAAAGCCGGAGGCATCGGCGGAGGCTTCACAAATCTATTTACAAGCTCTTTGTATTGACTATCGCGGCAACATCGAGCTACGAACAGAAGGACTCCCTATTTTATATAGATATTTTAACGTAGAGTACCATACCACAATTACATATTATGAAAGTTTGTGTAGCTGGGTGTATGTTTGCTACCCGTCACGCAAAAACAACTGATCGTATTTTGATGCAACTTTGCTGTATTATAGCTTTAAATCAAAAGAGGAAAAAGACTATATCACGATAATTTACACCATTGATGGTATTGCAGAAACTTGTGTTACGTCGACCGACACCACCGTGGTTTTGTTGGGTAGTCGGCTGGACTTATGTAAGCCTCTCCTTACACGCTTTACAGTAGCACAGTGAGACATTAGGAGAAATTGTCCTACAATACCACGCGTGCCGGAAGGGTCGGTACAGGATCTGATGTCGAATTTTTCGTCCCTTCCCAATGAATCTATTTGCATCGCGTTTTTCTTAAGTCGAATCTTACAGTACCCACGGCATGAAATTGAGTGGTGTTATATTGTAGGTATTCTTAATCCTTCACAGCATAGTAGTAGGGCGCTAATATAACATTTTCTAAGATAATTTTAAATTTATATAGATATACGAACTATGTCAAATATGTACTTATCTTGAATCTCCAAATCCATGGATAGATCGAATATTGAAACCGGCCGTAAATCAAGGCAGTTTACCTAAACCTCTTCGAATATGAAAACTAAAATGTTCCTACATCTTGGTGTACGCGCCCGGGGGCCTTGGTAATGACATCACTCGCGATAGGCACTCTCCTCACGTCGGAGGATTTTTATCTAAAACGCCGTGTATCGATACTAACTTATACGAACGCTTTGTGGGCTGTTGTTATGTAGATTGCGCATGGAATAAGTCCTTACTTACTCTAGTAGTAAACACGAATGTTTGTGAGTAGGTATGGATGTATGTTTGGTACTCTTTTACGCATGAGCTAGGTACTTGTTTTGATGAAAGCATGCAGTAATATAACTTACTAGAGGACGCCAGCAGCTACGCTTGCATTATTTTTTAATTTACCCGTTTTGTCCGATCCCGTGGGAATTTCGGGAAATTCCTTCTTAGTGCACCCTTACGGTCCCCACGGAACATACATGCCAAATTTCAGCTTCCTGCGCCCAATAGTTACGTCTGTAGCGTGTCTGTCAGTCAGTCAGTAACGCAAGGATTTTATATATTAAGATAAGTACATCAAGAATACAACATAGACTGCCTTTATACCATGTTTACGCAGATTCTATTAAAGATATAAAATCGTTTACCCAGAAGTTCGGGAAAAAATCTAGAAAACGAAAGTTTGGAACATATATCTACGTATTTCATTAAGCAAGCACCCACTAAGAAAGGATTTTAGGATATAAGGCATATGGATAGAAATGTGGTACATCAGTGAAAATACTATGTATTTATATGTATAGTATTATATTGAATTGGTGACAAGACCACATTATCATTAGAAACAATCTTTATGATTACTTTTAATATTCTTACTCGTCTCTGATATTACATTGCTATTAACTATGTAAGATGAAACGATTTGCACACTTATCATAATTGAAAGTATTGTTCATTTTTATTGAAATAAAAGTAATGTGTATGGTTATTGTCACAATTTATTTTAACTTTATAATAATGTAACTAAATTCGGTCCCATCTGGTTAGATTAGAAAGCGACACCGAGTTGCAAGCCGGAAAGTTTGGATGCAACCGGGATATCCCTAATAAAAGGTGATGAATAAATACACTAATAAATTACGTTTAAACAAAATGTCTAGAATTGAATTTTCTCAGTCAACATACCTACGTTTTAATGTACTTTTATTTATGTTTGTAAATGTTATTATTTCGATTTTATTTCTCAATTGTAACCGGCAATTTTATTATAGCTACATTTTACGATTACGATAAAAATGAATTTTACTTATAGGTACTCATATGTATGTTGTACACATGATTGGTTCTCTGCGTTGTATGAGAGTTTAACCTTATTCGAAAGTTATTGATACCACCTCGCTGCAATAAATAAAGAGGTTGTTGAGATGCTTAAGAGGCTACCTCGAAGGTCAAAAAATCGTGCAGAGGTCATCGCCAAGTGTTAGCTATGAAGGTGAATGTCGCACGGTTTTTGACATGGCATGCCATCACGAAACTGTCTGAAATGTTATTTCGTCAATAACTCAAGTAATAATCGTTTTAGAAAAAAAAAATTAAATATCCCAAAAAATATTTAGAGAAAGCATGTTTTTCAAATTAAAATTCTATCGAGCGAAAATCTTTCAATCGTGCATCTGTCCTAGCAGTCCCTAGATAAAGAGCTGATAAATAATATAAAAAAATCACTTTGTTGGTGTGTCTCACTGCTTCAAAATCTGTAATCAAAAAGGGCATACATTTTCGAGGTAGCGCCTTAACTGTGACTGTAAATATAATTAAACACGAGGTTGTAAATACATCTTCATTTTAGCGTTGCCCCAGTTACAACACGAGGTTCGCTCTATGACATGGGGATCACAGTCGTTCCCTATGAAAATCGCTACCGTATGGCAGCCGTTAATACCTCTGAATAATCTGACACAAGGCTACACCAAGGAATATTGCTACCCCTTTGGGTTACGAAGGTCAGACAGGCGGTTGCTTGGTGAAGAAGCTAATATCCAGTCAAGTCTGGTCAGACTACGATGTAGAACCTGATTTGCAACTGGAATAACGCTAGGAGGATAACTTTGACTTTGAGGATGACCGATAACTGTATTTAACTTATCTTTAACTTAGGTACTTTCGTAAGTATGTACAGTCGAAAAACTTCCCGGTCGATCACCTTAAGGGCGAGAATCGCTCAGCAAGAAATCGTCGATTCCACTGCTACTTTACACACACATTGACACTTGTATACAAAACCAGTTTCTAGTGTGCCTCGATTCTAGAGCAAGCCAAGGGATTTTTTTCAAACTGTACCAGTGCTGACTTGTTTGATTGTACATCTAAATCAAATGAGCATAATTAGAATTAATTTCCGACATCTGTCATTGAGATTTAGCATATTATTTCAGTTCTTAGATAATGCATTTTTATGACATGTGACGGAGGACTGCGATGGAAAAGACCGGCTCAAGACTATAACTTACCAATATTGTTATACCAGATATAAAGTACTCCACATGGCTCTGGGTGGCGTATTAATTACTGTCCGAGTTGACGATGTACTGTCACCGTTTCCAAAACTAGTACTTATAGTGTCATATATGACGTGTGTGAATACGTAAGTAATGCTCTATCTAGTGGTGCTGATAGATTAAAGCATTCGCTTGTAACAGAACATGTAGTATTCACTGTTTTATGGTCTAACTGAACAACGAACAGAGCTAAACATCGCTACGAATATTTTTAAAATCTTTGTAGCGAACAATCTAATCAGTAATAATCTCGCAAAAGCAAAACTGTCTATTCACTATAATGCTCGCTAACACAATGCTCATTACAGGTGAATTATCAAATGTATCAGCACCATAATTGAAATATCAACAATAATAAGTTATTTATTTAAACATTTTACAGCAGAACCTGGTCTCAAGAGTCCCAAGATTTATAACGTTGCCAAGAGCAGATGAGCAACTGTTGTCTTTAAAATAATGTAAATAAAGCTGGATAAATGAAGACATTTTATATTTGATCATGCATTTCTTTGAGCCTACCTGTGTTAGCTTATTTACCAGCTTCATCTGTTATATAATTCCTTGCGTTACTCACTGACTGACAGACACGCTACAGCCGAAACTAGGTGACGCAAGTGGGTGAAATTTGGCATGTATGTTCCTTAAGGATTGTAGGAGCGCACTAAACAAGGATTTTTGGCAATTCCTTCCATAACGGCGTAAAATATGCTGTCAGTGTTTGTATTAAACTTTTTATACCTTCAACGGATTTACTTCAAACTTCGTATTTTGGTTCCTCAAATGATGTGAGTGAACACTGAGAAAATCATTTTGGACATTCTCACCCTAAGGGGATAAAAAGAGGAGGCAAAATTTGTATGAAGCCATTTGAATACTTCACGGGATTAACTTCATACTTTCTATATTGGATCCTCAAATGACGTTAACCAACCCAAAGACATTTATATTGAACATGCTTTCCCTAAGAGAGTAAAAAAGGGAGTCAAAGTTTTTGTGAAACCCTTTATTTTTCAAGGGAATCACTTCAATCTGTATATATTAAATCCTTGCGTTACTGATTGACTGACAGACACGCTACAGCCGAAACTACTGAGCGCATGTATGTTCCTTCAGGAGGGTAGGGGAGTTTGTTCAAGACATTTCATCGAAGCGAAATTTACGCGTGCGAAGCAGCGGGCAAAAGCTAGTCCCTCATATAAATACTGTTCACAGCATCGTCATCGGGTAGGTATCTAACAGGAATTTGATTAAATTCGTTTGTGCAAGTATTAAGACAGATTTACTTTTCCTGAGACTTCAGGAATGTCAACGCTCGTTCTCTTCAAAAGTGCCGATATTGATTACACCGATGATTCACATTCAGTAGTTCTAAAAAAGAAATCATCAGGTATTGACTGCAAAGTGTTTATGCTCTAGTATGCATACTAGTACTAAACTAAATTCATGGTCGCAGTTTTTTGGCTTATTTCACTTTTACACCTGCGCGATATCACCTGGGTGAAGAAAATAGACGTCTTGATATCCTCGTTTCTCCTGGAGATAAAAGTCCTCAAGACGAACAAAAAGTTGCGTTTATTTGTGTAGCATAAGTCGAATTATTTAACCTAGAAGATTATTACCTTAGTAATATAATCCTAAGGCGAAATAAGGACACCAGAAGTCAACTTAGTTCACCCAGTTGAACAAAGTGGAATAAACCAATTTCTTGTGTTACTATACGAGCAGCGACAGCCTAGTGGAGATACCAACAGATTACCATGCAGAGGGTATCGGGTTCAACCTACGGCGCGCACCAATGACTTTTCGGAGTTAAGTACGTACCTATTGAATGGTTAATTATCGCTTGTCTTGCCGAGCACATTAAGCCGTCGGTCCCGGCTGTCATGGAGATCTTTGGCAGTCATTGTATGGAGTCAGTACCTTCTAATTAAACTGACACTAGTCTAAACCATGGAATATCGCTATCTCTTCGGGTTGTTGAGGTCAGACAGGCAGTCACTCTGTGGAAAAGCTAATATTCAGCCAAATCCGGTTAGACTAGTAAGCAGACCCCAGTTTGAAACTGGGATAACGCAAAGAGGATAACTATACGAACAGTCAAAAACTACCATATCTGAAGCTCATCAATCCTTAAGGCTCGGGCATCGCCATTCAACTCACGTAAACGTTACTACGTACCTACTATGTGTTGCCGAGACCAACTTTTCTAATTAACTTGGCCGAAGTTTTTTCGTTAGCCCCACAGTTGTGGCTTTGTAAAACTCGTGGAGTCGTGCTGTTATCTCAAGTAACTAGTTATTAGTAAGTATTTCCTTATCAAGGGGATCTTGTTGTTTAAAGAACGTTTACTCAGTTGCAAATTTTTTTGAATCTAGCTGTTACCAGCTTCCGAAATTTTAGAAGAAGCACGTTTGACTAAATGCTCTTCTTTAAAAACCACCTTTTTTTTCATTCCACGTCATTATTGCTTCGATCATTGCATCCGTCCGCTGCTAGGAATAGGTGGAGTATGACTTATCCTTCTCATTGTGAGGAAGGTTAGACCATAGCATAATACGCTGGCAACCACGGGTTTGCAGACTTTTATCAGATTCTACCCTATTTCTCCTCTTTGCTCAAATCTGGGTATTTTTTTAATTACTGTCCAATACTTTGTAACTGCTAAGTGGGTTTTCCACTTTGGGCAAAACTTAGTGTGATAAAATCCAAAGTCTGGATAGAATATTATTGAATGATTCTACTGTGAATTTCTAGAGGCAAACTATATTAGGTAATATTTAATTTTATAAAGAGGATGATTTAAAATATACCAACCTCTGCGTAGTGGAGAGAGCTATGCTTGCTGTTTCCCTGCGAGATCGAATCAGAAATGAGGAGATCCGCAGTAGAACCAAAATCGCCGACATAGCTCTCCGGATAGCCAAGCTGAAGTGGCAGTGGGCAAGGCACATAGCTCGAAGGACCGATGGCCGTTGGAACAGAAAGGTTCTGGAGTGGCGACCACGTACCGGACGACGCAGCAGAGGTAGGCCCCCCGCAAGGTGGACCGACGATCTCTTCAAGATCGCGGGAGGCGGTTGGATGCGGGCGGCTCAAGACCGGTCTGTGTGGAAAACCTTAGGGGAGGCCTATGTCCAGCAGTGGACGTCGTTTGGCTGATATGATGATGATGAACCTCTGCGTATCTGAAAGCCCAGCCCTGAACTTTTCGGCATAAGTATTCAAAACTAGAAATAAGACGAATATTTCTATCATTTGGCATTAAAATAATATCCGACACTTTGTGAGGTTTACACGGTGACACGGGTTCAAAGGGTCCAACGTGTAAAAAGTTAAAATAGGAATTGCTATGGGATACTGTGACGTCGTGCCTCCGCGCTTGCGAGCCCCACTACGATGACGCACTGGAGTGGGGACCCAAACCCGCTTGCCGACGACATATATACCGGCGACACACGTGGTTGGCTTGGCTTTTTCTTCGGCTGGGACACGTGAAAGCTGAGTATCCATCCGTGGACCTGTGGAGTGTTAACTTACGACCTACGCCCTGGATAACTATCTAGCCGGTTAACCCCTAGTGTCGGTTCTTTTATTAATCAAAATTGTGAATCTGGAATATAACGCGAGTTTAATCTGTCCTGGTGATATTTTTATTTATTTCCCGTAAGACAACCTAAGCATCTCTTTTTATTGCTCGGCGAGTGATCGATCCCGGCTATCCCGTGAAAATCGATCACCCGTGCGACATTGGCGCCCAACGTGGGGCTAGATCAAGTTCTTATATCTACAAACCATTATTACCTAATAATTACATTATTACCTAATAGTCTGTTTTGATTGTGAACAAGTCCGACGCTCAAGTAATGGAGTTGCAGGCAGTTCCCCCTACACATCTTGTTTCCTATGATCATCTTACAGTCGACCAGAGAGCTACCGCTGACAACATTATTTCTAAATTTACCGATATTTCATACGAGAAGCGGGGTCTCGGTTGCACAAATATTATTTCTCATTCAATTGATACAGGTGATTGTCCCCCTATTCGGCAAAGATTTTATCGCATGTCTCCCGATAAACAAAGAATATTAATAAAGCATCTTGACGACATGCTCTCAGAGGATGTTGTTGAACGATCAGAAAGCCCGTGGTCAAATCCGGTCATTTTGACACCAAAGAAGAATGGTGAACTGCGTTTCTGTTTGGACAGTCGAAAATTAAATTCCGTTACAAAAAAAGATGCTTATAGCTTGCCTTATATTTCGGAAATTTTAGATAATCTGAGAGATGCTAAATACTTGTCTAGTTTAGACCTGTCTAAATCTTTTTGGCAAACATTAATTAAAGAAGAGGACCGTTGCAAAACAGCCTTTTATATTCCCACGCGTGGCACATTTCAATTCAAAAGAATGCCTTTCGGTCTTACGAATGCACCAGCTACTCAACAACGATTAGTTGATATTTTATTTTATGGCCCAGAATTTGAAAATAAGGTTTTCTGTTTTATCGATGACATAATCTGTATCACGTCCAGCTTCAGCGAGCATATTACTCTTTTATTACGCATTCTTGATAAACTAAAAAGCGCTAATTTAACAATTAATCTCGAAAAATGTCAATTTTTTAGAGATAAACTAAAATATTTAGGCTATGTTGTCGACTCTAGTGGATTGCATCCCGATCCGGATAAAGTTAATTCAATGAAAAATTATCCCACTCCTTCTAATAGAAAAGAAGTACGTCGATTTTTAGGCGCAGCCTCGTGGTACAGGCGTTTTATACCGAATTTTAGCTCTATTGCTGCACCCTTAAATAAGTTAACATCTCAAAGTAAAAACGCACCTCCATTCTGCTGGACGACAGAGGCTAATGAGGCGTTTAATAACCTAAAGAATTGTTTGATTTCCTCCTCGGTGTTGGCTTGTCCTGACTACTCGCAACCGTTTGAAATACACTCAGATGCTAGCGATTTTGGTCTTGGCGCGATCCTCTGTCAAAGGTTAAATGGTGAGGAAAGAGTCATAGCGTACTATAGCAAATCACTCAGTAAGCAAGAAAAAAATTACAGTGCCACTGAGCGAGAGGCCCTGGCTGTTCTATCTGCTATAGAACACTGGCGTTGTTATGTTGAAAATGGTAAAAAGTTTATTGTTTACACTGATCACGCTGCTTTGAAATGGTTCTTGACCTTGAATAACCCTACTGGCCGGTTAGCCAGATGGGGAGTTCGCTTATCTTCCTATAATTTCGAAATACGTCATCGTCGGGGTTCCGATAACGTTTTACCTGATTTTCTGTCTCGCTCTTTACCCGTTTCTGCTATTGCTAATGATATAAATATAGATATTAATCCTAATCAGAATTTACCAGTTTCTACTAATGATCCTTGGTATTTAAATATCTATAAAGGCTGTTTAAGTTCTCCGACTTCCTTTGTTAACTATCAAGTAATAAACAATAAATTGTATTGTTTTAAAAAAACATTAAACCCTCTCACTAGAGAATTTCAATGGAAAGAGGTTATTCCGTCTGACCAAAGAACTGACATTCTAAGGGAGAATCATTCTTCGCCCACTGCTGGACATCTGGGTATCTTTAAGACATACAAACGTCTTGCACTTAATTACTTTTGGCCTGGTATGTACTCCGATGTTGTCAAGTTCGTCAGTTCATGTGAACCTTGTATCACCCATAAACACCAAAACCACCCAAATTTAGGTCTAATGGGAAAACCCAAATCATGTCAAAAGCCCTTTCAGACGATTAGTATTGATTTGATTGGTCCATTGCCCCCCAGCAGAAAACAAAACACTTTTATATTTGTGGTCAGTTGTTGTTTCTCTAAATATTGTTTGCTTTTCCCCATTAAACGGGCAACTGCAGAAGTGATAACAAAAATTCTCGAGGAAAATGTATTTTTGGTGCATGGAATTCCATCTACTATTGTTTTGGATAACGGTAAACAATTTATTAGCGCAACCTTTAAAAGTATGTTGTCAAAATATAAAATTCCAAATTTGCATTTTACACCGTTGTATACTCCCCACGTTAACTCAGTTGAACGCTACAACAAAACCATTATTACAGCTATTTCAACTTTCATAGAATCTGATCATCGAATCTGGGACACTTTAATCACTAAGGTTCAGTTCGCCCTTAACTGCGCAGTTAGTGAGGTTACTGGTTATTCTCCTAATTTCCTTGTTTTTGGTAGGGAGGTCATAACATGTGGTTCTCAGTATATTGACAAGGAATTTAATTCCAATATGGTGCTCGAACCACGGGACGGCTATGCCGAAACTTTAGGCTGCTTATCCTCTATTTTCGAGAAGGTACATTCAGCTCTGTTGTCGGCCCACCAACGAAATTGTTCATCTTATAATCTTCGCCGTAAACCGGCAGAATTCAATGTCGGTGATATAGTTTGGCGCAGAACGTTTCTACTTAGTGACAAGGATAAATACTTTAGCAAGAAATTGGCGCCTAAATTTATTAAATGTAAGATTGCCTCAAAAAAGTCACCTCTAGTATACAAACTTAACGACATGGCCGGTAAACCTTTAGGAGAATGGCACATCAAAGATCTAAAGTTGATTAATTACAAAGAATAATAAAAGCATAAACACAACAATGTAAGACGCATATCTACACTAAGTTATAATTACCTACATAATCATTTGTGAAGGCCAACAATGGTTCTTATGTTTTCGAGTCGAAGCCCACAAGATAATGTATTGTGTTGTGTTAATGATTTATGTAAACAGGCTAACATAAAATGAATAAATGTTTCAGTTATAAATGGTAACAAAGTTTATTACATGTAATATTGTTACAAAGAATCTGTTGTTTATCTAACTATCAGTTATGGCTCAATGGTTAAAAAGTCGTTGTAGGATCGGTCTAGTGTTCGATTCTCGCATGTGTATTTTCTATAAATGCATATTGATTGGCGTGTTGTTTTTCGCTGTGCCTTGTTCTGAAGTTCTGTTGTTATTCTTAATTCTGTATAAATTCCATAATCAATTGTTATTATAGGTACTTTATAAACATTCAGAGTAATTAACCGTGCGTCGCGAGCTCGGAATAGTCGAATCGTACCTACCTAGTTGTCGTCATGACGCACGCGCGTTCACTCAGCGACGCGCCGATAAATAAATGCCTAACTAATGATTCACCATTGTTTACATTCAAAAGGTGTTTACTGGTCGTGTTGTAGTATTAATTAGAGCAAAATATTTATTAAATTCTTTCCTTTGACATTGAGCGGTCCGGTCGTGTCTGAGGCTTATATTACTTTTGTTCATCGTTACGAAAAATTTGTTGTTACACCTAACTATATTCAAAAAATTTACTTATCTAGTGGCAAAGGCCGAACCCAAGATTTTTAAGTCGTAGGGCTAGATCAAGTTCTTATATCTACAAACCATTATTACCTAATAATTACCCTAAGCGCTTCTCCATAGATTGTTATCTTTGCTATTGGGCCATTACACTGGCCTTGGCATTTACTTGTAGGTATGTGTGATGAATTATGAATGATAAATGTTTATGTTCAAGTTCAGACTGCCGTTGTACGCGTGAAGAATGCAAGCGTGGGTCATTATTATTTAGGTATACTAATTAGCGTATAGGGTTGTCACTTGTTCAAGGTACTCATGCCCCTGTTTTCTCTAATTCCAGGGAGTATCTTCAGGGCTGCTACGCCCGTTGGGCTAGGGAATTTTCCTTAGGGAAAATCCCGGCCTAACGGGGGGGGTGTGTGACGTCGTGCCTCCGCGCTTGCGAGCCCCACTACGATGACGCACTGGAGTGGGGACCCAAACCCGCTTGCCGACGACATATATACCGGCGACACACGTGGTTGGCTTGGCTTTTTCTTCGGCTGGGACACGTGAAAGCTGAGTATCCATCCGTGGACCTGTGGAGTGTTAACTTACGACCTACGCCCTGGATAACTATCTAGCCGGTTAACCCCTAGTGTCGGTTCTTTTATTAATCAAAATTGTGAATCTGGAATATAACGCGAGTTTAATCTGTCCTGGTGATATTTTTATTTATTTCCCGTAAGACAACCTAAGCATCTCTTTTTATTGCTCGGCGAGTGATCGATCCCGGCTATCCCGTGAAAATCGATCACCCGTGCGACAATACATACCGAGGAGCCGCCACAGATGCACTATTTATAATAATAGGTCTACAGATAGAATTATATACTGACTTCTTATATGCTACTAAAATAATACATTTTAGTAGCATATAAGAAGTCAGTTATATACCTCGTGTCAGTGTTAATTATCGAATACCTCCGAAACCGCTTGACCAATTTTTATGAAAAAAATGATAGGTCTGTGAACGTGAAATTTGGACAGTCCGTTTTATGACATAGACAATAGCTAAGGAAGGATTTTTTAATATGCCACGGTGGATAAGTATGGGAGCAGCCAACAGCCCATTCACGTCCCGAGCACAGTCCTGATAGTTTGGATAGACTTTACAAACATACATAGACTCGCGTCTGTTTCCCGAAGGGGACGCAGAGACTACGGAACGTCATTTGCAACGATCCTGACATATCCCTCTTGCTTCACTCACTCTCATCAAATTTCTCATGCATGTTTTTTTTCATTTCTTCGGATAGAGTTGAACTAGATGTTTCTTAAATCTTCCTGAGTTCGTGAAAACAGTAAAACCTTTTAAAACCAAAGAAACCGATGGAGAACAAATAGTGGTGGAACCAGGACTTTGTACTGGAGGGTTGTGAACCTGTGGAGGGATAGAGTGGTGGTGTTCCTCCAACTAGAGGTAGGATCTTCTGACCAGACTAGGTGATCGTGCCTCGTGGACTGTCAGTCCGACGGAACTACTCGAGAACTTCACTACATAGTATAAAACAAAGTCTATCTTCTATCTGTCTGTCCCTATGTATACTTAAATATCTAAAACTACGCAACGGATTTTGAAGGATTCAAGAGGAAGGTTTATATAATACATGCCTAATAAGCATTGCACCCGTGCGAAGCCGGGGCGGGTCGCTAGTGATAAATATAACTTGTAAAAACTGCTTCTGTGATTCAGAATTTTTGTTGAGTCGTGTCCGTTAGATGACGCCGTGTTGATTGTCTTCGCAATAGTTCGCTACATGCCTTCTACAAACCTAAAAAATTAAGTACTTATCAAGGGAAACACTACAACGTCATTTGTCTATGTAGGAAGACGTCATTTTGGAGAGGACTTGCCCTCCCCTCCTGAAACCAGAGATTCAATTAATAAATAAAAAATATTAATACAACAACTTTATTTCAATATATTTCCACACATCTATAATATCATTACAATCATTCATTTTCCAACAATAAGGCTTTCATTTTAACATTCATCGTAATATTACAAAGAAGGCTGTCCTACAAGAGGGACAAAGTGATGTGAGGCGACGTTTTTCGTTGTCCCTCACGTAGGTCACTGGGTACTTATCTGTGTAGTTAAGATCATGGCACACTGTACCGGCACCGTAACGGCACAGCTGCAACACGACGCGGTCTCGAAGTCCGCCATTGGATTTTTATTGAAATATGATATAGGTACGATGGCAATTTGATGGTCAAATTTAAATTACCAGTTTTCACTGGGTGTGAGCAATGCCGTTTCGATGCCTGCATAATATACCAAATACAGCTTCACCCACCTCATATTGTGTCGATCGGTTCTACACACTGTTTGACCCACCATTAGTTCAACAACGATCTAGAAAATATAATTCTAAGGAAGAAGTATTATAATATATCATTACTCGTATTTACCTCTAGACATATTTCCCAAAAGAAAAAATATTGAACATGTGACAAAGATTTTCATAAACGGTAGCTAAGAACTATCTAGATCAAGCCGGATAAAAAATAACTAGATCAAAATTGGTTCATTCGTTTGCGAGCTACGATACCACAAACAAACCAAACTTATAAGACACTTCAGTTGCCTGAGTGTGAACAAGTAAACAAGGCAGTTAACGTAATATAAAAACGTAATATTACATTGTCATACAACATGTAATTTAGATAACATATCATCTATTTTATATACCTAGGGTATATGAAATAGATTAGCAAGAGAAAATACTAGAATACGTATTACCAAACAATTTACAATAACAAACCTCGGATGCTTGCGAAAAAATATTTGATCGAGTCAGAAAGTAACTACGACGATGAAGTTGATGAGGCTATACAGAAGATTTAAGTACAGCAAAATAATACAATTCAAAATCAAATAGCAATTCGTTCAAAATACAAAAGGTTTCTGTCAAAAAACGACATCGGCCTTCATATAATAAGAACCAATACAAAGAAGACAACGGTGATAGTAATTAATCATTTAACAAAAATATATTGATCGTTTCATGTGATATTCAAATCCTAACATAGCACCGTACTTAGTGTAGCGACATACCTGTTGGGAGTACGGCGCCAATGCTTCAGCGACCGAACTATCGGTTGGCATGACACACGCGTATTTTGTTTTCCATGTCCAACTGGCGACACCGGTCTCGCCAAATCCACACGTTTTTGTATTACTAAGGAATTCTACGAGCCCGTGTTCAATTCGCGTTAACTGAGCACGCCTTTGTGATCAAGTGGCGCAGGGGAAGATTTGACAAAATAGTGTGCAGTTGAACTGAACACTTTTTTGACTGTCCGAATTTTTCAATAAAAAAACACTAGGTTGACGAAGCCCTGCTTCGCAGGGCTCCTATATTTGGATTAAGGGTCACAAGAGAACCTAACATAACCTACTTACTTGAGTTAGCAATGAGAAGCGCGTTAATCCAACTTCGGGCGCTTGCGCCTGCTTCGGCCCGCACAATTTATCCCGAACACACGAACATTTACGAACGCACTAAATCAGCACGAAATTGTTTCGAACAGACCAGTTATAAAACGGTGTTCAATTCAATTGCACACTACTTTGTAAAACTTCTTTTAACGTTGCTAGATCGCAAAAACGTGCTCAGTTGACGCGAGTTGAGCACGAGTTGCTTGAATTCCGTAGTAATACAAAAGTGTGTGGATTTGGCGAGACCGATGTCGCCAGTTGAACACGGAAAGGGAAATACGCATGACACACGCGTCGAACTATCGTCGCGTAAAATAGTCGCTCGCGAAAGATAAGGTGAGGCGGCGCCACGTCAAACACGACGGTTTTGGCAGGTATGCTTAAGGTCACTTAGACAACTCCGCTCCCACGCAACAGCAGCTTAGCAGACAGCTCGCTGTGTGCTAAATATTGCCAATTACGAGCGTTTTCAACCGAACGTTCGGCGCCGAACGTATCGCAGATGTGTCGATACACTTATATTCCTTTAAATATTTGAGATAACCAACAGTAGTACAAGAAAAGGTAATATTTAATAAAATAGTTACATATAAATAGGTTCTTAATATAACTACTATTTAAAATGTGGTAATTTTTCCAAAAGCACTATCTACATATGACTGACCTGCTGCTCTAGTTGTTCGTAACCATTGAATTATTACCTACAGAAAGTCAGTATTCAAACAACGCGAGCTCAGAAGTTAAGCCGAAAATTCGCTATGTGTGCGGAACTGTGCTGTGTTTACTTGCTGCATCACGCACACAGACGCCATTATAGAGTTGCCAGTTACAACGTCTTTCCCCTAAAAATAGGGTAAATTCATAATTTTCGCATGAATATAAGTAATTGTATATTATAATTTCTAAAGTCACACTGTCTGCTTTTTAAGTTTTTACAACTGACTAACGATGGCTAAATCAATCTTGACGAAACTGACTCAAACGTGAGCACTAACAAGTGCCGAGTGATTTCCTAGTTAAATGCTCTTTATAGTACCTACATAAAAAAGTATTTATGTATATTTGTGAGAAAAATTAACAAAAATCAACAGCGAGTACTATGTGTGCGCCGTTGCGCTATGGTGACCAAAAAAGGCGACATGTTTAAAAATTCTAATATTATAATTCGGTCGGTAACGTCATTCGTTCAACAACGAAGTTAGTTACGCGTACCTACCTACATTACAAGACAATACTAGACTTTAGATACTAGCCTTTCCATACAAAAACGGAAAAATCGAGTGCTTTGAGACAATGTCGTCTTAGCCGAGCTCGGCTAGAGCTTGACGTGACAAATTTGTCGTAACCGATTGGTATGTACCAGCCAGCGGTGTTTGAAAGGTTAAGGTTATATATGTAACTACCTAATTCCTTTTTTTATTATTACTGTCTATAGAATAAATTTTGGTAAGGAATGTGTAAATTAAACTGGGACAATTTCACACCCAACTGGCAACACTCCGCTCGTACTTATTATGATTCACTGTATTTGTATTATTAGACAATCTACGTAATAAAATTTATGTCTGACCGGTGGAATGATACTCCAGCAACCTTATAATCATTTTCTGAAGCATTGTGGCACAAAACACTGTACAATATGTCATAATTTCGATTATTTTGCGGGAGATGCTTACGCTAGCGTGCGACTCGGACCACAGACAACGCGGCCGCCGATTGGGTCAGATTCTGACCCAAATGAACGGCGCGTATTACGTGCGCGTACTTGGTTTCTGTAGGTAATAATTCAATGTTCGTAACCCTAGCTGCTAAGCAAAACCTTTATGACGAGTACATTTTTTCCTGTATCTGGGAGTCATTTATATGTATATAATATGTATGTGTTTAATAATATACAGGATGACTTGTAATTGCTCATATTCCATTCGGGATATTTACATATTTAGCTTCGTCCTCCTGCTAACGTTATCCCAGTTCCAACTTGACGTCCGCTTACTATTCTAACCGGACTTGGCTGAATATTAGCTTTTCCTCAGAGCGACTGCCTGTCTGACCTCCGCAACCCAAAGGGATAGCCATATTCCATGGTTTAGCGCGCCGTGGATTCGAACCCGATACCCACTGCATGCAGTCTGTTGGTATCTCCACTAGGCTATCGCTGCCTTTCACATATTTAGCTTACACTTGCAAAATATTTACTAACGTTTTTCAAGATGTTGAATTTAGAATACAAAATGTCACTACCCCATACCATTCCGTGGGTGTTGTTATAGACGACTAAGGAAAATACATACAGATAATATTTGTGAGACTGCCTTCGTGGTCCAGTGGATAAGCGTATGCGACTGCTGATCGGAAGAACCGGGCTCGATTCCTGGCTCGGGCAAAGTGTTATTGGGTTTTTCCATTAGGAAATTCTCAGTAGCAGCACGGAGTCTGGTAATGTGCCCGGTACGGCAATAGGCTGGCCCCCTATTACGTGGCACCTAAAAATTCATGGCGAAATGTGGGTGTAATATTAAACCTCTGCCTACCCCTTCGGGGATACAGGCGTGAGTCTATATATATAAAATATTTGTGAAGAGACGGAAAAGTCAACATCAATCCATTTACCAATCCGTCTAGCCAACGTGAAATAGTAGGCCTAACGCTCCTATAGACTCATAATGCTATAATTAAAATTAAGAGGCCCTCTCTTAATTTTCATCCAGCAGTGGCACCACTTTAAACCACGGAATATGGCTATTCCTTTGGGGAGCGGAGGTCAGACAGGCTGTCGCTCTGTGGAAAAGCTAATATTCAGTCAAACCTGCTCAGGCTAGTAAACTGACCCTGGAATGCAACTGGGATAACGCCAGGAAGAGAAGACCCATGTCCAGCAGTGGGCTGCGGAATGCGTACGATGATGACATAATAAGTATTATTTATGCAAAAGAGTAAGTCAGTTATATTCCTTGCTAAGAGTTGCGTACCTACGGCTGTTTTAACAATAGCAACACAGAAGTCACTTTACTCACTTTATGGGCACTTATTGTTCACTACAACACAATCTGATAAGGCATAGCATTTTACTGTGCATAAATATTATCGAAGTCATTACTGTGACATGAAATAAAGGCGTTGTTGTGCATTGTATGGTACATGCAACGGCGTTATTATTGTTTCCAGGGTCTTTCGTGTGAAGGTTTTTCTTTCTTCGTGGTGGAAAGATGACTACGGGCTCAACTTTCGACATACGATAGGCGACAAAGGTATATTGAGTGACTCTACTTTAGAGGCGTTCGGGGTCTACCCAATAGAAACCAAGAAGAACCGACCGCGGTGTCAGTCGATGTCCAGTAGTGGCGGTTCGCATTTTTTGTGGTAGTAAGATAGCCGCCGGCAATAGACATTGGCCATGTCCGAGCCACAGCCTAGCCGCCGCCTACCTTGACACGTAAGGTGTTAAGCCACTCAACGTGCACCTGGCGTTCACTTTGTACTTTAGAGTAAATGCCGCGCACACGCTGGACGCCCGGCTGGTATTGACGCCAAAACGTCTAGTATTAAATTGACACACGAATAATAATGCGATATACTTAGACCCGGTAGATAAATATTAGTACACTTCCATGTGTATGTCCAGCGCAAAGTCATCACATTATAGTAAAAGATAAAAAAACAACAACAAAATACAAACAAAAATAATTTAATTAAATGCAGAAACACATAAATAACGTTACAAAATGTAACATTATAAAAAAATACAAAACATAAATCTTGTATGTTGTTCTTAATAACAAGAGAAAACAAAAATAACAGAAACTATACAGAAAAAGTACCTACTCAAGTGGGCATGTGTAGAGGTTCAAAACTAAATTATATATCCATACAAATCAATCATCTCTATGCCAAGATTCTTCAGAGCACTAAGCATACTATTATTTCACAGACGTTTAAAAATATTACTAATATAATATCCACGGCCCAGGGCCCTGAATCCAGGCAATCAGACAAAATTAAATAATAAACATAACAACTATTTTATAATTTGTAAATGCTAAGAACAAAACGCTCGTGCTTATTGCACAAATATTTAATTATATAATTTTTTGGAACAAAATGTATTTGCAAGTTGGCAGAATTTAAGGCTCTAGCGTGTCCTCCGACAGTTCGTTCGGTGTGCGGCTTTCACTTTTGCACTACAGAGTAAGTGCCAAGCGCACGTCGGGCCCACGCCGGACGCACGGCTGGTATAACAGACCCACACGCCAGGCGCCCGCTCGAGAAACGCGCACGCCCAAAAGCAATAGGATCATTCGTACAATTCGCACATTTAAAATTTGCAGGACCGACGTTAGTCACAAGTGGATGCACGTTTTAGGAACTCTATCGTATCAGGCGGTGGGGAGTACTGTACGTGCACGGACTTATCATTGTGACTAACTTCAGACCGGCCAACATGATGAATGCGCAAGGTGTACATAACTATGTGGTAAGAAAAACAGGGCTTAAACTTATCGTTACTGGCAGGAGTAATTATAAATACACTAAGCAACATTGAATACAAGAGGTAAATACATCTGGATTGTACACACAAATATTGTTTATATCGTCAATGGATGACAAATATCTCATCGTGTTCATTTTCACATTTATTTTCTCTGTCTTTTCTATATCAGATATATCGCTTCTATCAGCATTTACAAGAAGGAACACTATGTCTAGCATCTATGTAATATAAGTACATGAAACACATTTTTAAAACAACTTATTTTTCATTATACTTATGTTCTACACTAAAATACAATTAACAGTAATCGGCACATTGTGTTCATTTTACATACCTATATTTTTTTTACTAAAGTTATCTTATATTATTTAAATACGTGGCATCGTAATTAGGCGAAAACATTTTTTATGTTTCCTTGTTACCTAAAGGTGTTGATACACTTGAGCAATCACCGTCTTGAAAATGTTACATTACAAAATATACCTACACCATACCGCTTTAGTGAACATTTCAATTCGACAAATTTAAAAAGGGGAAATGCTCGATGTTCTCGTTCGGGTGAATGCTCAAGTCTGTCAGCACCTTAAGACAAGTTTTCTCCTAGTTACGTTGCCAATTTTTTACAGTACGACATTGTCGCCATAACTATTAATAAATAGAATATCGGCAAATTGTTGAGATTCGTATTTAATACAAACATCCTTAAAACTCTAAATAAGTACATAAATAAAATATTAAGATTAGAAACAACAGATTCTGAGATTCTGTGTACTACATGTCTTTGGAAGTTGGATTATAAGCTAGTTTTTTTATTTGTATTCGACATAAATATGAGAGGTATGTAGTTATAGGCCATTCCCATTACGACAGACCGGGTGTTTTCTTGGTGCATCTAAAGGTCTTAGCCCACATAAACGACTCGCCTCACACCCAACCAAAAGAATATCAATCAAATAAGGCCTTTAAGTATTGCTCTTTAGGTATTCTTTACATTGGCACATAAATTAGCAGAAAGCGGGCTTTCCGCCGTCAGACGCCTCGGTAGTTGACGCCTCGGTAGTCGACGCCTCGGTGACCGCGCGTTGGAAGCAAGTGGCCTGCGCGGCGACAGCGCGATGACTGCTAGCAGCCGCCGCGCTGAATGGTGCCCGCGTTTCCTAACCGAAAGCGGTCGCCGTGGTGACTGCTGGGTGCCCACTAGCTGTCGCCGCGTGGACAGAGTCGTGTTAGTGGGCTAAGACCCTAAGCCCTCCCTCACAATGGCCTGCGTCCGGCGAGCGTTCATCGCGCGCCAGGTGTACACTCTGTACTACACAGTGATCGCCGAACGCATGTCGGGCAGACGCCTATGGGCCAGAACCGTGTGTGCCGTCTCAAAAATAGTTTTTATAATATTCGATATTGAATATTTCGTTAATGCACACGTCTAACTAAATGTCCAATGTAGCTCGGCGGTTTTTTGTGAACTATTCTTGCGCATCAGAAATTACAGGAGTTGACGAGGAACTTATTAAAAGGTTCTATGTTATTCTCCAGACTTTGGCATCCTTTATTGCTGTGAATCCAGAAAAAATTGGTGAATATACTCGCACAACCGCACAACTGTACGTAACAAAGTATATGTGGTATAATAGGCCTTCTTCAGTACATAAAATCTTAATACATGGGGAAAGTATAATTAGACATTATGCTGTTCTGCCTATTGGTAATTTATCTGAAGATGCCCAAGAATCTCGAAATAAAGATTACAAAAAATACAGATTGTATCACGCAAGAAAATTAATGTTCTAGATCAGCAACGAATCAAGACTTATTTCATGGTCTCCTATTTACATCAGATCCTTATCTATCAAGTATCAGAAAACCATCAGTGACTATTTCCAAGGAATTGTTTGCCGAAGCCATGAACCTCTTAGATATTTAAGTAGAAGTAGGTATTACATTAATTAAAATATATGTTTTTGGAATTTATTATTATATTATATTTGTTATTTAATTAAATTTTAGATTTATATATAATAAAAATATATTAAATAGTAGTAATATCATAAAACTGAAAAATTGTAATTGAATAAGCTAAACAAACTATGGTTTAATATTAAAAAAATACTTTTCTATTTTTGTTTTATTATTTTAAATATGTTTAATTCAACATTTGACAAAACATGTTTAATATTTGGATTGTATATACATTCGAGATACTACGTGCCAAATTTGAGCTATTTATTTCAATTAACATAAAAGTTACAGATTTTTGAGACGGTACGCACGGATCTGGTCCATAATGGCGCCGGGCAGACGCCGAACGCCCGCTCGAGGAAAGCACACGCCCAATGTGAGTCGACCTTAATGTGAGCAGTATCATACAAATTTAACTGCCACTGGCATTATCCGTCTGTTTTCTCAGTCCGTCTAAATGTGAGCTATGTAATACGAGTTGCACTGCCAATTGCCGTGACGGACCGAGAGAACACCTGGTCAGTCAAAGTGGGAACGAATTCTTATAGTCTATAATTTATGTTCTAGCTTAAACTACTGATGCTACACTGAGTCTAATTTGTCAGATCAGTGTAATGTTTTTTTTCAATCAATCGCTTTGAAAGATTGTATAGCTTCTGATAAAAACATTCCATTATCATACCATCTATAGCTTAGTCGTTTACACAAATCACTATACTTTTTATCGTGCGTACAGTAACATATTGTGTTATAAAAGCATCTTAACATTGTGTAATATTGTTATTCAACATCGCAACATATAACAATATTAAATGTATATTAGAATCCATTGACCTGTATAACAACTAGATTAACAAATACTGCATAGATTTGTTGCTATCCGTGGACGTAATACTGTCACATTTCCATTAAGTGTCAAATTCGTTGACACGAAAAGAAAACGATCGTAAAAGGGTATTACGCAGTGAAATATTGCAATACACGTTGAGAAGGAGTCACAAATATAATTTCACACTTAAGCAAAACTGTTTATCGCGACATTTTGTTGTAAATAACAATAAAAATCGCACAAAATCATTGAAATTCTCTATGTTGTCAATTAATTAAATTTTGCATTGCCCACTATTACGAGGTTTCGTAATGTCGACGCTCCTTGAAAATGTTATTGTTTTAAAGGAGGAGGAATAGGTTGATATGGAAAAAAATTGTATGTACCTATTACAGGAAATCAATGTATGTAGACAAGGATACTGTAACCGAAGCACGTACCGAAAGATTATTATTAATGCATGGCAGCAAAGATGACAATGTTACGATAGATGCGTGGAGTGACGAGAATGGACAGAATTAGAAGGAAGGAGTATGTTAGAGTTAATCTGAGATCTCTCTGATAATTTCGGTAGTCAAATGACAACTCTCATCACAATACATTACGAAACACCGTAAAAGTGGGCAATTCAAAATTTTATTTTGGGACTCCCGTTATTTATAGGTGATTCTTGTCTCCGTTTTATTTTTGGGTGACATCATTTTTACAACTGGCGAACACCGCATTTCTCGATTAAAGTTCAGTTGTCATCTCATCCAAATTTACGTCTTGGAACGTCGTTTTTGTATAAGTGAAAGAGATGAATATAGGTTTTTATTGGTTTCAAAGCTACGTCGGCTATCTCGGCTGGTCACCACGCTATTTTGAACGTCAATTGTAGGAGTTTGTTATTATAGTTTTTATATTACCTCGACTTTAGAATCGCTATTCAATATAACAATGTTATATGACATTAACGTTTACTAGTGCTTGGGCGCTTAAGATATAATTATAACATGTCAAATGACTTGTTATTTTAACACGTTTTATAACAATCCGTCATCATCGACAAGTTTTATAGAAATGATTTATAGCATGTCATGTTATACATATCTATACGCACCTTTAGATGTTTGCCCTAAAATTCATCCGTAGAAGCTTAAAATAACACTTAAAAAAATTAAAATTACGGAGGTTTCGACAACCCATCAGCATATTATACATTTTAATTCAAATGATTAAGAGTAGTAAAACCAATCTTACTATAAACGGGTTAATTAAATATGCAGAACGGAGTACCTATATAATTAAATGTATTAAATACATTACTTCTCTATTCAGCAGTGTAAAACTAAGGCCTCGTTCACATTGGGCATGAGCGCTCGGCGTGCACCCAGCGTGCGTTCGGCGTGCAACCGGCGTCCACTTGGCGTGCGCCCGACATTCACTTTGTACTGCATAGTGAACGCCAAGCGCCCGCTCGAGGAACGCGCATGCCCAATGTGAGGCCAGGCTAAGTATTCCCCAGTTTCACCACCTCTCAGATATCTTACAGTTAAATTCGAAATTGGAACCAAATTTTTGTGAAATTGAAACTGACCATAAGTATTCTGATTACTTGTCACTAAATCTTAAGGATAAGCAACTTTTGGTCAAATTACGAGTTCTTTTCAAACTATTGCTATAATTATTAAGTACGATAAGTCGGGCAAGATTTGCTGTACCTATTCTTATAATTATTATGAATAATATGTTTTTGGAATACAATGTCAGTAAACAGAAAATATGGCGGCTGTAGCGTGTAATTCGAGAGACAGTAGTATATAGTATCCAAGTGGACTCATAGCAATGCCGTTCGTAACAGATCGGCATAGATAAGCAACGCTTGCACAGGTCAGCACTTGGATGGGTGACCATGTGTGGCAATTACATCTGAGCGCTACCGTGCTTCAGAGGGCACGTAAAGCTGTCGGTCCCGGTTCTTGTCTAAGGATAAGGATCGTTAGGCCATGTCGGAGGCCTGCGGTCGATGGAAAATGGTAGAACAAGCGCATATCAAAAAAGCTTTTTACGAATATCATAATTTTTCTAATATGGCTATTTTATTAGGTTTTCTAATAGTCAAATTAAAATATTCATTAGGATTTTTTCACTTAATACGCGAAATTATTATTTTTTTCATAGATAGAAATACATAGAAGACAGAAGTGCCAAACTCAAGTCTTTGCGTATAAGTCAGAACCCGAAAATTGGTATCTTTTGCGGTTTACCACTGACACCATTCACATGAATAACATGGAACTTTTTGGATATTTTCTTCATTATTTCGTGATAACAAAGGGACCTTATCAAATTTGCACTCGGTTTGCATGGGAAATTACAAGATAATAATGATGTAGGTACCAATTCGATATTGTAAAATGAGTAAATAAAGGGAAGCAAAAACTATTCGAACCATCTACATCAGTGTAACTTTGTGAAGCAAATCTCATCTACGCCTATTATTTCTGCAGATTGTGAACTGTTAAAATGTCTTCCTTCAGCTGTACCAAACGAGACTCCATAATCCCCTATATCGAGGGCGGCAAGACCATGGAATCATTATCCAAAGTTTAAGTGAAAAAGCTCAATGTTTTTGAAAACAACTTGTGTTTTATAATTAGTGACATACAAAGGCACATTCTTCCTATTTTCAACAAGCGCTGGGCCCTGGCGTCTCGGAAAAAAGAAACATTTTTACAGAAGAATTGTACTTGGTTGGACTCAAGGTATTCGTAAAATTTACCGGATTCTGAACAATATTCTACGCCATCAACATCTGGCCAACGAGGAAGAGCATGCGTGGCTTATGGAGACTCCTCAGAATCTACCAAGAAGAGGAAAACACTCTTCTACTCCAAGAATATGGCTTCGAGCATATAAAAAACGCCTATGTGCAGGGACTATGGGCTTTTCGTGAGTACACAGAAGCTCATCTTGTCGAAGAATTAAGAACCGCTGACACTCAAAAGAAATTAGATATCTCAAATAAGTGGAACGACTCAGACCAGATGAAGATTCTTTCCGATACGGAAGCATTGAGTGTTTTTATAGATTTGGATCTAACAAAAGCACAATAATATGTACCTGAAAAACTTAACCAACGAGCGAAAGTGTTGTATATTCCCGCCTTACTACAAAATACAAGAAATAAAAAGATCCAGTTATCCACCATCTTCTACAATCGAAATCACGAATACTTATGCTAAAGTGATTAATATCAAAGATTGATTAGATCATACTGCTGCTAGAATTTAAAAAATCGATTCTGTTTTCCAAAAAACAACATTGAACATTGATCCTTTATTGTAAATGGGGATGTGATGGTTCATGTGGTTAAAGCCAATACAAGCAAATACTTGCAGAAGAGTCGGAAACAATTTCAGATGCCAATTTGTTCATCACTTCATTAGTCCCCAACCCCACATCAACTAATCTGAGTTGATGTGCAATCGGGATCCGTTGTTTGGCAAAATCCGGTACCTTGATCTGTTCGTTTTTGCAGACCCATTTCTATTGAGTTTTGTAAGGAAACTCCAGAAAAAACCAAGGCAGTTGTCGATGATATTCAAAAATAAATTAGGGCTGCACAAGCATCACTTATAAACAGAGATGGTGTTGTAGTAAATGTGAAGCATGAACTACTTCTAACGATGATCGATGGAAAGGTGGCTCAGGCCCTTACAGATACTCCATCTGGTTCCACATGCACAATATGTGGGGTTACTCCACGGCTAATGAATGACCTATCGAAAATAACTGCCAGACCTGAAAACGAAAACGCCTACCAATACATATTGTCCACCTTACACGCCTGGATTCGCTGCATGAAAATTATATTGTATATTTCCTACAATCTTTCGTTTAAGACTTGGTCTGCTTCAACTGAGGAAAATAACAGATTAAAAAAAGAAAAGAAAGAACTTGTTCAAAAACGTTTCAGGGAGGAGTTGGGATTAATCGTCGACAAACCTCGGCAAGTTAGCGGGAATACGAACGATGGCAATACCACACGAAGATTCTTCTATAATTGCAATTGCTCATCGGAAATAACAGGTGTAGATGAGGCATTGATTAAACGCCTATACACTATCTTGCAAGTTCTTTCTTCTAGAATGATGATCGACTCTGAAAAATTTGGGGAATATGCAATAAAAACTGCATGAATCTATGTAAGTAATTACGATTGGTATTATATGCCATCCTCCGTTCATAAAATACTCATACACGGGAAAACGTTATCAAACATTTTGCGGTGCTTCCTATTGGACAGCTATCGGAAGACGCACAAGAGTCTCGTAACAAAGACTACAGAAACATACGACTTCATCATGCCAGAAAATGTTCCCGATATGCTACAAATGAAGATGTCTTTAAAACGCTTTTATACACGTCAGATCCATATATAACAAGTTTGAGAAAACCGTACGTAAGAAATGTGATAGAACTTGAAGAAGAGGCACTAAGTCTTTTAAACGTGGCACCTGAAAGTGAACCCACATTTACTGACCCTGATCCTGAAGTGGTATAAGTTAAAAATAATATTTATATTTAGTTATTACTTATATTTGTACCAAGCTACATCATTTCCTGAAGCCAGAGTATAGAATGTACCTATTAGTAATATGATTTTAATTTAGTAAATTATTTTCATATGCATATATTTTGTTTACTTTGCTTGTTGTAATTAACCATGGTTTAATCTTTTTAGTCATTTTAAATTTGTATTCCACTTGAAATAAATTTTGTAACTATTTTTTATCGTGATTTTTCCCATTTCTTTCATTCTATGCAAAAAAACATACATAGATATATAAGAAAACACTATAAACTACACATCATTCAAATCTCCAAACCTTACTGCATATTTGAGCCAAATTTCATCACGATACGACAAAAATTCAGGTTTTTGATCCGATACCGACCTATATTTTCCATAGTGGGGCGGTCTGAAAACTCCGACACCAGAGCTCAGAGGTGGCCACACACTTACACGAAAAACAAACAAAACAGTAGTGGACTGCGACGAGCTGATGATGATGATGAAACGGAAAGTATTAATTTGTTTTTTTAGAAAATTTAAATTGACGTATTATAATGTCTCTTTTGAATTCAAGCCGTTTCTTATTGCCCTAAATAATTAAATAACGAATCAAGCAATCAAAGATATGGCACTCACTTGAAAATATCGTTGTAAAAGTATTAGGTATTTTAATTTTACACTATTAGTCAAAACACTGTGATAATTATCAATTCAAACTTTAACACAAAAAATAATACAAATTACAATCTTCAAACAGGAACGACCGACATCGTTACAAACAAATGGATAATTATCCAGATCGATTAATAAATGTCGTAGTTCTCAATTGACAAACAAAAAAAAACAATTAAACATACAACCGAAACGAAAACCTCCTTTTTTATAAGTTGGTTGAAAAAAATGCTTTAAAGCCAATTCTCGTATAAATATTCGATGAGGCTGAATTTGGCTAAAATTAAGATTATACTATGTAGTTGATTGACCTTGGCCATGTATCCCAAAGATACATGTGCTTTTTAGACTACCCTCATGGGATTCTGCTTCGATTTTTGTAGGCATCAGTGTGTCCCAACCTTTACGTCATGTAAAAATAATTTGGATACTCAATTTTTTATTCTCCGCCAAGGAAAGGATTAATAGTGAAGTATCACTGTATGCTATAGAGGAATTAAATTGCGAGAATAGGTTCTCAAGTACTCCTTAGGCCTCAAGAAAGCGCGCGGCGAACGTTCGGCGTGCGAACGGCGTTCACTTTGTACTACAGAGTGAACGCCAAGCGCACGCCGGTCACACGCCGGGCGCCCGCTCGAGGCACGCGCACGCTTATTGTGAGGGAGACCTCAATAGCAAGATCATAGTGAATGAAAATAATGCTATAATTTCTCTTTTTGATACATGACATTTTTCAGCAATGACTTCTAACCTATAGAATAATGAAATAAGTCGTCTTTACGTGGCAATATCAGTGCACAAGACAACAGACTAGAATACTTAAAATTCATAACATTCATGTGGAAGAATCTATTTATCACTATATTTTTTTCATGACATTCTGTTTTGAGTAAGTAGCTGGACCCTTTTTAACGTGTCTGGAAGATCGATAGCCCTAATTACACTGGCTCTTATAGTCCGGGTTCCACCAGTACCTAAAATTGTTATAAATCGTCGTCCTTTCCATCAACGTCTTGTCGTTAAGGGCTGCGCAGATGCCGCAAACATTTTCACGCACTGACGGGTCGTGGTACGTATAGTAAGGTTTCCAATAAAGGTACTGACTGTATTCCTGTGGTGAATGTGCCAGCCTGTCGATCGTGGCTGCTAATTGGTATAGAGTTTTCTGCCGGCCATCGATGTACGACCCGGGTGGAAGAAATCTGAAAAATAACACATTATATTAAATTAAATACAACCTAAACGATTTTAAACTTTCGCGATTAGTATACATTATACAAGGTTATTGACCCGCTAAATTACCTTGTATTAAATACAACCTAAGGACCTGGTCACGAGATCGGTCTAAGCGGCGAGCGGCGCGGCAGGGCCGATGTACATAGCGCGTTTACTCAGAGGCGGCCGCGCGCCGCATCGCAGTAAACGCGCTATGTACATCGAAACCGCTCGTCGCTGCCGCCCGCCGCTGTAGGCGGGCCTGTTCACGAGATCGGTCTAAGCGGCGAACGGTGCGGCAGGGGCAATGTGCATGGCGCGTTTATTCTCGCGGCGCGCGGCTGCAATGGAGTGACGCGCGCTATGTACTTACATCGAAAACGCTCGCCACTGCCGCCCGCCGCTGGCGGTCGTGACAGGGCCGTAATAGCGTCAACAAACTTTTCTGTTTCAATCAAATACTCTGCTACTGAATCTGTTTATATAGGTTAGGTAAGCTTGCTGCGGGCATCCTCTACTTTAAAAATATATAAGTATTTTCAAATTGGCTGACTCATCAAGACAGCACACAGCATAGTCCCAATCAGATCTCAATCACAATTCATCAAAATCACAGTTCCTTGGGTAAAAAATGC
Source organism: Euclidia mi (assembly GCA_944739405.2). Lineage (NCBI taxonomy): Eukaryota > Metazoa > Arthropoda > Insecta > Lepidoptera > Erebidae > Euclidia > Euclidia mi. The sequence continues at coordinate 45,997,105 of OX123195.2, forward strand.
ACCTACTAAGGAAAACATTTTTAAATCTCATAGATAGAAGAATCACAATCAAAACTCAAAGTTTGGAAGAAGACTAAGAGATCTAGAAAAACAAAAGCGAGTACCTACCTAGAATAATCAGCCCCTCCGTAGACGATAGGCACTAAATCATTCTCCAAAGCCGTCAATAACTTTTCTGTCACATAATCTTCAGAAAATGAGTTCTCTGAAGACATATAAAAGAAGTAGTCTCTCTTCAGCATTGATTCGCAGTCCGATCTTTTTTCTCTGGAACATACCAGGTGACCACATTTGCCGTATATATCCACAGTAAATCCATATGGATTCAAAGCATCATTTAGTTTCATTGCAAAATCTTCTCTTTTACTTCTAGTATGGCAGTGAGAGACAAACCAGGCTACTGCTTTAGTTTTATTCTCTATTCTTTCAAGGTACTCGTTGCCAACAACTTCCACATCTTCTCTCCATTGCATTCTACGTTTTGGACCCACAATTTCACCTTTATCATTCTTTATAAGTATATAAGGAAGTGGTATATCTGAATCTAGTTTATAAGTAGCGGTTAAATTAAAGAAACCGTCAAATTTAGATTGACATACTGGGTAGTTATCGGACGATTCCATATTAAAATATATGTATTTCTGATGAGGAGATCGCCAACGCGGCAATTTGAATGGTTTCAAATTTCTTCCGTTAAAAGCTATAGCATCGAATTTTGTATAATTGCCACCAAAAAAATTTCTATCTGCGGTCACATAGCAGTTTACCACGGAACAATTATTCTTAAGGAACGACCGCTGTCCGTCTTCAAGAAAACTTAATGGAGCATAATCCCTGCGCGTCCACAACAAAATATACTTAAGGTTCTTTGGAAGATACGTAGTCTTTCGATAGACATCACTATACCTAAAGTCTTGTCCGACATTTTTTATAGCTTCTTGTATTAAGCTGTCGTTGACCGGTGGGTTTTCTTTTATGGCGAGTTGCACCCATAGTAGTGAGAAAATGAGACTGGTGCAACAAACAAGTAGGAAAAACTTCGCAGACCGCATTTTCCTCAGGTATGGTGCCAAGCAGGCGGCCCAGGTTTGTATAGACATCTTGTTCGCTTCATATTTGGGCATTTGCCTATAACGTCTTGGGGACAGGTTTGGTGCATTGATGTTTATTTATACCAGGTAATCCAGCGATGAGTCTCGAATACCTGCAATTAAAGAAAATTATGTTATTAATATTATGGTATGAATACGGAGGATAAAAGTGTAGTTGTTGTTTACATATTGTGTAATTATTCACATATCTATACAGATCCATAAAGAGGCAGCAAAAGCCTAGTGGAGATACCAACAGACTGTTCAAATTTTTTAGATGTACCGGATCGCAGTGAGGCCGAAATCTCTCTTTTAACATACTATGAGTACCACACGTACACGAATCTCAACTTTAGTTTAGTACCTATGTCTCAAGACACTGTATCACGCCTGCTCACAGAAATAAAACCGAACGCGGAGGGTTATGATAGGATTAACCTTCACATGTTAATAATGACTTTACCACACACGCTTAATGCATGATGTCCGTATCGTAGAAGATTTTTGTTGTAAACGATTAAGTACATACAAGTATAAGTCATCATTAGCGTCCTAGCGTTATCCCGGTTGCATTCAAGACTTACACGCCTTGGAGCCCAAGGTCCGCTTACTGGTCTAACCAGATATGACAGAATATCAACTTTTCCACGGAGCGACTGCCGTCTGACCGCCACAACCCAAAGGGATAGCGATATTTCATGGTTTAGACCAGTATCAGTTTATTTGAGGGTACTGACTCCCCGTTACGACTGCCAAAGATCTTCATGACAGCCGAGACCGACGTCTTAACTTGCTCTTCGAGGCACGGGGCAAGCGATAATTAACAATTTAAAATTCGAAAAGTCAGTGGTGCGCGCCGTGGATTTGAACTCGGTACCCTCTGCATGGCAGTCCGTTGGTATCTCCACTAGGCTATTGCTGCCTGACATACAAGTATAAGTACAAAGCTGATAACTGTCCGTGCTACGAGAACATAGACTTTTTGTAAACACAGGGCTTCACAACCTTTGTTTCCAAACATTTGTGTTTGAAATTTTATGCGTAAGTGATACTTTTTGAACAGACGTTTTTTTTTTCAATGCTCAATTATGCTACAAAGTATTTGAATTTATATTTTATTATCTATGACTTCTTGCCGTGATAGACCGCTGGCCCATGTACAAAAATGATGGGTCATATGAACCACCAGGTGCCGTATATAAGACGATATAAGAGCATAAAATAATAAGATTCAGCACTATGCCGTCACTTGTAAGCTGTCCAACTGAGTGCTGGTGAGGATTCAAAAGTGCAGGTAGAGTGGTGGTGGATTTTGGTCATATATTTTTGTACGGCATTTTTGCCATCGATAGATCCATGAAAAATAATAAGAAAGCGTGCAGTGCCGTACAAAAATGGTGCGCCACAAAGTCGGTAATTGTTTTTTATTTTCTGACAATTTCCAGAGTAAATTTGGTCATTTGATTCTGTACGGCATCAGTTTCATACTGTTTTAATACAGCTTCTAATGCATTATTCCGCAACGCCGTACAAAAAAAAATGCGACAAGGGGAAAAATCGAGGGTTGCAACCCCCTCTCTTTCCGTGGTCCGGGGGGTGATGTGATACAACATAAAATCAATATATTTTGAAAGCATTTTATGCATAGATAATATTTTTTTACATGCCGTACATTTTCGTTGGTCCAAAGGTTTGTAGGAAAAAAAAACTCAAGGAAAATTCCATAGAACGAAATGTAAGGTGAAATTCATGACAATATTTTTTATTCGGCATTTAGATAGTATATTTGAACTTAAAGAAATAATTTATAAAAAGTTAATGCCGTACAAATCTGAAAGTTCATATTATTAAAAAGTATTAAATTATTAAATAAATATAATTTACATATACAGGATGTCACAAGACCCATCACCAAGCCGAAGTCTACTCGTTTTGGACATCATGCCAAGACATGCTAAGCCAAAATTTTCGAAATACCTACTTATCCATGAGTGTATAGCTATAGGACATCTATAGCACAAATTGACAGGGTAAATGCATCCATTTTGTACCAAATTACAAAAATTCCATAGTAATTTTGGCAGGAGATATTGAAGCTCCTGAACGAGTAATTTCCCAGGTATGGTGCCAAAGTAAAAAATGTTTGTATTGATTGGTACAATATGAGGTTTCAGTTTTCGTTAAGTGTCTTTTTACACTCTGTATATCGCTTACGGAGCGACGTTCTGTTACGACGTTTAGCATTTGTAGGCATATATCTTAATAAATGAATTATGAATTATCTACACCTGCCTATACTGTCCTGTGTGCTAAGTAGTCGTGTTATTCGGATGTACTCGGCTTGGACCCGAGTAAGATGTTCGTTTGCGCTCGCTCACACATAGTTGACAAAACTGTTGATACTGGGATTTACAGCTTCAATTCTTGGATATTATATACACCCTTTCACTTCAGTTAGACGTCATAATGATTTTATCATATTATCAATTGTTCTCTTCAAAAATATGTTAATACCGAGGAGTACCTATCAGATGGCCATAAGGTATTACACCCTTAAAATGGTAGCGTCATTTTCATCAGCCTAAAATATATGGTCTGCATTAAAATGTACGGCATAATTTTTTCCTAATTTATTTATCTTAATACTATTTAAAACAAAGGAAACATGTAGAAAATTGCTATATATTATTAATCTATGAATATTTAAACTTTTGCAATAATTTAAGAAATTTCAGTTTTTGTATTTCTCTATAATTTTGTTTAGAACAGTTTCTTTTGAATGGCATTACTATATAACAATTGTATTTAACAATATCATGTTAAAAGAAGAGTTGCCGTACAGAGTCAAATGATTTTTTCAGCTTTTTATATCAATTAAGCCATTAAATTAGGATAATTATTAATATACATTCACATGAACAATATTTTTGACGGCATTATTTTTAATAGTACTTTTGAGTGCTAGATAATGTTTTGGAACTGAAGCCGTACTTTTTCAAATCACCCCCCGGACCACGGAAAGAGAGGGGTTGCAACCCTCGATTTTTTCCTCTTGTCGCTTTTTTTTTGTACGGCGTTGCGGAATAATGCATTAGAAGCTGTATTAAAACAGTATGAAACTGATGCCGTACAGAATCAAATGACCAAATTTACCCTGGAAATTGTCAGAACATAAAAAATAATTACCGACTTTGTGGCGCACCATTTTTGTACGGTACTGCGCGTTTTCTTATTATTTTTCATGGATCTATCGATGGTAAAAATGCCGTACAAAAATATATGACCAAAATGTACTCACTCTACCTGCGCTTTTGAATCCTCACCAGTACTCAGTTGGACAGCTTACAAGTGACGGCATAGTGCTGAATCTAATCATTTTATGCTCTTATATCGTCCTATATACGTCACCTGGTGGTTCATATGACCCATCCATTTTTGTACATGGGCCAGCGGTCTATGACTAAAACTTTTCTATTTTTACAAAAATGAACATAATATTTAATTTTGTGTTTGAGTGGTCGAATTTCTCGGAAGTACTTTCACGAACTTGCCAATTTTTTATAGTTTTTACACGTAAGTAATTCTGTAAATGAGAGAAAATAATAGTGAGCCATGTATGTCATGTCATAATGATAGAGTACAATCATGGTACTCTATTATTGACTTGATTTTTTAATCATAGTTAACTAAACTTTACCGAATTTTACGCAACACAATTTGTGATATTTTATCTACACATACTTCCGTCCACCGCTTTGTTGAACTATTTATAATATGATCATGAGTTTGGACAGAAAAACTAAAACTTTTGACTTATCAAAATATGGAATTATTAGTAAGCTACGTTTTCTGTAGGCATATTTTAAGCAAATGTACAGAAAAACGACTAATGACTCAATATACGCTACTAAATTTTTACAAAATTTTCACAAAAAAATGCCTAACTAGTGTGATTCGTGAAAAATTTTAGATGCATAGGTAATTCACGCGGGCGGAGCCGCGGGCAAAGTCAAACTAATTCAATTTCAATTTATTCTGCTAAATAAAAAAGGTACAATTTACTTATGTACAGTACAAAAGCTTAATTTAGGTTCCTGATATAAGATTATATGCCTGAACTAGGATAAACCCATGTACTAAAGGATAAACCCATCGATATATATGTACTAAAACCTGTGTTTCAGGCGATTAGAGCTAATAAGTTACTATAAAATATATAATCACTTATATACTACAATATTTTTTTGTACGTCATGTTTTAGTACAGGAGCCCAATTCTGCTAAATAAATATAGTCTCGATATCATGTCAGTGTCATACTTACGTCACAAAAAGCGTATTCTTCTAAATTATCTGATATTTGAATGAAATTGTAAAGAGATCGTATATGTCAACGACGAACTGTTTATTTTTAATTATACGATAATGACATTAGGTTATCAGAATACCGCTTTTAAATCCATTCAAAATATGATATCAATGTCATATAAAAATAGCAGAATTGCCCCCCTGTAATACAGATATACAATATCTCATCAATAATTACAACTAATAAATTTAGGTAAAGGTGTATTTTTTGGGATACCTAATGACTAACTAGTCTTAAAAAAATCTTGTAAATGAACGGCATGTTCTTTCAGTTTTCAGTCTATTTTACGAAAATAATCTAGTCAAATAATTGATTACGGCAGCACTGAGGCATTTTAGGCTTAAAATGATAATTCATAGAATATTGGCACAATATCAAACTAATCACAAACACTTCAAAAACCTTTATTTGATTTGACTGCATGGAAGGCTTTAGGCCTAAGAACCATAATAAGGAAATAACATAATTTTGTTTTCCTGGTGTGGCTTCAAGGTTTCATCACTATATAGTTTCCTCAACATATTTGGTTTTAATGTTAAGTAGTAACTACTGATATATGGCGCTGTGTAACGTAAAGGGCGCTGATAGACTTGATCATTCACTTGTTACAGAACACGAGCATTCAACGTTTTTAAATTTTTTGTTGAACTAAGCAACGAAGTGAGGCCCAATTCTCGTAATTATATTTGTTCAAAATGCAGTTTCGATATACTGTCAGTGTCATACTCATGACAAAATGGTATTCTTCTAAATAAACTAATATATTTTGAATGTTATTGGAATATTATCGTGACTAGATCATAAATTGAACAATGTGTCAACGTCGAACTATAGAAGTCAAATTAGACGATAATGACATTAAATTAGCAGAATACCGATTCTGAGTCAATTCAAAATGTAATCTCAATTCGTTCAAAATATAATTTCAATGTCATATTATGAAATACGAGAAGTGGCCTTCAGAGCCAAGCATTGAGCCAATCATCGATACGAACATTTTCATGATCTGTCTAGGGACGGTCTAGTCTTAATAAAGCTCAAAGCGAATTTACTCTTCTTTTGCTAAATTGCTTGCCACGACGCTCGGTGGAATACTCGATTAAATGCTCTCGTATATTTTCTGTAATGTAATATTCGGACACACAAGAATACTCGTAACAAGTGAAAGTTTATCAGCACTTTAATGCTCTTAAATACGGTAAGTACCTAACATCTACTATACAAGAATAATTTCCAGTTCAAAAAGACGTTTCTTCTTTTTACATGAATTTCTTAGGAAGGCTCGTCGGATAGCAAATTAGTGACTTTGCTGATAAATCGAGTGTGCGTGTGTGTCTGAATGTGTATGCGGGTGCATATAATAGTATGTCTGAGTATGTGTGATCTATACGTGTAAAAATAATTTTTCTCTACTGTGTTTACGCATTGGCACTGCATGTACTGATAAATTGAGAATTTTTAATTAATAATGTCATCTGTCAAGCATTTTATAACTGCCCGGTTGATGTCGTGGTTTAGGCAGCTGCCTCGTTCCTTGACACTGCGCTGAATATTGTGGGTTCGATCCCCGGACAACACTTTGTGTGATTGATAAATTATTGTTTCGAGTTCTGGTGTTCATTGTGTCCGTTGGTTATATTTATGTAAACTCGCCCCGCGACACAGTATTTATTCCTAGTGCGGGAGTTGCCTTTATAAAATAATAAGTCAGCAAAATAACCAAACGCCATGTGCGCTCTGATTGGTTGAATAAGTCACGAGTTCCATTTCCTTCCTCGCCACCGCCATTCTTCGCTACTTTTACGAATAATCCGGCACTTTAGCGATGGTAATGAGGCTAAGTTGACGGAGCCCTGCTTATTAAGGCTCCTTTTTTGTGTTCAGGGTTAAAAGAAACCCTAACATAACGTATTAAGTTGGACTGATGCCGACCTTCATTATCACCGACCGACCAATCAGAGAGCAGTGTGTTATTTGCCGTATTTTAAAGAAGCGTAAAATTAAAATCTGATCTGTGATTGGTCGAACTGTTTTAAATCTTACGAACGGATATCCGTTAGTTTGATAATTTATTTATTTATTTACTTTTAGGAGAGCTTACAGACATATAGCAGTAATAGTTACATATATGAATAACCAAATGCTAATAACAAGCTCAGACATATGGGTTATTCTACAGGAACAGTGATCAATTCAGAGCACAAAATGCAAAACACATACACATACACAACAAAAAAAGGTATAAGTATATAATACATTTCTCTTCTGCCGCATAAAAGTATCAATAAAAGCACAAAAATAACAAACAATGGAATAAAACACACATTATGAAACATGATATGTTTCCTGACTGACCCTATCGTGGTACCATTATTTGTTTGTTACCAACAAACAATGACACGACAAAGTGGTTTAAAACAAATAACAAATGAATAGAATCTTAGATGACAATTTTTCTATGATATCTTGAATATGCACTCTAACAGCCACAGGCAACACGCCGCCAAATCCAACATCCGATCCATTCACGGATCCGACGACCCGAGACGCATGTCTGACATTTTTGTATGGAGTTTTGTCATTTAACATAATTATAATTATCCAAATCCCCAAATCCTCGGACACATTTACGACGAGATGTAGCAAATTGATAAATTTGCGAAAATGTGGTCGTAAAATAATACAATTTATCTCCCGTTTAGAATCCTCCGAAAGTTTATGAATTTCCTAACAAATGTATAAATTTGCGGTTTTTGTTATTTTCCGGTGACATATAATTTCTTTGAAATATACTAACTGAATGTTAAAGAACGTGTTACAATCACAAGTTATTTAACATGAACAATGTTCGAACAAAGCGCGCGTATGTGCTCGTAGTCGCTCCGATACGCTCAGGCATTCTGTTTTGTTAATTGAATTGGGACAACTATTAAATGAGTACGATCATTCGTTTTGCAGTTGTTCGAGGGTCCAGCGACGGGAAGAATTACTACTATATTATTGGATACGGGTGCTTGCTCGCGCGCAGTCTCGAGCAGTAGGTTCGACCCCCTCAGAAATGTTAGGTATGTTAATTGATCATGGACATTAATTACATCAGGAAAAGTAGTCTTTAATGACAGTGGAAGTATATTGCTCGCCGCTGCGCTTCGGCACATGTGCGCCGACCCTTATGCGGCCTAGTATGAGTAAACGTCAATGTCTATAGCAATGTTTGTAATTGTCATTCCAATGTGTACAGTGTTGTCATATGTTGAATAACAATGTTTCATAATATCTTTTAGGCGCTATTAACACCTTTTGAGGACTCGAAACTCAAAGGTTCCGCGTGCGTCCGTCCGCAGGACCACGCACATTGGGCAGCCGGCCTTACAAATATCCCAGGTTGACACTTGCAAAGTGCTGTTTACACTTCGTTGCCACTGGCATGCCAAACTTCTTCACTCTAACACTTGCCAATCCTGCTAACCCTTTAAAGTTCGCCAGTGAGAATACGAGATCCTCGTAATAGACCGATGGAAGGCACCTTCCTCCTAGCAAGACTACTAGAGTAGTTGATTAATCCCTACCCAGGCGATAAGTAGGTATATCATGCTCTACATAATTAAATTACTAGTATATTCCCCTCACATACATACATAGCTACAAACATAGATTCACGCCTGTTTCCCGGAGGGGTAGGCAGAGACTACGAACGCCATTAGCAACGATCCTGACATATCTCTCTTGCTTCATTCACTACCATCAGATTCCTAATGCATACTCTTCAGTTCAGGGTACTTCTAACCTGTCCTGTTTTAGGATGTCTCCAATCTGGTCCGAGAACGTCCGCCTAGGTCTTCTCCGTCGTCCTGTCCCATTCACACTTGCCTTGTATATCTGCTTGGTCAATGTTTCGTCATCCATCCTCTCCACGTGCCCAAACCACCTTAGCATACCTTTCTCGACGCTTGTCACTACATCTTCTTTTACCCCACAACACTCTCTTATCACTTATATCACACAATTTTCACACACACACACAATATTCCCCTTACACTATACAATACACCTACTTCTTCCTCTCTGCACCACAGGCAGCAGTCTACCTGTATGCATGGATGATATGGGCATTATCTACCAGTGGTAGATAATGCCCATGGCGTTAAGGCCGCCTATGTACTCTGTGTATATGAAGTTTTAAATAAATGAATAAGCATGTTGATGTTGAAGGCCCGGTGGCGTAGCAGGAGTGCAAACGACTGTCACGCCAAAGATCGTGGGTTCGAACGCTTTCGACGCGTGGCGCTGTTGTCGAAGTTCGCTCTGACTTTTCGAAGTTACCTATGTATGCAATTATAAATTAATTATCGCTCGCTTAATTATGTGCCCGGTAGAGGGCAATAGGCTATAACATTAGAACCGAAACATAACTGGCGAAGTGTGTGTAATAAACCTCTGCCTATCCCTTTGGGGATAAAAGGCGTGAAGTTAGGTTATATTCTCACTCAAGGAAGAGCTAGACACCACGCTACGCTGGCCACCACTTCACAATCTCATGTCTTTGAGAATATTTTGCAGAACCTTTAGACATGAAGATAGCTCTTGATGATTAACTTGACCTATTAACTAAGGTTAATTAACAATTTAATAAAGTATCATATCAATTATCATTATTGTACCAGCATATCTGCTGTTGAGCCAAACGAGCAAAGCATTCTCAACTTTCGGGGCACAACTACAAGGTTTATTTCTACTTGCAGCTAAGCCACATTTTTTTTTAAACTCTAAAAGGTTTGATGTATCTGTTACATAGTTTTTATCTTATCTGTGAGTAATCCGTCAATAGTGCAATGAGGAACATAAAAACTACTGATAACAATATTTACATTTGCAAAAACAAAACATTAAATGGTAGGCAGATACTTATCTACTTAGTGTTTTTTCAAATTTTATTTTCGTACTTAGTATGTACCTACACGATCACACCACCGTAAAGTTAGATAAATATTATGATATAAAGAATAAAGTGTTGCGTTTTCTGTAAGCACCACATATTTTTTTATGAATGAATGATTTCTAATGATAAAAATCGGGCGCACTGGCGTGCCATTGGATTGGAGAGACCTATATCCAGCAGTGAACTATGGGAGGCTGTTAACGAAGAATAATAAAAATATAACATACCCATAAAATCAGACGTCAAATCAACAGGATGGTATCACAAATTAGCACGTACACAGTCCAATAAAAAATGATTATAATTCGCTCAGGAGACGCACAATCGGCCAAAGCGGGCGCACCGAAATAAATTGAGTAATAGACTGACTCGACTCAACTTCGGTCAATTAAAAACAACGCTGTGGCATGAGTACTGTGTATCGTTGTAATGAATATCTACAATGTTAATTGTTCGCCGGATGTGATAAGTGATGCCGACAAAATGTGACGCCCTCATTTGTGACGTAGTCAATCAACGGTCACTCGTTCAATACAAAATTGAAATATCTATACATTATACTAGATGAGCCCGCGGTTACACTCGCGTTATTTAGGGTTACTGCTCCACTCCCGAGGCTCATAGCGTGATGTTATATAGCCTGTAGCCTTCCTCGAAAAATGGGCTAACTAACACTGAAAGAATTTTTCAGTGTTAGTAGTTGATTCCTGAAATTAGCGCGTTCAAGCAAACAAACTTTTCAGCTTTATATATTAGTATTAGATGTAAATATCTTTACATATTACTAAATTGCTACAGTGGTATGAAGGCAGCGATAGCCTAGTGGAGAGACTGAGAGACTGCTAGGCAGAGAGTATCGGGTTCGAATCGCTCCTAGGCACGCACTACTAACTTTTCGAAGTTAAGTGCGTATTAAATTGCTAATAACCGCTTCGTGAGGAAACCCGCATGTCTGAGAGTTCTCCCTAATGTTCTTGAAATACATGTGAAGTGTACAATATATAATAGCTAGCTCATTAATATGAGCTAGCTATTATATATATTATATATATAGTATAATTACTATATTTTGTGCTGACAACCGAACCCCACGTGACCAACGCCGCGGGCAAAACTAGTGTTAACTAATCGTAACACCATCTAAAAATGCACTGAAAACAATTTGTCATTTACAAATGCAATCGAAAAGCTACTATTTAAATGAGTTGTTATGAAAAGTATACCATACTGCGATTGTCAGAATTGCCGTGCCTTAGGCCTCGCGCGCACTAGCGATTAAAGTTGGCCGATAGTTTGATCGGTCAGTCGGATCAGTACAGAGTTATATGGCAGTGCGCGCACTTGAAGATTTGATCAAGTGCGCGCACTGCCATATAACTCTGTACTAATCCGACTGACCGATCAAACTATCGGCCAACTTTAATAGCTAGTGCGCACGAGGCCTTATCGCAAAACAAAATAATTATAACCTATTGTTGGTTCAAGTATAGTACTAACATTTCCTCACAGCTTGCCCGTACACAATTTAACATTAAACATGGTCAATAACCATATAAAACTTACGGGTTTTTATAACGTTTGCTGCATCTAAGCAGTGCCTAACTAAAAAAATTGGTCGGCATAAGGAAACTATGGGTTTTCCTATGGATAACGCTAGGAGGATGATGATAAGGAAACTATAATTGGTATAACAGAGCCATTGTATTATAACGTAGGTATCTATCTTTTAAATTTGCTATATGATGAGTTATGCACTTATAATTGTCAAACTTTAAATACCAGGACACTTCATATTGATTTTATATTGTCAAAGCCCTAAATAAAAGCGGGTGTAACCGATACCTCAGCTAGTATATGGTATTAAGGTATAAAAATGCTTTGTATGCACTGATGGGCAAAAGTCTCCTTTACACAGCCTTTGTCGAGCACTGAGCAAAGGGACAACATGGGTTAGCGCAAAAATTGTATTCAGTTGATTGGCCAATTTAAATAAATAAATGTTTTACTACGTAAAAATCTTATATAATTAATTTATTTTACTTGCAGGAAACATCCCTATAGTCAGAGCATCGGGGTATAGGAATGCATGGTGTTGTTTTCGAAGTATGCGTTAAACGTCTTGTGGAACTTAACAACCTTTAATTTTACACATTCGCCAATGCAAATGTGAATTATGGTGTTTCGTATGCACCTGTTTACATATATAAATATGTACTTTAATGTGTCGTGTGCTTCTTGTTACTAATTAATTTAAAAATTTAAAATTAGCAGCAACGTTAAGAGCACTCCGAATTAAGTTTTGCTTCAGGTTCTGCCGAGATATCTATAGTTAACGCTGATAACAATAAAGTTGAAAATCGCCTGCGTGTGTTTTGACCGACTCAAGCATGAAATACTAAATCACATTTTATTAAAGTAATATTCACATGAAGAAAAAGATATTCTATGATTAGGTATTGCCATGGCTAGTGGTGGAAATAATAGCAAAGATTTATTCAACATAGTTTTAATTTGGGGTGCATAGGGTTCCCACCAAGAACTTAGGGTCCCAAGCCAACCTCACCTGCAAGTGGTGCACCTGCCGATCAACGGACGAGGCTCTGGCAAACAAAATGTCCCAATAAGCGGCAATAGGCTCGCCACCTATTACGTGGGATCAAAACACTGGCGAAAAGTGGGCGTTTAATATGCCTCTGCCTACCCCTTCGGGGAAACAGGCGTGAGTCTATGTATGTTTGTATGTATGTAGTTTTAAATTAACAAGCACTTCGTAAGCTCTACCTGATAAGGAATAGCTAAAACCATCAAGATGATTATAAGAAAGTAAGAATAAATTCGGCCAAACAGTTTATAATAATAGTATACAATATTGTCGCTGGAATTTTTCTTATAAAGATAACAGTGATTGGAACCAGACGGCCGCACCACGAGAATGTATTAATAGCAACGAAATAGTTACTGAGATACAGCGTGCTCTCTTAAAACCATATGTTGTACAAAATATTGAAAATTCTCCCGCAACTGATACGCCTTACATTAAACACGATACTGGATTGCGATCGGTTAAAAAAGTTGCCTATGATACTTCAGCCACTCCAACGTTCTGGGTTAGGAGACCTATTCTCAGACATAAAAATCATACCATAATATTGTTGTATTGTAGCAGTTTCACACATCTCTTCAATTTTCCACAATCCTTCAAAATACATACATACATACATAACGTTACGCCTTTTATCCCCGAAGGGGTAGGCAGAGGTGTATTTCTACACCCACTTTTCGCCAGATATACTTTAGTCCCACGTAATAAGGGGCGAGCCTATTGCCGTACCGGGCACATTTCCAGACTCCGTGCTGCTACTGAGAATTTCGTGACAGAAAAACCCAATAACACTGCACGACCCAGGAATCGAACCCGGGACCTCCCGATCCCACGCGCACATTTATGCCGCGAGACCAACGAGGCAGTCGTATAGGGTTTGATGTCGAGTTTTCCGTCTCTACGCAAAGATGGTATTTGCATCGTGTTATCCCTTAGTCGCCTCTTACGACACCCACGGGAAGATAGGGGGTGGTGACACTTGAATTCTATGCCGTCAACCACACGGCAAAATAATCTTTTGTTAAATACTAAGTTTCATCGACTTTGCTTTAATACTCCTCCTCTGTCGGAAACGCATTTGACAGAAACCGATGGAGGCAGATAATCCGCTCCAGATGCAACACCGAAGCTGACCACGATCCTCAGACGTGAGGGACTGACTCCAGAGTGTGCGGGCGTAATAATTAATTTTGGACGTTATTTATTATGATAATAATATCGATATTTTTTTGACAGTGCACCGGCCTTAAACATTTTTATTTGTCCGTTCGACTATAGATTCTATATTATTATTAAATTGTACCTATTTGTCAAGACAATTCTATCATTACCAATATAATATTGGTAATGATAGAATTTGCTTTAAATTGTCTTTCGGGATATATACCACGTACCTTGACGTAGTGAGTGTAGTATGTCGTGATCGGGTACAGTGCGATAGTGAAAACAGTGGCAGTGGTGTTGTACGCAAAAAACGAGTAAGAAAGCGGGTAGACCGTTATACTTGCTCGTAACATTCATCCACCCGCAATACCCTCAGTACATCCGTGAACATGGCGCTTGCAACAGTGCCGAAATATCGGTTACTCCAAACAAAGGTACGTGGTATATATCCCGAAAGACAATTTAAAGCAAGTTTAAATGACCACGAAAGTTTAAATTCCTATAATGATAGAATTGTCCGGCTTTAATAGCATAAACAATTCTGTGGGAGAAGCCAGATCGTATAATTGTTGACTTTTGGTTTGAGCGTAAATTTTGATGTTTTTCATTACCCTTCCTTTTGGCTTCGCCGTAGTCGGGTAAAAAGGTGGTTAAGGTGTAATTTAATGTCACTCCGCCTATTGGTAGTACTTTTTAGAGAGTAGTCTAATGTAGTGATGTCCAAAATATTAGAAAGCGAATTAAGGCAAGACAAAATCACAGCGGGCTATGTGTGTCCCCTTGAAAGATACCTCGCTGTATCTGAATCGAGGTCATTGCTATTCTCTCCATTGAGGTACTAGTGGTTTATTTTCGTGTGAGTGTGTGGCGGAGTTTCGTGTCGGAGTTTTCAGAAAGAAAGTGATTGAGTCTGTAAGCATTTAACTGATTTCATTTAATCATTGGAGTCTTTAAGAATCATAAATGATTTGCCTTGATTTCTAATTTAACGAGGCGTCGCCTTGGAAATGTTGCAAACGTTGAATGTATTGTGTTTTCATCTACCACGAGTTTATTTACAAATTTCGCTTGATTTGCACTCGGAATACATACCTACATACTCATTCATAAACAGCAATTTCGACAACATTTCATGAATCATTATCAAGTGAATAATACAAAATTTATTCAATTCTCTGATCTATGTACACATGGCTACAAGTCAAACTATAGAATTGCAAAACGATTACTGGTACGGTACTTATTTCTTACGCAATAAGTACCATATGTACAACGATTAAAATAAAATAGAACAAACATTGGATGATAAATCTGACGACATGTACGGCGTAGTGATTTGAGTAGTCACTTCCACTCCCCTTGTGCCGCGTGTGAAGACTAGATTCCCCTACGGTACAACAGTGACTCACCATCCAATTGACTCATGCTTTTCAATTGATGTACCTGACAAATTATGAGTAGTTGGTACATCGAACGATTAGTTGAGATGCAAAGAAAATATCCCACATAGTTTCATAAGCCTTTATTTCTAAAATCTTCAGATATTTCAACCGATTTTTTTATATCAATTACTAGTGAACAGACATCCAAAAAGTAACAATTTAGAGCCATGAAGTGAATAGTTTTTACTAATTTAGTTTATTTTGATGACAAGACGGAAAGTTGAAAAAAAATCTTCATTTGGACCCCTAGATAACGAGGGTTAATTTGTTGCAAATGACCTCAAATATAACGTCTTTCAAAGAATACGACATTCTTGTAACAAATAATTCCTACAAATATCGTCAGTGCTTTTATAAAAACTACTTGCTTTTTATATTTAAGTATGAGAAGGATCTTCCTGCTCCCGAATCCTTCCGCCATTGGCTTGAAAGGCCGCGTAATACCTATCCAGATGATCTATTTACCTTTGAACTGTCCTAAGTCCTAATCCTTGTTAAAATTGATAATAAATTAATTCATGGCATGCACGATCTGATATTAAGTTTACATTTTTTCTCTGTTGTTATTTGTGCTATTTTTCTTTGTGTTATTTTCGCTCTGTGCTTAGATTTTTTCGATAAATTAAATCGAAGTCACCAAAATCTGTTCGTTTAAATACCGTTACTGCTGTGTTTCCTGGAATTCACTAGTTTTCGTTTTTGGTGCGGTAGTTTAAAATGAAGATATTTTCAACAAATAGATTATAATAATATGAAGGTACTTATTCTATTTTGTTGAAAATAAGTTTTTCAAACTATCAGTTGCCGCTGGGCCGAAAACGAGCATTTTATCACCTAGTACTGAAAAATGCAGATTTGTATTTTTTCATTTCCTCGACCTTAGATTTATTGGCACTTAGATAAAACACTGGTGCCACAATCAAACTATGATCAACTATTTATGAATGCTAGTATTATATTATTATCTGTAGTATGGTCTATGGAGCTCATCGCAAGGCCTACTCGTATGATGTATCGTAACGTCATTTTATTGTTAATAATAGCCGGAATAACCTGATCTGTGATAACACGGTGGGGTATTAGAATTAGAGCTCAACTAATAACAGCGATATATATCCTAACGTAATAAGAGTAGCAAAGCTTTATGTCATCATCATTCCTTTATAGAACGAGACGTGACTATACAGGTCACACAAGGGCTACATAGATATTTCCTTATGTTCATATAGTACAACAAGAGAAGCTTGTATTTGTTTTGCGTCATTATAGGCCCCGCGCACAGATAGCGGTCTCAAGCCGCGGGCAGAGATAGATTAGATACCATTGTCTGATAACCAAAAGATCTCCTTCGACAGTAAGTGATACCGCAGCAAAAAATATATAGATATTATATCTATATATTTTTATACTCTACAGGAGACTTGGTTATTGCCGCATGACCTGACGCTTCTGAATGAGGTACACAGTGATTTTGTGGGTGTTGGAAGCTCAGCGGTTGACACTGGTGCTGAACTGCTAAGGGGAAGACCATTCGGTGGGACTGCAATTTTATATAGAAAGACTGCTTTTAATTCAGTGACTGTAATAGACTGTGACAATGTTAGAATAACAGCTTTGAAATTAGAAATTAATGCTCATTATCTGATTGTTTTCAGTATTTACATGCCCACTGATTGCATCGACAACCTGCCTGAGTTTACACAGTGCCTGGGTACAATTAGTTCCATATTGGCTGAAAATCCAGACTGTGTTGTGGCTTTTATGATGGGAGATTACAACGCAAACCCAAACAGTTTATTCTGTAACCATCTCACAGATTTCTGTGATGATCAGCAATGGACTTGTGTGGATCTTCTTGGTAAGCAAGACACATTTACTTTTATAAGCGAAGCCCACGGATGTGTGAGTTGGCTAGACCATTGCGTAGTAACAAATGCAGCACTACCTGCGGTCACAAATGTTTGGGTTGAATATGATGCGCACTGGTCGGACCATTTCCCACTCGTTGTAGAATGTAACTTAGGCCAGGTACTGTGTAAGGAGATGACAACTGTTACGCCTATACAAAACCAAGTTGTATGGGGGGAACGTTCTACTGAGCAAATCCGGCGCTATCATCAGGTATGTCACAGTGGGCTTAGGGACATTCACTTTCCAATTGAGATGTCACAGTGTTGTGATGGCATGTGTGACATGGTAGAACACCGAGCTATAATAGATAGTTTGTACAGGAGGCTGGTTGCCATTCTGACTGATGCCGCACTAGTCACATATGAAACAGTGAGAGCACAGAGGAGAGGTGGTTATATTGCTGGGTGGAATAGATATGTTTCGCACTATCACAGGGAGGCCAGGAGGACATTTTTGGTATGGGTAGAGGCAGGTAAGCCAAGATGTGGCCAAACATACATAGATATGCGTGAGAGTAGGAATGTATTTAAAAATAAACTTAAATGGTGCCAAGATAGGCAAGAACAAATCAAAATGGACATTCTTGCTTCTCACCATTCTAGTAATGATTTTAAGAAATTTTGGAAACAGACCAGTAAAATGTGTGGTAAACCTGGTTTCCCTGTCAGTGTAAATGGGCATAGTGAGCTTAAGGTGATTGCAGATCTCTTTAGTGAGCACTTTAGGGTGAAACCACGACAGCCAAACACAACGTTAGGTGGATGTATCGGTGCTGGGGTTGTCGGGAGGACTGTGCGATTTAAAACTAGTGATGTGCAAAGAATTATCAGCAGTATGCGCAAAGGTAAATCGCCGGGACATGACAGTCTTAGCATCGAACATCTGAAACACGCCGGTGTCCATCTGCCGCGCGTCCTCTCCATGTTTTATAATTTGTGTTTATGTCATAGCTACTTACCCGAGGAGCTAACGAGGACTTTGGTAGTTCCTATAGTTAAAAATAAACAGGGAGATATGTCTGACATCAATAACTACCGACCCATCTCACTAGCCACGGTAATTGCAAAGGTGCTTGACAGCTTGCTTAATGACATTCTGGTGCGCCATATTAAACTGCACGACGCTCAGTTCGGTTTTAGGGCTGGGCTATCCACTGAAAGTGCGATTGTCTGTCTTAAGCAGGCTGTGAGGTACTATGTTGACAGGAAAACGCCGGTATATGCGTGCTTCCTGGATCTGTCAAAAGCGTTTGACACTGTGCTGTATACCAAGTTGTGGGACAAACTGGATAGTGCGGGTGTACCGGCTGAAGTTACCTCTCTGTTAAAGAGTTGGTATCTGTGCCAAAAAAACCAAGTGAGATGGGCAGGAACTCTTTCTGACGAGTATGGCATGGAGTGTGGCGTGCGGCAGGGGGGTTTAACTTCTCCTCTGCTGTTCAATCTGTACGTCAATGATCTGATCGGTGAGCTCAGCAGTACACATACAGGTTGCCACATTGATGGAGTGTGTGTGAATAACATAAGTTACGCAGATGATATGGTACTGCTGGGACCGTCGACAGGTTCAGTTCAAAGGCTGGCGGCTATCTGTGAGGCTTATGCGGTGGAGCACGGACTCAAATATAATACTAACAAGAGCGAACTTCTCGTGTTTAAAAGTACTGGAAACACTCCAGTCCGTGTTCCACCGATTAAGCTTAGCGGGGAAATTCTGAAGGTGGTGACTAGCTTCAAGTACTTGGGGCACATTGTGACAGATGACTTGAAGGATGACGCCGATTTGGAGCGCGAGCGGAGAGCGTTGGCGGTCAGAGGGAATATGCTGGCCCGTAGGTTTGCAAGATGCTCTTGTAACGTAAAAGTTACATTGTTTAAGGCGTTCTGCCAGTCGTTCTACACTTGCGGCCTATGGGTAAGACATACCCGTCGGGCCGCCAATGTACTTCGTGTGCAGTACAACAACATCTTCAGAATGTTGTTGCGGCTACCGAGAGACTGCAGCGCGTCCCTCATGTTTGCAGAGGCGCACACGGACGGCTTTCATGCAATTATACGCAAGAAAGTTGCATCCATTTCAAAACGCGTGAGAGGTAGTAGCAACAGCATTCTGAAGATGATTGCAAATAGAGCAGATTGTCCCATTCAGCACAGGTGGATGCAAATTATGATGGGCATGTAGTTAAATTATTATAATATTGTGAATTATTATTCTTTTGACATTTATTGAGATTTATTTTGTGACATATTAGGTACTTGTTTCTACTTCTTTTGACATTTATATTGACATTGATTTTGTGACATATTAGGTATTTGATTCTATTTCTTGACATTTTTATTGACATTGTTTTTGACATATTTTGATGCTATTTTTTTGACATTTTTATTGACATTGGCCAACTGTTTATTTTAGACATGACATTGAATAATTGTTGTTTTATAACTATGAATTTTTTTTTTTTTTTGTAATGGAATTTTTAACAATTTTATGGATCTATATCTGAAATAAATGCTTATTATTATTATTATTATTATTATTATAAAAGGCTAGACCTACCTTTTTTCTATTTTTATGACTCTGGCTGTATTTTATAACCCAATAATTTGCTCCTCGTTATAAGCAGCCTCCACCGAGTGATTATCGGCTATCGCAACTAAAGGTACTCTGGGTGCCATTCTAATGTATAATTAAGCTATAATACTAGGAATTTTCCTCAAAATCCGTTCAGTAGTTTTACTTTTTAGCGTGACAGAAACACAAACTCACTTTCGCATTTACCATATTTGTAAAATTGTATGTTTGTTTGTAAGTACCTATTTGTAAAATTGTATGTTTGTTTGTATTTAAATTGTTGACCTAGAAACTCTATAACTAAGAATAGATTCAGAACTCTCACGTTTTCTTCATAATAGGTACTTTATTGTTATAATTATATTCTATGACAACTCATGGTCTTCTGATTCGAGCGTAAGCAGATTTATTAATAACTTAATTAGAGCGGACACAAAATTAAGGACACAACTAGCGCACAGATTTCCCACAGAACTAGATGCACACTAACAATATCTTCTTCCATCTGCGAAAACATCACACAGTGTGTTTGACACTAAGAGCTAAGAGAGCGTTGTACGACACGAGTAGATTTGACGATGGAAACGTTGCTAAAATGGTACTCAAAATTAACAGAATGTGGCTTTCTTGAAACAGAAAGGAACTTCGAAGAAACAACTCCATTTTGTTACTAAATGCCCACTCATGTAGTGCAGTAATAAGACACTGAACCTGCAAAGGGTCATAATGGGTAGTACAGTTTTAGTTCATCGGCATGAAGCAGACATGTGACATGTTTTAATGTACTCTGTGGTTCATTCATCATGATATAAAAGGAGTGTACCAAGTATCGAACCCTGACTCGCACCCGAGAGTGTATGATACAGATTAGATAAATATTACCAAAATTTTACACACTGTTGCCTATTCCGAAGACAGTCGGCGAGAAAACTAAGAAATGTTGGTGCCATTTAATTGAGACGTCATTGTTAACGCTGTCAAATGCTTTTTGGAAGGCTAATGTCCTCCAAGTGCACCCCTACCCTTCCCAAAGTATAAAAACATACCTACGCGTAAATAAAAACATGTGCAGGCGTAGCTGTTGACATCCTCTACTTGAACAATAAAATAATTCGTCTGTTTGGACCTTCAACAACACTGGGAGTACATTCTGTATAATCATTTAACATTTTGTGTAACAACACAACAACGCAAAATGCTTACCCATCTAAGAATTTATTTGATCAACGTGTTTTACTAAATTTATTCCATTTCTGCAAATCCTGGTAAAATAGCATGAGTGATATGCGAGTTTGTGAGTATATTGTAAACAAACGTTGTGACGGCAGATTTGTTATAATGTGCATTTATGCAATTATAGGTATAATTATTATTTTTTTGTTTACGTCATGGCCAGTAGGAAAGATAACTGCCAAGTGGAAGCTGTATCACCGAGTACAGTAAACAAATAAAGCAAGTAATCCATTGAATGGTTACATTTGGTTTTATTTGATATATACATACATAAACTCACTCCTGTTTACCGAAGGGGTAGGCAGAGACCATGGAACGCCATTTGCAATGATCCTTGCATACAGGTATCTCTTGCTTCATTCACTTTCATCAAATTTCCCATGCATGCTGTTCGGTTTAGGGTACTTCTAAGCTATACTTTTTTAGGATGTCTCAAATCTGGTCAAAGAATCATTTGATAGCAGCTTATATAAAACGTAATACTAATTTGTGGGGTTATTTCCTACGGAAGTGGAAGTGAAGAGGAGTGCGGGTTCGTGGTTTTTCTTATTTATGCGGTAAACTATTGATCGCACAGAGAATATGAGAAAGTCAGTTTTCATAGGAAATTATATTCTTTGAAATTTTGGTTTTGGTACTTCTGTCGAAACACCAACAATAAAAAAGCTTGTGTTCGCTATTGTTATGTTTTGGTTTTTATGCCGCTTCTTCACTATAACAGTATCCTCAGTGTATTAAGTATATGAGCCAGGCCTCAGCTTTGTCGAGTGTTGGCATTAGATTGTTGATGATCAATCATCTCCCTCAAAGCATTTTGATATTCAATCATTTTGCAGCAGAACAGGTCAGAGCAGAACTTCGATGCATTGTAGAAAAATGCAGTTTCCATTGCATGGTCAGAATATTATCTCCACAAGGTTAGAGTTTGTCTGTATTTTAACAATCTCTGTGTGATTGTTGTGTTGAATCAAAATTGGAACCAAGTGGTAGTCTTTAGAGGCTGTGCAGTCTCGTCCTGGACGCAGGGTTTTATTTAGGAAGAAGTAAAGACAAATTAACTGTAGCCTTCTTACTGATGACGGAAAAATAATAACACCTTAAAAATAAACACACAAACCTTTAATTTTCGTTTGTAGCTTTGTTTTTTTTTTTCGATCTACGACTAAATTCTACGGTACCAAAGTTTTAGTAGGTTGTTAGGAATTTAATTTACAACTAAACATGCTTTGCAAATTTTCTGTGTGGTCAATAGTTTGCCAGATAAACCATAAAAACTAATTGTAGGCAGACATTGATTGTGACCTCACAAACTTGGATTTAACTTTACACTTACCTTCGCTGGACATCTAAAAATATATAATTGCGTCCTCTAACAAATGCACGCTAAGCCTAGAAGGTAAGTATGACATTTGACAAGTCGTTCTTTTTGTGAACAGCGTTCGCCCATTTTTTTTACTTAGTCTATTTTTATATAATTGTAGTTGATTTGAAAATCGCGCTATCATGTGACAGGTGTTAGTTTCTAAGGTTGCTTGTGGCGCAATCATCATGATTTTCACCTACTATATTTTACACCAATTGCTGTGGACGAACCGAAATAAATACATAATAGACACAAATTCCTCACTATCTATTACAGGCGAATGGAATCTCCAAATGATTTTGTTGCCAACGTCTATCTATAGTACCGCCATCTATTTATAATTATATACCTACGTATAGATACGGTCAACAACATAAGTCGCTACATAGCTAAAAATCTTCGCCGAATCATTTATTAATTAAAACTCCTCGATTAGTATTCTTAATTTATAAATTACTAAACTTTGACCGCGGATCCTCCCGCGTGAATTGTACACCTAAACTTGCCTCAGGTATCACCTATCTATTAAAAGGCCATTGAATTAATATTAAAAGGCTATTGAAATGCCTTATGTACAGAAATTTTGTCTTCCAATCAGCTCTGAATTTAGAACTCAATATCTTAAACTTAGTTCATTCTTAAATTGTATTTATTGATTAAGTTATTTGTTCCTTTTATTATGTAACGCTTGTTAGTTACTACTGAATGCTGTGTACAGTTGTAATTGAACACCAGATTTATGACTTGTATTTTGTCACATTTCTATCATGTAATTATTGATCTGAGGTTTGTATCTGTACCTAATAAATAAAATAAAATAAAAATAAAATTAGTGAAAATCGCATAAAAATGAAAAAATGTTTTAGTTTATAGCGTTCATACAGGCAAATTTAAAGAAAAGAGGACTTCAATTTATAATACCTATGTGACAGATAATTCAGGTAAAAGAAATATGGAAACAACTTAAAGGTAACGATATTTTATACCTCTTCTCAGTTATATCAGTTAAATAACTAATAATCGTTATTGCGTTTTTTGTGTATGCTGAACCGGTTTAATGAGCCGCCATCTCTTATCCCATTCTTTATCTTCACGGGTAGGTAGTTATTGAGACCAGACTCATTAAAACTTCCCGTTACGGACTTGCGACGTACCTACCTACCTAGAGGGAAAATACACCATTTATTAAAATACATACACAGACTCACGCCTGTTTCCTTTCCGCAAATATAAGTACATCAATGTATCTTACTTACTTTTTAACTTTATATAAGTACACAGAGCGTATACATGCCTTAGACATTTTCTCCCAGTCTACCTTAGAGTGATGCAGAGATTAAAGGTAGTTGCATTGTAAATTTAAGTGGAATTTGATTGTGTATTTTCCTTCAGTTTACCTAACACACAATTATACATATAAATATAGGTTCATAGTATTATTACCTGTGTCAATTGTGTCATAGGCCGCGTCATAATATGTAGGTAACCTATACATATATGGGTATATACCTACGTACCTACGCAATAATTATGTATGTGGGCATGAGTCAATGTGCATGACGACAGGGACAGTGGTAGGTACCTACGTAAACAATAATTATTTTAATTACACACTTGATATCTGCATGTTCGCACTCTCGCCGACTTCAGACCAAGAGTTTGATGACCTCAAACTGCCTTCAAGGTCATGGCTAATCAACTATTAGGTAAGTAGGTGACTGCGTAATTATTAGTTAGTATGACTTGGCATGATGTCCACAACGAGTAAACTTCGTCTTGGTGATGGATCTTGTGACACCCTGTATATAACCATTTGTAATTATTTAAATATGCTTAGGTAGATAAAACAAACAAATTATTTCTTTGCGCTGAATCGATATACCTACCTAGGTAGGTAGTTTTAGCAATAATTATAGTGAAAATAGGGTAGGTAACTCTTAGATATGCTTACGTTTTCACCAACTGACGAACAATCGTATCTCAAAATCATATTTTTTCTTGATTGCTTACACAAAACATATGGTAAACAGATGCCTACAGATACCTATAGAACAGATCAATAAACGTGAAGCTTAAAATACCATCTTGTTTATAAACAAAGACGTCCTTGAACGACACACAATCACAAAAGCAGTTCTAAAATAAAACGCATTCATTCACTCACTGCAGTTCGGGTACAAGTCCAAGTGCAAAAAGCTATTTCACAATTTTGATCCTTATTACTTACATCACACACCTGTTGTTGCGTCGCATCTGGCATCGTTGCGCACCGACCAGTTATAAAAGGCACTGTTCACCCACTTTCACTATCAACTGCACGACGTTCTTAAAACGGCAGAGTTGTAACGCACATGCGCAATGCAGAGACAGGCCATTATGATTATCCGAGAATCGCGCAAGACACTGTTCGTATAAAATCGTTCGTATGTTTATTGACCGGCCGCGTTTCGTTTATTTACACTGTTCTTCTGTTTAAGTCATTGTAGTTTTGCTGTGATATTGATGTTGACGTTTAGTGTGGATGTATCACTGTTTTTGGCAGACGAAGGGCCCGGGCGCGCTGCGGGCTTAACGCACGCCCCGCGACTGAGTTGATCACGCGCTGAAGGTCACCGGAACATGGAAGTTAGGGGGTGACTCACTTTGTACAAAAAGTGGTTACTGCTATAAGATATATTTGGTATTCGATTTTCCTATGGTGGCAGCCGGCCGTCACGCGTGCGGGTGTCGTACTGAACGGAGTCAGACATGTTTTCCTTTCATTCAACTTTATTATGACGAGTTACACACAATAAATGATGGGCAATACTGAACTGTTTCGCATACTAGGTAGTTGTGTTAGTAAGTCGATCAAGGGTCGTGCTGAGCGAAATAGTTAGTTCATTGTTAAGTTGATAATAAGTGAGATCGTTTATGTAAGTAGGTAGGTCTATGCTGATAAATCGATAGGTAATCATATTCTTGTAAACAAACAGTCGTGACTTACGATCGTGTACGTGACTTACTGTTTATACAGTGCAGCATGAATTTCAATTACAATACCTATAAAGAATATCAAGAAAAACGGCCGTACCTTTTGTCATTACAATTTAAACAAATTATATTAAAAGAATCAAGTAGGTACATTTTTGGGTGACTGTTTACTTAAGATAGATGAGCTGATAACCTAGTTCATCAAATATTAAGTATGCCAGGGCTTTAAACAGAAACAGAGCTAAATAAATACTTACGTACTTATTTAATTTTGCTGGTTAACTAGTTCTTTAAAGTAGGTACTACGTTCAAATGGCAGGAATGACTAAAAAGATTTCCATCTTCGATGAACAAGGTGAACTGACATTCGATGACAGTGTGATTTTGCTATTACGTCACCTTCATTTCATCAGAGTACAATTTTTTTGTTATGAGGTGGAAAATCCGTTCGGCTCTTCAGCTCTAGGGGAAATTCGAGACGAAGTATGTGACTGCCAACCAAAAACCCTACGGGGAGAAGACAGGGTACAGAAGCCGTCCACTCTTCTTCCCATTGCGCCATGTCCAACCAAATCCAATCTCAGGGAAGGCTAGAAGTCCTCTCCATTCATCAGATTGCCTAGCAAACTTTGGACCACTAAGGTAAAGGCTCCTAATACCGAGGTATTTCGTGACATTTGGAAGAAAGCAGGAAAAATAAGCATTAGTAAATATTTTAGCCTATGTAAAAATATTATTTCAGCTAAAATGGACATTCAATTTTGTATAACTTCTATTATTATCAGTGATCGGATAATGGGATGCATATTCACCTAAAGTTCATTTTTGGCTTGGATATTATGGAAGCGGCTTCTTAAAAATATGTTTTTTAATATAAATCCCGGGATTCCAGAAAATTCGGGAATGTGAAACTACTCTGTAACATGGTGAGGAAACGACGTCTTTAACATGTGGTTTTTATTTAAAAAAAAACTGTTCCGGGATTATATAATTATTAATGTGTATTTACTTGAAGGTAATTTTAAGCTCCCCATCAATTTATGAGTAGGTAGGTATGTTGAGTGTAAGAGGAATGATGGCAGTGGGTGTTAATTAAAAAAAAATTGAATACATTTATACTTTATTGCACATAATTACAGGATACAAAACATATTAAGCATATTACTATAAATTAAATATCGTTTATTGATTTTTTTTTGGTTTTACTTCCGATTTGATTCTATGGTAAAAAAAAACAAAATTTGTCGATTCTGAAATCCCGGGATTTAACCGATATAAAAGTGTATTCCATATTAGCCAACGCCTTAAAATATGTAAATATACCCACAACCCATTTGATTCTATAGTAAAAAAAAACGATAATTGTCAATTCCGTAATCCCGGCATTTTTCGATTCAAAAGTGCATTCCATAATAGCCAACACCCCAACTTTAGGTAAATATGCATCCGATTATCCGATCACTTATTATTATGTATGTTTTCAAAAGATTTATTCATGAAAAAAAATAGTTTTACAGCAAAGTCGATTTTCCCTAATTCCGAGGTATTTTCAGCTTGATACCTAATACCGCGGTAGACGGTTCCTAATTCCGAGGTAGAATAAAAAGGAGTAAATTGGTTCCGTACAGCAATTTTTTAAGTTAAATATTAATAGTAAAATAGTCGCGCTATTTCTTGTAAAATATCAAATATGCTCCTACTCTAGTCACAAAAGAGTTTATAAATAAAATAATAAATGTTTTAAAAAGTTTTATTAAATTTCAAGTAGATAGTTCTTAATTATTAATAATACACATAATCATTCATATAAAATTTGAATATATCTTAGTAGGTAGGTATCAAGATAATCCAAAATTGGGCTAAGCGCAAACGCTAAATTGTAGCGGGGCGGCCGGCGCGTGTATAAAGGATTCCGATATGGCGCAAAAGTTTTGGTTCAAGGAACCCAAATACTATTTGTGCTATATACCTCGGTATAAGGCTCTATGAAGATCCTAATACGGAGGCATACCCTTGGTATTAGGAGCTCATAGAGCCTAACACCGAGGTATAAAAAAATCCTACCTCGGAATTAGCAGAAATTCCTGTAATTTCTAATCCTAATTCCGACCCATAAAAATTCGGCCGAATAAATAACATATTCAATTCTTACTGGTACCAACATTTCTGTTATTGAAATGTTAATATCAGTCAAAATCTGTACAAAATAACTGCATTTCACTAGACTAAAGAGCTACTTCTTATTAGGGCCTTTCAAAGAAAATGTTGTTTTCTGGATCATGTTTGACAATATTTAATAAGATTTCTATCCAGTAAAACATACCACGGAATTAGGTTTTCACTTCCAAAGAATAGTAATAATTTTAAATGAACAAACGCCTCATTAAAAAAAATATTGTATTAAAAGTAATAAGCAAGTGAATACGATGTAGTGTTTCTCCTATTACCGATGGTACCTCCGAATTAGGAACTACGCTTAAAAAACGTACCATAACTCCGTGGTATTTTGTTTTGTATTTTTAGATCCTAAATCAATTTA
This sequence comes from Euclidia mi, assembly GCA_944739405.2. Classification (NCBI taxonomy): domain Eukaryota; kingdom Metazoa; phylum Arthropoda; class Insecta; order Lepidoptera; family Erebidae; genus Euclidia; species Euclidia mi. Next base: position 46,025,301 of record OX123195.2, read on the forward strand.
AAACATAAATTATCTTGATAATTATGGCAAGTAAAACAACACAAAATACTGACAAATTGCTTACCTTCAACACCTTACGTTAAAATCACAACAAAAACTTACTTTAAAAAAATGAGCTCACTTACCTAACAGGATCCGTGTTTATATGAAATAACCACTCTCATCGACGCCGTGGCAGAGACTTATTGATTTTAGCTAGTTGCTGCAGGGTTACACTTACGAACTTCACGTATGTGAGCAATTTGAAACATGGAATGCGTGAATCCTGTTTTTAAGTAGTTACATAATAATATTCAAAAGATAAGAACGAAAACAAAAATACCTCGGAATTAGGAGCCGATTTTGACTACCTCGGTATTAGGAGCCTTTACCTTACTTTTTAGGGTTCCGTAGTAAATTACAAGGAACTTATACTTTCGTCATGTCCGTCCCTCCGTCAGTCCGTCCACGCCTTTACGCAAAATCTATTAGCACTAGAGAGCTGATATTTGGCAATGTTATACAATGTAAACACGCAAACAAAACTGACAGAATACGCACAGCTGTAACAACTGGTCGCAAGGAGCTGCAGGTATGTTCCTTGAGGACCGTTAAGGTGCACTAAGAAGGGATTTCTTGACATTCCCACGGGAAGCCCTACTTGATACTTGATGGCACGGGCTGTTTCCGCAACTCCACGTCTTGGCGTGTATTTTGCGTGCGGGTGGGAATGGTGTCGTCATTCGAGCCACCCCAGCTCTTCGAGGAAGGCCAGCAGACTCTTGATGTGGCCCACGGCCTCCCTCAGGGTGCTGTATCTGGTTGGGACGGGAAGCCCTAGAAACGCGTCAATTAAAAATAATATGCGGGCGTAGCTGCGGACATTTAATATCACATATTCATCATTATCACCGTCCTAGCGTTATCCCGGTTGCATCCAAGACTTGCACGCCTAGGAGCTAGGACCCTGGGGTCCGCTTAGTGTTTATATAAAAACAAAGAATTCAAACATAAGCTGATCTTTGCTTGTACAGAAAGCTAATAGCATAGTGACTGCTCCTTTTATATAGGACCATGGTAATTCATGCCACTGTGTCAAACCTACACGGCACAGTTCACTGTTAACTCTAAGACGTAACGGTAACTTAATCTATTCCACTGATAAACAATAATGACTTTTTCAATAAATTACTCGTTCAAATTAATGGCGTTTCTAGTTCTATTAAAATAAACAAGTTCCCCTTAATATACCCATTATCTTGCGCATGTATAAGACGGGTGGAAAAAAAAATTTGAAATCAGTTCCATGTATTAATTTTACATTTTTTTATATTTGTATAAAAACCGTTATGTTTTATTTTTACCGCTTTACAGAATAAATCTACCCATCAAGTGTCAAATGTGTAGTCTCAAAGGTTTCGGAATAAAGTGGCAAGTCAGTAAAGCAGGAATTTTATAATAAAGATTATGACTGAACCCACCAATAACTAAAATTCAAGATTTTATGACACTTGCCAAATTTCAGCTTCTTGTGTTCTTGTTTTGGCTGTGCGTTGTCTGTCAGGGAACGCAAGAATATTATTTAAACAGTTTTAAATTTGCCATTCAATGCTATATCGTAGAGATAGAGGAAATGTAGATACATATAGCACGATTGTATGTAAAATTCTGCCCTCTGCATAGATATGCAGAATTTTAACAAGATTGAGACAATGCAGAAATTGTAGCAAAAATCTTTAAAAATATCGACACAAGGACTAAAGTGCGAAGGTAGTAAATCGACAAAACTTACGAAATGTGAATTTTATTATTAACTTGGCTGGTGTTAATTATATAGATAAGCCTTCCTCAAGAATCTTCCTTCTATAACTATTGGTAAAAATCGTACCAAACCCGTTTGGTAGCGTTAGAGCATATCGCGTTCACACATACAGATAAACGACGCGGCAGGGATTTCATTTCATTATATTTATAAACTAAATACACGACACGAAAAGATCGGTCGCGTTAAAAATATCACTCACTCAATATAAACACTAAAACACACACACACATGCGCATAAAATGTTTTTCTTGTTTAAATTGTTTTTCTCACTCATAAAAATATTACTTACCAATCAATGTAGTTACACTTAAGCTATGTCTAGTTAGGAGAGACTGGTAATCTGTCAGGTTATCTATACAGGTTCTCTTAGTTCAGATACCAGTCTCTCACACACCTTTTTTTTTTTGTTTTGTGTCGGGTTGGAAAATCCTCATGGAGTCCCTCCGCCCTGGGGGGGAAGGGCGAAGGGGACTGTCAGACTCTTACTGACTAAAAACCAACCCGTGTTCCTCATGTACCCATGTGTCGGAGGGTAGGGTTTCACCGAAGCATTCCTCGCTACCCTCCGACGGGTACTGGCCCGCCAGATGGTCAGGCGGGCCCCGAACAAAAACCCCCTTGGCGGCGAATGAAGGTGTTGGGCTCCGCCGCCAATACACCCAGCGGCCGCAGAGGATAGGGAGGACGGCAACGTAACACCGCATCTCCTCTTCTTCTGCGGCCCCACCGCGACGCAACGATGGTGCGCCCCCATTTGGTCGCGGGAGATAGGGTGCGCGGCAACGCAACACCGACACGCCTCTCCTCCCGCGACCGCGCCCGACTGCGAGGGACAGAACAACTGTCCCTCGCACCCGCACCATTGGACGCATTCTGCGCAGGCCTCCGTCAAGCCCACGCGGAGCGTCCCCTCCTGGATCCCTCTTAGCTTCACCGCGGGTGACCAATCCACGGTTACTGAGCCCCCCCACCACGACAAGGTGGAGATCCCACGGGGGAGACAGGTTCACCTACTTGATTATGTAACACTTAATTTAAGACCTGATTGTTAACTATTCTGTGTGAGAGAGAATTTAATAAACCATTTTATTATTATTATTATTATATGCCAGATTACTAGATGTTACTTTATGTTTTAGTTAATTTTTATATTTAGTTAGATACCCTTTTTCGCCACTTTCTGGTTTGTATAATGCATGCTGTGAAACTCTGTAATGGGCTTTAGAATCCCATGTCACATCGTTACCATATAATGTACCTACTTTGTAAACAAGCTGTTGAGTTTCCTATCCATAAATAAATAAATAAAATAAAAGGGTACACCTACTTAGAAGGAAAAAAAAAAAATTTACTGATAGTTTCATAATTGATAGCAAACCTATATTATATGAAAGATGGACCACATTTTTTTTCAGTTATATTTGCCTCTTTGTCGACATTGCAAAATATTTTTTTTGCGTCTTGGCACAAATTTAGCTTTTTAGAAGCGTCAAATTCAAATTATAATTCAAATTCAAACTCATTTATTCATATAGGTTACAGAAGCAACACTTATAAACGTCAATTCTTTTCTTTCCACCAGGTTCGGGATTGTATGGCTAAGAGAAGAGCGTGGAAGAAACTCATGCCACTCTTTTTAAACCAGTGTCTTAATCTTACAATTGGCGTACCATGATTGCTGACACAGGCAAAACATTTCGCGTCACTGATTGGAAATATTTTTTTTTATTTATTTATTTATAGACTCACGCCTGTATCCCCGAAGGGGTAGGCAGAGGTGTAATACTACACCCACATTTCGCCATGATTTTTTAGGTCCCACGTAATTGGAAATAAATGAAAGAACAAAAACGTCCTATCTGTAGCCCGAGATATTAATTATGCTTACGGCCCAGCCACTAAAAGGTGTCCATGACGCGTTCTACTCTGACGCGACACCGGCCGAGGTGGAGTAGGCTACGACATGTACATCGAAATCCGCCGGTTTCGTGGCTGGGCCTTTAGTACGGCTTTTGACGTATTCCCCCAAGATCGGAGCGTATATGTATATGACGTTCAAGGCGCATCTCGACAGAGTTTAGCTGTAAATTTAGTATAAGCCAAATAATATGACCGACTACCCGTACGGTCTTTACCGTAAGGGCACACGGGGCCCGTGCCCAAGGCCCCCTAAGGACCGACCGATTTCTGCCCAATTTATTTTCTCAAAATATTTTTGTTAGAGACAGTACAATATTTTTCAGATACAGAGGTGTAAGAAGAGCTGTCTTATATTTTTGAATTGCACTCATTTTTATATTATTTCCTACAATATTTCGATTTTTTTGGTTTTAATTACTTAGTACCCTAAATAAGAAACACAGCTGTTTTATTCATATCTAGACGTCGCCCGCATTTTCTGTTCGGTATTTTTTAAGTTTATCGTGTTCATACAGACGGACAGGTGGCGAAAACGTTTCTTCATTTTATACTATGCTAGATTTTACGTATCAAGCATTTCCTGGGCCCGCTCCCTATAAAGGAGACAGTAGAAACGCATAGAGAATCAAAGTCTCTCTGCTGTTTTAATGACTCTAATCTAGCCGTGAGATTAGGATCACCGACGATTCGAATCGCACGTATTTGTACCTGAAGAGTAGATCCAAATGATGTTTTGGCGACCAAGCCCAGAGATTCAGAGGCTTGGCCCGTTTTTCTTGTAATAGGGAATATGTGTGTGATTCAGGTATGAGCGAATATATTTTTATGACATTCTTTATCGTTTACCGATAAGACACCTCTAACATTATTTTATATTTTAACACTCTAAAATTGCGAATATTAATTAATAAAATATTGAAAATTTACGAGCGAAATTTAAAATTTCGAAACGCAACGCTTTTGGCTACCCGGTGTAGCCAATAGCGTTGCGTTTCGCTAGACCCCAGTGACGACACGGTTCGCAGAGGATATGTGAAAAGTCAAGACAGTACCAAAAATTGTCAAAGATGTCAAAATGTTGAGAACGCTAACGTAACCAATGAATACAGATTTACATAAATCTGTATTCATTGACGTAACCACAAAGCGCGCTAAAATGGGGGTGTTTAATCCAAATTATGTCATTGCAATTTTCAACATTTAATTTTAAATAAATGTTGACTTCTCCACGAGTAATATTTTTTTACGTTATCATATTAACATAAATAAACGATAGCAACAATTAAAAAAAAATCATGCATATTCCCTACTGGCTCGAAGAGATATGCTGGTGGCTGGTGCAAAGCGCATCGCCCGCACTGCCATCCACAAAGCAATGCGGTTTTTCAATCAACGAGTCATTGATAGGAATAGCGTTGGGGACAGCCATGACTGCCATGAGCTATGTTCGACGCCAGTATTAATAGATTATTTTCATTTTGGACTTGCTCCGACGCCGTCTACTATGAATTTGCAGTAGCATCCCTCGGGGACTCCTTAGGATGGATGCTTCAACAGAAGTGACCCGTACCACATACACTGGAAAATTCTTGGCTTTGTTGAGGCTAACAGCAAGGGTTTCGCTGCCGCTCTCCAAGGTATCTGCCTAACAGTGCGTAAGATACATTAGGAGACTACCAGCTGAACGACCATGACGGAAGCTGAGCCGCATAAGTACTTAAAGAGTCTTGTATTTATTAATCACTTCTTTGGCAGAATTCAAACAGAAACGTTACTGCTATGGGCCTATAATTTGACGGATCTAGCTGATCACCCTTTTTAGAGATCACGTGAACAAGAACTAGGGCAGAGCTCAAAACCTATTCAACTACAGCGAGAAGTGAGGCAGGATTTATATCGCCGAAACTGTGCACCGCTGCGCTGGAAGACGTTTTCAAGCTTCTGGACTTGGAAGGACTCGGCATAAATATCAACGGCGAGTACATCACTCACCTTCGATTTGCTCATGGCCGAAGCTGAGACGCACGACATACTGAGATGGCCTCTGTAGAGTATGCCAACAAGTAGGTCTTCAGATGAACATCTTCTTTCTAGTCGTTCCCTCAATGATGAGGATCGTGATTCTATCTGGATGGTGTCCGGGTTTTGTCATCTACAAGATGCCTCCATACACCACGGTCTCTTGCATATCTTGCCGCGTCGTGGAAGGACAAATTCAAGGTGGTGAGAATGCGATCCGTCCAGCGACTAGGTCTACGGCTTCGCGGTCTTGTCCCGTTTCTTTTTCCGCTCAAAATAGTTCGCTCCAGATTACTGGGAGGTTTTCTCATTATGTGTTCTCTTTATGACAGTTGTAGTGAGGCGTTCTTTGCGTTCAGATGAACATGACAAGACTAAAATCATGTCTAACGGTAGATGAGTTAGAAGCGATTGGATGCAGGCGGCTTACGATCGGTCTGTGTGGGGAACTTGGGGAAGGCAGGGCTATGTCCAGCAGTGGATATCTCTAGGCTGACATGATGAACAAGGGCTAATTACATTGAGGATGGAACCTTTTGAATTGCGTACGAAATATGGTACTGGCGCGCTGGAAAGGGGAACAACTCAGGGGCGCACATCTTTAGGACTATTGCTGGGGGCGAGTGGCTCCATTATTACTTTGCACTATGAGCCAGACTGACATTAGATTTACGCAGTGGCGGCAGATAGAGCTGGCAGGAATTTATTTGGGAAGATTTGGCAAGCCATCAGGCAGCACGACTCCCAGTGAGATATCTTCAAAGTAATTCCAAGTAACTCACCAATTTGGTGTTGGCAATGTGTTGTGCTTTGGCATGCAATAGACTTCCAGCTGAATCTGGAATAGTCGTTGAACTTCTGGTTGCCGTCCCCGATCCTACGATCTCGATCAATACTGTCTTTACAGCACGGACACATGGGACACGTGCCCAGTGCCAAGGGCACACATATATTATACAAATCAAATACTTAGGTATCTAGTAATAATTATATTAAATTACTATTTGATTTGTGTACGAATATTGTGAGCATAAATTCGTAGTAAAAATCTGTTTATATCACTCATTTTCGGTAATATTATTGGGCACTTTGTGTGTACCCGAGGGCCCTCAATACTTTTGTGCCCAAGGGCCGCGGTACGGCTTAAGACAGCCCTGCCGACTACCACACAAATGCAGAATAGTGAGATAATAATTATAATCAAATTAAAATACGGCAGTGCTGTGACGCACGACTAGCATAACATAACATAACTTCACGCCGGTTTCCCGTAGGCGTAGGCGGAGGTGTATTACATACCCTCACTGATTAGCTGAAACAAAAACAGAAAATATGCACTACACTCACAGAAATGGTTCTCATATAATCAAAGGTTGTAGGTACATGTACTACCGAATTGTACGGCGGATATGAAAATACTGTAATGAAATGTGTGATTGTGTGCTGTGTTATTAATTATTACAGTGAATATGTGTCATGGAGGCACTACATATAAAGTGATATCTAATTGCATCAGTCACGACAATTTGTCATACAGTACTGCGTACCTGCTGTAAATTTCAATTATTCATCGATTTATTGTTATCTTAACATCAACAATATTAATGGTTGGATGTTTTGTATATATGTCGCATGGATTTTACAAAAGCCTTGATATTAGGTATACCTAATTTCACAAATGAAATTATAATATCACGTTTTTGACTAAATTCCTGCGACATAATATGTTTATCTTTAGACTAGCTTGGCCTGCGGTTAATGCGCCGCCCTTATATCGTGATGTTATAATTATAGCCTTTCTCGGTCATTTACCGAAAAAGGCTATCCAACAAAAAAGAATTGTGCAAATCGGACCACTAGTTCCTGAGATTAGCAGCTTTATAATATTGTTATAGAAAGTATAGATAAATATAACTGCAGCCATTATCGTATTACTATTTTAATGTAAGTAAAACGAAAGTTATGGTTTTTTGAAAAGGAGGAATGCGTTACGGCTTGTAATGTTATGATCGATGGACAGCGAGTGGAGCAAGTGAATGAGTTTGTATATTTAGGTACGCTGTTTACAAGAGATGGTAAGAATGTAGAAGATATTGAAAGAAGAGTTAATGCAGGTAATAGAGTGAATGGAGCTCTGAAGGCGTTTATGAATAGCCAAAACGTGTCCAAAAAGGCACGTTTGGCTATCCATAGAGGGGTGTTAGTACCTACTCTTATGTATGGTAGTGATCTGATGGGAGTGAATGAATCAAGAGAGATATGTCAAGATCGTTGCAAGTGGCGCTCCGTAGTCTCTGCCTACCCCTCCGGGAAACAGGCGTGAGTCTATGTATGTATGTATTTTTAAAAACAAGGTTTGTGAGAATGGATGGCTATATTATTTACTAGCTGTTTCCCGCGGTTTCACCCACGTCCTGTGGGAACTTCTTCGCGTACCCGGTTAATTTATAGCCTAAGTTACTTCTTGGCACATCAGCTATCCGCCAGTGAACGTCCCGTCAAAATCGGTCCAGCCGTTCCAGAGATTAGCGAGAACAAACAGACGGACAGACAGACAAAAATTGTAAAAACTGTAATTGTAAAATTGTAAAAAATACATATTATGTACCATGTATATATCCATATGCATTTAGTAAAAAGCGGTTATTTTAATATTACAAACAGACACTCCAATTTTATTTATATATAGGTATAGAAGTATAGATTTGGCTTGTTCTCTTTTGACACATTCACAAATATTACACACAAATATTACTAAACAAATCATGATGATCTTTGCTGTTAATAGCTTGTCCGAAAATCACATAGTCTTCATTTTGTCGCAATAACCAATACCTATAAAGAAGGAGGCACAGATAGAACTTAGAACCAATTGTATATCGCGCTCTGTATAGTGTCATCATCATCATCATAGCGCTGTCCTGGTTGCGATCCAAAACCTACGCCTAGGAGGTCCGGGTCCGCTTGCCGGCTGTGTCTCCTCCACTTCACACTTCGGTCAGTTCGGTCTTCAGCATCCCTGGTGGCTAGCCAATTGGTACGCATAACATCCCTTACGACGTCAAGCTGGCATTTCTTTGGCCTTCCCCGTTTACCGGGGCCCGGTGGAGGTAGCATGGCAAGATATTTGTTACCCACGTATGCCGGTTGATGTTAGACGTGGCCGCACCAGCGCAGGGCCGTTCCGACCCAACCCAGCGCCTGTGTGCGAAATCTAGGAAGCGCCTGTGCAGTAGCGTAGGCTAGCTGGGGTGGCACCCGGAAGTTGGCGGATGACCTTCTATTTTTTTTTTTTAGTCGACAATTCCGGGCTAACTCTCAACTCTCGCACTGCGGCGCCTGTGTGCGAAATCCGTGAAGCGCCTTTTTTGGCATTCGTTTTCGAAAATAACTGTTATAATTAACGCATATCTCGGTGCGCGGCGCCCCTGTCACCCTGGCGCCTGTGTGCGCCGCGCACATTGCACATAGGGACGGTTCAGCCCTGTACCAGCGTAGCCGACTCTCTTGCAGTTTGTCAGCAATTTCACGGACATGAAGGCTACCCCTATTAGCTTGATTTGTGCTAACTGTAACATGCAGTTACAGGTAGCGGTAAATCTTTCTTTCAAAATTATGAAATATTTGTCTTAGTTACAGACACTTCCATATGGATGAAACACAATTCCATATAATGAAAATTGTTGAAAAGGATCTTTTTATATGTAGAAGGTATCAGGTTCAAATCCACAGCGCGCAAAAGTCAGACTTTTCAAAGTTATGTGTGTTATTAATTAGGTATCGCTTGTCCAGTACCTCTTATGCCTTAGTACCCTTTAATATGCTGTCACTAGTCTAAACCATGGAATATCACTGACCCCTTGGGAAGCAGATGTCAGACGGCAGTCGTTTTGTGGAAAAGCTAATATGACGACCCGGTTTGCTTAGCGGGAGTGTAAACGACTGCCACACCGAAGGTCGCGGGTTCGATTCCCGCTCAAGTCAAACATTTGTGTGCATGAACATGGATGTTTGTCTTGGTTTGGGTGTTTCTATGTATAATGTGTATGTATTTACAAAAAAAAGTATTTAAGTATGTTTATCCATTGTCTAGTACCCATAGTACAAGCTTCTGCTTAGAGATTTTTATTTAAGTTTAAATCAATATTAAACGCTTATGTTTCATTAATATCGTGAATAGAACTGTGAAATACATACATGTAAATTATGACGCAGACGCGGTAGGTACCGGACATACGCTACAGTGTCAAGTGAACATAATTATGTAATTTGTTTGTAACAAGGCATCAGAGCCGGAGTCATTGTATATTTTTTGAGGTTGTTCTGGTACTAGACTACTTTCTAAATCATTATTTAATTTTGAACAATTTAAGCAACATTTTTTGTTTGCTATATAGATTAGTTGTTCTAGATTCTCTCTACCAACTCTAAAAATCTCATAATATTTTAATATGTATTCTTAAGTTTCTTTCTGGTGTGTTAAGGTGATTTTCCACCAGAGGGGCGAGACGAGGCGAGGCGAGGAGAGAATTGAAATCGCACTGACCCTTTTCCACAAAAAAATAGCAATCGCGAGCTCGCGCGAGCTCGTACGAGCTCGCGCGTGACCGCCGCGCCACCCATAGGCTTCATTAGATAAAGATATATGTAGGTACAGTGATGTTTGAGTTCGTCATAGGTACAGTGATGTTTGAGTGTCGTTCCACCACTCTGGTGGAAAATCACCTTTAAGGTGATTTTCCACCGAGTGGCGAGACGAGACTAGGCGAGAGTTGAAATAGCACTGACCCTTTCCCACTAAAAATAGCCATCGCGAGCTCACGCGAGCTCGCGCGAGCTCGTGAGAGCACGCGCGTGACCGCCGCGCCGCCCGTAGGCTTCATTAGATAAAGATATACTGGTACTGGTTAATTTATACTCTATGTTGGAAGCAATACGGTTCATTTTTACACAAACAAATATTTAAATTCACGCCTCGCATATTCTCGTCAATCCACACTGTTTCCACCAAAGATGCGCTAGGAGAGAATTGAAAATTTGCTATACAAATTTCAATTCTCTCCTCGCCTCGCCTCGCCTCGTCTCGCCACTCTGGTGGAAAATCAGCTTTATTGCCATTTTGTCGAGCTGTGCAGTCAATTTTGATATGTGTGTTTGTAGCTCCTGTGTGTGCTGATCATATAATAATCTACTACTGAGTAATTGTTCATTGCTAGCCTCAAGCTTCGACATCAATGACTTCTGCTCCTTAACCAAGTCATGGTTAATTTGTGATAATTTATTTACTTTATTTGACCCCTTGTGACTGGATTCAAGTCGCTTTATCAATTTATTTAATTTTGATAATTGCCTAAATTTTCTTTTGGTTATCAATTTAGATTTACAGTTGCACTTACATTAATTTTACAATCTTAATAACACTAGCATTACCGCTGATTACCTCTGAAAACAGGTTCTTGTTTGCTGTGGTGTTGAGCGTCTGGATTGATTCCTCTTGTGATAAAATTGTTGTTTGGGCTTCATTCAGACTCGCCTCCAACTCCATAATTCGACTGAGTTGTCTAAGGTAGGTTTCATCACAGCTACTGTAGGACCTAACTTCATCCTGTAGTCTGTCTCGTTGGTCCAAGATGTCCATGTGTTCAATGTGGAGTTCCGTCAATTGCGCCTTCAGCTGGGATACTTTATCATTGACATATTTAATTTCTTCTTCGCTATCCACACGTTCCTTTAATAGTTGACTGTTATCTTCTTTATATTTCTTTAATTCTAACAGCGCTATCTTCAAGTTGTTTTCTGTTTCCTTAGCGAGTGCCTTGCGGGTCATCATGTTTGTAGACATGCCTCACAAATTACCTAAAAAAGGAAAAACAGGTGAATACTTTGAAGAAAGATAGCCTCGCTGTTTATTATATTCCATGTCATTTTCATTTTATCGTCACTACTCCTAATCCTTGAACTCAGGTAAAGAGACTTAGCTTTCTTGCAAAGTTTCCGAAATATCCTAGCATAGTTTCTAACATAATCCTGAAATTGTTCACTTAAATTAAAGTTTCTCTCGTCATATAGCTCATACAATTTCTTTCTACTTTTGTAAAGCCCAGTTGTTGCCCATTCACAGAAGGTTGCATTACCTCCAACTGTAATCGTTCTAGGTGTGAAAACCGAATTAAATTCTGTACAAAACGCTTTGAAAAAGCTATTATATAACAAATTAGGGTCACCTTCATCATCTAACAGTGACCAGCTAGTCATTAGTTTACTTTGAAACCTAGCAAAACGAGTTCCAGTTTTAGGTATTACAACTATATTTTGCCTAGAAACATTCTTACTGTTATCGTTAAAGGAGATCTGCTGTCCACAATGGTCTGAGTCTAACTGTTTAATAATTTGCTTGTCTCTTACTATGATATCTGTAAATATATTATCTAGGCAAGTAGATGTAGAGGAAGTAACTCTTGTGGGCTCTAAGAATAAGTTCTTCAGATTATATGATAGAAATAGCGCTTTCAATTTTGTACTAAGACTAACTATAGTAGTCTTAGTACAAAATTGAAAGCGCTATTCCTCCAATAAATTTACATTTAAGTCACCGCACACAACAACATTTTTATTTATTTTTGCAACTTTGTTTAATATCTCATCCATAACACGCTCGAAGCTATCATACAATGCTGAAGGAGGCCTGTATACACTTATTACAATAAATCTCCTCAGTTCCACACAGGCTATCTCAAAAGTTCGCTCAACAGACAGACTTACAATATCATGACGCTCCTTAAATTTAAGTTGCTTATTAATTAAAATCATCGAGCCACCATGTACTGCTTGCTGCCGGCTAAACGAGCTTCCTACTATATGATTACTGAAATTGAACATGAACTGGTTGCTTTTTAGCCAATGTTCAGTGATGCAAAATATATCAACAGCATTACAGTTCATAAACAATTCCATTTCTAAATCTTTATTAATACTTCTAATATTCTGAAGTACTAATTTAATCATTTTTTTGTTATTGTGTTTAAGTGTATTAGTCAATGAGTTATGAGTAATCTTATTAAAGCTAGAGGTGTTCTCTATTGTCTCAGAATTTAATTTAAATTATGAATGTCAATAATGGAATTGTCATATATTATGTCAGGTTCAATAAAATGTACTCTAACAGTACTTGGGTCACTGTATAAATTAAATGCTAATAATTTAGCAAGTTGTCGTTTAAAAGAGCGAGAAAGATACATAGTATCTTTTGTTAAAATAAAATTACTTTTAATAAAAGTATCAGTGTCAAAGAATAAAATTTTGTCATTATGCCGATATGTACTTTTATATAATAATAGATTTAATTTACTTATCTGGTTGTTTTCTTTATCAGACATCAGACTCAAAAGTTGCGTCGGCGTTTGAAAGGTTTTTTACTGATATCCCCGTTATTACTACTAGATCGTTGGACTCATCAACTAATGCAGCGGAATCTCTTTTAAAAGAAAGCATGAGTACAACCTATAGTAATATCTCATTTCAGTTTATAAATTCAAATGATGATATAAAAGCTTTTAATACTATAAATTTAAAGAAGACTGCAGACTTGTGGGGAATTTCCGTTACTATTACCAAGTCCATTATTGCTTTAGCTGCTAACAGATTAGCTTTAATATTTAATAAGTGTATTGACTGTGGTGTATTTCCTAATCTAATGAAATATAGCAAGGTAATACCTTTGTACAAAGCAGGTAGCACATCAGACCCCACCAACTATAGGCCAATTTCTGTGCTGCCCACATTTAGCAAAATTTTCGATAAATTGATACTAGACCAACTGCAAAGTTATTTTAATAACAACGAGCTTCTACACTCTAAACAATTTGGTTTTACAAAGGGGCGCTCCACGATCGATGCCGGTGTTGAGCTTGTAAAACATATCTTTGATGCCTGGGAGGATTCATGATGATGATGCTTTAGGTGTCTTCTGTGATTTGTCCAAGGCCTTTGATTGTGTAGAACATGATACATTGATCAGAAAATTACATCACTATGGTTTAAGTAGTTCTGCTCTGCATCTTCTTACTTCATATTTGAGTAATAGGATTCAGAGAGTTGATGTCAACGGGACGCGTTCGCATGGGTCTGTAGTCAAAATGGGCGTCCCACAGGGTTCAATCCTCGGTCCTTTTTTTTTTAGTTTATATTATGACTTACCACACCTCGTTAATGACAAGCACGGGATAGTACTGTTTGCTGATGATACCTCACTTTTATTTAAATTAAAACGACAGCAAATTGATATGGACGATGTAAACATTGCTATCTCAAAGGTGGTTCGCTGGTTTGAGGTTAACAACCTACTATTAAATAGACTTAAAACTAAATGTATTCGATTTTTGATGCCTAACGTCAAACAAGTGAACACCTCAGTAAAGGTTAAGGATGATGTGTTGGATCTTGTGGATAACACCAAATTTTTTGGCATTACACTAGATTCTAAGCTGCAATGGGGACCACATATTAGTAAATCGTCGAATAGACTCAGTTCTGCAGCATACGCAGTCAGGAAAATTCGCCAGTTAACTGACATTGACACTGCCAGGCTGTATATCATAGCTATTTTCATAATATAATGTCTTACGGTATTCTCCTGTGGGGAAATGCTGCCGACATTTAGACCATCTTTGTTCTGCAGAAAAGAGCTATTCGAGCAATTTATAATTTGGATTGTAGGGCTTCGTTAAGGAATAAATTCAAGGAAATAAACATTTTAACAGTTGCAAGCCAGTACATTTATTCCAACCTAATATATTTACAAAACAAGGCCTCATACTCAAAGAAAAGTGATATCCACAATTTGAATACTAGAAATAAGAGTAAGCTAGTAGTGCCGTCTAGAGAAAATAAAAAAATATATATGGACACACCAGCTCATGTACCTATGAAAAATTCAATGTAGTTACTAAGTTTTCAAATTGTATAGAACCAAGACGTAGAAAAGAGTGGCCCGGAGTTTCTTGCCTGATTCTTCTCACGAGGCTCTACTTTCTGAACAGGATTTTTTTTTCAATGCACAACTATTTTCATATGCATTTAAAGTTACTTTTTTATTTTTTTATTTGTATGAACTTCTGACATGTCCAAAAAATTTAAACATTTTTATGGAAATAAACATATTTGAATTTGAATTAGTTTGGGACTAGATGGTGTTTTGTGAAAGTGGAAAAAAAATAAGGAAAGCTATAGCTAAGCTGAACCTATTTATAATATTCTGAAAACAAACATAAAATATAGACAAAATATAGACTCAGAACAAATAACCATGCTCATCAGTAATCGAACCTAAGACCTCCATTGCGGTCAGGGTCACTAACCATACGGTCTCCTCTTTGTCTCTTTGCTTCATGCACTGAGCTATAGATGTTTTATAATATACTTAATGCCTGCTAGAGCTTTCAAGATAAGCAGCAAAACATTTTCAATTTTCACAGAACTAATCGGTGCCATTTATCAATCAGTCATACTCATCTATCATCCTAGCATTATCCCAGTTGCAACGGACCCTCTGTTTACTTGTCGAACCGTTGTGTTGTTAACTTTTCCACAGAACGCCTGCCCGTTTGACCGCTGCAACCCAATGAAATAGTGATTGAAGGAAATTATATCAAACGTATAATTTATTAAATGAGACTGTAAGAAACTCAGCTATCGAGGATGTAGTTCTATAATCAAAAATTGTATAACGTCACCTGACTCCCTTACTACTTTGAAATAAATTGAAATAGCAGTAATTTATCCCCAAGTGTTTTGAAGTGCCTAAATACAGAACAAACGTTCTTCATATACCTACCTACTCACCTACACCATACTTAATACATACCAAATACATAGTCTATAAACTGGGAACGGTCCATTCACAACTTCGTACATTCCCCCAACATGTTACCAGTAGGACAGGGTCCCACTTTTATTGGGAGACTTTTCAATAATTTATATCATAACATATGGTCGCCCTACATATTATCGACTTCTCACGGTGCCTTTTACGACCGCGCGTGTTAACAGGGCCCGGATATTTTATTAAATTTGGACACAAAACTATTTGGAGGCGGCTTTTTCAATGTTAGTGTTAACTGTAGTAATTTTTTTTGCGTTTCCGACTGACTGACAGACCTGCAGTCAAATCCATTTGGCGCAAGAAGCTGTTTGGCATTTATTTGCCCTCGAAAGGGAAAACCTAGGTGGATGTTCTCTGACCAGATTGAACAGAAATGCCCTGAACAGAAGAGCATGCATGCCGAATTTGATAGGAGTAAATGAAGCAAGACAGATATGTCAGGATCGTTGCGAATGGCGTTCCGTAGTCTCTGCCTATCTCTCCGTGAAACAGGCGTGAGTCTATGTATGTATTTTTTCTCGAGACCAATTTTAGAAGCCTGGCTGTCTCGACGGAAGCTAGCCAATACTAACAGTGCCATAAGTATATCCTCTGAATTTTTTTCGACGACTTATATACATAAAGACATGCACGTTTCCTCACGATGTTTTCCTTCACCGATGAGCAAGCGATAATTAACAATTTAATACGCACTTAACTGCGAAAAGTCATTGGTGCGTGCCGTGGATTCGAACCCGAGACCCTCGGCGTAGAAGTCTGTCGGTCTCTCCACTCAGCTATAGCTGCTTCTCAGCTATCGCTGCTTTCAAAGTAATGTGCGTATTAAATTGCTAATTATCGCTTGCTTAACAGTGAAGGATAACATTGTGAAGAAACCTGCATGTCTGAGAGTTCTCCATAATGATCTCGAAAGACATGTGAAGTCTGCCAACCCGCACTTGGCCAGCGTGGTGGACTATGGCCTTACCGTTCTCATAGTGAGAAGAGGCCCGTGCCCAGCAGTGGGACAGTATATATACAGAGCTGATGATGATGATTTTTTACCCTATCGCCATTTCAAGTGTATGGATATGAAGAAAGTGGCTTGTGTTTAGTAGAGCTGGCAAGAATCTCAACAGGAATCTTTTTAAAATTGTATAAGTTCATAATTTTTTTTTAATTTATAAAATTACACATTTGTATTAATTGTGTTAATTATTATGGGTAAATACTTTAAAGTTTACACGTAATAACGAGTCACTTAATTTCATTATTTTCTTTAGGTTAGGTATCTGACAAACGCACATAAAATATACAAAACAAGTTGCAAAACCAATTCTTTGCAACGTTAGTAGTTAGCTATTAATCCTAAGATTTGCGAAAGGAGGCAAAAGCGCAGACGGATCGCCTGATGATAAGTATTATCGCCGCCTATAGACACCGCTAACACTAGAGACGTCATATTAAGTGCATTGCGAACCTCGATGGAAAATAGAAAAGGAGGAGCAACGTGATGTGAAGGTGAAGAGGGAAATTTAAATTGCTACAAATTTCCATTTCAACAAGAGTTTGTCAAATAACCATAAAAACCTTTGCAACAAGAGTAGTGAGCTGAGAAATTAATATTTACCTTTGCATTAACCTCGGTTAAAATCTCATAAAGTAAAATTGTATTCTCTGATAAATGGCCGCCAAAAGCTAAGCCCAGAAAGATGTAACATTTCAATGGATTTATTGCGGAAAACGAAACAACACCAGGATGATGACATCATCGAAACGTATGTCATCAAGCAACCAATTACCGTTTTTCAAACATAATTACCAACGTAGAACATATTTATTCATTAAATCAGCATCACAAGCTACGTTCGCAACAATATACTAATAGATACGCATCTACGGCCACATGATAAGGATAATTGGCTCCCGAGGGTTTACCTCTTTATCTTGCTGAACACAATAATAAGGGCTTTTTATTTAGCCCTCCCTCCTTCCCCGCCGACTCAAACTGCATGGATAAGCATCAGTGTAATGTAGCTGAAATGATTTTTTATTCAGATCGTGTCGCATCTCTTTGACGCTTAATTACTTTGCTTTATCAAAAATAAATAAGGATTTTAACATTGATTCAAAATTGAATGAAAAGGCTGTAAGCGTTGAGAAAAATTATTAAGATGGTTCGTCCTTATTTCACATCCCAACGGAGCGATGTTATGGTATGATTTTGCATCCCCCCGTGGGACCTCCACCTTGTCGTGGTGGGGGGCCTAGTAATCGTGGCTTGGACACCCTCGGTGAAGCTAAGAGAGATCCCGGGAGTGGACGCTCCGCGTGGGCTTGGAGGGTGCCTGGGCAGGATGCGTCCAAAGGTGCGGGTGCGGAGGACAGTTATGTCTGTCCCTCGCAGTCGGGTGCCGTCGCGGGAGGAGAGGCGTGTCGGTGTTGCGTTGCTGCGCGCCCTATCTCCCGCGAACAAATGGGGTCGCGCGGTGGAGCCGCAGAGGAAAAGGAGATGCGGTGTTTCGTTGCCGTCCTCCCTATCCTCTACGGCCTATGTGTTTTGGCGGCGGAGCCCAACACCTTCATCCGCCGCCAAGGGGGTTTCGTTCGGGGTCCGCCTGACCATCTGGCGGGCCAATACCCGTCGGGGGGTTGCGACGAATGCTTCGGCGATACCCGACCCTCCGACACACGGGTACATGAGAAAGTCGAGGTGGTTTTTAGTGGTAACACCACATACTCCGGTTCTCATTTCCCCAAGAGTCGGAGATCCGAAGGGATTTTCCACCTCGTAAAGCAAAATAAAAGAAACGGTATGATTTTGTATGTGTGAGGAACTGATAATAGTTGGAAGCCTTGAGAGTGACTTAAGCTACTTTTTACTGCGATAATCAGCATAAACGGGTGAAGTCTTGTTTTCCCTGAATTTCAGACAAGATGGAAGGTAAAGCCACATAATTCCGCGGCGTTCTAAAAATGGCACCTAATTCCGTGTATTTACAAAATCAAAGTTTTTAACCAATTCCCAAATTATTTTTGTCTGCAAGATAGCTTGTTCAATATTTTTTCTTTTCATATCCATGATGAGCAAATCAGTACTTTAATGTGTGTACAGTTTTTAATATAATCGGCAAATTTCACACTGACTAACACAGAAACTGACTCCGACTCATGCTCTTTTGAGACTCTATGCACGAGAATACAATGTTTTTATACAGGTATATATTATATTGACAATTTTCTTTCACCGCTTAGCAAGCGATAATTAACAATTTCATACATACATATATTTTTATATTATTTATTTATGTTATTTTATAGACTCACGCCTGTATCCCCGAATGGGTAGGCAGAGGTATAATATTACACCCACATTTCACCATGAATTTTTAGGTCCCACGTAATAGGGGGCGAGCCTATTGCCGTTACCGGGCACATTACCAGACTCCGAGCTGCTACTGAAAATTCGGAAAAACCTAATTACACTTTTGCCCAACCCGGGAATCGAACCCTTGACCTCCAATCAGCAGTCGCATACGCTATCCACTGGACCACGGAGGCAGTCTAATACACACATAACTTCAAAAAGTCAGTGGTGCGCGCCTTGCTTTTGAATCTGTTACCTTGTGCTACTTAGCTATCGCTGGTCACGAATAAGTACCTAACCAGTATCCATACCAATTTCAAAAAGCTGAAGAGTTTGTTTATTTGTTTGTTTCTTTGAACGCGCAAATCGCAGGCATTACTGGATCGATTTGCATAATTCTTTTTGTGTTGTACAGCCCATTAACAGATGAGCCTAAATAGTGCGGGTATAACCGCCAGCTAGTTCAATAATACGTACAATGATTCAATCAATATACTCCGTAAAGCTCAGTAAGCAGTCAAAGAGTCAAGCAAGCTATATGGATCCATCATATCGCGACGGTGACCACACAAAGCCCCTAGTCAACCCGATTCGGGATTATCCCCGCAAAGATTTATTGTGTTGTCCGCATAGTCAGCGTTCAGGACGACTTTTGTGAAGATTATGGACATCCTATCGTCCGACAAGCAACGTAATCCCTCACTCGATTGGGTGAATACCGTTTTATAAGACTGTTTAAGTTCCGGACTGAGCTGGCGCTGCAGTTTTGGGAGTATTATTATATTATCTATACATATAACAAAATGAAGTCCTTTTTAGGGTTCCGTAGCTAAAAGGTAAAAACCCTATTACTAAGCCTTCACTGTCTGTCTGTCTGTCTGTCTGCCACCAGGCACTCGACATCGTCCGACTCGCACTTGCCCAATTTTTTCTTCCTTATCAGTATGTACGCGATAGACTCAAAAAGCATCGTACTGATTTTTGTAAGTACGTGTTTAAAAATCCTTGTAACACTTTTGCCCGACCCGGGAATCGAACCTGGGACCTCCGATCAGCAGTCGCATGCGCTATCCACTAGACCACGAAGGCCCACATGAATGCAATGAATAATGATATTTAAATGACAAAAATCATTTTCATCTATAAATTATTTATTTTCCTTTATCGTAATTAATACTCAATTATAAATCTTCTTCTTTCTCTTAGCGTTATCCCAGTTTCAGTCCGGGGTCCGCTTTCTAGTCTAACCGGATTTGGCTGAATATTAGCTTTTCCACGAAGCGACTGCCTGTCTGACCTCCGCAACCCGAAGGGATAGCGATATTCCATGGTTTAGACTAGTGTCAGTTTATTTAGAAGGTACTGACGCCCTGTAACGACTGTCAAAGATGTTCATGACAACCGGGACCGTGCTCTCCGAGGCACGGGACAAGCGATAATTAACAATTCAATACGCACATAACTCCGAAAAGTCATTGGTGCGCGCCGTGGATTCGAACCTGATACCCTCTGCATGGCAGTCTGTTGGTATATCCACTCGGCTATCGCTCCGATACTCAATTATAAAAGAAAATATAAAATCCGTAGTATCTTCTGTGGCAAAAAAGCTCTCGGACTTATTTTGATGCCCTTCGGCATGTTTGATCAGTACATTGTGCCCTTTCATTTGGTATATGATTCATTCTTGGCGACGCTTGAACCAGATTTACCCGCTGTCATTTCAGCTCTTTGAACTCAATAGTTTTAGCTGAGCGTTGTCTGCCAGTAGAGCCTTGCTGATTTCAGCATGAATGGGCCGGCTCGTCCGGGGAAGTACTGCCCTCTCACAGAAAATCAACGTAAAGTAACTGTACCTACATATATTATTGCGTTTTGTTTGGTCAGTGAAAGTGCCGGAGGCGTCATCCCGTATTTCTTCTGTCTCATCCAACGACAACCCAGCCTACTAGACACCTAATGCTTCATTTCTACAAACAAACAATTCTGTCAAAGCGGTGAGGTATGCGGGGCGAAGGAGGCTACAAAAAATGCATTCTAATTGGCCGGTTCAAATTTGCGGTACTTCATAATTCATAACTAGTGTTGGGATTGGTCTTATGTAAGACGTATAAGTCTAACGTGTTGTCAGAAAGTGTTCGCCTTACATCTGCCGTCTAGTAGGCTGGGTTGTCGTTGGTCTCATCCCTTCGACCTATTTCTTCACCCAACCCAAACACCCTTAACACCCTTCTGATTCTTGTGGCATTGCTTGTATCCATGAGTGGTGGTAATTGCTTACCATCAGGTGACCCGCCTGCTCGTTTCCCGCTAACGACATAAAAAAGGCAGTAACGCAAGAATGTTATGTATACAGACAGATTAGCTGGTGTTTTTATGATTGGTATTATATCAGGGTGCGTAGGGTGCCCACCAAAAACTTAGGGTCCCAAGCCAACCTCACCTGCAAGTGATGCACCTGCCGATCAACGGACGAGGCTCTGGCAAACAAAATATCCCGATAAGCGGCAATAGGCTCGCCACCTATTACGTGGGATCAAAACATTGGCGAAAAGTGGGCGTTTAATATGCCTCTGCCTACCCCTTCGGGGAAACAGGCGTGAGTCTATGTATGTATGTATGTATGTATGTATGTTTTATATCACCAATGCAGTCTTTTACCTACATTGCAATAATTTTAAACCTCTCGTACTCTGAGCAATTGTTCATAAGTAGCCCATTCACATGAATATGACTGTGTAGAATTGTGTTTTAATTGCACTAATTGTGTATCTACTTATGACTCTATCACTTTTTATCTTATCAAAAGTGTTCACAGTCACACGTTTTAATTTTCCTGTGAGTCTTATATAGAATGAAGATTTTTCTGGGCAGGCTATAGGCTAAAATATCATCACGCTAAGCGCCACGGGTGCGGAGAAACAGCCGTAAATAACGCGCCAGTAGTCAGTCATATAAAAACATTGTTAATTGAACGCCCAATATAATGGTTTATGTCAATCAATACACCGCGTTAATATCGGAGGCAGGATGTGACGAATGGCGACAGTTATGGCGACCGGATGTGGCCACCGCAGCGTTTCCAGTTCCGGCGCGCGCTGTCACTACACCGGAACCTACGAAATGCATGTATATCATTGATATTTTGGATGTACGTCAAAGTCTAACTATTTTAGTTGTTAGAACTTTAGAAGCTGATTATGTACTAGGAAACTCCCAGACTACTTCGAATACAGTTTTTTTTTCCCTTTTTTTTGAGCCTATAAACTGTCCCATTGCTGAGCAAAAGCCTTGCCCTTGGCACGCCATGCATCCCTGTCCTTAAATGAAATGTTACGTTCATATTTGTATACACAGGTATACAAATATGAACATAACATTATGCAACAAACATATGGCAAAAACATGTTGATATTTATTATTATTTAGGACCTGACATGTATCTCAAAATGTACTTTATTATATTTGCACATGTTTTAATTAAATAGACATACATATTATATTTTTAGTAAGAGGGTGTCCGCAGCTAAGCCCACCTACTTTTTATTAATTTACACTGTACTGTCCGATTCCGTGGGAATTTCAAAAAATCCCTTCTTTAGTTTACCGATGTGGTCCCCAAAGACCTTACACGCCATATTTCAGCTTCCTGTGCCCAACCAGCCTCCTGAAAAGTGTGACCTGTAGAAAAAAAGTGTCATTAGTCACGGTATTCACGGTGTATGTCAGTGGCTCAAGACCGATTTGTGTGGAGACCCTGGGAAAAGTTCTTTGAGTAGCTGTAGACGACTTTCAGCTGAGATGATGGTAATGATGCATGGACAAACCGGAAGCATTCAAGCAAATAATCTGTGAATGAATATGAAAAAGAATTGCTTACCATCTAGGGTAACCCAGTCCCCGCTCTCTCCATAATTATGGAAGCCGACGAAAGCGACATCCTTCCAAAAGTTGCCGATCATTTTATCTCCAGGATACTGAGCAAATATGTCACGGATGACTTGAGATTCTGTAACACTATTGATGATGGCAAGATGGCCGCCCTCAGCGGTTGTTTGTCAGTCAGTCAGTAACTTAGAACTAGAATTTTATATTTCGCAGGTATATAGTCAAAAACGTGATAATATAATTCCACAAGTGACATTATAATTACACAGATTATAGTCAATAACGACCGGTTCGTATAATTTCACGGGCTCTTGTCAGTGATATTGTAATTTCACTAAGGCGCAATAGCCGCATATTTGAAAATCAAAATGTGAACCAATGTCATCTCACATTACTATAATATCAGGAGAACTCCTGTCAAAGTTCTCATCGCTGTTTAGACACAATGCCAATTTTACAAAGAATAAAGTAAAAGGAATGACAATAAAAAATAATGTTTCCTTTGTGACGCGCTTGTATAAAAGAGAGAAGAAAATTTTATTCGATTACCTATCATAATGGTGGCTCAAAATTGTCTTTTAGAAAACAGCATTTCAATGTTTTTTTTTCCATTTGAGATATTTCTTCTCGATCCCGTGGGAATTTCGATAAATTCCTTCGTCGTGTACCTATACGGTCCCAAGGAGTATACGCGCCATATTGCAGCTTCTTGTGCCCAATAGTTTTGGCTGTGCGTTCTCGGTCAGTCAGTCAGTAACGCGAGCATTTTATACATATTCCTACCAGAGGATGCTCGATTGTTTTTTACAAAATTTTTTTGCCCGATCCTATAGGAATTTTGGGATAACCCGTCTCATCACACCCCAACGCTCCTCAAGGAACATCCATGCCTAATTTCAGCTCCTTGCGCCCATTAGTTTCAGCTGTGCGTTGTCGGTCAGTCAGTCAGTAACGCAAAATTTTCATAACTTCATCAGCCCTGTATATAATTGTACTGTCTCACTGCTGGGCACGGGCCTCTTCTCACTATGAGAAGGGTAAGGCCATAGTCCACCACGCTGGCCTAGTGCGGATTGGCAGACTTCACATGTCCTTCAAGAACATTATGGAGAATTCTCAGACATGCAGGTTTCCTCACGATGTTTTCCTTCACCGTTTAGCAAGCGATAATTAACCATTTAATACGCACTTAACCGAAAAGTCATTATCATCAGAAATTAATAATTAATATACAGATACACATGCAAGATTAGTGCACATAGGCAAGTTACTGTTGAGTTCAACGCAGGCGATGCCGAGAGAAGAAATAAATCTAATCTAATACTAGCATATAAAGCTGAAGAGTTTGTTTGTTTGCTTGAACGCGCTAATCTCAGAAACTACTCGTCAGATTTGAAAAATTATTTCAGTGTTAGATAGCCCATTTATGGAGAAAGGCTATAGTCTATTTACCATCACGCTATGATCCACGGGAGCCGAGCAGCAGCCTTAAATAACGCGGGTGTAACCGCGGGCTCATCTAGTTATTAATATAATTTTGCGGAGAAATGTGGTTGTTTGTATCAGGTGTTGCTCAGGATTGGACAACTTCAGTCTGTGTTGGTTATTTCGATACCATAATAATATCGTTCACGGCTATCGCTTATTTTATCGCTTTGGTCGATGTTGTTTGTTACTGTTTAAAACCGATATTACATTTTGGTTTTGTGTGTTGATGGCGACTGCAGTGTTGAAACTCTTTGGAGGCGGGCGTTAAGTTTAAGTGTTAAAGTTCACAAAGAAACGTAGGTACTATTCTTTGCCCATTACTTCACGCCCATATTTTCAACGCTGAAAATATGGGCGTGCAGTGATAAGCAGCGATAGCCTAGTGGAGAGACCGACAGACTGCTACGAGGATGCTACCTTGAGGAACGCCAGATGTGATGTCGTACCAACCCGATGATGACTCATCGAGAGGGACAGACTGTTGACGACCTCGATGATAAGTTGAGAACCAATCCAGGGCCCCAGCCGAGACCTTGAGATGGGAGAGGATAGATAAAAGGACATCGTGACTGACGGTATTGAAAGCATTTGAAAAATCGATCAACACTAAAACAGTGAGTTCGGTGTTTTCCATAGCCTTTCGAATATCGCCAGTAACTTTGAGGAGGGCGGAGCTAGTGCTATGACGTGGTTATTGCTTACGTATTATTTTACGAATGAATTTGGTACGTTTATCAATTTACGAAAATACGGGAGTAAAATAATACAATTTATCACTCGTTTAGAATCCTACGAAAGTTTATTAATTTCCTAGGAAATGTATAAAACGGTTCTTGTTATTTTCCGGTGACACATATACCTATGACCTAATAACACATAATTATTACACGATACCAAGTTATAAACAATACTTTTTATTTTATTTTGTCTATTTGTCCTGGCTAATATCTCTAATGACTGAACTGATTTTAATGAGACTTTCACTGGAAGATAAGAAAGGACTTTGTAGAGCTGCATATAGTTTGACCCGATATGTGGTGCTGTAATAGAGATACTGAATATAACGTAGGCAAAACAAGTGAATGAAATAAACTCAACAATAATACGTAAATTTTATTAATTAACATAATTAAGTACAAAGCGGCCAAAATCATAACGCTTTGTGATCTATTACAACAGAACTGTAATTTTTTGGCCTGGCCATTGTCGTTGGCCATTCGACAATGGCCAGGCCAAAAATAACAGTTCTGTTTGTACTGTCACCCACATCGGCAAACCCGTGGGCCGAAGCTAGTCTGTAAAATAATAAATAATAATAATAATAAAAAAAAACATTTATTATCAGACAGAGTCCATAGCACATAATATTACCTCTCAATAACATAGAGTGTACATATTGTTACAATTTATTAAGTGGAAATTGAATTAAGTTATTAAATTATTGTTGTAAGTATTTCATTTTCAAATATATTAAAATAGCTGAATTATCTATTATTATCTACTATATTTTTATTTACATAATTATTTAATTTATGACAGTAGCACTGGATCCCAACACAGGTCTGTAAATCTACTTAGCAATATCGTGTCAGTTCTATTACCAATCATTTTCAGCACACTGTTTCGACTGCCTCGAACACGCTTCATCACTGACGCAATTTTCTTGCGCATAATTGCGTAGAAATCCTCGACACTAGCATCAGCAAACATGCCGGAAGCGCTGCAATATCGAGGGAGTCGGAACAGTGCCCTGAACACATTATTGTATTGGATTCGCAAGGCACTGTAGGCCCGCTTCGTAAAGTTCGCCCACAGGCCACTGGTGTAGAATGTCTGGCAAAAAGCTTTAAATAATGTTATTTTAACTTGAGCTGTACACCGAGCGAACCTGTGTGCCAACATATTACCACGCACCGACAGTGCCCTGCGCTCCCTTTCAATATCCATATCATCGTGTAACGTCTCAGTCACTATGTGACCAAGATATTTAAACTGTGATACACGGCCCAAAGGCACCCCGTTCAGTAGTAATGGTGGTATAAAGATGGGTTCCTTCTTATTCCATTTAAATATCATAAACTCACTTTTCTTCTCGTTATATTTGAGACCGTGTTCCACAACATACTGTTCACATATCCTCAACAATTGCCTTAATCCCCCAATTGAGGGGCTCAGCAACACCATATCATCAGCATAAGTTAAATTATTTATCATATTGTCAATATGGCATCCGACATGCGTGCTACTGAGCTCCTCAATCAGGTGGTTAACATATATATTAAATAGCCGCGGAGACGTCAGCCCCCCTTGTCGTACTCCGCATTCCAATGAGTATTCATCAGAATACACTCCTCCCCACCGTACTAGATTCAGTTGGTTGCGGTACCAGTAGGTGAACATGTTTACTATGTCATTTGGGATATCCATACCTCTTAGCTTCGTCCAGAGCTTGTCGTATCTCAAAAGCCATCGTAGATCAAAAGCCCTGGACAAGTCCAAGAAACATGCGTATACAGGTGTCTTTCTCTTTACATAGTAATTTACAGTGTGCTTTAAGGCAAGTATTGCGCTCTCGGTGGACAACCCCGGTCTAAACCTGAACTGTGTATCCTGTGGTCTTACATAGCCATCAAGCTGTTTATCCAGTAACCCGTCAAAAACTTTAGCTATTACAGTTGCCAAGGAAATTGGCCTGTAATTGCCCTTATCAGATGTATCAGCCATAGTATTCTTAATAATAGGTACTACAATTGTTTTCATAAGAGCAGAGGGTAAATATGTATGCCGAATGCAGAAAGTAAACAGCATGGCCAAGACCCTATACAGATGAACCCCTGCATGCTGCAGGTGTTCGATGCTGAGCCCGTCGTGACCAGGCGACTTTCCCTTTTTCATGTTTTTTATAATTTCTTCAACATCCTTACTAGCAAAACGTACGGGCTGCTGTACTGACGTATGCTCAGATTCCAACACCTGCAGCAAGCCGGAACTCATCCGAAATTGCCTCATAAATGAGTTTGCTATCAATTTAGGATCACTAACACCATTCACACTCACAGGCAAGCTGACCCGACCATTTAGTTGTTTAGTCCCTTTCCAGAACTTGCGGAACTGTTTTGAGGAATGTTGTGAAGCAAGTGTATCCATTCTGATTTGCTCCTGGTTATTATGACAGTATAAATAAAAGTATCTATAAAGTTATGACGTCACTATGTTTATACGTCACAATCTTTATACGAATAAATCAAAATGTTCATGAACGAAGCCTCAAAGCTTTAAATAAAGTTCTATTTAATTTTGACGGGTAATGGGTGGCCCTGGCCACAAATTTCTGTGATGATCTTGCGATTATTGCCTTACATCTATAAGTATATAAGTACTCTATGGTTTGTACCTACTGTCGAGGAAAGGTCAATTGTCAACTCAGTATCAAAGGCAAGTGTGACAACAATAACTTACAAGTGAAAAGAAAGGAGTACTAACGCGGACCACCGCACCGTCCCCGAGACCACGTTATTTATGCACGCGCCCTTACTTGCCGCGATCACCTGACGCGACCGTGTAACTGATTGAATTCGCCGCCCGACACAATGGTCATGGCCGCAGCGATTAGCGATGCTTACACTTCATTCATAAACAGAGGAACAATTTTCCTAATCATATTTGTTCAAAATGCAGTTTCGATCTAATGTCATTGTCATAGGTACTCATGTCAAAAATGGTAGTCTCCTCAATTAACTGATATTTGAATGTTATCATAACAAGATCGTAAATTGAACAATGTGACAACGTCGAACCATAGAAGTCAAATTAGATGACGACAGAAAACCAATTCTGAGTCTAAATTCATTTCTATAAAAATATAGGTTTTAATGTCATATAAATACGAGAATTGGGTTATGTGTGATGATTTGAGAAGTAAAAAAAAGTTATGACTGTTAGAAAAGTATCACCTATTCTCCTAGCGTTATCCCAGTCGCAACCCGGGTCCGCTTACTTCTCTTACCGGATTTGACTGAATATTAGCTTTTCCACAGAGCGACTGCCGTCTAACCTCCGCAACTGATAGTGATAGCGATATTCCGTGGTTTAGACTACTGTCTGATTGTTCATACGTACTGAAGCCCTAATTCCATATAGGACTGTCAAAGATCTTCATGACAGTCGGGACCGTCGCTTTAACGAGCTTATATTCCATCATGGAATGCCAGTGCCTATCTTCCGGCTTCATCATCAGACCTTGAAACCTAATCGTGGTCACAGTTCATTACATGACTTTTCTAAGAAATCCAAAACAGCTATGATACGATTTTCCACCATGAAATTCCAGTTCATATCGTCCGGCTCCATCACCAGATCAGTTCGACAGTACCATATTATTGTATTGTCATCTGAACTACATACACCTGCCAATTTTCATTACGCTACGACCCTTGGAAGATGGTTAAATTAGTTACCTTAGATTCCATTACATAGTTACATACATGTCGACCTAATAAAAGCGTGTTAAAAATATCGAAATAAAGTTTCCGTTTATCATATTCTTGGCTTTCTTTTCTTCTTCGATAAGTGACAGCACTCGAAGTCTAGATATAATATCAACGATGACGTGTGATTTCATCACCTTAAAGAAATACGAGAACGTAGAAGAAGGGTAAGAAGGAAGCGCTCGTTTCTTCCACTCACCGATTAAAATAGACTTCGTTCTATTGTTAATATTACTTTGCTCATTGCTTTTTAGGGTTCCGTACATAAAAGGTAAAAACGGGACCCTAATACTAAGCCTCCGCTGTCTGTCTGTCTGTCTGTCACCAGGCTGTCACCAGGCTGTATCTCATAAACCGTGATAGCTAGAAAGCTGACATTTTTACAAATTATGTATTTTGGTTGCCGCTATATTAACAAATACTAAAAATAAAAAAATAAAAAATATTAATTAATTAATGAAATAATTAATTCCCATACAAAAAACGGGTTTTTTCGTATTTTGTGCTCAAAATTTCTAACTGTAAAACTCAGTAGGTAGACGCTTTAAATTTTCACAGAATATGTAGTTGTATATTACCTTTCAAAATAATTAAATAAAAAAGTAAATAATAAAGGGGGGCGCTCCCATACAACAAACGTAATTTTAAAACAAGTTTTTACGCGATCTTAATAAACAGGTAGAACCTTAAAAAGTATTTAAGTATACATACAACGAACATGACTTTCTTTTATAGACGGTGGTACGGAACCTTTCGTGCCCGAGTCCGACCCGCACTTGACCAATTTTTCTTTAAATTCATAATACAAGCTACAGTCGTCTATAAAGAGGAGCTTTTATTGACATAAAGACATATTTATTTCTGCATTTTAGTTGTATACAAGTCAATACTTTTGACTGCACAGTTGTAATAGTGGCTTAAGAGCCGGATCGCCACTGACACTACGCTGAATGTTGTGAGTTCAATCCTAGGAGTCTAGGTCTTAATTGTGTCCGTTAGTTGAATTTTGGAAAATCGCCCGCGATATACGAGTTTGTCATAGTGCGGAAATTGTTACTTTTAATAATAGAAAACCCTATTCTAGATGATGCCAGCTTTTCCTAGACAACTGATCTCTTGAGAAGAAAGGCCGAAAGAAACACAGAGCCATTGCTTTTTTTTCTGTCATTTAATTTTCTTTAGTCTTTTCTTTATTCTAATAAAATCCGGACCAAACGGGTTAAGTTTGCGAATGCCATGCAGGAAAAAAATATCTTTAATTCTCAGGTTTCAGAATCGCTACACGCTCCGCTTATCATTGAGTACGCTGGTTATTCATCAGCGCGCTCGTTCTCTGTCGTACATTATTCACGTCAGTCCCGAAGCATTATACTTTTGTTTGTCCCACTCTTATAGGCCACTAGCCCGAGATGAACTTGCATTAAGATAATGTGAACCGTGGACAAAACTCATGGTGTTATTTCCTGTGCTAGTTACATTTTTGTTTATCCACAGCTAGGTAAATAAGGGTTATACTGAAGATTAGTCTTATCCATTCTGCACAGACGTCATTATCGAACAGATATAACGAAAATCGAAAAATATTTATACAGGGTGTTAAAAGACCCTTAACGAAAACTGAAATCCCAGCCAATCATTACGATTTTTTTTACTTGGGCACCATATCTGGGAAATTACTGGTTCAGGAGATATTGAGGCTCAAATTTACTATACAAGTTTTCTAATAAGGTATAAAATCGATGCTTCTACCCCGCCAACTTCTATAGATGTCCTATGCACCCATGGATGAGTAGGTATTTCGAGCATGGGTCGCGCGTACTTTAAATATGTCTTCCCTAAAAAAACGTTTCCCAGGTATTATTTTTGTTTAGTATGACTTGTCCTCTTATCCTCTATATGATTCTATCGGTCAAGTATTTTAAATAATAAGAATGCACACAACACCATCTCTTCTCAAACTAATGCAAAGATTGAACTATAGGCACTAGACGTTGGATAAAAAATAAACATAATATCTTCTTGGATTTACGCGAATGTTACACCTCGAAATTAAACTACAGTTTACAGATTTTATCGCGTTATATTGGTTTCACTGAGTTATTACATTTAAACCGACTCAGTGAAACAAATATAACGCGATAAAATCCTACGCGATTAAATTACACAAAACAATAATTAATTTGTTAAAACTCCCACCATAAACTTGTCACGACCAATTTTTTTTTTATCGGCGTAGTTCTTAGGCTACTTTTTCTTTTCTTTTATATTTGAATCTTATTTGTATATTTGGAAACCAGCTAAACTTTTCTCATGCTACTCACGATGGGCGAAGCCAGGGCCAAAGTAGTAACACACATATATATTATTACGTGTTCACCCTCGTAAAACTTAGAGGACAATTTTCCAAAAGCTTAGCGGGCTGACTTTAAAGTGCGATGTGCAATAGGCCTGCATTTGTGTGGTTTCGGCTCAACCAGCCATATGAAGCTTGTGACGGCAGAACGCCAGGAAAAGTGAGCAATAGAAGGCTGCTCGAATAGTAAGTTGCTGGGCACTCGTACAGTGCATTATATTTACTGTAAAACCAAGCACGAATATGAACTCTATAGCTTCATAGTTCAGTCAGCCAGACTCAGCAGTTAAAATGTTCGATATGTAAAATTAGAATTGATAATTCTCGCATGCTAAACGGTGAGGGAAAACATCGATGAGCTGTATTTTTAAGAGTTCTCCATAATGTTGTCGATAGATATAATGAAGCCTGTCAACCCGCACTTGGCCAGCGTGATGGACTATGACCTTACCCTGACGCCCGTATCCAACTGTAGGGCAGTTTATATTCAGGGCCGATGGTGATGAAAATTAGAAACAGGCAAAGTTTAGTGGTTAGATCAACTGACTGCTAAGTGTTATGGGTTCAATCCACGGGGCTCAGTCTTGAATTATTCCATTTATATCACGTAAGTTAATTATCTCGGTGATTTATTTTTAATTACTTCAAACGGCGGACTTAAATTCTTAGGGACATATATACAAATTCTTCCACTACGAGAGAAGAAAAGGGAGTCAGAGTTTGTGTAAAATCTTTTATTTTTTAATTGGAATCACTTCAATCTGTATATATAAAATCCTTGCGTTACTGACTGACTGACAGACACGCTACAGCCGAAACTAATAGGCGCAAATAAGTGAAATTTGGCATCTATGTTCCATAAGCAGTGCAGGGGAGTACTAAGAAAGGAGTTTTGGAAGTCTCGCCCCTATCCCTATAGGAGCGAGGCTTCCGAAAGTCCTTTCTTAAGAAATGGTTTCCAAGGTTGTATATAAAAAAAACATTCTTCAATTGATTCACTTGAAACTTTGTATATCGGTTCCTCAAGTGACGTTAGTGAATTCACCCCTAGGACGGGGGACTCAAAAAGGAGTAGGTATCAATTTTTAAGAAACTTTTATGTAATTACGGGTCGTTTTTAGTTTGTGTGAAAATAAAAACAATATTTATCTTTGTTTGAGAATTGGCATTGCTAACCAAAAAGCGTAAACCTCTGTACAAAACATTTTTAGCGAAATTTACGCGAGCGAAGCAGCGAGCAAAAGCTACTCTTTAATACGAAGGTTAAAACATAATTTCGTAGAAAACATCTTCCTTTTTTAAATCAATAAAAAATAAACACACTATTGAATTGCTTTAGGTGGCAGAGATACAGTAACACGAGTCAGGTAAATCAAAGAGCTCTCGGCTCGCATTACGACTCGCAATTGGATGTTAGGCCTGACAAATGATAGATACACTACACCCGAGCGTTGATCGATTGTTCGACGAAACACCCTCAGACGAAGTGATAGAAAGGTGAGCAGACTTAAATAATGGAGTTGGTGGGCGGTAAAACCAATACATCACCATACATCGACCCATACCATTAGGTACCTAGTACCCATAGTACAAGCTCTGCTTAGTTTGGGACTGAATGGTGTTGTGTGTATGCCATAGAATATTATATTAAACTAGCTGACCCGGCGAACTTCGTACCGCTATATTTTATTTCTCTAGATTTTTTAGATTTTTTTGACTAAATTGTGAATCTCAACCATTCTGAAGTCCCCTTGAACACACACAAAAAATTTCATCAAAATTGATCCAGTCGTTTAAGAGGCGTACAGTGACATACACACGCACACAAGAAATATATAATTATACTAGCTTTTGCCCGCGGCTTCGCTCACAAAAATTAAGGGTTCTCTAGTTATTGGGCGGATACTTCTATAATTTTGTCGTTATAATAGTTTAAGAAATATAACTGCAAAAATTATTTTTACGTACAAACTACTTAAGTGACTGAAGTAGTACTCAAAATGCAAGGAGCACTTGCCAAAATGTTATCCGGTATCAGTGACGTTTCGCTAGAGTGGCCAATATATATACTACTAGAGGACGCCAGCAGCTACGCCTGCATTTTTTTTTAATTTACCCGTTTTGGCCGATCCCGTGGTAATTTCGGGAAATCCCTTCTTAGTGCACCCCTGCGGTCCCCAAGGAACATACATGCCAAATTTCAGCTTCCTGCGCCCAATAGTTTCGGCTGTAGCGTGTCTGTCAGTCAGTCAGTAACGCAAGGATTTTATATATTAAGAAGATATTAAGAACCATTAGAATTTAACAAAATACTCGACAATCCCAATTTTGCGGATGTAATATGTTGTCGACTCGAAATCGTAATTTTTTTTTTGTTTTATTATTCAGGTAAGGTTTTGATCGAGTCTACCGTACCCCTTGAGGAAATTATTAAAATAGATATTTGACACTGCGATGGTAGCGCAGTCGGTCGGTTCCAATATGAAACATTCCAAAATCAGCAACAACTTACAATTTAAAAACCACCACAGTAAAAGAAGTTGATATCTTCAAGCCTGTAATGAGACGCTGAGTGTCCTGTGCCAGCCAAAACCGTGGTAAACCGAACTATGCAATAGTAAATCGACAAAACACTTCGTTTTATTTGAAGCAGTTACCTTGCTCGATATAGTTAATATTGTCGAACATATAACGTTTTTACCGGTTGCAATAAAACACGCTGTATTATGAGGTCATGAGGGGTATATATACCCGACTATGAGGGGCAAAGGAAAGTTTATCGGGGCCCGAACATAAACTGCACCCGGTTCGACTTCACGCCTTGTCCCAAGCCCGTTCGCCACTAGAAATATCACGGTGCAAACCTCTGAATTGCTTCAATGTTTTTTGGTAAGCTGTAAAAAATATAATTAAATACCATTTATCTATACTAGTACTAGCCGAGTGGAGAGACCGACGGACTGTTACGCAAAGGGTCTCGGGTTCTTATTCACGGCAAGCACCAATGATTTTTTAAAGTTAAGTGCGTTTTAAATTGTTAAATATCGCTTGCTTATCGGTGAATGAAAAACATCATGAGAAAACCTTTATGTCTGAGAGCTCTCCATAATGTTCTCGAAAGAAATGTGAAGTCTGCCAATCCGCACTTGGCCAATGTGGTGGAATAGTCCACCACAAAGGCCATAGGGCCTTACCCTTCTCATTATGAGAAGACGCCCGTGCCCAGCAGTGGGACAGTTTATATACAGGGCTGATGATAATGATACTAGTATTGGTTACACCGGAGTGTCAACGGCCATACTTGCCGGTCATGCAGACTAATGCGTTAGATGCTCCTGCAGATCTGTTTGTCCTGCAGCCTCAGGTCTTCGCGCACTGCTTCGACGGTCGTCACCAGGTTCTGAATGACAGCAAAAAAAACTGTTAGTTATTCATTTTTAACATGACTGCTATATTTTGCATAAAACATGATATTTTATGCGTCTAAGCGATATACATTATAGTGAATCCGGTAAATTATTACCATCTCACTAATCCCAATCTTAATATCACCAACAACTGTGGAAATAGATTCAAACTCACCAATATTCCCACTACCTAGTCACGAAGGTTTAACACTCGACGCATAAATTTTTCATCATCAAATTAGTTTTGTTTTCGTGTGAGTATGTGGCCAACTCTGGTGTGTCGGAGTTTTCAGACCGCTCGAAGGCCTCCGACATGGCCTAACGATGGATTCTTATCCTTAGACAAGCTTGACGTGCCCTCCAAAGCACGGTAGCGCTCAGATGTAAATGCCATACGCGGTCACCCATCCAAGTGGTGACCTGTGCAAGCGTTGCTTAACTTTGCCGATCTGTTACGAACGGCAAGTCAAGTCTCGCTATGAGCACTACGATCAACAAGTGATTTGATCATTGTACCTTACCTCCAGCAGGCATTCCAAAGACAGCTCAAAGTATACACCGAGTCATGTGTAAGACGTAACATAATATACTACAACAATAAACAAGCAAGTGAGATTAATACTCGGATTTACGTGTTAGCATATTAATCACCAAGACATGCAGCCTCTCACGATCGCGACTTTAGGGATTATCTGCTATTTAATACTCAAACAAGGCTAACAATAAGGCCGCCCTCGCACTTCTTGGGCGTCCGGGTCAACGCAGCGGCACCTTGACGTCGACGCGGTGCCGCCGCGTCTACGTCACGTATACGATGCGGTGCCGCCGCGTCAGCCAAGCGTTCTTCAAAAGATGAAAGCGTTCTCAAAGAACGCTCGGCTGACGCGACGTAGACGCTGAGGTGCCGCTGCGTTGACGCTGACGCCCAATGTGAGCGCGGCCTAACGCTAATCCCATAAAGTAAAATGCCCAAATTATTTTTGTTGTCTTCGGTGAAACTCTTATACTAAAACAAGAAAGTTGATTTTGTTGTGGCAAAAATATCACTTGACTAAGACTGTATTTAAAGTTAGAAAAAAATTTAAACAATCTCATGTCGGTGCAGTCAAAACGTAGGAGTAGGGTAACCCTACTTTTTATGGACAAAAAGGCATATAAGACAATAAATATAAGTAAACCGGCGATAGCCCAGTGGTGTGTGACGATTGTCTCCGGTTCGATCTCCAAGTACCCTGGGCACACACCACTGACTTTTCGAAGTTATGTGTGTATTAAAAATGTTAATTATCGCTCGTTTAATAATGTGTCCGGTAGATGGCAATAGGCTCGCCCTTTACTACATTGGGACCAAAACATAAGTGGCCAAGTGTGGGTGTCTAAAATGCTATGTGTTATATTATGTTTTATAAGTAAATTAAGTTTACAAGCTATACTTTTTTAAATAATGTTAGTTATATTATTAAAAAATCGGAAAAATGTAAGTCGGACTCGCCCATCGAGGGTTCCTTATAAATTAAGAGATAAGGGGGACCGTATTTTTTATATTTTTCTTCTATACGTACTTCTCTTGCAAAATAGTGTTTTAATGGTAACTAAAAGTAATTTGAATCAAATTTTTCATAGTTAATTACACCAGAGTCCCTTGCCCCAATATTAGTTTTAAAAATGTCCCAGAAACCAGATTCCACACTATCGAAAGAGATCTATTTTTCCTATGCGCACATTGATTTAGCACCGCTTCAGGCCGATTATGAGTGAACTGCAGTGCTTAAGTTAAACGAGATTCATTCCAAAATAAAAATGCGACTTAAGAATAAACAACATGAATAGTAAAAGAAACTCACTCAGGCGGCCCCTGTGTTGATTGATAAATATTCGATTTGCTTGCACCGTTCGTAGGAAAGTGAACTGCATTCACTCGCGAAATACTTCTGTACTACATCATTGGCTATTTGAAACACGTATTACTACGGCGAGGAATGCATCGTGCCACTGTATATAAAAATGTTTTGCTGCAAATTATCATACGACGAAATTTAAAAAATCCTGAGTCTACTTCTATTCCAAAGAGGCTGGCATAATCGGTTTGTATGAAATTACCCGGTCTTAAAAAGTAAAACACTTTTTGACGAATTATTACGCTGGTTTGCGAGAAAAGAACAAAACTCCTCTTTTACTTCTTTCTATTAATATTAATCTAAAATTACATTAATACAAAAACAAATTAAATTGCATAAATATATTAAATTAATGCAATTTAAGCTCTATATCAATATCTACTCTAAGTCAGAAGGCCAATTCTCGTATTTCATAATATGACCACAGTCAAGACATAGAAATTATATTTAGACCGAAATGAGATTATATTCATAGACTAATATATATTATAACTGGATTATATTTTGAATTGACTCAGAATCGGTATTCTGCTTACCTAATGTCATTATCATGTAATTTGAAATAACCATTTGGCGTCTGATTGTTGCTATGGTGAATTTTAATTATTGTCATGATCTTAGTGACACTCGAGAGGTTTTAATTAGTTTACAAATCGATTGACATTAGAGGCATGAAAATTGACCGACACGTTTGGTCTTTACAACGCCACATAGAAACATACATACTTAAATACATAGACTGATGAAGACATTATACTACTTTGTGTCGCGCAGTCAGGCAAAAAGGTTTAGGAGGTATTAATATCAATAAAGGAAAGTTGCGATGGTTTGGACATTTTTG
Organism: Euclidia mi; assembly: GCA_944739405.2. Taxonomy (NCBI): domain Eukaryota; kingdom Metazoa; phylum Arthropoda; class Insecta; order Lepidoptera; family Erebidae; genus Euclidia; species Euclidia mi. Next base: position 46,062,629 of record OX123195.2, read on the forward strand.
ACGGATGGATGAAAGAAGTAATTGTAAAGAAGTGTATCGTGTAATGCTCCTGCTACACGTGCGTCTTAACGCGTCAATTAGCGCGTTAATTTATGCGCTACGTAGATGTGGCCAACATTTTAACGCGTTAAAATACTGATTTCAAATGCGAATTTTTTAACGCTTTATCTAACGCGTTATTGGCCATTGCCATTAACGTTAACGCTAACGCAGGTGTAGCAGTAGCATAAGAAAACAATGCATGGAGATGTCGGTAGGGGACGCCCAAGACGTCAAGACAAATCAAGTTCAGCATATACTGAGCTCAAAAGATATATTTATGTATTTATGAATCACAATTATTTGTACACCTACATGGGATCTTATATAGGCACACGGAAGTTTAAGAAACACTACATTTAGCCTTGCGGCATATGTCATACTTACAGTTATATAAAATAAGGAAGCACTACACAAAACAGACTATCGTCTTACAATTTATCAGATAAATAGTCATCCACTGATTAGTAGCACTTTTGCAATAAGAGCTGTTTTCATTTTTAGAAGTACGTATTTCCGATAGTGTCCCTCCTATGACCAGTCCGTTTTTAACATTTTGTGCGTGTCTACCAAACATAATTTAAAGTTTGAGAATTCCAACACATACTTGATATTACCAAAACACTCTGTAAAAAAATAGCCAAGTCTCGATGAAGCTGCTTGTTTATCTCTAAAAATAATGAAATCTCTAGACAAAGTTGAGCCAAGTCTAAGGTTCTTTACTAAAATTTCTGTATTATTATATTTAATGTTATATCACTTGGCCGTTAGCCTGTACCCACTAACGTGTAAAAAATGTTCAACCCTTGATCGCATTTCTTTCAAAATCTAGAACGTGTAAAAATGTTCAAACTTTACCCATTTTGATAACAATACTACCTATTTATAAATAAAAGTTAAACATTATAAAATTATCTTCAAGCAAATAGGGTTCAAATTCGCGGTTAAAATTTGCCGGCTTCTGGGACAATCTAACGTTTACAATTGTGTATTTTCAAACTTTATTCGAATTTAAATATTCTTAAGGTCATATAAATTAAAACTATGACACAATAATAAATTGTCTTTAAACTTATGCAAATTTCCTTTTTGTTATTAGTCTATTAAACCTTGACATAGCAGACCTGCAAAGTCAGTGAAGTTCAAAATTTCAGAGACGTTTACCTCTCTTTTTACCCGACTGCGCGACGCAAAGGAGGGTAATGTGTTTATCAGTCTATGTATGTATGTATGTTTGTTTCTATGTGGCGTTCTAGAGACCAAATGCGTCGGCCGATTTTGATGATTCTTACGTCAATCGATTCCTCTTAACCTTGCGAGTGTCACTAAAGACATGACAGTAATCTAAAATATTGGAAAATATACTCAACAATCGATTGGTTAAATATTTAGAATCTCACAAACTGTTATCTACCAATCAATACGGGTTTAGAAGAGGGAGATCTACTGAGGATGCTGTGGCCTCTCTAAAAGATCACGTTGTGGAAAACCTGCACAAGAGGTCTAAATGCCTAGGCATCTTCCTAGACCTCTCGAAAGCTTTTGACACTGTGTTTGTCCCATATCTATTGTCAAAATTGAAATCTTTAGGTGTTCGTGGCCACACATAAAAAATATTTAAAGATTATCTAACCGACCGTACACAATGCCTAAAAATAGATAATGTTGTTAGTGATAGTATACCGATCAATTATGGCGTACCCCAGGGCTCAATCTTAGGTCCAACACTGTTCCTTATTTATGTTAACAACCAGTGTAAATTATCCCTTCCAAATTGTACCATATTTGCTTACGCAGATGATACGACACTTCTTATACATGGCACTAATTGGGCTGAAACGTACAAATGTGCAGAAGAAGGTCTCGCCACTGTTTTGCGTTGGCTTCCCAATAATTTTTTGACCTTAAATCTTGCTAAAACGGTATACATACCATTCACATTGCAGTCCTCAACCTTGCCCTCCTCAGATCTTCCTGCACTCAAAGCCCATACTTGTAGTGATCTGATGTCCTCTCGATGCGAATGTTCATGTCCTACAAGATGTTCCAATACAAAACACCTTGGTGTTCATATTGATAACTTACTGACTTGGAAGCCTCATATTGAACATCTCACATCTGGAGTACGTAAACTAATATCAATTATGAAAAGGCTACGAAATTCTACAGATGTAGTAAAATTTTGAAGACGGTTTTCAATGCATTTTGCCAGTCTCTTATCTCATATTGTATTTCTCTTTGGGGAGGTACTAATAAGACCCACCTTCTACAAGTCGAGCGGGCACAAAGAGCTGTCTTGAAGGTAATGTCATTCAGGCCATTTGGATATCCCACTGCAGCACTCTACTCGGAGAGTCAAATTCTCACGGTAAGACAGCTCTTTGTGCTCCTCGCTGTACATCGGAAACATTCCACACTGATGTATGACGCTAATATCGCAACTCAACGACGGCATTACCAGGTGTGTCCAACACAGAAAGCCCGGACAAGCCTAGCACAGCGTCATTTTCCAGTATTAGGGAACTACCTAAATAATAAAATAAATAAGTCCTGTAACATATATCCGGTGCCTAGACAAAACTGCAGGAAAATAGTAACCAAATGGCTTCAGACACATAATTACGCAGACACTGAAGATATTATTAAGATCTCTAGGCTATAAGCACAAAAGGTACATTAATTCACCACACAGCACAATTAACTCGTAACACTCAGTGACACACATAACATAGGTAATTTATTTTGTATAATTGATAGCTAAAGTCAATTGGATCAAAGTAATATGAGAGAGCCCTGATATCCACAACACAAGGTTATTCTTATCGTGGATATCGGAGTTCAACTTAACACTATTGTTGTTATGTTATCAATTGTTGTTATTGTTATGTTAGTGTAAGTGTTATTGTACAAACTTTTATCTCAATAAATTATTTATTTATTATTATTTATTTTATTAATCAAAATTCACCACAGCGACAAACAGACGCCATATTGTCAAAATGAAAAAAAAAGTCGATGAACTATGTCAACATATTGACATAAATGTAAATTATAAAAATAATAAAATACAAGAGGTTAATACAGCGAAATTTCTAGGTCTGATGCTCGATAAGCACTGTAACTGGAAGGCACATGTTGAATATGTTTGCAATAAACTTGATCGGTTCGTGTTTGCTATTAAACGTTTACGACAATCAGTGTCAACGGAAGCGGCTCTCAGTGCATACCACGGATACGTGGCGTCGGTGCTGTCATATGGTCTCATGCTATGGGGGAACTCGGTTGAGATTGAAAAAGCATTTCGGGTGCAAAAGAAATGCGTGAGAGCTATTTGTGGAGCTTGGTTTACAGACAGTTGTAAGCCATTATTTAAAAAGTTTCACATCCTGCCACTGGTTTGCATGTACATTAGAGAACTCTGTGTTTTTGTTAAACTTCATCCACAATACTTTAGTAAATATTCTGAAACAGTCGGTAGAAACTCTAGGAATAAATTTAAGCTTCTCCGACCTAGGTGTCGTTTGGACATATTTGAGAAGAATGTCTATGTGAAGGCTATAGAAGTGTATAATAGGTTACCAGACACGTTTAAAGAACTACCTTATACTGTATTTAAAAGAAATGTTACAGCGTGGCTAGCGGAAAAATGTGTCTATACTTTAAATGATTTTTTGACTTATAAAGAAAATGTTTAAATTAATTAATGTTAAAAAAAATCATGTATGACAACAAGAGCAACATTATCTGGACATTTAAATTTATTTTAATTTGACACTTCTATGCAATTATTAATTTAATATTATATTTTAAAATTATACATGACTAACATTTTGACATTAATTAACTGATAAATCAATACAATATAAACAGAATTTCTTTGAATTATATTATTGTATAAATTGACATATTTGCGCACCATTGTTATGGTAGAATGTCAGGATCACTATTACTGTACCAGCACTATAAAACCACATTTCTCGTAAATAAATGCATTTCATTTCAAGCGGGATGTCGTTGAATAGGTACTTTAAAATCATCTTTAGGTTCCTTTTATCATTTTAAATAATATTTTAGGATATATAACGATTTAAAGTGGTTTAACAAAACAATCATTCTCGCTAATTTTCTTACTTATTGATTTAAGTTTTTATTTCAAGTATAAACGATAGGTATACAAACAAATAACTAAAAAGTATAAAATTTAAAAAAAATAAAGAAAAACAAAAAACCTGACTGCGTAAAAACTTATTTATTAAAATTAGTTTTTATTATAGTAAAGATAATTTATTTCAAAAGTATGTAGTTACTTTATTTTATTTGCACATGAGCCACGATATCGGGCACGCCGTATACAGCATGAGTGGCATTACTTAGGCGGCATTACGTATTCGGCTCGTAGCACAAAACGAAGCGAAGCCACCCGAAATATACTAGTCAATACTACTCCTCTATATCTGTAGTAACAAATTTTTCACAGAATCTTGACTATTTATCGTATACACAATTTAAACTTTCGCGATTTGTATTCACCATACAATTTTTTTAACCGGTTGTATATACCTACCTCTGTTTTTTTTTCGACGTTTCGATCGGTTTACAAAGATCGTGGTCGCTTGGAGACGAACTTGGAGAAGACTGGCATGAAATAAAGAATGAATATTTATGGAAAAAACAACACATTATCCAAAAATAATAATTGAAATCAAACCTGGCTTAGCGCATTCAACCAAACCAACAAACTGACTGTTCAGCTTTATAATATAAGTATACATACTAATATAGTCTGAAAATTTACATCCTGTTATTAATGTTATTATTCAATCATTCATTTTTATACTTTTTTACGTGCCACGCAAATCCCTTTATTTTTCCTAAATGGGATCGCGCTTATCCGAGAGCTCATTTACTTGAGCCCGTCGGCCGGGTATTATTCAATTTGATGCATAATCCACAATTTTTCGCTCATTATTACTAGAATTAAGAGACGCCTTATAACGTAATTATACTTTTATAATGGTAATGGATTCTAAAGCTCTTAATTCTATAGCTTTTGTTGGATTTATTTAGATAATGTTACGTTTAATAAATATCGTTACTGCGGTGTGTAGCCAGCATAATGATATATATCGTACTTTATAATAATAACATTAATTTATTTATGTTAATAATACTAATAACAACGACTAACATATAGAAAATAAAATAAACGAAAAATGTGATTTTGTTTACCTCAAAACATCTGTACCTACATAACACCTTCGACCAAAACTTTTCCATGAGGAAAGTTTCGACGAGGTGATTCGTAACCAAGTTGGTGTTATGGTGTGACCCCAATCTCTCGAATCTCGAAGTCCAGTTGGTATTCGCTCGTAACTATATACTCCACAACTTCCTCGTGGTAAGTGGAGTGATGCACCTGGGTCAGGTACAACTGTATGGTGGGTATAGCTGGACGTTGCAGCATGTTAGATTCTGCTGAAGCGAAAGCTAAAATTACCGAACGATTTTTGTCCTGAGAAACAAACTGGAATGTGTGTGTGGTGGAAATGTGGTACTGGAGGTGGATGCTGTGAATCCTCTGGACCACTAAACGCATAAATGGCTCAGATCTCTCTAAGTTGAACACTAAAGAGCTTGGACAACATCTGTCTGTCGTCTGAACACACTATGCCCAAGTATTCAGTATCCACCTCCAGTACCTACCACATTTCCACCACACACACCTCATTACAGTTTGTTTCTCAGGAGGAAGAGTTTGTACACACGTAAGAGCCCGTTGATACTACGACGGGCTGGCTATTTTCTCGGTCCGTCTTAAGGCTAGTACTCATTAGGGAGCTGTGGATGTACCTTACTTGTGTGATAAAATAATCAGGTCCTACTGAATCTATACACATAAATAAGATTTGAGTGTCTGTTTGTAATATTAAAATAACCGCTTTTTACTTAATGCATATGGATGTATACACGGTACATATACCGAAATGTCATTTTTTACCATTTTTGTCTCTGTCTGTTTGCTTTCGCTTAATCTCTGGAACGGCTAGACCGATTTTGACGGGACGTTCACTGGCGGATAGCTGATGTACCAAGGAGTAACTTAGGCTTTAAATTAACCGGGTACGTGAAGTAGTTTCCTCAGGACGCGGGTGAAACCACGGGCAACCGCTAGTCTTTTTATTTAAACTTACGCCTGTGTATCCCCGAAGTGAGAGACAGAGGAGTAATATTCCACCCACAGTTCGCCATGTTATAAATTGAAGGTCCCACGTACTTAATAGTCGGCGAGTCTATTACTGCTACTGAAATTTTGGCAAAGCTCAATAACAATTTTGCCCGACCCGGGAATCTAACACGGGATCTCCCGGTCTGCAGACGCATACGCTATCCACTTGACCACGGAGGCAGTCAGTTCTAGAGTCACTTGTACAGAGTGAATTAAGATGCACGACGCTGCCCAAATGCATTCATCGAGAGTATTCAGCTGATTCATTGCGCGAGCTGTAAGAGCGGTTTCAGATTAGCGTTTTATAGGCGCGTATAAGCTCGTTTTTGGAAGTGCATGTAGGCGCGCCTTTTGGCACACGCGCAACTCGTACGAGCGTTGATGCGCTTCTAAACTCGTGTAACCGCAAGCCGTCAGAATCCATGTTGACACTGGCAAGATGTCACTACCGTTTCGAGCAAACACGCCGAAATATGCCCGTTTACGCGAGCCGGTTTTTGAAGCGCGTAAAGTAGCGCGCGTGTAAGCGCGTATGCTGAAACGACCGTATACGCGCAGGAAAATACGCTAATCTGGAACCGCCCTAACTGTAACCGAACACATACAGTTAAGAAGTTCTAGTGTGTACGCGACGTACTTTTACATCATTGTACAGTACTGTAACGACAACACCAATCTGACCGCTGTTTCCTTTTTTGTAGTAATTTCTGTCCTTGGGTTTCCATTTTTCGGAAAACAATGTTCTCTTTATGGCTGTATATCATCAGAAGGAAGAAAAAGAAAATTAGCAATACTTTTTGTTCTAATATCTTAATAAATTATACACACATGTCACAAGACTCATCACCAAGCCAAATTCTGCTCGTTTTGGACAGCATGCCAAGTCATACTAAGCAAAAATAATACCTGGGAAAAGATTTCTTTTTTAAGAATTGCATTTTTTAAGCCGCAATTAAAAGTGCGCGCGTAAAATACTCGATTTACCTACTTATCCATAGGTATATAGGACATCTTTAAAACAAATTGGCGGGGTAAATGTATCGATTAGAAAAAAATGTATAGTGACGTTGAGCCTTAATATATCCTGAACCAGTAATTTCCCAGGTACCGAATTAAAAAAAATTCGTCATTATTAATACCTACATTATGGTTTCAGTTTTCGTTAAGTATTTTTACACCCTGTATATGATAACAAATTAAAATGGCGTCATTAGCACATCAATGCTCTATGAATCAACATTGGTTTCCCTAATCAGGTGCGATGTTGACGGATCACCGCAACCGATCGTGTCCTTAGTGCCAGACGTGATTAGCTCTATTCAATGCTAAACTCACACATAAGCATAGACTGCACAATAATACTCACTCACATACCTATATCATATAAAGCCCATCCTGTTGTAAATGTCTAAACAAACTACGCCGAAGTTCCGCAGCTGATTTTACGTTCCGATGTGTTCGGCTGATATGACACACCATAAGTGCCGAACTTACGCTCGTGCTACGAAATACGCTAGTGCTCTAATACTAGAAAAGTTGCCACTAAACTTACACGCGACTGAAGTAAGCTGTGCGCTATAACGCAAAGTAATTTCGGTATAATGTGTCAGTAATTGAAATAGCATTGCAGGCGTAATCATGCCGAACTTCGGCCGCGTAACTTCTGCATAGTGTGTTTAGATAGGGTGCATAGGGTTCCCACCAAGAACTTAGGGTCCCAAGCCAACCTCACCTGCAAGTGGTGCACCTGCCGATCAACGGACGAGGCTCTGGCAAACAAAATATCCCGATAAGCGGCAATAGGCTCGCCACCTATTACGTGGGATCAAATCACTGGCGAAAAGTGGGCGTTTAATATGCCTCTGCCTACCCCTTCGGGGAAACAGGCGTGAGTCTATGTATATGTATGAGTGTTTAGACACTTACACTTGCACCTAAATAAATATAAATTATTTTGCACTAGAGGATGCTAGCAGCTACGCCCACATACTTTTTTTTAACCGTTTCTTCTCAATCCCGTGGGAATTTTGGGAAACCCTTTGGTTTCCTTCTCTGAAGGATCGAATTCGTAATGAAGTGATCCTACAGAGAACCAAGGTAATCGACATAGCTCAGAGAATTAGCACGTTGAAGTGGCAGTGGGCTGGTCACATCTGTCGCAGAACCGATAACCGATGGAGTAGTCGTGTTCTAGAGTGGAGACCGCGCCTTGGCAAACGTAGTGTAGGACGCCCTCCGGCTAGGTGGAGTGATGATATACGCAAAGTGGCTGGCAGCGGCTGGACACGAAGAGCCGAAAATCCTGCTCAGTGGCGTGCCATTGCAGAAGCCTATATCCAGCAGTGGACTGCGGCATGCTGATGATTATGATGATTGGTTTCCTAGGAAAGCGGTGCCGTCATATAGCGGCCGTGATACAGCGGTGAATTACGTCACGAGAACGATGTCTATGAACAAAATGGCGCGGTTTCCTAGAGAGCGGTAACTGACACCATAACGTCAAAAAGCGGTGCCGCCATTTGCATGACGGCCGTCTTGTAGGTGTCAGATGGTTTCGTGAACGTTTCGATGGTTTGTTACGTATTTGTGTTTTTTTTTACCGGTACAACGTACAAAATATAGTACAAAGTTGTATTCATTGCTCAGTAAACGGCGACGTACTAAAATCTCAAATGCACCTTCAGTACCACGAGATTTGAATAAATCGTCTTCCGCCATACGACTACTTTCCTCTTCTGATGATAGTTCATCCTCCAGGTAAATTACTAAAGCTAAATCAAGGTCGTCGATTTTCTATCTTGGATACTTTTCGTTTGACGCTTGTTTTAAAAAATGACTGACGGTGTGTTAAAACGGCCGTGGAACTTTCCACATGTCGTCACCGTAAAGACGGCCGCCTTTTTGCGACCGTAATATTACGGCCGCTATATGACTGCACCGCTTTCCTAGGAAACCAAAGCTTTAGGGCACCCCTACGGTCGCCAACTCGCCTAGGAACTTGCATGCAACATTTCAGCTTTTTGCTCTGAATGTTTTCGGCTGTGCTTAGTCTGTCAGTGAGTAACGCAAGAATTTTATATACACCATGTATTTTTTAAGTCAGTGTTTGTCCGAAAAGTATGTACTCAGCCCAAGTTATAGAAGCTACCTATAAACATTTATGTTACAATACAAGTAAAATATTTTTTATGTATTTGAATTTTATTTTCGCCAAAATAAATATTTTATAGCATATCAACGTGGCAGTCGATGCGTAAGGTCAATGCACTTTATTTATCAACTAAAAAGTAGCTTACCCTTCATTCCCGTCATATTGTAACCCTGAGAAATGCTGATTTTAAAGAATATGTTTCATAGAAACATTTTTTTTTTTTGTGTATTTTGTAAAATAAACCTACCTACTTTTCGAGAAAACACTGACTTAAAATACATGGTGTAAACAGATTATATATATTTTAGGGTACTCAATTGTCACGGTGACTAATGACTTGTGGACGGGAACAATTTCCATATATTTTCTATATACAGTGGAGACCAAACAGAGAGATCTGTTCATTACATACATCTACTATATGAACAAGTCGCCAAAGTTTTAAGTATTCAATGTACATAATAATATCTATGTAATAATTATCTTTATCTGCTCCCTTTTTATTAGATTTTATTTTCGATACATTCTACACAAATCTGACTTATCCGTCACGTTTTAAGTGGATGTAGTCTCAAAAAGTTTTAAAGGACAAGAAGAAGAGACTGTAAAGAGTGGTATCAAATGATGGCACTTCGTAGCTCTGTTGTATTCCACGACATTAAGCGCAGTTCAATGTATACTCTGACGCGTCATTACCCTTGTTTGTAGACACTACTACCAGTTTCATAACTCGATTTCTTTTCGCTCCTGTTTATATTGGCCGCCTAAGTATGACAATACGACTGCTCCACCTACCGCGCGGCACATCCAGTCGAATACGCTCGTAGTGTTTTCAGATTTCTTGTGACACATCAGTGGAAATAACGTCACGTCATTACGCGATCGAATGAAACACTGGGTCCTGCGTGAGCGATCTGGATGCTAGCGCGAAAGGGTAACAACAAACTTCCTGAGCGACTCGACACGAACTCATCCGACGGCAATTCAGCGGTGAAGTGTGACGCGGTGATTCCGTCCTTCGTGCCGTGTGTGCAATTTGCAGAGTCCAAAGACAGTGAGACGTTTAAAACAATCGCGTTGAATATCATTATAAAATATCGACAGATTCCAGACAAACCCAAGGTCCCAAAGGCCTACCTATTTAATCGAGTTCAATTTAAATTATAGGTGCGTGTTGTATCTGATGTAAAGCTTGTAAAATGCCTTTTGAATGCACAGATCAGGCTTAGTAGAAAACAGGCCGGCAGCTAACCATAATTGTTTTTCGAAGTAAGACAATATTTTTTAATATACCTTGCATAGAGAACATAACAAGTTCGAGCAACAATAGTACGGGATCCGGTCTGAGATAATCATGTCCTAACAGTGTAGTAAGTGCGACTTTGTCATGTAAACGAGAGATTTTACGACTTTGCGACTATAGCCCGCGACACGACGCTCGTTAGGGTCAGTTACGTCTTTATGCGTTATATATGTAGGTACATTCCAATCTCTTAACAATTAGTGTTATGTTAAAACGTACCGTCTGTTTTCTCGGTCCATATGAAGCCGGCTGCCCACGGTGCGGTACGGGGTTCTCGGTCCATATGAAGCCGGCTGCCCACGGTGCGGTACGGGGTTCTGCGATGGGCGTACAGGAAAAAGAAAGCCGCATTGTTTCAGGATTTTCACACATTTATGGCTTATAACGATAGAGTATAAATTTAAAAACATTTATTGTTGAAGATAGAATTGAAAGAAATAATCTGCTCAATTCTATCTTTCAAAGATAAAATTTAGCAGATTCAATGTAAAGATAACATTGAACATACATACATACCTACATAGACTTACGCCTGTTTCCCGGAGGGGTAGGCAGAGACTACGGAACGCCATTTGCAACGATCCTGACATATCTCTCTTGCTTCATTCACTCCCATCAGATTCCTCATGCATGCTCTTCTGTTCAGGGTACTTCTAACCTGTCCTGTTTTTAGGATGTCTCCAATCTGGTCAGAGAACGTCCGCCTAGGTCTTCCCCTTCGTCCTGTCCCTTCCTTACTTGTCTTATATATCTGCTTGGTCAGTCTTTCGTCATCCATCCTCTCCACGTTCCCAAACCATCTTAGCATACCTTTCTCGATGCTTGTCACTACATCTTCTTTTACCCCACAACACTCTCTTATCACACAATTCTTTACTCTGTCAGTCAAAGAAACACCACACATACTTCTCAGTGCTCTCATTTCTACAGCATTTATTCTACTTTCATGACTCTTCTGCCATACCCAATAACTACCATACATAAGAGTATGTACTAACACCCCTCTATGCACAGTCAAACGTCAGCCGATGACTGTGGCCGATGACCTAGAAGGGGCAAGTTGATATGGATAAGGTTGATGAGACAAGTATTGAGAAAATAATTAATTGTAGGGTTTTTAAATCTGGTGCCTTTAAAGGACAATGGCAGATCTCCATACATCGAAATGTCTGAAATTAAATTGAAGCGTACAGTTATAAAAAATATATCAAAAAATTTGGCGTAAGTAACAGAGTCTATAAATGATTCTATTTTCACTCAGGAAAGATGGAAAAAGAAGATATCGGGGTTTGAATTTTTAGTTAAGAATGAACAATGTGGGTAAAAGGAAAGTTATAGTATGAAAGTTAAACAATGTAGGTAGGTACGTCTGAATTATCAAATGACATATTATGTCAGATTGACATCAAAACGCGGCAGTATTTTGTAGCATCTAACTGTCACAGCCAAAGACAAAAGCAGAGCAGCACATTTTAAATCGATTTTATGTGGAATCGATACAACATTAAAACGATGCTGTGACGTTTTTATTTGATTTAAACGTTGTTTTGCTTCAAAAAGATTAGCTTATTGATATAATGTTGATTAAATATTAAATAACTGCATTTTAAACCAAACCAACTCTATAAAGGTCGATCGTATCGATTACTTAATTAATAATCGATACGGATATAGCACTCACGACTATTCCTGACACACCATTGTCTATGGCAACAATCAAGTAATAAAGTATTCGTAATCAATTGGAATGCTTTTTATCATCATAAAATACTCCAGCTCTAAGGAGACAAAGTGAAAATATTAAAAATCGTAGAAAAAAAACAATTTGTTTTGTTCATATGAAGCTTAAGGTCGCCACAACAAACCCAGACCAAATTCTGCCATTGTTCCCAATTAATTGAAACTAACGTGCAATAAAAAAAAGTAAATTTCTTAAAAATATACAAATCAGAAAACATTAAATCGCAGAATACAGCACAAAGAATATTGACGGTGCACTCTAGGCACATTACCATATTTCTTTGTGATGATAAACACTCTCCCCCTCTCCCACTGTGATGCTAATGAGGTTCTTAACACCCCCTTCAGTAATTACGATACTGTCTCAACCCTCACCTTTTGTTGTAATTGTATTGTTTTTACACTGCACAAGTCTTCTTCAATACTAATTATATTAAAGGACTGTTATATTTTAAATTAGATATTGTACCCATTATTGTTTACTTAAGCATTTTTTGTACCATATGCGCACATAAAAACTTATTGTACTATATCAATAGGCTTATCTATACCTAGATAAATATTTGTTTATTAAATGAGTGTATTCCGTGTGTTGACGGTCTGACGGATTAAGAATACGAAATGTCACCACCCCATATCATCCCATGGGAGTCTGGATTATGCAGAGAACAACACTGCAAGTGGAGGAAAACTTGATACAAACCAAACTATACCAAACCGTTTGGCCAGCGTGGTATAGTAGGTTTTTTCTCCTCCAAATTCCTCCTTTCAAAGGAGAGGCCTAGTCCAGCAGTGGACTGTTAATGGCTGATGATGATGAAATGAGTGTGGAATATATGTCTATCTGTTCACCTATACCGGACAGACCTCGCAAAACAACAGTAATATTTATAACACGCTATATTCTTAACAATGCAATATACCTCTGCCTACCCTTTTCGGGGATAAAGGCGTGAGACTATGTATGTATGTATGTATTTTTAACAAGCAGTCTTCGTAGGCTTCATCTGCCTTAAACTTTGAACCTTTATTTTAGGTGGCATAAGAAATCCTTTTTACGTGGTTGCATACGGTATAAAAGAAACCAAAAATTCATTATTCTAACTTCACTATTTTCGGCTCTCGGATAAGTCAGTCAGGACAATTAATTTTATATATATACGTACTAGTGATGTTCCGGATATCCGTATCAGTATCCGTTACTTTTCTCGCAGATCTTTTACGGATCTTTCACTTGATAGGATGGAATGCTATAGGTGGTTAGGTAAAATTAAAAAAAAACTATTAAATTCCATTCAGAGTATTTTTAATATAATTTCTATACAAGTCGAAACATGATCTGTCTATTGTTCTGCCGGGCGTGCGTGACGTCAACTATCGTTTCAAGGTCGCACGCACCGACATCGATTCAGTAAGAAAATAAAAATCCGTATTCCGATCCGTATCCGCGGATATACATTTTTAACGATCCAGCACATCACTAATACGCACATTTGTTGCAATCTTCTAGCTTAACCAGTCGTTCAATTAATAGCCTAGTAACGGCCGCAGCCATTGCAAATTAAATTAGGTAAGCCGTTCAATCAAACAGCTAAGCAAATTCTTTGGATATCAAACGTTTAACTACTTTCCTGGCAAACCAAATTTACTTCCACAATTATGGTACATGAAAAGCTATATTTTTATGGGTCCGTGCCCAGGAGTGGGACAGTTTATATACGGGGCTGATGATGAGATTAAGACTACTTACCACAGCTATGCCCGCGTCGGACTAATTCGAATCCTTAGAGTGAGAATCGCCTAAAATCCTCAGTGCTACGCGGATGTGAGCTACGGGCTACCCTGCAAATGTTATGTAATGTTGAATAGGACACCCATTTTGAATGAGTTTGTAAGAGTAGCCTCTTTTTTGTACTGAACCAGTACATTGTCCCGGTTCAAATGAGGCGAGCGTTACATGACGTCTTCGAGTAAAAGGAGATTTGAGTAGAGACGAGGATATGCCATTTTACCTCGTTCACTCTCATATATGTACGTGTTATAAAAATGAGGCAGTGTTGAGTTAACCATGTATTCGTTAATCCTGTTATTCATGCTACAGTTGACGGAATGTTTAAAAAATAAGTAATAATAATAATTATTTATTTATTCACAAAAATACAAAGGGTACGTACACTAGAGGAGAAGGTGGTAATGTGGCCCCCCACTTTGTTTTTGAGGCATTATGTAAAAAATACGAGACTCAGAAATGTGATAAATATGCTATACTGTTCCTTACTTATTAGCCTATACATGTCTTACTATGTAATAAATAAAACTGACATGGGATAGTTGAAAACTTATGTATTTTAAAAAAGAACAAATTTGGCAACATGAGATCAAGTGCGGGTTATATGGCACCCCTGGGGGCCATATTAAATGTATTAATTGAATTGAAACTAACGGCAAATATCTCAAATATAATATTAGCCTTCGGGACCTGTACACGCTGTATGAGCCCATAAACCGCAACTCTGGCATTGAATCCACTCCTCCCACGTCTATCGTTGGAATAATTGGATTCACAGAATATGCAGATCGTATCTGAATCTTCAGGTAAGCTATACGAATGGACATGTTCCTCATACTCAGAGTCGTTGTCTTCGACTGCGTCACTTTCAGAGTTATTGCTACTGCTGCCCTCACCATCTTGACTACGTCCGAGAGCGCAAATAACTCCAAAGATTCATGAGAGTCCTTTACTAATCGTTTTAGTGTAGACCTTGGAACAGAAAATATTTTTACAGCCATTTTATACCCCATGACCTTTGTTCTCACAGCTTCGATTGCTTTTTTCATTTGGTTAGGATCCCATGTTTTCCTTTTCTTTGAAAGTGGCGATAACACACTTTGTTGAGGCATCTGAAAGCGGCAAATAAAAAAAAGGAAGGTATAATACGGCCGTATATGTAATATGGCCCCCGGGACCATAATATAAACAATATGAGGGGGCCAAATTGCAAAAACGCAAGAATTTATAAACAAACCATAACATAAATAATATATCAAACGTTTTAAATAATTACCTTCAAAATTCTGTAGAATAACGTTTATTAAACACAATGTACAAATCACCAAAGCTAAAAGTCAGTTATTTCCAAAAAATTGATAGAATGCAGAGCAACAATAAAAGTTTGCCACTTGCATGTTTCGACCGGTACGCAGAAAAACAAAACGTAACGCCCCCTCACGGATTTACTGGGTTAAAATCTACAGTGGTCTACACACGGCCCTAAAATCAGAGGCAATATCGGGAGAGCGAAAATCGGCTACGACTCTACACACGTCCCTGCCAGCTAGTACGTAACCGAGTACTCTGCTACACAGAGCGCTCTTCGATAAGATGCCGCCGACGCTTACCAAACAACAAAAAATAGGCATCGCTTTGGCTCTTAAAAACTGTCTTTGGCTATTAAAAACTGGCTTTGGCTATTAAAAACTTACAAAAGCATTTTTAAAGCCTCCTGCCTATATCTTGATTAAAATATAGGTATATATAATAGGGCAACTCCTTATAGAGCTCGAGGGTTTTCGTCCAAGCCTCCCGCTCCTTCTCCTTCGCCATTTTCTATAGTACTCTTCTCGCCGCGCCGCACAAGCAGGCACGCTCGATATAAAATCTCGACCAGTCGCCGCCGCACACACTGGTGTACTGCGGCGAAATCGGCCCGATCACGCTACACACGACACGACAACGCATCCCTACACGATTTTTGCCCCTAAATCGTGAGCTCGCCCGAACCGATTTCAGAGTTAGGGTCAATAATAATAATTATGTTTCCGATTTGCCTACAAACGATGCGATTTCGGGTACGATCTAGGACGCTCCCCACCACCCGCCCGATATTGCCTCTGATTTAGGGACGTGTGTAGACCACTTACAATGGCACAGGACCACCGCGTTGCACCAAGTAAAATCTAGATGGCACGTTTCTAAACTATAAATATCGAAGGGGGTCAATATACCTGCAGGGGCCACATTATATTACCACCTTTTCCTCTACAATTCGTCTTAAATTAGATCGTTATATCAATAATAAATAATATAGATAGTTATATCATACATGGCTAATAAAAACAATAGTGTACACAAAGCCTCATAATTCATAAATCTCATAATATACATATTATATTTGCAATATTCGCAAAAACTAGGATTGCGTTAGTGGAACGCGACATAAAATTTGAAGTGGTACGTGACAATTTTTGAGGCGACCTTATTATGCTACTATTATGCTTTACCAAAAAAATTTAGAAGGCAAGTGTGAATGGGACAGGAGGAAGGAGAAGACCTAGACGGACGTTCTCTTACCAGATTGGCGACATCCTAAAGAAAGGATAGGTTAGAAATTTGATGCATGAGAAATTTGATGAGAGTGAATGAAGCAAGAGAGTTATGTCAGGATCGTTGCAAATGTCGTTCCGTAGTCTCTGCCTACCCCTCCGGGAAACAGGCGTGAATCTATGTATGCATGTAGATATTATGCCATATCCAAATGATTAGTATCATTTTGTAGAAAAGGCCTGATCGATGCCCTTTGTTAAGATATTTGAAATTACACTTTACGCAACGACATCCGTCCAGTCGTTTTGACTCTAGAACGAGGCAAACCCGTCAGGCGTAAATTATGCAGAAGCAACATACGACGGCGGCGTGGCACAGTCGTGGCGCAGTCGTGGGACAGAGGAGATCTAAAGTATATGTATAGAAGACGCGAGGAAGCAATACTATACACTCCTATATGTATTGTAAAACTTAGCCATTAATGTAGGGTAAAACCACCAAATATCGGCCACGTCAACATTTTTCGGCATTTAACTTAATGTGGTTTCGATATGCTTAGGAGTTTAAGACCTTTTATGATATTTTTAGCTTACCCAATAATCAATTATTCTTTATTTAATCTTCGTTTGTATAATTCCTTCCTATATTTGTTTCTATAACGCTTTATATCCAGAAGTCACCAATATTCCTTATATCGGCCTTGAATGCCACAAATTCGTCCATTTTACAGCCTTATATCGGCATACACATCTCGGAGGGTAGGAAGCAGTAAATCTTAATGTATTCTTCTGAAACTATTGCTCTAGCTTGACTTATAACTTCAGTTGTTCTTTCGCTAAGGATTGGGTGTCTCCTCATAAATAAGTTGTACCACTTACTTCCAGGACGTCCATCTTTAAAAGAGTTTGGTCTACCATCTTCTTAAACTATATTAGCAACGGTATTGATCAAATCACTCCGTTTTCTGGGAAAACCACACTTGGCTAGTTGTATTAGCCATTGGACTAAAATATCCTCCTCACTTTCATTGAGAACTGTTTCTCTCCCGATTCTAATGCTTTCTTCGTCAATCCTTCCATGTAGTCAATCTAGAAGAGTAGTCCTTGGTATTTTAAATACCCGGCTTGCCTCTCTAATGCCTATGTTTTCATGCTTCACAGCATGTATTGTCTTTAATTTTATTTCTGTCATAATTGATCCGTTTCTTACGTAAGGATTCCTTGTCATTTTAATAAAGTTCTGATTTTAGGGCATGGTTTGAGCATATTTTGCACCTAAAAATAGTCAAATATAAGTAAAGTATGTAGATTACGACAATTAGTATATCATTGACGATTTAAATCTGATGAAAAAGCTTCACTTCGCAGATTTTGTTAAAATGCAAATATCTGGCCGGTCTTAAGTTCACAAATTTTTAAATCGGCTACCGAGGCCGGAAATTGGTATAAGTTGTTCCTTATCTGCCGTAGCTGGGATCTACCCAGCTACGGCCGATAAATGAGACGGCCGAAGTTAGGCAGGGATTGATTTAAATTACCTACCTTTTATCGGCCGCTTGGCCGAAATTGGAATTTGACCATATATTGAAACCCTGACCTCGGCCAGGCCAAAATGTTGCGAAATAAATAAGAAAACAATAATATTCCTGTCTTAAATGTTAGTTTACTTAATAAATTTATAATATAAACATTTATCATTAAAGAATATCGCAAAGTATAGGTATAAATCTTACCTCTGCGTACAGCTGATTCCGTGAACCCGTGCACGAAATATCACCAAATTCAACACGCGCGTACGGGTCTAAGAACAATTTGACACTGAGTGTTCCAGTGACGTATGGCAACGGCCATATTGTGTGAAACCTTAGTCAATGAAATAAGGTATAATTTCGTGCAAAAATTCTGCTCATATAGTTATTGTGTTTGTAATTATTGTGGAAAGCACGTAAAAGGCCGATACAAGGCAGGGGCCGGTATTAGGTGGTGTTACCCTATTGCTTTATGGTAAATGGTGCAAGTTATATTTTCGTGGTTGATTTATGTTTATATATGCATTTTTTTAGTTATGTTAATGGTATTTACCATTATGTATATAGGTACATTTCGATAAGTTACTAAGTAGCCTCAAGAGCTCTTTTTGTCTGCTATCAGCGACAGGAAAGAATAAGTGCATATAAGTACATAGTAAGATAATTACAATTCCTTCGAACTCAAGTAGGTATACTTATGATAAAGAGCGGCTACTTATCGGTATCATAATATAATCATTTTAGTATGCAACATACACTGAATCACTGAGACGACATCAAGTGGTTCACGTTGATTGATGGTATACGGAAATTGGGGCACATAGGTATAATTTTGCCTTGGGGGTGACATCAAGCATCAGGCCTTCAAGAAAGCAACTCACGGCTTGAATGCTAACCGGTACCTCAGCGGATCACGACGATCACTTTTACTATATTTTTAAGGTAGTTGAGAGTTGCTGATTTCAGTATGGCTGAGTCGACTCGACTAGGGAAGTACTACCCTCTCTCACAGAATCTATATTCTATGAGAGAGGGTAGTAGGTACTTCCCTAGTATACGGTATACGTAATCTAATAGTAGCTATATTGTTGCGTTTCGGTCGGTGAGTGAGAGTGCCGCAGGTCCCATTAACCTTTGCTTATCCCTCATCCCACTCCTCGTCCTATTCCTTTTCCCATCCAGAATGGCAACGCACTTGTGACTCCTCTGGCATTGTAGGTGCCTTTAGGGACTTACCACCAGGCGATCCGTCCGCTTGTTTGTCCTACAAAACTTTGTGACTATAAAAACGGTCCATAAGTGTTTTCTCTGATACATTATTCTTTTGCACGAGTATTTGCCTACCACTTTGGGGATAAAGGCGTGTAGTTATGGTATGTGATGATGACGTTTCCCAGGTGCGCTAGTATTCATATAATTTAAGTGCAATAGTTAAGTATCGTTTGTAAAACGGCAAAGGAAAACATGGTTGCCAACATGCAGCCTGCCTGACTTTTATATAATGTTCTAGAAAGACATAATTATGAAATCCTGCTCTTAGTACATTGAGGACTTGCAGTTTGAACCATTTACGTACGTATATATAAAATTCCTGGGTTTTCCGAATTCTCAGTAGCAGCACGGAGTCTGGTGATGTGTCCGGTAACGGCAATAGGCTCGCCCCCTATTACGTGGGACCTAAAAACTCATGGCGAAATGTGGGTGTAATATAACACCTCTGCATGCCCCTTCTGGGATACAGGCGTGAGTCTATAAATAAAAAAAAAAGTAAAATATATAAAATATATAAAATTCTTGCGTTACTGACTGACTGACAGACACCCCTATACAGGCTGCTCTTGTTGCGATAGCATGTTTTCCTCCTCAAAAGACGAAGATTTGCTCTTCGGAAGACGAATGCTTGCTTTTCTGCAACTCAGTATAAATGTCCAGAGAGACATAAAATATATTGCGTCCCGTATGAAAATTGATATACGAGCTTACATATTAAGACGCTAGTTGTTGCCCGTAGTTTCAACCGCGTTATTTTCCGATCTAAGTGTTGCTTATATGTAACCCTATAAAGTCTTTCATCTGCCAGTGAAAGTCCCATTTAAATCGGTTCAGCCATTCCAAAGATTACCCCTGACTACTTATAACTAACTATATGCATTTAAAAAACATAGTTATTTGAATTACAGACAGGTAGCAACTATGGAACACGTCTCTAATATATAATATGTATTACATATATTATATTTCTATCCTACCTCTGACTTTTCGAAGTTATGTGTGTTTAAAATATTAATTATCGCTCGCTAATAATAATGTGTCCGGTAGATGGCAACAGGCTCAAGATAACTGGCGAAGTGTGGGTGTTTAATACACCTCTGCCTACCTCTTTGGGGATAAAAGGCGTGAACTTATGTTATGTTATGTCATTATGTGTTATTATATTTCTAAAGCTCGGTTTCCACCTGTAATACAATCATACAAATTGGAGAGGACCAGTTTGTCCCGAAGAAATGTGAAGAATGATATGAATGATTTGACAACGTCACGCATTTCCCGTCTTGATAAAGACTGTACATGCTGTATACCTACTACATCAAGCGGCGTGCCTCTTGCGCAGTAGTCTCGGCTAGCGACGTGGAACAAGCAACAAAGCGGCGTACCACGCTACTTCAGTATAATTCTGCATGGTTGGCGTAGTGGTTGAAACAAGTAGTATCTTGCGTAGAGTTTCGTCTGGTCTGGGTGGTATCGTAGGCTAAGTCTTATTGGCTCACAATAGTCCTAATGCTATTGGAATGCAGATTAGGAGAGGCCTATGTCCAGCAATGGATTGCGGAAGGCTGTTAAGGTGACTGTTACTTAAGACGTAGGTTTAAGCATCGCTGTTTAGCTCTGCGCCGAGGGTTGCGGGTTCGATCCCCACACGAGACAACACTTTAAGTGATCCATAAATTGTTGTTTCAAATCTGGGTGTTCATTTGTGTCCGTTAGTTATATGTTTGTAAAGTCCCCCGCGATACAGTATTTATTACTAGTGCGGAAGTTGCCTTGTTAAAAGAAAAAAATACCAATGTCGTCTCCGTAGGTACACTTTGTATGAAAACATTATCAAGCTGCGCTGAAGCGACGTCGTGTCTGCGCCACACCTCTTCTATACAATTCACGCCTAAGGGCGGATTCAGATCAGCGTTTTATACGCGCGTTTATGCTCGTTTTTGGAAGATTGTGTAGGCGCGTATAGGCGCGCCTTTTCGCACACGCGCAACTCATACGAGCGTTGACGCGCTTCTAAGTTCGTATAAACGCAAGCCGTCAGAATCCATGTTGACACTGACACGATGTCACTACCGTTTCGAGCGAACACGCCGAAATATTCCCGTTTATGCGAGTCCGGTTTTTTGAAGCGTGTAATGTAGCGCGCTTGTAAGCGCGTATGCTGAAACGACTGTATACGCGCAGGAAAATACGCTAATCTGAAACCGCCCTTCAGGCCGGTCACAGCTTACAGCGGCGGCGGCAGCGGCAAGCGTACATCGAAATCGCTCGCCGCTGCCGCCGCCGCTACACTGTAGGCTGTGACCGAGCCGTTACGTGCACATAATGAGCTCATTCATAAGTAAGTATAATAAAATTATACTAATATAAATAATTATAAGTCAAGTACAGCCGAAAAACGCAACCGTCCTACTTGTGCAGTCATAAATATTAAAAAATAAAACCATATTAGGTAATCACAGTATTTATTTTTAATGATAATATTTCTATCGTCACAAAATTTGGAGAAATCACTAAGTATAGCTTAGTCATTGTAAATATAATTATTATTGTATTACACTTTATAGATATTGTTTCAAGACTTAGGCCCTGTTTCACCATCTCTAAGTAAGCGTTACCTTCCAGGTAATTTCAACATTGGAACGAAATTTGTATGAATTTATTTGCCAAGTACCTAGTTTAACCAGAACTTACAGGACAGTGGTGAAACAGGCGCTTACTACTTAACTAAATAGGCCACCAATATATAAAAAGTTTAAGCGAAGTTTATATATTGGCGACCAAGTCGACTGACATAAATATAAAAACGTAACGCTATTTATATTTTTGAAGTGATTTGTCGTAGCATATCTTTCCAGGAATGTATTTCACACCAAAAAATATATTTTTGTATTAATTTAATAGGTACCATAGCACTACCAAAAACAAAGTTTTCTTCTCCGTCTTATGGCGGTTTCAAAATACGAACTATCGCCGGATTTGAAGAGAAGAGAGATTCATTTTTGACATCTGTATACCTATATAAAATCCTTGCGTTACTGACTGACTGACAGACAAACTACAGCCAAAACTATTGGGCGCAGGAAGCTGAAATTTGGCATGCATGTTCCTTGGGGATCGTAGAGGTGCACTAAGAAGGGATTTCCTGGAATTCCCACGGGATCGGGCAGAATCAGTTAAATAAAAAAAGTGTGCGAGCGTAGCTGCGGGCGTCCTCTATTATTTTATATGGGGCTTATGTCAAATATGTACCGCAAATCTCTCTGTATTCGATTTCTCCAGAGCCATGGATAGATCGAATATTGAAACCGACTGGCAGCCATTAATAAATAGTTCGTGAGGGTAAAATTGTTTTAAAAGATGATTTAATTTATTTATTAAAAATAACGTATCATGATGTATTTAAACTGGAGACAGTCCCCACTTGGAATCGGCACACGAAATGCTTAAAAACTGCGCAGCTATGTAAATCTGTATTCATTGCTCAGGGCAAGCGATAATTAACAGTTTAATATGCAGATAACTCCTAAACGTCTGTGGTGCGCGCCGTGGATTCGAACCTGATACTAGGATATCGCTGAACGTAACTAAATAATGTAATAATTAATAATACTTATAGCAAATTTCATGTTAATTAATATTTTAATTATATGCACTTTTCAAGTACGAATAGTCTTTGGTGTATCAGTCAGTATCGGTTTTAAATTATTTGATTCCACGATTTAGCGAACAGACGCTCTCTCCCTCCCTTTGAAGTACACCGCGAGTCGGCTCACATCAAAGGTACAGTGCGCGTCTTGCCGCAAAACCACGCACAGTGGGAAGTGGGCCGCTAGCGACCCGTCCCGGCTTCGCACAGATATTCTAACTATAAATATATCACGCGTTTAATATGAATGCCTTACTATACCATAAATTTTGAATGGCAACAAAATCTCAGCAGGTTAAAAATATGAGCGGGCAGCCGAGTGGAACAACTTTGTTTTATCTAAACTAATCTTATACTAATTAACATATAAAGCTGAATAGTTTGTTTGTTTGCTTGGTTGGTTGAACGCGCTAATCTCAGGAACTACTGGTCCGATTTGAAAAATTATTTCAGTGTTACATAGCCCATTTATCGACGAAAGTTATAGACTATATAACATGACGCTATGAGCGACGGAAGCGGCGCTTTAAATAACGCGGGTGTAACCGCGGGTATCGTCTAGTAGGTAATATAAAGCAGAAGAGTTTGATTTCTTGGTTGAACGCGCTAATCTCAGGAACTACTCGTTCGATTTCAATAATTATTTGTGTTTAATAGCCTATTTATCGAGGAACGCTATAGGGTGTTAAACATCACGCTATGAGGCACGGGTGCGGAGCAGCACCCCTAAATAGCGCGGATGTAACCGCGGGCTCAGTTAGAACTATTTAAAGTCGTATAACAAACATGGGATGTACCTAAACAATGATACGTAATTGATTTAGTTTATTAACATACTATTAGGAAATGCGGAATGTAATCATAAACCATTCCAAGTTTCGAAAATACCATCAGTCACAAATTAACGTAATCATTTCCTACAGTTTCACTCGCTTTATTCACCTCAATTGCTCCCAGGAAACAAGAAGAAACTTATATTAAAAAGACTTTGTGAGACTGCCTCCGTGGTCCAGTGGATAGCGTATGCGACTGCTGATCGGAGATCCCGGGTTCGATTCCCGGGCCGGGCAAAAGTGTTAATGGGTTTTTCTGAAGCAGGCCGGAGTCTGGTGATGTGCCCGGTAACGGCAATAGGCTCGCCCCCTATTACGTGGGACCTAAAAATTCATGGCGAAATGTGGGTGTAATATTTAAGTACACCTATGCCTACTCCTTAGGGGATACAGGCGTGAAACTATAAATAAATAAATAAAAAAACATTGTGAGACTAAAGGAGGATTTGGCCTACTATACCCCGCCAGCCAGACGGATTGATATGGTTTGATGTGGGGCTGGTATAGGGTTTGAAGTCCTCTTCACAAAGATATTATTCGTTAAGTGTATTTTCATGACACAAAATGAAATAGCTAGTGAAACATTGTATTACTAATCCGTCGGCAAGACAGCATAGGATATACTCACTGTCACCATTATTACTTAGCTCCTCACTTAATTCGGCATCAGTCCCTACTTCAAAGCAGTTTCTAAGCCTGTTGTACTTTAGTCAGTGGACGCTAGAAACGAGTTGACCCATACAATATACCACATATGTTATACAGCCTCAGAAAATTACTATATAAATCTGAACATTACTTGTGTTGCTACGTAGTTCTGATTAGCGCGATCAAACCCTCGCTTAATTGTCTTCAATTTTCTTTTGTGCGACATTCTTTTTGGTAATAATCAAAATGGTGACATGTTTAACATGCCATTATCAGCCTTAATCATGTCTGCTGCCTTTTCACCAATCATCATAACAGGTGTGTTCGTATTACCACTCGGAATATATGGTATCACAGATGCATCAACCACTCGTAGCCCTTCTACTTGATGTACCTTCAATCTCTCATTCACTACCCCGCTACGACCCATACTGCAAGTACCAACTCCGTGCTGTAACGACGATACAACATTTTTTGCAAAGCACTTCCAATATTTATCTGTGCCCCATGTAATACCTTTACACCCAGTTACGCTTATTCTCGGCAAACGACCACCAACTTTCCTAAAATATGTAGTATTTATAAAACTAGTCATATATTTCAAACCTTCGGCAGCAACAGCCAAGTCATAGTCATTTCTAAAATAGCCTAAATTAATTATTGGGTCATCGAATGGATCCTTACTTCGCAATTTTACTTCACCTCTGGATAACGGATGTAACAAAATTAATAATATATTGTCAACTTCGTTGAAAGCGTTGGCCATGCTCATAGATTTACAATACGGATTGTCAAAATTTACATTTCTTTTGCACACTGAGTATAGTGCCGGCGAACCGCCTGCGCCAGAGTAAGTGTTGAAAAACTGAAAATGAGGCTGTAACGTATCAGGATAACTGGCAAAACTATCATTAAGTCTAAAAAAACCAGTTTGTAAAGGAACAGGAACCGTGTCTAACTGTGAAGCTACTAAAATATTTTGTACAGCTGTACCGAGACCCGCTTTACCTTTAAATAATATTTGTATAGCTTGATGGTCGTGGAAGTTCCTCCCGACTGGCAAGTCTACAATAGTATCTATACCAAGTTTTGAAAGCTCTTCAGCAGGCCCTATGCCTGACTGTAATAATATCTTCGGACTGTTAATAACACCGGCCGAAATTATTATTTCTTTGACAGCGTAAACTTTGTATAGTTTGTTATCAGCCGTTGCTACCTCTACACCATAAGCCTCTAATGTTTGAGGATCAATCAAAACTCTGGTTACTGTTGAATATTTCGCTATCTTAAGATTTGGTCTGTCTTTAATTGGTCTTAAGTAAGCCTCTGCAGTGCTAGATCTTCGGCCATCATATATAGTTAGATGTGGCCGGGCGGCTCCAAAAATTTCTGGTCCATTGTTTTCCAGCACTCGTTTAATCCCCATTTCTTCGTAAGAATCTAGTCTTATATCATCTATGATTGAAGTTGAAGCCAGTGTTACAGGTCTTGATACCTTCACTGGGCCATTTGCTGAATGTAGGTAAGCGTTTTCTGGGTTTTCAAATAAAGTTTTGTCGGTCATTCCTTCTAGCTTTTTAAAATAGTGGAGTACAGTGTCCCAGTTCCATCCTGGGGCAACCTGGTTCCAAATGTTGTAGTCTCGTGGCACCCCTCTTGAATAAATGAGGTAGTTAGTGGCGGAGCAGCCTCCGAGAAGTTTCCCTCGAGTATATGGTATGACTCTACCTGGATGTGCTTGGCCGATGCCTTTATCAAGTTGACCGCGGTAGTTCCAGTCGTATTCTGTATTTTGAAGGGTGGTGAATAGACCTGGAATCTGAAAAAGATAATCTTTAAATAAACAGGGTATCACAAGACCCATCACCAAGTCGAAGTCTAGTCGTTTTGGACGTTGAAAGATAATAGCTGGGAAAGGAATTTATTTTTTAAATAGACCATTTTTTTTAACCGCAATTAAAGTGCGCGTGTGCAAAGCTCAAAATAGCTACTTATCTATGGGGTCATAGGACACCAATAGAACATATTTATTTTTATTTAAAGCTTTATATACACAACGTATACAGGCGGACTTAATGCCATGGGCATTATCTCCCAGTCTTCCATATTGGCGGGTAAATGCATCGATTTTGTACATAATTCGAAAAATTCTATTGTGACTTTGGGCCTCAATATCTCCTGAACCAAAAATTTCCCAGGTATGATGCCGAATTCAAAAATGTTTGTAATAATTGGTACCATATGGGATTTTAGTTTTCTTTAAGGGTCTTGTTACACCATATATATATATATGTTAACAAACAGAACTTTATGCACCAAATGGTATTGTAGCGAATCTTTCTATTAGACAGCCCATATAACCAGGAAAGCAATAAAGGTATATATAATCACGCTATGACCCGCGGGTGCGGAGCAGTAGCCTTTAATAACGCCGGTATAACTGTGGGCTCAGCTAGATGAAGATAAATTCCCCTACAGAACGAATCATCGTGCTCAAAAGTATATTCTGATGGGGAATTTAAACCACGAACTTTGGCTTAGCAGTAATGAACACAAGGTAAAACGTGACGTGCCAACGTTTTGTGCCATATTAGCAAAAATAATATTAAGTGACAATGTAGCGTAGCAGAAATGTCAACGTCTGCCACACCGAAGGTGCCGTTTCGATTCCCGCTCAACTCAAACATTTGTGTGCGAGAACATGGATGTTTGTCTCGGTCTGGGTGTTATGTAATATGTATATATTTACAAATAAGTATATAGGTACGTTTATCCATTGTCTAGTATGGGTATTAGACAATGGAGAAACGTGCGGAGAAACGTAGTTGTAGGTACTATGGGATGGGTAGTACAAGCTCTGCTTAGTTCGGGATTCATCTTGGTAAGTAGGTAGTATAGGTAGTTACTTGTTTATTTTATTTTGGTGTGTACTTGAAGCAGCTATGGCCCAGTAGAGAGACTGACAGACTGCTCTGCAGTGGGTTTCGGGCTCGAATCCTCGGCACGCACCACTAACTTTTCGAAGTTAGGTGCGTATTAAATTGTTAATTATAGCTTGCTTATCGGTGAAGGACAACATCGTGAGGAAACCTACGTGTCTGAGAGTTCTCCATAATGTTCTCGAAAGACATGTGAAGTCTGCCAACCCGCACTTGGCCAGTGTGGTGGACTATGGCCTTACCCTAGTCATAGAGAGAAGAGCCTGTGCCCAGCAGTGGGAGAGAATATATACAGGGCTGATGATGTGTACTTACCACGCTATTTGCGGGCGGATCGCCGCCTGCCTCTATAAGCAGCACATCACACCAGGGCACTTCTGACAGACGGGCGGCGACTATGGCTCCTGCTGATCCACTACCCACCACTATGAAGTGGAACCGCTCGCCATCTGCACCAAAAACACGTGATTTTATTATTTATCCTATCGACATTTATTTATACTCATTATATAGTGATACAGATCGTGCTGGCTCCCTCAATCAAGGTTGAGCCGTACGATTGCTGTTGAATGCGGGCCATCAGTGGGCCTAGTCAGTCAAACGCGTCAGACGATATCCTGCATTGTACTTGCATACTAAACCCTTTTTTGTCTGGACTTTAAAACATCAAGAAAAGATGAAAGAAATTGAAGTGACAAAAAAAAGCAATGACTGAGTTTGTTTCGGCCTTTCTTCTCAAGAAGTCATTTAGCTAGGAAAAGCCGGCATCATCTAGAATAGGGTTTTGACTTGTATATGTGTTGTAAACAACCAAAATGCAGAAATAAATATGTCTTTATAAAATGAAGTTCCTTTTTCTTTCTGTCTGACAGTGAACACGATAAACTCAAAATATACCGAATGGAATTTGGTACGGTTTTCACCAATAGATAGATAGGATGATTCTTGAGGAAATTTTAGGTGTATACTTAATTCACGCGGGTGGTCGCGTGGGCAAAGTATATTTACAAATCAATTTTACAAAAATAAACTTGTCCTCAAATTTGAAAATGAAATGAAAGTGAAAATGAAAGCATTTCTTCATTCATATAAATCAAAAATAAATATGAGGCCAAGCGTTAAGTACCTACATACAAACAGAAACAATACATTAAATCCAAGGAAGTAGAGATATCCACTAAACATACCCATTATCTGCACCTAACCATATACCGCTATCACTTTTTGTCAGCACAAATTGTTTTCTATAGGTTTAGTAAGTTTGGTATGTAGATTGTATAAGGCATGATGTGGTTGACTTATTCTTATGAATAAAAACCACGAAACAAATGAGGAAAAAAAAACGTTGTTTTTCATACCTAGTGTTTGTATAAGCGGCAAAGTTTTCAAAACCGCAATTTGAACATGCTATAATTAGGATGACTCCTAGAAAGAAAGAAATCCTATAGCGTGGCGTCCTGGTAAACTTGCAGCAAGGGACAAACAATTTAAGGATCAACCAAAATGTTTGTCTCAGATGATGTCACCGATAGCCTAGTGGAGATACCACCAGACTGACATGCAGAGGGTATAGGCTTCAAATCCACGGCGCGCACCAATGACTTTTCAGAGTTATATGTGTATTGAATTGTAAATTATCGCTTGCCCCGTGCCTCGGAGAGCACTTGAAAACATCGGTCCCAGCTGTCATGCAGTTCTTTGACAGTCGTTATAGGTACTGGGATAGCTATATTCCATGGTGTAGACTGTAAACATAGCTATCCCTTTGGGTTACGGAGGTCAGATAGGCAGTCGCTCTATAGAAAAACTTATATTCAATCAAACCCGGTTAGACTAAAAAGCGAATCCCGAGTTCTAACTGGAAAAAACGCTAGGAGGATGATGAAAAGGTTGCAGAGGTCAGACTGTAGTCTGGAGGAAAGGGATGGCGATATTCCATGGTTAAGAGCGGTATCAGTTTATTAGAGGGTACTGACCCCCGTAACAACTTTCAAAAATCTTCATGTCAGCCAGGACTGACGGCTAAACGTGCTCTCCTAGGCACGGCGCAAGCTATATTTTTAACAATTCCATACGCATATAACTTCGAAGTAAGTGGCGCACGCTGTGGAATCGAACTCGATACCCTCTGCATGGCAGTCTGTTGGTATCTCCACTAGGCTATCGTTGCTCTTCAGTGTCAAGGTGAGTAAGGATAATTACCTTATTGCAATATCCTTGAACTTAGGTACAAACGGCCATCTGACCCCAAACTAGCCAGAGTTTGGTGCTAGGGCAACCAGATAACTGATAAAATATGCTTATGTATATACTAATTAAAAAAGAACTAAACTGCGTTTCTTTGTTTGTTTGGTTAAACGCACGAATCTCATAAAATACTGGTTCGATTTGGATAATTATTTTTGTGTTAGATACCTAGTTTATTTATCGAGGAAGGCTGAGCAGTAGCCAATAGTAGCAAGGCAGTGCTAGTTTTAAATAAGTACATATCAAATATAAGTACCATACGACTCAGAACAATCGCGTTCATCGCACAAATCAATGTGTGGGAATTTAACCCGCGGACTCGGGTTTCGTCATGGTCAATGATCATTTGGCCAACAGGTCAGTCAAAAAGTCAGTCAGTTAGAGCGGGTTGGAGACACGAGTATCTTGTGATAAGAGATATGATCTTAATGGTGTAAATCGTAAAAGCTAGCTTTACAGCCAGGGCTATGAGGTTGCTTAGCAGGACTGCACGTTTGGCGTAGTGGGTTAAGCGGCCGCCCCACCGCTTGACACTGCGCCGAGTGTTGTGGGTTCGATACCCACACGAGACAACACTTTGTGTGATTCATAAATTGTTGTTTCGATTCTGGGTGTACATTGTGTCCGTTAGTTGTATGTTGTAAAGTCCTCCTCGACACAGGATTTAGTCCTAGTGCGGGAGTTGTCTTTAAATATTAAAAAAACTGCGAGCGTAACTGCGGGCTCAGCTAGTCTGTTATAAAAACTTGATCGACGCTTCACGTGACCAGAGGGCTGGTTTATTCTTTGCCTAGACCATCAGGATTACCATCCGGCGTTACAGTACTGTCAGCCTTCTCATAATATATTTTTTGAATGTATGTGGTGTCGGAGTTTGCCTATAAGCCGCCCGGGGGCTTCCGACGTGACTCAGGACAAGAACCGGGACTTGAGACGGGGACCGGACAAGAACAAGAACGAGATGGCTTTACGTCCATCCGAAACACGTAGCCTTCTGATATAAATGCCATACCTTTATGAATATTGCTTATCTTTGCCGATCTATGATGATCGCACTACAGAACACAAGCGATACAACTTATTTGCTCTCAAAAGGCTCGTGGTTAAGGTACTTATAAGTGTTTATTAAAAAAGAAAAATATATAATTTTCCTACCTTTCAAATTGTAGTTCTCAGGCCAGCCTGTATTTATGACAGCCTGTGTGAAAACGAGGCCACGAAGAATCCACTGCACAATTGGCAAAGTCCTCCATGATTGCACTATTTTGAAAAACTCATTTATCAGAAAACTTATTGACATATTTGTTCACTAATCGTTCATATCTTTAGACCTGAATCTTTATTCACAAATAGTTTATATCTTCATGCTACCTTAATATTCCAGGAAACTGAACTATGGAAAACTTTCATTTATACACGTAAATGAAAGTTTCCCTAATAATGTACCTAATGCTTCGCCCAATGGCTCGTTAATAAATGAATATTTACTTAACGCGTAGGCACGTTTACTAATGATAATATCGCAATCTAAAATTTGATTTAAAAAGTATGTCAGACAAATAAAGGTTGTTATAATTACTAACACGCTCGCGGTTAATAAAGCATTTCAGGGGTAAGCATTAATTAACACGCGCGGTGCGTAGGTATATTGTAATATCTTGTATTGTTACATTACGCGGGAATGCTCTCAATGAATGACGACCCTAAAATTATTTCACATTATATTGTCAGAATTAATTAAATAGTATTATTTTCTTTTGAATGTATTATACGATTTACGTTTCTCGACTATTTCTGTTCAATTCCAATGAGAGGAACATGAAAAATAAACTCGTAATTGTATGCCTGATCGCGATAACGTCAAAAGTCCAGCCTAGTGCATCTCGAGCCACGCACAGTGTGGTTCCGTATTAGCCATTAGGATAAAAGGACTCACGCGCCAACGCGCTGTCGATGTCGGTGCCATTCTGTCAAGCCTAGATGCATGGGTTGGGAGGCAACACGGACGCGTCACCTACCGATTGACTCAGATACTCACCGGACACGGATGCTTCGGTGAGTATCTGAATAGAATCGGACGCGAACGGACGGCACAATGCCATCACTGTGCAGGCGACTTGGACTCCACCCAGCATACGTTGGAGGTTTGCCCAGCATGGGTGTCCGAGCGTGAAGTCCTAGTCGACCAGATCGGACGGGATCTGTCCCCTCCAGCAGTTATTGCTGCCATACTGGCACGCGAAGAGGCCTGGGACGCAGTAGCCTCCTTTTGCGAAGCTGTTATGCTCCAAAAAGAGGCTGCGGAGTGGGATCGGGAGAGGGCTGATCCTGCCCGAAGACAAGGGCGACGTCGCCGAGATCCGCCAACGGGGCCGCGGGCAGCTAGAGCATGGGGAGCTCTAGTTGCCGTTTAGGATTAGGTCGGTCCGGGAAGCTGCCAGTAGGGGCCGGTGAGGGCTTGTAGCCCTCCCTGGAAATGGGTTGAGTTGAACATGGCGCCATGGGAGGAAGACTGGACAGCACCTGTAACCTGCCTTCTTCCCGTAGGGCGTCTTCGGTCGGCAGTCGAGGTGGTTTTTAGTGGAAACACCACATACTCCGGCTCGCATTTCCCCCAGGAGCCGGAGATCCAAAGGGATTTTCCCTCTCGGAAAAAAAAGGATAAAAGAACTTGATCAATATATTTTATATCTTGCAAATGTAAGTTTAAGATAATCATTTCTTACGCGTTAATTTTTAAAGCCTAATAGGCCGTTACAATTTTCATTTATAGTCCACTGTCATATGTCAAACATAGTCTGCATACACAAAAATATTATTGAGTTTATTAGATAGAGACAGGACAATTTTCAATTACCTAATGGTTTGCTTTTGCTAAATATTTCGCAAACGCATCCCTGAATAGGAAAACAATTTAGGCAAACCCCTAATGCTTTTGAAAGACGTATATAACGAAATACCGATACTCTACACCAGTGTTGTTCAACCTGTGGGTCGCGAACCCCTGGGTTCGCGACCCCCTATAGAAAAGGTTGGGAAAACTACTTACTGCAGGAGAAAAAGCATTAAAGTTTAAAAAGATTTAATTTAAGACAAATGTTAACTAAAAGGTGTAATCATATTATGTATCAAATAACACACAATAAAATAACTTATGAGATCTCTTTTATGTTAAACATTTGTATCAAATTAACAAAAAATAAATGATGACTTATGAGGACTCTTAATGCTAAGATTGCATGTTATGTACGTTTTTTTAGAAAAATACATACGTATTTCAACCTATGCTGCAGGCTAAGTCACAATACTCCATAATAATTTGTGAACCGAAATTCATTTTTGACATTGCATTTACTTTCTGAGTTATTTGAGCATTTCAATTTCTTGAATACAAGTCTTCAGGATGAAAATGTCATCACTGCTGAAGACATAATCCATGGCTTTAGAAACAAAATTAACTTGTGGTCATGTTTTCTTAATCAAAAAACCTGTGATTAATTTTAACAGTCTTGAGATAAACATCAAATAGGTACTTAAAATGGTGTTAGAAAAGTTGAAAGAAGGACTTCAAAGGATGTCGAAGAATACTCAGCAGGGTTAGCCAAGACGTCTTTCTGCAAACGTTAAAGCAAAAAAATGTATGGAGTGAACGCAAAGTCACTTGATCTAATCAAACAAATAGAAAAGTTGTGGCCAAATACACAACGCATAAAAAGCATTCGCATCGATAGAATAAACTCATCGTTTCTGCGATGTCAACCGCAAAATGGTAGCCAAGTTGCCAATTTCGGCCAAAACTAACGCTATTAGCGTCGATTGCGTACGGATAACAATCGAATGATAGAACCCTGCAGAAAACGCAAAAAAGAATCCTACAGACGGTCAGCCTGTACTCGGCCTTGAGCTCTTTGTTAGGGCCTCGTTAAATCACCATGCCTAAAACATTGTTTAGCTATTTCAGACGCAGAGGGCCCATTTAATACAGCAAGGGGCCACTTAAGTGTTCTCCAAGTAAGTTGATTATCGCGATTCACGTCATTGTTTGTGTTTCAAATTCCTTAGACAGTCAAAGTTTTTAAGTAATAAATATTATTTAAGCTTTAAAAAACTCTAAATGTTTAAGATTATATATGATTATATAAAACTTAAAACGAATAAACAAATCGTTTGGTTCGAACGTTTGTTTCACTCGCATAAATATTTACATTACTTTGACATTTGACGCGCTTGACGCTTCAAACGACGCAAGGCATGTACTAATAACCATGTTGTGTCGCAGAATGTGCGTGTGACACTAACGCGTAGTGTTGGCTACCAATTTTGCGTTTTCTTCGATTGCAAACGCGTTTGCGTTTGAGTTTTGGCTAATCTGTTTTTAAATGCAGCTATAAATGAGAAAAATTTGGCAACCAAGCTCAAAGACGGTGCAATTGGAATTTAAGTCTGTCAATTTGGATACTGAACTCAGAATACACAGAATTAACCATTTTTTATGCCATTTATCTCTTCGTACTTCGGCGAGTTACATTTTCATCAATAGCCCAAAAAAAGACAGAAAAGAAATTTGGAATTAATTCGCTTAAATTTGGCAAAGGATGGAATTTTTAATATGCAAAAATTGATCCACGATGGAAGAAATCGGTAAAAGAAAAAAACAAGCGCAATCTTAGCATTAAGAGTCCTCATAAGTCATCATTTATTTTTTGTTAATTTGATACAAATGTTTAACATAAAAGAGATCTCATAAGTTATTTTATTGTGTGTTATTTGATACATAATATGATTACACCTTTTAGTTAACATTTGTCTTAAATTAAATCTTTTTAAACTTTAATGCTTTTTCTCCTGCAGTAAGTAGTTTTCCCAACCTTTTGCAACCCCCTATAGAAAAGGTTTCGGGACCTCTGGGAGGTGAAGGTCAAACAATGACGTGAATCGCGATAATCAACTTACTTGGAGAACACTTAAGTGGCCCCTTGTTGTATTAAATGGGCCCTCTGCGTCTGAAATAGCTAAACAATGTTTTAGGCATGGTGATTTAACGAGGCCCTAACAAAGAGCTCAAGGCCGAGTACAGGCTGACCGTCTGTAGGATTCTTTTTTGCGTTTTCTGCAGGGTTCTATCATTCGATTGTTATCCGTACGCAATCGACGCTAATAGCGTTAGTTTTGGCCGAAATTGGCAACTTGGCTACCATTTTGCGGTTGACATCGCAGAAACGATGAGTTTATTCTATCGATGCGAATGCTTTTTATGCGTTGTGTATTTGGCCACAACTTTTCTATTTGTTTGATTAGATCAAGTGACTTTGCGTTCACTCCATACATTTTTTTGCTTTAACGTTTGCAGAAAGACGTCTTGGCTAACCCTGCTGAGTATTCTTCGACATCCTTTGAAGTCCTTCTTTCAACTTTTCTAACACCATTTTAAGTACCTATTTGATGTTTATCTCAAGACTGTTAAAATTAATCACAGGTTTTTTGATTAAGAAAACATGACCACAAGTTAATTTTGTTTCTAAAGCCATGGATTATGTCTTCAGCAGTGATGACATTTTCATCCTGAAGACTTGTATTCAAGAAATTGAAATGCTCAAATAACTCAGAAAGTAAATGCAATGTCAAAAATGAATTTACGTACATAATGTTACGTATTTAATTGTGTATTATCCGAACCCTAATTATAAAATAAATTGGTATGATGAATTGAATTTTATCTAAAAATAAAATACATACATGAAAAAGAAGGCAACCGGTTAGGTAGGGATCGCGATATAACTTTCTTTACTAAAAGAGCCGTGTCTTGAAAAAGGTTGAAAAACACTGCTCTACACAATGTCAGAAAATTAAAAAAAATACGATTTCTTATTTAGGTCCACTGTATAAAGAGAATAATTACTATGCAAAATTTCAGCTCGCTAATGCTTACTAATAGTTTAGTCCATTGCATAAAAAAAATAGTATTAATGATCACACAACAAATTATAATAAGTTAATACACGTACAATGTAATCAATAAGCATACATTTTATTATATTAAATTAATTATGATTTTGTGTTTGAGATAGGAGGATGGATAGCTGACATAAGCGGGCAAAATCTAATAGACGCAATACTTCAGCCATGGTTGCGTCCTGAATCTCATCAATGACTTACCTACTAATAGTTTACGTACTCGTCGAGTATGTAACCGAATAGGTTAATAGGCTTGAACAATGCTCACGGAAAGCCGGTTCCTCAACCTTGCCGGTGGTTTGCACACACGTGTTTTTTTATTTATGTACCTGAACAACGTGTCGCAACAGACTTATTGCTCGTTAACTTGATGACAGTTCGATCTAATTTTTTTTATACATCGTCACGCCTGTATCGCCGAAAGGGTAGGCAGAGGTGTAATATTACACCCACATTTCACCTAATGGATTTTAGGTCCCACGTAATAGGGAGCGAGCCTATTGCCGTTACCGGGCGCTTTGCCAGCCGCCTTCCTGCTAGTGAAAATTCGGTAAAACTCAGTAACAAGACTTAGGAATCCAACCCGGGACTTCCCGATCAGCAGACGCATACGCTATCCAGTGGACCACGGGGGCAGTCAGCACAGAGTTGTTTGTGGTTTGCTTTGGTACGTCGTCGTCCAGACGTGATCCTCATCTATTTATCGGGGATGGAAGCGTCATTTTCAAGAGTCTTATTACGCAAAAATCCGCCACTGATCTCAATTGTCACGAGATGGTGAAACCGGAGCCGCTCTTCTTTGTTTATATGCCTAATTCGCGAAATGGCTACCTAGACCGGAACGGATATAATTCGTTAAGTACAAAATCTTAAAAGGACTAATTCGTGAAATCTCTAATTCGGAAAAGGACAAATTCTTAGAAAGACTAAATCGTGAAAATGAATATACAAAAGTCTTTCACTTCAGTACTAGTTAGTTGCATTCGCTATAATTAAACATTTTAGATCGTTAAATGAATAATTATAGAAATTACTAAGCTGGTCTATACGGTTAAAATTAAAGAAAGTGTTAATTTATTTTTCGTCTGCCCTCGACACCCTAACTATTCATAACGGTGTTGAATTATTGCCACCTTTAGAGGTGCCATCCATAAACTACGTCACACGTATGGGGAGGGGGGTAAGGGGTCGATGAAGTGTGACATCACTACATAGTATAAAACAAAGTTTGTCTTCTGTCTGTTTGTCCCTATGTATGCTTAATCTTAAAAACTACGCAACGGATTTTAATGCGGTTTTTTTTATACATAGAATGATTAAAGAGGAAGCTTTATATGTATAATATATGTATAAGCCGGGGTGGGTCGCTAGTTGTATGATAAATGAGATGATGATGTGTAAGAGCAACTGTGACAAGGACGGGCAAAGGGTCAAAACATCTGAAAATCGTGTGACGTGATTTAAGGATGGCCCCTTATGTCAGATTTTGTTTGGCTACGGCGACTGTTTAGGGAGGGCTCATCTAGTGACATGGCGAGTCACCACCTGCCATTCCAACCATTTCAATTTCTATAAACCGTGGGGCTTTTTGTGAGGGAGGCAGCATTCCACGCATC
The DNA here is from genome assembly GCA_944739405.2 of Euclidia mi. Classification (NCBI taxonomy): domain Eukaryota; kingdom Metazoa; phylum Arthropoda; class Insecta; order Lepidoptera; family Erebidae; genus Euclidia; species Euclidia mi. Next base: position 46,100,096 of record OX123195.2, read on the forward strand.
TTTATGATAACATCATTATTATAAGGAGGCCACGCCTTTAATAATAATATTCGATCACATTCACACAACACAATCTAGACCCAAATTAAGCAGAGGTTGTACTATGGGTACTAGACAACGGATAAACATACATAATATATACTTTATTTTGTAAATACAGATTATCCATAGAAACACCCAGACCTAGACAAACACCTACGTTTACACAAATGTTTGACTTGAACGGGAATCGAACCCGCGACCTGTAGAAGCGACTACAGGTCGCGGGTTCGATTCCGTTCCGCTTAGCCAACCGGTCGCCTTTAATCTTTTTAACGTGTGTTTTATAGTTCAGAAAAACTGTATTACAATTTTAATTTTGCAGTTTTAGTCGTATTTTGTTTTTTTCTTTTAAACCGATGATTAAAGCCAAGAAGCCGAGAAACATTAAATAACGCGGGAGTGGTTTAAGTAATTAGTTATACAGACTGCAATCATATTTTTACATTAATGCCGATGCAGTAATTTACACCATTTACCCGTATACACGGCACTATTATAGTTTAATTAGTTTTTGTAGCAGTTTAATTAGCACGTAGCACTTATTACGTTTAGCACACACGTAACGCACTTAAAAGCAGAATACGGTCGACTGGTATAATTTATGCAAAATAAATAGACTTAGGTACCAATACACTGTGAATTGACCACACTACTGCAGAACAGTAGGACAACATTTTTAAACATCACGATTTTTACATTGACCGGTCTCATCTCAGATACTTCTATAATCTGAGGGCCTCATAATCTAGTATAATTACACATACATATTTCTTACACATAGTTTTAGCACCCACCTTGATTTGTCTCTACACCAATCAAAGGTTGACTGTTAGAGAATGTCTTGGGCATTAAGTCCGCTTTTGTACAAATTATATGTGTTTTGTGCAAGAAGTCTTTAATAAATAAATAAAATAAATAAATAGTTTGATTTCCATCATGCGTCACTTGAAGTGAAAATCATTATTTATTTTCAATATCATAGAACAAAATCTCATAACATAATATTAGTATACATAACCTCATACTAATATTATAAATGCGACAGTATCTCTCTGTCACGCTAAATATTCGGGACGGACTTTTATAAAACTTTGTAGTAGGTAATCTGATATTAATATATAAAGCTAAAGAGTTTGTTTGTTTGTTGGTTGTTTGTTTGGTTGAACGCCCTAATCTCAGGAACTTCTGGTCCGATATGAAAAATTCTTTCAGTCAGCCCATTCATCGAGGAAGGCTATACCTAGGCTATATACCATCGTGCTATGAGCGACGGGAGTGGAGCATTAACCTTAAAAAAGGCGGGTGTAACCGCGGGCATCCTCTAGTATAGTATAAACGTCAGAATAACAAGTAGGCTACCTTTTGTCGCGATAGCCGACACCCACACAGGCAGAGCCTTGGGCAAACTCTAGTAACGAATAATTTGAGCAACGTTGCGAACATACCTTCGTAATATTATAAGTTTAACAAGGCCGTTTTGGTATATCTAAAGCCTTGTATCCACTTGAGCACGCTCAGCCAAATGAGCGGCTCATTTGGCTGAGCTGTTCAAGCGGAGACGCCTGAGCACGCTCGGCCCGAGGAAGTGCGAGCACGCACTTTGTCGGTTTTTGTCCGCGCTCAGTATTCGCTCGGCACTCAGTGTGGACGGTTGTTTTTATGTTTGAATGGCTCGGCGAATGACGAGCTCGCGTCGAGTTCCCCGAGTTTGATACAGTTTAATAATAATTATATAAAAGCTTTATGTTATTTTTCTGGTATTTATAAAATGAGTGGCGTGTGGTTTTCTCTTTTTCTTAAAGCCACTGTGAATGATTATAAAGGCCGCCGCAGCAACACAGACACGTGAAGACATGACGGAGCCGAGCATATACTGAGCACTCTGAGCACAGCTTTTTTTGTGTTGAGGCTTGTCCGACCAAAACTTTCATTTTGTTCCTCTAAGCACGCTCAAGCTCAAGCGAGTGAGCGGCTCATTTGTCTGAGCGTGCTCAAGTGGATACAAAGCTTAATAATTCATCTACGTGTCTGTACAGACTATATTAGATTTTCTACGAAAACATAGCTTCGTTTCGCTTGATGCAGTGATCGTTTTTTTTGGCGATACCCATACCTTCTCCACAAAACTCACAAGACAAGAGGGTGAAGAAGTACTCAGTCTCATTTCGTCCAATATTGAATAATATTTTTCTGGTAATCGCTTATGTGAGACCGGGTATGATTGTCACACGAGTTGGTTGTCACAGAGGTCATTTAATAGAATATCGAGTGGTCGAATAAGTCTATTAAACGGCATGTCGGAGTATGCTGACATGAGGTACAAATGGATGTGCTACTCCCTCACTCCTACTACGCCGTTTAATTGTCTGTTATGGCCTCTGTGACAACCAACCCGTATGACAACCATACCCAGACCGGGTATGGTTGTCCCCTACCATCAGGCGATCCGTCTGCTCGATTACCATGTTATATCATGAAAAATATAACCTTATCTCGTGCATCTTGTGGGTCCACACCATCGCGAATTTTAGCGAGTGAGTAGTACCGCTCTTCAGGTGGTAGTCCACTTTCTCAAGTACTTCACCGAGAAGTGAAGAGGAGGAATTACGTTCTTATGTAGGTAAGTGGAAGGAGCAGCGGACGCTGAAAATAAACGAAGCGCACACGCGACGTGATCTACACATGATCGCCACGTCAACGCTGATCACGGTATATTCTTAGTAGGTATAATGCTACCTCCGGCTAGTTGGAGGAAAATACCCAAAGTGTCTGGCAGCGGCTGGACATGAAGAGCCGAAAATCAGGCTCAGTGGCGTGCCATTGGAGAGGCCTATATCCAGCCGTGGACTACGGCAGGCTGATGATGATGATGAGGTATAGTGCAAAACTCCTAGGCCTCCTTTACAATGGGCGTGTGCGTTCCTCAAGCGGGCGCCCGGCATGTGAACTGCGTGCAAAGTGAACGCCCGCGCTGGGTGCACGCCGAACGGACGCCGGCCGCACGTCGGCCATAGAGGGAGATAGTACTGTAGTAATTATTATAAACATTTATTGTAAAACCTTGTCGACATCGTGAAAGAATACCATATTTTTTTTACTAACAGAACAAGACCTTAAACCTCGACAAAATTTAGTTCTACATATAAAAGACTCCGTCAAAGTTAGAATTTATGGTCCATCTACATCCAATCTAGTTCAAGGGCCGAATAAAGACTTATCATGTGTAAATTAGACTAATTCGTACATAACGATACATTAAATAGGTAAGTAATTAGTAAAAATATAGAAACGTATCAGTAGGCCATTCTACACATTTAATTAATAAATTACTAGTCTCATTGCCATTGTGGCGAATGGAAACGTCACGTCATCTAATTTCCCGAAAATGACAAAAACAGCGAAAGAAATTACCATGATATTTTAAGTAGGTAATTATAAGACTTTTAAGGGAAAGGCCTTTGTCCAGCAGTGGGACACGTTGATAGGCTAAATAAAAAATAAGTATTTTACGTAGATGTAGATAGCGACTTCTAATATGCCGCGTGCGCAATTCTGTATACAATGATTTTTAATACGATTTGTATGGAATCGCCGTGCCGTATTGCAAAGACAGTATACGCACTGATTGTAGCCGCTCGTGGTGTGCCACTCACCACTAAGCCAGGCTAGGATTCAGCTCTCAAAAAAGGATGCGGCACAGTAACCCAAAAAACTGAAAGACTGCCTCCGTGGTCCAGTCAAGTCCAGTGGATAGCCGATGCGTCTGCTGATCGCAAGTCTCGGGTTTGATTCCCGGGTCTGGCAGAAGTTACTGAGATTTTCTGAATTCTCATTAGCAGCACGGAGTCTGGTTATGTGCTCGGTAACGGCAATAGGCTCGCCCATAAGTAGGTATTCGTTCGTCATCAGCCCTTAACAGTCCACTGCTGGACTAGGCCTCTCCTTTGAAAGGAGGAATTGGCCTACTATACCACGCTGGCCAAACGGGTTGGTATAGGGTTTGTATCAAGTTTTCCTTCTCTTACAGTGCTGTTCTCTGCATAATATGCTCCCTCTGTCGGCTCTTACGACACCCATGGGATGATATGGGGTGGTGACATTCCGTATTCTTAATCCGTCACCACACGGACCAAGTAGGTATTATGTGGGACCTAAAAATTCATGGCGAAATGTGGGTGTGATATTACACCTATGCCTAACCCTTCGGAGAACAAGGCGTGAGCCTATAAAAAAAAATTCGGGCAAGTGCGAGTCTGACTCGCGCACCGAGGGTTCCGTACGCATTTTACCTTATTTGAGGTTGATGCTCATTACGCTAGTCCTCCAAATCTGAGGGTCTAGTACCAGTTTGCACTCGATCCTCACGGTGGATGATAGCTTAGATGACAGGAACAATTTCCATACATTTTCTAAATGCGCCCCCTAGCCGTCTCTATCGATCGCTTCTCTCCATAAGGGGCGCTTTAACTCTCTCTGTACGAGCGCCCATACAAAGAGTACCTACTATCTTAAATGGACTCTACTATGGGACACCTTAAATTTTCCACTTTTTTTTTGTAGAGGTACATAGGAGATATGGTCAAAATTAGGTTTTTGCGAAAACTTGTATGTACCAAAATTAACCTTAATTTTCAAATTTTTGAAATTTTTGTAATTTTTCCTTTATTTGTGCTATAAGGCCCTGCTTTTGGCCAAATTTCGTGATTCAAGTTCAACGGGAACTACCATATAGGTTTTCGACCCAAAACCTATAGGGTACTTACGGTTGACCTAGAATTGTCAATTTTGGTCAAAACCAAGGTCTTACAGCACAAGTAAAGGAAAAATTCCGAAAATTAAAAAAAGTTGAAAATTAAGGTTAATTTTGGTACTTACAAGTTTTCGCAAAAATCTAATTTTAACCATGTCTTTTTATCGGGTTGACCCAGGACCCTAATTTTTATATACCTAATAGGAACCACAGACCTCAGTATCTGGTATAAATTTCAATTTGCTAGGTCCACCCGTTCCTGAGAAAATCGGTGGTGACACACGGACAGACAGACAGACAGACAGACAGACAGACAGACAGACAGACAGACAGACGGACAAGAAAGTGATCTTATAAGGGTTCCTTTTTTTACCTTGTGAGGTACGGAACCCTAAAAACTACATGTCCCGGCTTCGCACGAGTGGACATAATTTTTAGGGTTCCGTATCTCAAGGTAAAAAAAGGAACCCTCATAAGATCACTTTCTTGTCCGTCTGTCTGTCTGTCTGTCTGTCCGTGTGTCACCACCGATTTTCTCAGGAACGGGTGGACCTAGCAAATTGAAATTTATACCAGATACTGAGGTCTATGGTTGCTATTAGGTGTATGAAAATCAGGGTCCTGGGTCAACCCATTAAAAAGATATGGTCAAAATTAGATTTTTGCGAAAACTTGTAAGTACCAAAATTAACCTTAATTTTCAACTTTTTTTAATTTTCGGAATTTTTCCTTTACTTGTGCTGTAAGACCTTGGTTTTGACCAAAATTGACAATTCTAGGTCAACCGTAAGTACCCTATAGGTTTTGGGTCGAAAACCTATATGGTAGTTCCCGTTGAACAAGAATCACGAAATTTGGCCAAAAGCAGGGTTTTACAGCACAAATAAAGGAAAAATTACAAAAAATAAATAAGTGGAAAATTTAAGAGTGTCCCCATACATACATAGTAGACTCCAAGATAGTCCTCTAAGTTGTATGGGCGCTCATACAGATTTAGAGGACTAGTGTAATTCAACGTACGGAACCCTCGGTGCGCGAGTCAGACTCGCACTTGCCCGAATTTTTTTAGCTTATGTTATTCACAATCTTAAAATTCTATCACAGAATTGTAAATAATTCATGTAATCTGTGAATTCTATCGATTTTTTTTTATCGTTTAACACGCTTTAGTTTAAAAAATCTTTTACTTTTTACAATCTTACAATATAGTATACAGGATATTAGTAAGACAAAAGAATTTTTTATTAGACCATCAATATAAGAAATTAAAAAAAAAAGGACGCCTCGCCCGTGTACACTTGGCAACGCTATTTAGGATATAGGCATATCTTTATAAATGAAGATAAATAGAAAATGTCCATTGCACTTACAGATTAAAAAAAAACTATTTTGTATTTATGTGCAATAGACATTACTTTAAGGCGCTTACAACCGCTATTGAGTTGAGCTGTTGCTGTCACTGTCGGATTGTATACATAAGAAAGAGAAGCGCGACGACGCGCGACGGGACGTTCAGAACTTTTTACAAACCATAAAATAAATTAATTACTTACAGAAAATGTATTGATTGGATTAAAAAAATAAAACAGAAGGAATTTCGTTAGTATGTTGCTTGTTGTGAAATTTGTCAAAAAATCAGAATGATTGTATGTATTTTAATATGGTTTTTATTCGTTAACATATTTTTAGAGGTATCTTTGTGATTTTTTCTATCGATTTAAGTTAGTTGTATTATGTTTTCAACACACTTCTTAACTAGATTATATCCTGAAGAATATCATAACTATATATTTTTCAGATTGTGCTAACTGCATTGAATCATATACTTTAAAGCATTAAGCTGGGTACTCACTTAGCAGTGTAGCACGTAACGTATCAGATACGGTATCAAGTGAGTACGTAGGCACGAGCCCGCTGCGAGCCGCTCGCGCGTGGAGCGCTGTAAGCTCGCAGTGACCCGCCGAGTGGCGGTTTCACTGCGAACACAAAGGCGGCTCGCGGCTCGCACTGTGCTCGTGGACGGCGTCACGACCGCTTGTGTAGTGAGTACGTACGCGCGAGCTTCAAACGAACTTACGTATTCATTTATTCATTATGGAGTGGACTGAAGAAAAAGTGTTAAATCTAATTGAGGTTTACCAGAATACTCCAGTACTGTGGGACCCTAAAAATAAGAATTATTACAAAAAACATCTAAAATACGAGTGAAATTCTTGAAATGTCCACTAATCTCTTGAGACTTCATATCCATTACTAAATTGTTGCCAAAATCGACGTGGGCTTTTATAATTATCTAAAATATTATACATGAATATGAACGCAGCACTAGCCACCATTTGAGACATGTTGTCGGCGTGACGTCGTTGCGAGCACTGCGGATCCAGCAGCTCGTAGCTAGATACGCGGAGGACCGTGGACGAGCCGTAGCCACTTGCAGGTTGATACCGTATCTGATACGTTACGTGCTACACTGCTAAGTGAGTACCCAGCTTTATAAAACTCGAGTTTAGCTCTTGCAGTCCCCTTAACTGGTGTCATAGTCTTTTTAGGGTTCCGTACCTAAAAGGTAAAAAACGGAACCCTATTACTAAGCCTCCGTCGTCTGTCTGTCTGTCTGTCTGTCTGTCTGTCTGTCTGTCTGTCTGTCTGTCTGTCTGTCACCAGGCTGTATCTCATAAACCATGATAGCTAGATGGCTGAAATTTTCACAAATTATGTATTTCGGTTGCCGCTATAACAACAAATACTAAAAATAAAAAAATAAAAAAAATTAAGGGGGGGTCCCATACAAAAAACGTGTTTTTTTTCGTATATTTTGCTCAAAATTACTAACTGTTACAGGTAGACGCTTTAAATTTTTACAGAATATGTAGTTGTATATTACCTTTAAAAATAAATAATTAAATTTAAAAAAAGTAAATAATAAAGGGGGGCGCCCATACAACAAACGTAATTTTTAAGCAATTTGTTACTCGATCTTAATAAACAGGTAGAAACTTATAAAGTATTTAAGTATACATACAACAAACGTGATTTTCTTTTATAGATGATGGTACGGAACCCTTTGTGCGCGAGTCCGACTCGCACTTGCCCAATTTTTTTTCTTTCTTGGAATCTTCGCCGTCGCTACTGAATAGACAGCTACCTACTTGATGTTTTCCTTGACATCGTTGTTGCATCCCTATAGTCTGTGGTTGTTGCAATGCCGAGGGATCAAAATTATTTGGATCATGTCGGGTACCTATATTAATATAGTCAAGATCTGCTTATTTTAACTAGCAGGTATTACTTACCTATAAGTTTGCCTGTCTTTCTGTCTCCCGGCTAAACAGTCGAAGAGATTTTACTGTTTACGAAGTACTTAAGTAAGACATGTACATATTTAATGCAGCATCTAAGTTAAATGAATACAGGTTTCAAAAATAATTAGAGTGGGTACCATATATATTGGGTTGGCAGCTAATAAGGAGTATCGTAATAAGTAAAAGATAGCATATTAATGTGTCAGTTATAAGCTTCGTTTTTTTTTTTAAATTTAAACTAGCAGTTATTTTTTTGTGGGAACTAAATTAGTACCTAAGCGGAAAATAGATGATGAATAAAGAATAGGAAATGGGCATTCATAAATAAGTGGGATCGTAGGATTATTATAGTCGGATTCGTAGGATCTCCACCTTGTCGTGATAAAAAGCCCTGCTTCGCAGGGCTCCTATTTTTGGGTAGGTACAGGGTCATAAGAAAACCTAACATAACCTACTACTAACATTATTAGTCGCCAAGTCATTATGTATAGCTCCTCGGCTAATATTTAAATTTACTTGTATAGTTTATTTGCTACCTAAACGCAGCTGCTAGTTTTTTGTTTTTATAACACCCTTAGTTTTGAATCTTATTTAATATAATAGTCGCGAAAATATTTGATTGCTAGCAAGTTATTTTATTAGTTACAAACATTTAGTCATCTTTTAAGTTATTAGTCACTTGGAAAATAATAAGCTCTTAAGTAATTAACAAATTAAATTATACTTAGATACCTACATGTATCTCAAGAAAAGACATCTCTATATTTAATAATGTCAAAACCAAATACTTAACAATTATTTGGTAGGTACTAGAGCCGATTAGACATTCATGCTGATTTCAGCATGAATGGGCCGGCTCGACCGGAGAAGTACTACCCTCTCACAGAAAATCGACGTAAAGTAACAGTACTTAAGCTGTTGCGTTTCGTTCGGTGACTGAGAGTGCCAGAGGCCCCATCCCCTATTCCTTCTCCCTCATCCCACTCCTCATCCTATCCCTTTTCTTTGCATACCATCAGGCGATCCGTCTGCTCGTTTGCCGCCTATTACTATAAAAAAAGGCCGCACCACATACCTAGGCCGTGAAGTCAATGCGCTGAAATCGTGCGATTAAATATAAAAATCGAAGAGCGGTCAGCCGCATCACTTCCAGTTTTTCTCTTGATAATTAATACCCTTCACAAAGGTGAAACCCATAGGCGACGGCCGGTCTCATAGAATTGCCCACTTCAACTTAATAATTATCTGTAAATATAATTTTTTGTGATACTGACTGACTGATAGACAACGCACAGTAGTTTTGGCCCAAGAAGCTGAAATTGGGCATGTGTGTTGCTTGGGGACTGTAGGGGTGCACCGTGCACTGCCGGGATTTCCTGAAATTCTTACGGGATCGAGCAGAAACAGTCGACAGTTTAAAAGAATGTGCCATCGTGGCTGCGGACATTCCCTAGTCATCTATAAGGCGGTAGTTAAAATACATAAACACCATGCTTTAATCTATAGTGTATGAAAGCAAAAAATATAATAATGATTATGTCGCATCAATGCGTTATGCCAGTTATTGATCTGCTACTTACGGAGCTGAGTCGTAGAACATAAGGGCATAGAGCATAGATATTTACATAGAGGCGCGTTACTTATGGGCGCTCTGTAGACAAACTTTCTGTGACCCATATTGCCGCTTGGCGGCGTGGCAGTCGCGCTGTGACAGCTGTCTCTACGAGTGCAAGAGAGACGAAAGTTTCTTAACTACGAGAGCAAGAGAGACGGAGAACGACGCCAGCGCTGCCAACGGCGCCAACTACAAACTACAATGACGACAGTCGCCAACTCGCCACTTGGAATCGGCACACGAAATCCTTAAGAAATGCGCTTCTATTGTAAATCTGTATTCATTGATAAGGGTGAAGCTTGCCCACCGACTTTATGTCATCCAAACAGGAATGGAAAGGTCAATATTGGGGATCTTGCTGAGAGACAAAGTCCGGAACTAGGTCACCGAACAGAAAACCAACGTTGCTAACATAGTTCAGATGTAGATGTAGGCTAACTGACGTGGCAGTGGGCTGGCCACATAGTCCGACCGATAGACAGTGGAGTAGGTACCTTAGCAGATTCTTGAATGGAAGTCGTACGTCATCGCAAGAGTGTGGATAGTGGCTGGATAGATCGGGAGCTCGGGTCTTGTGGCGTACCCTGGAGGAGAACTCAAGTCATATGCGGTCAGCAAACTAAGTAAGTGGTGACCTGTGCGAAAGGTGCTCAGCTGTGCCGATCTTGTACGAAAGATAATTGAAGTCACGCCATGAGCTCTTCTATTGACATTCAGTAACATTATATTATTTGTATCACGTAATGGTTGCATCAGAGCGCTGTCCGATTGAATATGAAATAGTTCAGCCATTCTCAAAGTGTTCTCGGGGCTCCACGAGAAAATTGCTCAAATTCAAATAAAATGACTAGAAGAATATAGCAAAATAAATCTAAAATGTTAATGGATTTTAAGTCAAAGTCAAAATACTTTATTCATTTGGGTCACAATGTGATGCTTAGATTCTAAGCTAAGTGCAACTTTAAGGCATTCATAGCCAGGTGGGGATGACAATAGACTGCCATGCAGAGGCTAGCAGGCTCGAATCCACGACGCGCACCAAAACTAAACGAAGTAATATCGCAAATTGTTAATCATCGCTTTTCTCATGCCTCGGGGAGCAGCTATTTAAGGAGCTGCTGGAGGGTGTGGTTACCTATTCCTGTTTTCATACGGTGTCAGAAATCGTCTCTCATCAACATTTTACGCCTTCCACCTACTGGAATCAGTACCGTCTTTTTTTATTTTATTTTATTTATTAAACTTTTTGCACAATAAAAATCATGTACATAGGCGGACTTAATGCCGATGGCATTCTCTAACAGTCAACCTAGGGTGATGCAGAGAAGTCAGTTAGTAGGTGCGTTCCGAATTTTAGTAGTAACAAATATAGTTTATTTAATTAAAAGATATCGATACAGTATATAAATATAATAAAATATATAAATGCATGTATGTATATATATATAATATATATAATTAGATGAATATATAAATAAATATGATAAATAAATGTAAAAATACATAAATACAATGTCTCAAAGTGTTGAAGATATTGCCAATTGACCCAAAAATAGCTCACGAACTTTTGCCTTAAATGAAATCCGATTTTTACTCATCCTGATCTCAGGAGGAAGCGAATTCCAGAGGTGAACAGACTGAACAAAAAAGGAGGTGTTCACAAAGCTGGTTGAATGGGAAGGACATAGAAGAAGTCGATTATTAGCGGAGCGAAGATCTTTGTTGTGGTTTGAGCACAGGTACTTTAGATAGGAAGATAAATAAGTGGGAGGCGTAGGAGAGTTAAGGAAAGAGAATAGAGTAGAGAGAGCACGCAAGCTACGGCGTTGACGAATGGGTAGCCACTTGAGTTCCGTACGGTAAGTAGACACATGGTCATACTTGCGAAGATTGTAAATGAATCGAATGCAGTTATTGAGAAGTCGGTCTAGTTTGTTGAGAAGATCTGCATTCAGGTCGTAGTAGCACACATCACCATAGTCTATAATAGGCAAAATCAAGCTCTGTACCAGCATTACCTTAGTAGGGCATGGCAGGAAATTCTTCAGGCGATATAAAGCGCGCAGGGATCCTGAGACTTTCTGACAAACGCTGGTCACGTGAACTTGCCAGCTGAGATTGCTATCAACGTGTAAGCCTAGATTCTTGACAACTGGGCTAAATTCTATGATCGACTGGTCATATATTATTGAGGGCATAGCTGTCATATCAAGTCTTTGGATCATACGTCGACTCCCCACAATAATGGCCTGGCATTTAGTCGGATTTACTTTGACGCCGAAATTATCTGACCAATTTTTCAGTGCGATGAGGTCGAGGTTTATTAGATTGATAGCATCAGCTACGTCATCTACTCCTGTTTGCACATAAAGCTGCAAGTCATCGGCATACAAGTGATACGCACACTGAAGGTTATTTGTTAGAAGATTGATGAAAATAGAGAATAATAATGGAGAGAGAATTCCGCCTTGAGGAACTCCAGAGTAAAGGTTACACCATTTGGATGAAGACTCATCATGGCGAACCGACTGCTGACGTCCCTGAAGATATGAGGAAAACCATTCCAGTGCAACCGGGGAGATCTTAAGATAGAATAGGATTGATAGAAGGATTTCGTGACTGACGGTATTAAATGCGTTTGTGAAGTCCACCAAGACCAGCACGGTGATCTTGGATTCCTCCATTCCCGCTCGAATATCGCCAGTCACTTTGAGGAGGGCAGAAACAGTACTATGTCCAGGTCGAAAACCAGATTGGTATGGACTTAGTAGGTTATTAATTTGGACAAACCTGGACAGCTGTTTGTGGACACAAGCTTCTAGGACCTTAGAGAGGTAAGGGAGAATGGAAATGGGTCGAAAATGGTTGGGGAGAGAAGGATTACTTACCTTGGGTAGAGGAAGAACGTAGGCTTTCCGCCATAAGGAAGGAAAATAACTCGTAGTAAGGGAGAAATTAATTATGTGAGTTAATGCTGGTAACAGATGGTCCAGTATTAAGACAATCATCTTACGGCTGATATTGTCACAGCCCATAGCATTCGATTTTATGGACAGGATGATTTTTTTGATCTCCGCAGATGCGACTGGAGAAAATTCAAAAGATTCTATATTGAGATGAGTGAGGTTACCTACGTAATCGACAGTGCGAAGCTTGGCTTGTTGATCCAAATAAACAGAAGAGGTGAAATGGCGATTAAGATCATCCAAACAAAGCGTCGTCTGTGGTTCAAAGCTGCGCTGCTTACCAATACCTAAAGTCCCTAAGAACTTCCAGGTATTGGCAGGGGACGAGGAAGTTATATTACTAAGGATGAAACGGCGTTTGGCGTTGCGTATCCATTGATTACACCGGTTTCTTGCAGCCTTATATGCGATCCAATTTTCATCAGATCGGTTTTTTTTAAACTTGCGGAAAGCACGATCCCTACGTCTCATAGCCATCCGAATTCCCCTCGTCATCCAAGGAGCTGGTGGCCGCTTCAATTTAACTTGTCTAACGGGTGCATGTACGTCATAAAGAGCCGTGACAGCGTCATTAAAAATGTTAACCTTGTCGTCGACAGTAGCAGCAGTCATCAGATGATCCCAATTTAAGTTGGCAGCATCCGCGGCCAGTTTCCCGACGTCCATGCGCCCAAAGCAACGCCTATACACAACCTTAGGGATGGGCTTAGGAGCTTTTAGGGTGTACGATAGGAAAATAAGGTCATGGTGAGAAAAATCTGGAGCAGGATATTGGCCATGAGAGGATACAAAGGATGGGGAAGAGGTAATGATTAGGTCAAGCCACGTGTCATCGCCATCAGTGTTGTGATGTGTGGCACGCATTGGCAGAAGGTGAAGACTAGATGACTTGATGACTTGGAGGAGCTTCACGGACCTAGGTGAATGGTTAGATAGGAGGTTGGTATTGAAATCGCCCATGACTATGTGATGCGTGTACTCGGACCCTAAAGATTCCAGAATCGGTTCGAGAAGAAGAGGTTCTTTTCCATATGGGCACACGGGGCCTGTGCCCCGGGCTCCTGTCCTCAGGGGGGCCCCCGAAGGACCGACAAATTTCTTCCCTCAAAACATTTTTATCAGAAACAGTACATTTGTTTCAGAAACGGAAGTGTAAATAGAGTTGACTAATCTTAATATATAAAATCCTTGCGTTACTGACTGACTGACAGACACGCTACAGCCGAAACTATTGGGCACAAGAAGCTGAAATTTGGCATGTGTGTTCCTTGGGGATCGTAGGGGTGTTGAAGGGATTTCCCGAAATTCCCACGGGATCGGCCGAAACGGGTAAATAAAAAAAAATGCAGGCGTAGCTGCTGGCGTTCTCTAGTAAATGTTAAAATTGCAATCCTTTTAATGCTATTTTCTTAAATATTTAGATAAGTACCTTAATAAGAAACAAAGCCATTTAATTTACCCATCCGTATCTTCTGTTCGGTAGTTTTTGAGTATTTCGCGTTCATACAGTCAAACATGAGGAATAGGGGTCTTCATTTTATACAATGTATGTATTTTACAAGTCAAACAGATCCACGGTGCACTCCCATGGAGGAGACGGTAGAAAACGCAGAGGGAACCAAATCTCTCCGTTGCTCAAATGACTCTTATCTAGCCGTGAAATTGGAATCATTGATATTTTATATTATATTATTTATATTATTTTATTTTATTTTATATTTTTTATTTTATATTATATTCTATATTATTATTATTATTTTGGCGCCCCAACTGAGAGATGTGTGCAATACACCACGTGTGGCTGAGTCTGCACTTTATAAAGTGGAAATCGTTGACTGCGGCGTGAAATACAAAAAATAAAGTTCCCTTCATCACTACTAGAAAATTCTCCACTTCAGACAAGTTGAAGCGTTTTTCTGGTAATTGGCTCGGAGGGATGTTCCTAGTGGCTGGTATAACGGACTGTCATCCACAAAGCAATTCATGTTCTATCAATCGAGAAGTCTTTGAAGTGCAGGATGTACAGCGTTGGGGAGAGCACAGAGCCGTGTAGGACGCCAGTATTAATAGATTTCATTTTGGAGCAGCTGCCGTCTACTACGACTATGATATTATGTAACCTTTCTGTTGCTGGCATTTCTGCGGTAGCTGAACTCCGAAGGATGGAAGCTTTAATAGAAGTGGCCTGTGCCAGACCCTGTCAAAAGCTTTGGCTATTTTGAGGCTAACAGTTGTGGGCCTTGAAGAGCGCAAGCGAAACTCTCGTTCGCTTCAGCTCTCCAAGGTATCTGCCGACTACCCGGTGTGTAAGATACATTAGAAGACTACTAGCTAAACGACCGTGACGAAAGCTGAGCCACATAAGTACTTATGGAGTCTTGTATTTAATATTCGCTTCATTACATTGGAAAGCAAAGACGTTACTGTTATGGGCCTGTAAGTTGACGGGTCTGACTGACGAAACTTTTTAAAGATCGCGTGCACAGGGCTTAATTTCCTTGAGGATAAAACTTGACGGACTGTGTACAAAATACGGTATAGATTCGTTGGAATGGGGAATTTCTCAGAGGCTGCAAGGACTACTACTGGGATGCCGTCCGACCCAATTGCGGATGTCCAAGAGTTTTAGCATCTGCCTAACCACGCGTTGCCTAATAGTTCCAGACAGGGAGCTCTCCACACGATGGGATAGGGGGTGAATCTAGACAAAACTTGTCCTTTGCACTATGATCCAGTTTGTCATTGGATTACCGCGGTAGAGGAGGTCTGTCAGAAATTTCCTTAGGCAGCTTTAGCAATGACTCCCACTGAGATATTTTCCAAGTAATTACAAGGCGCTCACCAATTTTGGCAATGTTTTCTTCCTTAGCAATAATCATCTTGCCGAATCTACAGTAGGTAGTTCAGGCTCTGCGAAGATATGTTAGGTCGAACAAGTACATAATTTTACTTATACGATGATGATCATGATGATGATAACGCTAAAGCACAGCTTGAACCGCCATTAATCTATACTTCAGACTTGTGAACAAAATAAATTATCGTTGCAAGTCTGACTCTGATAGGTACTTTCATAACCACAACATTTGTCTGCGTAACAGCTCTACGAGTATTGTGTTCCCTGTTTAGAAGATTAAGTTTAGAAACATAACAGTAAGGCTTTCATCCCGAGAGTCTCGGTCTCGAAAATTTCGAGGGTCTCGACGATTTTGTTGTGTTTTCGCGACTCGAGACTGCTACCACCAGTTATGGAGAGTATCGAGACTTTTGAGACTTGACTTAAATAATAATCATTACCTATTCAAAAATTGAAATTAAACTATAGTTTACGGATTTTATCGCAATATGTAGGGCACATGAGTGTATATTTAAACCAAGTTATCTAGAAACTACACTATTTATTACTATTCAACGTTTCGCTTTCTTTACAAAAGTTGTGGTCACGGAAGACTGAGGCAACATTTGTCTTTTTCTGGCATATATAAGTTATTTATCTTAAAGAACCTGAACGTTGTTCAACTTTTAGTATTACTCTTTACAAAGAATGAGCTCACGGTGTCCCTATTTCTTAATTCTGGTGTATTTGTCCTTCTCTGGATTCATTAGTCTCACACACAGCAGACATTGTCAAGCGTCTGCTGTGTGTGAACATGTAAGTACAACAAAGAACCAACCGCTGTCATCTAACCTCTGATTTGTTAAACGACAGTGACTCGCAAAAGAACTCCAATGATGATCCGTGAGGCCATTAAAATTATAAAAAATCAAGTGCGAGTTGGACTCGCTCATGAAGGGTTCCGTAGTAGAGGTACCTCTCCTGCACTTAACATACCTACTTACTCATAGTCTTCACCTAACCAAATATCAGTATCACTTCTTCGCCAGCAAACATAACTTTGTTTTCAATAGTCTTTGTATAAACGACAAAGTTATATTTGCGGTTTTTGAATAAGTGTTATATCTCAAAAACTGCTGACTAAATCTGGTTTAAACGAATTTCGTTGGAAGTTTTTATTACGATCTATAGTTAGTATATATTTTTTCAGATTTGGCACGAGCGGGACACTCGTTTTACCATTTTGGATCGTTTTGCATCTTTCAAAAGATTGACTTTGAGAAACATGCGCAATTATAGCCGCCGCACGTGACGCGCAACGCCTCGCGTCTTCTTATACGAGGCCATAATATTATGATGTAGGTA
The DNA here is from genome assembly GCA_944739405.2 of Euclidia mi. Classification (NCBI taxonomy): domain Eukaryota; kingdom Metazoa; phylum Arthropoda; class Insecta; order Lepidoptera; family Erebidae; genus Euclidia; species Euclidia mi. The sequence continues at coordinate 46,116,972 of OX123195.2, forward strand.
AGTACATAATAGTAGACTAAAAGCTAATTTTTATTAAATGTGTTTGTGCTTAATTTATGGATTGTTCAGTATTGATTGCATGGGCACTTATATAAAGAAACTTTATTATTTTCATAATTGATATTCGAACTAATATTTTGGAAGGGTCTATCTTTCAAAAGATTGATTTTGAGAAACATACGCAATTACAGCCGCCGCCGCACGCGACGCGCAATGCCACGCGTCTTCATCAACGAGGCCATAATAATTATGATGTACATAATAGTCGATTATTAGCTATTTTTATAAAAATGTGTTTGTGCTTAATTTATGGATACCTAGTTCAGTATTGATTGCATAGGCACTTTTTTTTAAATGGGACTAATCCCACCCTCATTCCCACTACTGTGTCACCTGTGTAGCCAGGTTCAGCAGCAGTGACCATTGATGACAACGAGTTTTGACACTCGTGAGGTCCTGGGGAAAGTTAAACTGTCTTGGAACCCGCAACGAAGTTAATCAGAAGTATATTGGAGGAGTTGGAAAATGAATAATCCACTTCCCTCCTTAACAAAGCGGGAGACAAGCAACGAAGAGATAAGTATAGTGATGAGAAAAGATAATCACCACGGACATGAGCATTAAGGGGGCCTAAATTGTGAACTATGCCTGTTTCCAGTAATATGTATGGCAGAAACGCCTAAACGCACGGAAATTCGTCCTACTTGCCACAAGATCCGTATAGTACACTACTCCAGAAGTTACCTCTAATTCGTTAAGCATGATATTACGTTCGAGATGCATGAAGTGCATAGGCACTTATAAATAAACTTTTTTATTTTCGTAATTGATATCCGAACTATTAACCTTAGAGTATACATTAGCAAGCTATGTTAATGTATACTTACTCTCTAAGCTATTAACAGAATCAACAAACCATACCTCACAGTTGAACAATCTGTTCAGTGTTCACCTCTAGCTGTGCCTCTAGGCTAGCCTTTCCAGGTATAATAATTATATTAGTCTATGGGCTAGCCTCTAGGCTGTTCACGAACGAAATTGAACTGCCATCTGTCATGCCCAACTGTTTTCTGTCAAGTTTAATGTCATTGTCAGCTGTTGAGCCTGTTGAGCTGAGTTGTCGTATGAGAGTTTTCATTGCAGTAAACACCGTACCTACCTATCTACTTTTGAAACATTTTAATGCAATTTTATATCTTGAAGTGCAGTCTTTACGGCGTGCCTGTTGGTGTCAGTTGTGTGTGAAATTTAATTAATTCAAGTTAGTAATAATAATGGACCTGCCGGAAATAACCGCCAAAATGTCACTTCAAAAGTATGTGCTTCGTTTTCTTATTTCTCTTACTTTTTAAAAACATTTTGTGCTTTTAAAGTAATTGTGCCGGTCTATGAAAATCTCATTTTTGTTTTCAGCACTTCACAAACTAAACGCGATAACTACATTGATTGGCGAGAATATTTTATGGCGATTGCATTTTTGGCGGCAAAACGTAGCAAGGATCCAAGTTACCAAGTTGGTGCTTGCATTGTTAATTCTGAAAACATAATCGTGGGTATAGGGTATGTCTATGATATTTTCTCTAATCCTAGTCATCTAAACATGAAATGGCAAGAAGTAAAAAATAAGTAGGTAGATATTTGTCTGACATTTATAAGAAGGTCTAATCTTCATTAAAGACACCACACATTCAACGTCTGACAAAATGTTATGACATGTATTAGGTAGGTACTTAGTTATTTCTTTTACTTATATCATACTAGATAATACCTGCAGTTATACATATATATACATATATTTAACATGAACAGTTTCTTTTCAATCCAGTGGGAATTTCAAAGGTCCCTTTTTAATGCACCCCTATTCTCCTTAAAGAATTTACAGCCCTAATTTCAGCTTTTTGAGGCCAATAGTTTGGGCTTTGACTTCTGTCAGTATCACAAGAATTAATTAAAACAGATCATTACAACATTTAATCCCTAATATCAGTACAGTATTGAATACTTAATTTATAAGTAAATAACTATATTGTTATAGAATCTGAAATTCTATTTATGTATTACAGTTATAATGGCATGCCAACTGGATGCAGCGATGATGACTTTCCTTGGGGCAAGAATACCACATCTCCTTTAGATAGTAAATTTCTTTATGGTGAGTATTTTACTAAATAGACTCATTGTATCCTCAGTGCAGTATAATGCAGGCATGCCTACCCAGAAAGAGGTAATGTTTATATATTTGTGTCATGTTGGTGGAGTAATTACCTATCCCTATGGTTTCTTACCTTTTCTCTGTCATCTTGATACAATAACTAGCTTAGCTTCGATAATATTTTTGACTGTTCTTAAGCTGTGTCAAAGCAATTAGTTGCATAGCATGCAGTATGCACTTTGTAATGCTACACTTAAATGTTTATCTTTAATCGGTTCAATATTTTGTTATGATAAAAAATATTTATTCAAATATGATAACTTTCTTGTGTATTTATGCACCGTATGGTCCGTATGTATATGTTAATTAAGTAAGTAACTATATTACTACACCATTGAATTATTATATTTCTCTAGGCTATTTCTGTCCATCCAAAGGTTGCCTGTAAGAAATTGCTTTCAGCTATAAGGCCTTCCATTGCATTTAAATTGTAAACTCTATCTCTCTTGTCTCTGTAAAATTACTGTGAATGTACAATAAAGCATTTCTAATAATCTAACTTTCACAAATGACTATTCGTAAATTATTATGTAATTAATTGTACCTTTTTAAATTTAAGACATGCTGAGATCTACGTCAGCAATCTAATGAAATAAATAAACTCTCCTCTCCAGTCCCTGTGGTGACAAAGTCTGTGTGGTAACGGATTAAGAATACGGAATGTCACCACCCCATATCATCCCATGGGTGTCGTAAGAGCCGACAGAGGGAGCATATTATGCAGAGAACAACACTGTAAGATAAGGAAAAGTTGAAACAAACTCTATACCAACCCATTTGGCCAGTGTGGTATAGTAGGCCAATTCCTCCTTTCAAAGGAGAGGCCTAGTCCAGCAGTGGACTGTTAAAGGCTGATGATGATGATGAAATCCACTCTCCTTAAGTGTTCATCAAAGGAATTTATTTTATTAGCAGCAGTCGGCTGTGCGCATTGTCGTAATATTTATTCTTTACTAGTTGATCCCCGTAGTTCCACCTACATTATTTTCGGTATCTTGACGATGGCACCACCTACCGGACCAAATTACAGCATATATGTAGCCCCCTCCAAAGTCATCTAATTGTCAGTAAAGACCCATTAAAATCTATTAGCCCCACACAAAGACACACAGACAGGCAAAAAAGGAATTAAATGTTAGTTATTATCATGTAAACAACTTGAAAATATAGTTATTTTGAAATAACTACTAACATACTTTATTAATCATTGCATTAACCATTTCAGTGTGCCATGCAGAAATGAATGCCATCCTAAACAAAAATTCAGCAGATGTGAAAGGTTGTACAATTTATGTAGGCCTGTTTCCTTGCAACGAGTGTGCGAAGATGATCATACAATCTGGGATCAAAGAGGTTATATACCTATCTGATAAGAATGCTCATAAACCTACAAACACAGCGTCTAAGAAAATGTTTGACGCTGCAGTAGTGAAGTATTGGTAAATATTTTTTTAAGCACTCGGAGTAAATCCTGTGTCACAGGGGACTTCACAAACATGCAACCAATGCAAATTTTTTGCTCGAAACAACTATTTATGGATCACATAAAGGGTATGTCTCGCTCGTGTCGGGATAACACAACACTCTGCGCAGTCAGAGCTCAGATATTTGAGATATTTACATAGAGGCGCATTTCCTATGGGCGCTCTGTAGACAAACTTTCTGTAACCCAAATTGCCGTTTGGCGGCGTGGCAGTCGCGCTGTGACAGCTGTCTCTACTCTACGAGTGCAAGAGAGACGAGCGTTCCTCCTGTGTATCTTAACTAAGAGAGCAAGAGAGACGGAGAACCACGCCTTCGGCGCCAACTACGAACTACACTGGTGACAGTCGCCACTTAGAATCGGCACACGAAATCCTTAAGAAATGCGCTTCTATGTAAATCTGTATTCAGTGGCGCAGTGTCAAGCGGGGAGGCGGCTGCTTAACCCACTATGCCAACCATGCAGTTGTAGTTTCATGTTCATTATTGTACTACTCTGTGAAAAACCTCTGTCAGACAAAGAGCTTTTCACATATCATCAAATGGTGGTAGAATCACGCTGTTTATAGCATGAATGGGTCGGCTTGACTAGGGTACTGCCGCCCGTTACAGAAAAACCAACGTAAAGTAGTTGATGCGTTTTATTCGCTGAGTAAAAGAGTTTGAGAACCATCCTTCCCATTTTCTTTTATTATCTCATTGGGAAGCCGAAAAGATTTGAAGGTTCAGGTGAAAGATTGTTTGTCGACTTGTGCGTATGTACAGACAGGAACATACGCCATTATGAGCGGTTTTATCGTTCCTAGTAATTGTTATGGGCTAAGAAGACTTACCTTAATCGTAATCCATAAATTACGAATAGCAATCGAAGAGTTTTAATTCATAAAAATCTCAGCAAAGATTAAGAGGTGTGTAGTGTAGTGACTTCCGTATATTTTGACTGTTCGTACTTATACATATACTAGTCGACGCCAACGGCTTCGCACGCACATATTTTCGAGTTTCCCGTTTTGCCGGATCTCATGGGAATTTCGGGCAATCCCGTCTTAGTGCACCCCTACGGTCCCCAAAGAACATACATGCTAAATTTCAGCTTCTTGCGCCTAGTAGTTTCGGCTGTAGCTTCTCTGTCAGTCAGTCAGTAACGTAAGGATTTTATATAAACAGATTAGGTACCACATCCATGGTCGTAGTCTCAATTTTACTGAGATATGACGTTAATACAGATATCCTTAATGTTATCTTTATACCTTATTAATTTGGCATTGTATCTTTTACAGGCAATATATACCAAAGAATAAAACAATTGAAATTAATTTTGACGTCGACTGGAACGCTATGAGTCCTTCAAAGTAATCAAAACGTTAAATAATAAATATATTTAGTTACCATGGATTGTAATTAAATTTATTTTATAAAACTATTGTGATTTTCACATGTAATCTTAAGAGGCTGACGAAGTTATAATTATATATTATACAATGCTTTTAAGTAATATCTTCATATGTTTGTATGAGGTGAAATAAAACAGAAATTAAATAAATTTGTAAAATAAAATTTTATTACTTTATGTACAAGATGACACGGGTACAGATACTCCGAGCACACAACTTGAATACAATAAAATCAACATGGTGATTTACAACTAACTTAATTGAACATATTTTGTGTAAAAACAACAGACTACACCCACTGAATGCAAGTATAAGGCTGCGGTTCCACTGAGGCGGAGCGGAGCAGAGCGGAGACTAGGCTTGAAATAGAAGAGATGTGGATTTCAAGCCATGTGATTGGTGAATCGCGGCACGGCTCGTCTCCGCTCCGCCTCAGTGGAACCGCAGCCTTATAAATAAGTATGACTCACTTAAGGACCCTTAAGGCTGGTGCAGATATTGCAAAGCATAGTGGAGAGCATTTGTCTAATGTCAAACTATTATAGACATAATCTTTATTTAAATAATAAGCGACTTCTAGTGACTGCGGTAGTCGCTTCGATCCACTCGGATATTTTGTTGTTTTAATTTCTATCGGATAGTGTATACTTGAGCATATGCTTGCGTACACGCGTATCCGCGCGCATGCTCTGCGCTGCGCTTTGCTATATGTGCGCCGGCCCTTAGTGACAATGTCCTTGGAGATATTGCAGTGTTAGACGTTGCACGTCTCGACTATGCACTACACCAGTGTAGCACAAGTCACATCCGTCAGTAAGTCCAGCTCAAACCAACATACGAATACTATAACATTCAGTGAACATAGCCGACAAACTAAACACCCAGTATCATACAACTCAATCAAAGTGCATGTGATTGATACAATTTGGAGTATTCAATTATATAATTATTGTCCAAACTTTACACATATCTACAAAAAAGAAATAAATGAAATCAAACAGAAGTGTATTACATTTAAGTCCATGTTTACCATCCGTACGTGACTTATACCCTAGCGCCCCATGCAGTCAATAAGTTTCATGTCAACAAAGACCTCGGAACTAACGATATAGTACAGTACAAACTTAAAAGTAAGAATTATTTACAAGCGAACCGTCCGCGTCTCTCGCACGCCACTATGCCGTCGACGCCTACTTTGCCACACAACAAATATTTTACATATTTAAAACCAGTCATTATTTGAAACATTAAATCCTAATATTCTGTTACGTGAATATTGTTGAACACTTGAGGCCACACAATGTTAACTTTACAGGGGGATTCAAAACGAGAGATAACAAACATTTTAATTTAGACCGAGTGCTTATGATAATATTAGTATTGAAAATTTACACTAATACAAGAGTTTATTGTACAAATTCTTGTGAGATGCCATTACAACATGGCCGTTACAGGATCACAGGACTAGACATACTGATTAACTAAGTCATAAGACACTACATGAAGTAATACCGTCATCATATTTCCACATTTTAATAGTATTGTTTATGTCTCCATGCAAATATTTGTCTCTTACTGCAGGAGAAACATTTCATTGCACACTACTATTCAGAATTTGAATGAGAATAATTTTTGTGTGAGAAATAGATATTTTGTATGGAAACATAAGCATATTGCTCTCAAATGTGAGCAACTTGCCTACGAGGTGAGTGTGAAACGGTAATAAAAAGCATTTAAAGGAGAAACAACGTTAATATTAGAAACAAAGCCTTACTAACTAAAGATATTAAGGAACATGTTTTCACGCTTTATTGCAATTCGGGAGGTTATTCAGATATTGCCTGATAGTATGAGCAGTGGCGGCAGGGAATAGGGTTGTTTCCAGGGTCAAAATAATTACATTTTATTTAGTCCGTATTTTAGATTATAAAAAAATATTGGACACGTATTTTTCTTTTTTTTTTTCGATTAAATAAAAAATAAAAAAGATATAGCCCATTAAAGTTACGTGTGACGTCATCTAGTGCGAAAAAATGCAGCACGGTGTGACGTTATACGTAACTTTAATGAGTTATATCTTGGGTCATTTTTGGTTTAATTTACAAATAAAAAAATACGTATCGCTTATTTTTTAATAATCTAAAAGTCGGACTTATAAAATTTTTTTCGTCAACTAGCCTATTATTTGGGCCAAAAATATAAGGTTGACATTTAGACCCCTTTGAAGTCTATTTTGCCAAATCGTTAAAATACTTAATCATCAAAATATACCTTCCACCATGCCGTGCCAGCACTGGTCGAGGGCCTATGAGTAGTTATAATAAACAAACTACCTTACGTCTTTATGATACAGCTGTCATTTTACAGTGACTTGAGAACATTGTCAATCTATAATATTTAAATAATATTAATTGAAATATTACGTCAGATTATGTACTGCTTCTAGTACAGTTAACAAGCTATATGAATGCACTTCGAGATTAAAAGACCACATACAATAATACCGATCTGTTTTAATTCAACTAGAACATTATTTTTGTTAAATGTTTCAAATCATGAAAACTCCATGTTCACTTTATTCCATTTTGTTCACCTGGTTGAAAAAAGTTGACTTATTGGTGTCTTCATTACACCTTGGAATTATATCACCTGGGTGATATCCTCCTGTTGAAATAATTCTATCTATGTTCACCTAGGCATTGTATATTCCTCCAGGTGAACAAAGGCGACAAAATTCTTATTCATTTTGTTGACTTTAATCATCCACCTAAGGCATGCTGATTAGCTTTGAAGATCACCTAGGTGAAATGAGGACACTGAAAAGACTATTTTGTACAGTCAGGTGAACAGATTGGATTAAACCTAATGTTTTGCATTTGCAAGTGTCACAAATATTAATCACCAATGCACTAAATAAAAATACCACACTAATTAAAAATATTCGACGTAAAATACATGTCACACATTTGATTGTGCATTTCAATATGCACGGGTTGACGGCTGTATGGTTAGACGAGCCAATCACACCGGGTGGTTTTTGGCACTAATTGTCGTTGAAAACTCGCTCCAAATACAATATTAATCTGAAAATTTTTGATTTCAAACCGGCTATGGATGTAAGCAACGCAAAATAATAAAAATAACATATATTAGTCAATTCTTTGTGACATTTCTGTAAGCTGTAATATCATGAACATCAATACAAAAGAAAACTTACACACTTTACGTTAGGACAATTAATATGTAGTATAAACATTTTAGAGTCCGATTTAATGTATAAAATATAAATTTCACCGTTATTGTTTTAACTGTAAAAATTTAAAAATGCTTTACTACTTTCGTCACATTAGATATTACTTTCCCTAGAATATACCTTAAACCTGAGGGTAAATTCTAGGGAAAATAATGTCTAAACGAATGATATAAGTAATCTCCTTATGATCTGCCACACTATTGACGAAGCATACAATTTAGTTATTAATTGAACGACGTACATGTCTGTCTACTACCCGATGTACTATTTCGCATGACAATATTTTTGTTTTAGCCCTCTTTTAACAAAATGTATAACCGCTAAATAATCAATATCAGGCAATCAATAAAAACGTCCGCGAATTAACTTTATTCTGACCAGGTCGTAATTAAAATACATCTTACAAAAATTCGCCATTTATTTGAAAAATTCTTACTAAGTACACCGGGTTTAATCAAATAAAACATTAAGTCCATATCACATACCCAATAGTGAATAAAACGTTACATCTCGTTCAGATAAATATTTAACTGAATTATAACACTTTGATATTCCGCTGAAAATTCAATAAAGACAAACTTGTCTAGCGGAACATCTAATATTATTATTGCTTTTTTCCTACACCTTTATATGTACAATAACGGTTCTCATTAAAAAGAAAAACATTGAACATTAATAAAACTTATTAACGAAAACTTTCAACTGGCTTAAAGAATTCTTTATTATAGTCTAATTTAGCAAACTACAAAATTTACTAGAAGTAAGAATTATTTCAGCGGAACATCGAAACTGTTGCGAGTTCAGTATAAGGTAAAAATGGTATCGATACACTGGAGCGTTCTGCGCGAACAGGTCTCAGTGTGGAAGTGAAGAGCCAGGTGGTCGAGTGTTGGAGAGCGCGCGCTCAGTTGGGTAGCGCGGCGTCGGCGTCGGCGGCGAGTTGGTCGGCGCTCGGCGCGCTCGGGGCGCTGGGCTCGGGCGGCGGCTCGGCGCGCGGCGGTTGGAACGCGAGCGCGTACGGGAACTTGGCGCGACACGCCTCTATGTATTGCTCGATCTCCTTTTCGCAAGCTCCGAAGTCACCATCTTTCAGACTATCTAATACTTCGACGCAACCCTGCAACGAAATCGATGGTTTGATTGCGATCTTTATCGACCTGTCCCGGTTGGAATCCAATATTTTCGTCAGAGAAACCGAAACGCAAACGCTATCCACTGGACTACGGAGGTACCGTAGTCCAGTGGATAGCGTATACGACTGCTCAGACTGCTGATCAGAAGTCCCGGGTTCGATTACCGGATCGGACAAAGGTGTTACTGGGTTTTTCCGAATTCTCAGTAGCTGCACGGAGTCTGGTAATGTGCCCGGTAACGGCAATAGGCTCGCCCCCTATTACGTGGGACCTAAAAATTCATGGCGAAATGGGGGTGTAATATTGCTAATTTTACACTTCTTCCTACTCCTTCGGGATACAGGCGTGAGTCTAGGCAATAGGCAGCACGCGGCGCAGGGCCCGCGCTCCCTTATAGTGAGCTAAGCACTATACCTGTATGGAGGTGTCGCGGTAGTGCAGCGCGGTGGCTCGCTGCAGCGCGTGTGCGGCTCGCTGCGGCAGCACGCGGCGCAGGGCCCGCGCTCCCTTATAGTGAGCTAAGCACTATACCTGTATGGAGGTGTCGCGGTAGTGCAGCGCGGTGGCTCGCTGCAGCGCGTGTGCGGCTCGCTGCGGCAGCACGCGGCGCAGGGCCCGCGCTCCCTTATAGTGAGCTAAGCACTATACCTGTATGGAGGTGTCGCGGTAGTGCAGCGCGGTGGCTCGCTGCAGCGCGTGTGCGGCTCGCTGCGGCAGCACGCGGCGCAGGGCCCGCGCTCCCTTATAGTGAGCTAAGCACTATACCTGTATGGAGGTGTCGCGGTAGTGCAGCGCGGTGGCTCGCTGCAGCGCGTGTGCGGCTCGCTGCGGCAGCACGCGGCGCAGGGCCCGCGCTCCCTTATAGTGAGCTAAGCACTATGCCTGTATGGAGGTGTCGCGGTAGTGCAGCGCGGTGGCTCGCTGCAGCGCGTGTGCGGCTCGCTGCGGCAGCACGCGGCGCAGGGCCCGCGCTCCCTTATAGTGAGCTAAGCACTATGCCTGTATGGAGGTGTCGCGGTAGTGCAGCGCGGTGGCTCGCTGCAGCGCGTGTGCGGCTCGCTGCGGCAGCACGCGGCGCAGGGCCCGCGCTCCCTTATAGTGAGCTAAGCACTATGCCTGTATGGAGGTGTCGCGGTAGTGCAGCGCGGTGGCTCGCTGCAGCGCGTGTGCGGCTCGCTGCGGCAGCACGCGGCGCAGGGCCCGCGCTCCCTTATAGTGAGCTAAGCACTATACCTGTATGGAGGTGTCGCGGTAGTGCAGCGCGGTGGCTCGCTGCAGCGCGTGTGCGGCTCGCTGCGGCAGCACGCGGCGCAGGGCCCGCGCTCCCTTATAGTGAGCTAAGCACTATACCTGTATGGAGGTGTCGCGGTAGTGCAGCGCGGTGGCTCGCTGCAGCGCGTGTGCGGCTCGCTGCGGCAGCACGCGGCGCAGGGCCCGCGCTCCCTTATAGTGAGCTAAGCACTATACCTGTATGGAGGTGTCGCGGTAGTGCAGCGCGGTGGCTCGCTGCAGCGCGTGTGCGGCTCGCTGCGGCAGCACGCGGCGCAGGGCCCGCGCTCCCTTATAGTGAGCTAAGCACTATACCTGTATGGAGGTGTCGCGGTAGTGCAGCGCGGTGGCTCGCTGCAGCGCGTGTGCGGCTCGCTGCGGCAGCACGCGGCGCAGGGCCCGCGCTCCCTTATAGTGAGCTAAGCACTATACCTGTATGGAGGTGTCGCGGTAGTGCAGCGCGGTGGCTCGCTGCAGCGCGTGTGCGGCTCGCTGCGGCAGCACGCGGCGCAGGGCCCGCGCTCCCTTATAGTGAGCTAAGCACTATACCTGTATGGAGGTGTCGCGGTAGTGCAGCGCGGTGGCTCGCTGCAGCGCGTGTGCGGCTCGCTGCGGCAGCACGCGGCGCAGGGCCCGCGCTCCCTTATAGTGAGCTAAGCACTATACCTGTATGGAGGTGTCGCGGTAGTGCAGCGCGGTGGCTCGCTGCAGCGCGTGTGCGGCTCGCTGCGGCAGCACGCGGCGCAGGGCCCGCGCTCCCTTATAGTGAGCTAAGCACTATACCTGTATGGAGGTGTCGCGGTAGTGCAGCGCGGTGGCTCGCTGCAGCGCGTGTGCGGCTCGCTGCGGCAGCACGCGGCGCAGGGCCCGCGCTCCCTTATAGTGAGCTAAGCACTATACCTGTATGGAGGTGTCGCGGTAGTGCAGCGCGGTGGCTCGCTGCAGCGCGTGTGCGGCTCGCTGCGGCAGCACGCGGCGCAGGGCCCGCGCTCCCTTATAGTGAGCTAAGCACTATACCTGTATGGAGGTGTCGCGGTAGTGCAGCGCGGTGGCTCGCTGCAGCGCGTGTGCGGCTCGCTGCGGCAGCACGCGGCGCAGGGCCCGCGCTCCCTTATAGTGAGCTAAGCACTATACCTGTATGGAGGTGTCGCGGTAGTGCAGCGCGGTGGCTCGCTGCAGCGCGTGTGCGGCTCGCTGCGGCAGCACGCGGCGCAGGGCCCGCGCTCCCTTATAGTGAGCTAAGCACTATACCTGTATGGAGGTGTCGCGGTAGTGCAGCGCGGTGGCTCGCTGCAGCGCGTGTGCGGCTCGCTGCGGCAGCACGCGGCGCAGGGCCCGCGCTCCCTTATAGTGAGCTAAGCACTATACCTGTATGGAGGTGTCGCGGTAGTGCAGCGCGGTGGCTCGCTGCAGCGCGTGTGCGGCTCGCTGCGGCAGCACGCGGCGCAGGGCCCGCGCTCCCTTATAGTGAGCTAAGCACTATGCCTGTATGGAGGTGTCGCGGTAGTGCAGCGCGGTGGCTCGCTGCAGCGCGTGTGCGGCTCGCTGCGGCAGCACGCGGCGCAGGGCCCGCGCTCCCTTATAGTGAGCTAAGCACTATACCTGTATGGAGGTGTCGCGGTAGTGCAGCGCGGTGGCTCGCTGCAGCGCGTGTGCGGCTCGCTGCGGCAGCACGCGGCGCAGGGCCCGCGCTCCCTTATAGTGAGCTAAGCACTATACCTGTATGGAGGTGTCGCGGTAGTGCAGCGCGGTGGCTCGCTGCAGCGCGTGTGCGGCTCGCTGCGGCAGCACGCGGCGCAGGGCCCGCGCTCCCTTATAGTGAGCTAAGCACTATACCTGTATGGAGGTGTCGCGGTAGTGCAGCGCGGTGGCTCGCTGCAGCGCGTGTGCGGCTCGCTGCGGCAGCACGCGGCGCAGGGCCCGCGCTCCCTTATAGTGAGCTAAGCACTATACCTGTATGGAGGTGTCGCGGTAGTGCAGCGCGGTGGCTCGCTGCAGCGCGTGTGCGGCTCGCTGCGGCAGCACGCGGCGCAGGGCCCGCGCTCCCTTATAGTGAGCTAAGCACTATACCTGTATGGAGGTGTCGCGGTAGTGCAGCGCGGTGGCTCGCTGCAGCGCGTGTGCGGCTCGCTGCGGCAGCACGCGGCGCAGGGCCCGCGCTCCCTTATAGTGAGCTAAGCACTATACCTGTATGGAGGTGTCGCGGTAGTGCAGCGCGGTGGCTCGCTGCAGCGCGTGTGCGGCTCGCTGCGGCAGCACGCGGCGCAGGGCCCGCGCTCCCTTATAGTGAGCTAAGCACTATACCTGTATGGAGGTGTCGCGGTAGTGCAGCGCGGTGGCTCGCTGCAGCGCGTGTGCGGCTCGCTGCGGCAGCACGCGGCGCAGGGCCCGCGCTCCCTTATAGTGAGCTAAGCACTATACCTGTATGGAGGTGTCGCGGTAGTGCAGCGCGGTGGCTCGCTGCAGCGCGTGTGCGGCTCGCTGCGGCAGCACGCGGCGCAGGGCCCGCGCTCCCTTATAGTGAGCTAAGCACTATACCTGTATGGAGGTGTCGCGGTAGTGCAGCGCGGTGGCTCGCTGCAGCGCGTGTGCGGCTCGCTGCGGCAGCACGCGGCGCAGGGCCCGCGCTCCCTTATAGTGAGCTAAGCACTATACCTGTATGGAGGTGTCGCGGTAGTGCAGCGCGGTGGCTCGCTGCAGCGCGTGTGCGGCTCGCTGCGGCAGCACGCGGCGCAGGGCCCGCGCTCCCTTATAGTGAGCTAAGCACTATACCTGTATGGAGGTGTCGCGGTAGTGCAGCGCGGTGGCTCGCTGCAGCGCGTGTGCGGCTCGCTGCGGCAGCACGCGGCGCAGGGCCCGCGCTCCCTTATAGTGAGCTAAGCACTATACCTGTATGGAGGTGTCGCGGTAGTGCAGCGCGGTGGCTCGCTGCAGCGCGTGTGCGGCTCGCTGCGGCAGCACGCGGCGCAGGGCCCGCGCTCCCTTATAGTGAGCTAAGCACTATACCTGTATGGAGGTGTCGCGGTAGTGCAGCGCGGTGGCTCGCTGCAGCGCGTGTGCGGCTCGCTGCGGCAGCACGCGGCGCAGGGCCCGCGCTCCCTTATAGTGAGCTAAGCACTATACCTGTATGGAGGTGTCGCGGTAGTGCAGCGCGGTGGCTCGCTGCAGCGCGTGTGCGGCTCGCTGCGGCAGCACGCGGCGCAGGGCCCGCGCTCCCTTATAGTGAGCTAAGCACTATACCTGTATGGAGGTGTCGCGGTAGTGCAGCGCGGTGGCTCGCTGCAGCGCGTGTGCGGCTCGCTGCGGCAGCACGCGGCGCAGGGCCCGCGCTCCCTTATAGTGAGCTAAGCACTATGCCTGTATGGAGGTGTCGCGGTAGTGCAGCGCGGTGGCTCGCTGCAGCGCGTGTGCGGCTCGCTGCGGCAGCACGCGGCGCAGGGCCCGCGCTCCCTTATAGTGAGCTAAGCACTATACCTGTATGGAGGTGTCGCGGTAGTGCAGCGCGGTGGCTCGCTGCAGCGCGTGTGCGGCTCGCTGCGGCAGCACGCGGCGCAGGGCCCGCGCTCCCTTATAGTGAGCTAAGCACTATACCTGTATGGAGGTGTCGCGGTAGTGCAGCGCGGTGGCTCGCTGCAGCGCGTGTGCGGCTCGCTGCGGCAGCACGCGGCGCAGGGCCCGCGCTCCCTTATAGTGAGCTAAGCACTATACCTGTATGGAGGTGTCGCGGTAGTGCAGCGCGGTGGCTCGCTGCAGCGCGTGTGCGGCTCGCTGCGGCAGCACGCGGCGCAGGGCCCGCGCTCCCTTATAGTGAGCTAAGCACTATACCTGTATGGAGGTGTCGCGGTAGTGCAGCGCGGTGGCTCGCTGCAGCGCGTGTGCGGCTCGCTGCGGCAGCACGCGGCGCAGGGCCCGCGCTCCCTTATAGTGAGCTAAGCACTATACCTGTATGGAGGTGTCGCGGTAGTGCAGCGCGGTGGCTCGCTGCAGCGCGTGTGCGGCTCGCTGCGGCAGCACGCGGCGCAGGGCCCGCGCTCCCTTATAGTGAGCTAAGCACTATACCTGTATGGAGGTGTCGCGGTAGTGCAGCGCGGTGGCTCGCTGCAGCGCGTGTGCGGCTCGCTGCGGCAGCACGCGGCGCAGGGCCCGCGCTCCCCACAGAGCGGCGGCCTGCGAGCGCTCGCCGTCAGTATCCACGAACTCCTCCGCCATCTGCACGCACGTGCGCCCGCGCACCATCTGTACACACGCATACACGTGCCGGTTATTCCTTTCTGTTTCTTAAACTGCGCAACACTGACTGGAGAACAAACACGGTCTACGTGCATAAATATATCGTATCGAAGCGTATTGTGGCTTCAGACAGATTTAGTCAACATTTCATGTTAAACGAATAATGGTGGCAATATCACCAAAATTGAAGAGCATCAAAAACATTGGTCAGCTCTGTTACGAATACTGGTATTAAACACCAATAGCCCGAGAATAGCTTCTCCGGTCATCTGCATAGTTCTGGTCCTAAAAAGCTTGTGGATACTGACCGGCTGCGTTTCTGCAGAGATGACGGCGGCGACGGACGGGTTGAGCGACGCTAGGTTGCCGTCCAGCCAGCCCTGGAACCGCACGAGGCAGTCGTGCAAGTGATGGTGCGTGCTGTCCAAACGCCACGCGCGCTTTAAGCTCTGCAGCATCAGCAGAGGTTTGTCTGCAAATGCCAGAGTGTGATGTTCAACTTGTGAAAGTATTGATGATAATCACTACTCGTACCAATTACCTCGATTTTTTCATGTGCTCTAATAGGTAAAATTAAAAAAACGCTTTAGTATCTAATCTTGTGATGCTGTTCCGAACAAACATTTAAATACCAGACACAAAGTACACTCAGTGTCTAAAAGACAAATAATAATCAATCGCAACAGCAAATGTGGTGTATATTTTTGAAGAATAGTGATCTCTATATGATGGAAGTAAGAATAATCCATTTGCGCCCTAGATTCATCTTTCGCCGGAATATGAGCTAATATAACACATGAACACATCTCACAGAAACTCTACTTAATATCATCCTTTTGATCGATGGGCAACGCCTGAGGCTTACTACAGGTCCCAATATACGATGTATCAATTGATTTGGTGATTAGACATACCTATTTGACATATTTTGTATTGAGCTTATTCAAATGTGCATCTGGGTCATTTTCACAAAAACTGTACACTGTTTCAAATATGTCGAAATTTATTTTTTTGTTTAGTTCGTTTGTTTTTCATTACATTCACAAGTGGTATTCCGTGCAATATATGAAAATAATAAAATAACACCTTATTCTGTAGTATTTAATTAAAAATAGGTAATTTAATGCCCTTGGGAAACAAAAATTCTTCCATTCCGTAACTATACGCTTTCGGTTATAGAAATAAAATAAAACACGCTTGGATTTAATCAACTGGTATTATTTATTAGTAACGGTTTGTACTTCAATATAAAATAAAGAAAAAATGAAATCACTAATAAAAAACATACATTTTTATCAATTTATTTTCCATTACGTTACTCTTTGGGCGAAATTAGTTAAATTCTTTTTCGTAATTTACTCAATTAGGCAACAATATAAGAACTCTTTTTTTAATTTATATTCATAAAATTATTACCCTTTAAATTATCAAAATTTGATGACAATCAGATGGGATTTCGCTCTTAAAATTATATTTAAATCTAAATATATAATAGGACAGTCACGGAATTGACTGTTCCAGTAGCGGAATGGAGTGAGTGACATGAATATAATGTACCATTTTCCTAAGAATTCCATTCCGAAACTTTTGGTTCCAATTCTACGTTACCTGCGTTTTGGTAACGGAACGGTGGTATCGGAAGTCTACCTTTAAACATTTTTATTTAATTTATTTTTAACTAACACATCAGACCAACAAGCTTGGTATTAAATTGGGTTCACTGAAAGTTTATAAAGATTTCAAAATAATTTTCAAGAAATAAAATTGAAAAATTACTTTGAAATTGGTTGCGGTTGTGGAATATCAAAAACTGACCGTTACTAAAGTGCGTGTTTCATCGTCCGCTGGTCGCCGTAAAAATGTACGAATCATTGTGGTAAAACCAATGATAGCCTTACAAATGTTACTAATCGATAAAAAATATGTATAAGTGGTAGTTTTAATTGCGATCTTTCGTAAAAAATGGGGTTTAAGGGAATTTTCCACCTTAGCTAATTTATGTCCTCACATAAATACAATTATTTAAATATTTTGTGTAATGTTACACTATTTCTGCAATTATAAAGAAAATCGTAAACAACTATACTTTCTGAAAAATCAATCATATTAGTATAAATAAGTCAACAAAATGTATAAAAGTTATGTTATTTTAGTGTAATTGGTAGTGGGACAGCGCTA
Organism: Euclidia mi; assembly: GCA_944739405.2. Classification (NCBI taxonomy): domain Eukaryota; kingdom Metazoa; phylum Arthropoda; class Insecta; order Lepidoptera; family Erebidae; genus Euclidia; species Euclidia mi. Next base: position 46,134,123 of record OX123195.2, read on the forward strand.
AAATTGGTACCTTCTACTAGTATTTTTGGAAATTACGGTATTATATGACTGTTTTTATGTAGCAATAACATATAATATTGTTAAAAACTAACCATAGATCCTCATTTTTAGTGTTGTTTTTCTTAAATGCGGAAATTATTCGTTAAATATTTATCAAAAGTTGTGGGACACCCCCAAAACCCGAATGTACACTTTTTGTGAAAATGACCCATCTCTAAACTCCAAATCCATGGATAGATCGAATATTGAATCCAGTCATGGTAAAGGTTTCGAAATACGTCGCCGTTTTTAGGGGTTGTGAGTGATTGCGGGGGAGGGAACGAGGTCTCGGAACCCTCCCTCACCATTTTCACTTGCCGGAAATACTTGGTTTCCACTGAAAAAAAAACAATTTTCTCCAAACATCGGTGTGTATGGCACTGCCAACTTCCGCATTCTTCACACTAATTTAATAAACTAAGGTTGACGGAGCCCTGCTTCGCAGGGCTTCTATTTTCGGATTAAAGGTCAAAAGAGAACCTAACATAACCTATTTAGTTACTTATTACAATCGCACCTAACCCTAGGTACTCGAAAGCAATGACGTACAAATTTGACATTAGCTGTCAATATCATGCATACAAGATAGCGGCACGTTTTTCACATAAAATCTAAATATCGCTTTTATTGATTCCATAAGTTTAATAAACTGAGGTTGACGGAGCCCTGCTTCGCAGGGCTCCTATTTTCGGGTTGGGGGTCAAAAGAGAACCTAACACAACCTATTTAATTTTCACATAAAACCTTAAACCTAACCTACGTTCCGTTTTGCATATTTGAATGAAGAATTTTTGGAAATGGTTTAAAAATATTTAGACGCAACTCCGGCAGCCAAAATTACTTTTAGGGGATTAAAACTAAATCCCTTAAGGCCCCTACACCACCAAAATCCTCAAATTCGGGCGACGCGTTTCGAAACCCGACCCCCAGTCGATGCTGAAAATGCATACAGCGGGGCAGCTGCAAGTCACGTATCCTCTTGGAACCCATACTATTCCTATAGAGGGTACAAAAAGAGCCTTAACGAAAATTAAAATAACATATTGTACCAATAATTACGAAAATGTTTTAACCGCCGCCCGCATCCAACCGCTTCCCGCGATCTCAACCAGATCGTCGGTCCACCTTGCGGGAGGCCTACCCCTGCTGCGTCGTCCGGTACGTGGTCGCCACTCCAGAACCCGCCTGCCCCAACAGCCATCGGTTCTTCGCGCTATGTGCCCTGCCTACTGCCACTTCAGCCTGGCTATTCGAAGAGCTAAGTTGGTAACTTTGGTTCACCTACGGATCTACTCATTTCTAATTCGATCTCGCAGGGAAACTCCGAGAATAGCTCTCTCCATCGCCCTCTGAGTGACCCTAAACTTTCGGATAAGGCCCATAGGTAGCGACAACGTCTCAGCGCCGTAGATCATCACTGGCAACACACACTGGATTCGATTAATGACCTCTCTCTCGAAGTTTGACCTACCCAATTGGATCATTTGTCCCAGGTACACGTACTTGTCGACAACTTCGAGTGTGGCGTTCCCAACCTGGATAGGAGCAGGCTCGACATGGACGTTAGACATGATTTTCCTCTAGTCCATGTTCATCTTAAGACCTACTTGTTGGGAGACTCTACAGAGGCCATCGAGCATTGTGCTGAGGTCTTCCATGGTCACAGCCATGACTACGATATCATCAGCTAGTCGAAGGTGAGTGATGTAATCGCCGTTGATGTTGATGCCGAGTCCTTCCCAGTCCAGAAGCTTGAAAACGTCTTCCAGCGCAGCGGTGAAGAGTTTCGGAGACATAACATCGCCCTGCCTCAACCCTCGCTGTAGCCGAATAGGTTTTGAGTTCTGGTCCTGGAGGCGGACTGACATGGTGGCGATTTCGTACAAACACTTCAGCACTTTCACATATCGATCAATTTGACACCGTTGGAGAGACTGCAGCACTGCCCAGGTTTCGATCGAATCAAAGCCTTTCTCATAGTCCACAAATCCCAAGCATAGAAGCTGGTTATACTCCTCGGACTTCTGTATAACCTGCGCAGCGTATGTATGTGGTCTATGGTACTATAGCCTTTACGGAATTCAGCTTGTTCGGGAGGCTGGAAGTCGTCTAGCTTCTTCTGGAGACGATTCGTGTTGACTCTAGAAAACAAATTAGACGTGACTCAGAAATAAGATGGGACTGTAGTTTTTCAAAAGGGTTTTGTCGCCCTTTTTGAAGAAAAGCACCACCACACTTCTGTGCCATGCCTGTGGCGTTTTGCCCTCGAGTATGACGGAATTGAATAGCTTCCGAAGCATTTCCACGGCAGGTGTGCCGCCAGCTTTCAGAAACCTCTATAGTTATTCCGTCATCACCCAGTGCCTTGTTTTTTAGTTGTTCTAGGGCTACATCTCGTGCATGCTGACGTCTGGGATATTTTCGGTATAGTGTCGGGTCAATCCAGCTCAAGGGTCAGTGGCTAGAGTAGTAACAGGTGTTCATGTAGTCGTGTATAGGTTTGGACGAGACAATTCTGCCATCCTTCGTCTTCAGCTTTGTCAGCTGACTCTGCCCGATAGACGATCTCTTTGGAACACTTTGGAACCCTTATTCCGCTCGATCGCCTCTCGAGCACACTTAGTGTTGTATTGGCGGAGATCGCAAGTCAAAGGCTTAGCGATCTGCCTATTGAGACGCCGATATTTTGGCATGTCGTTGGAGGATAGCAGAAGCATCCTACGTCTTTCCTCTATGAGTTGGAGGTCGGACCCGAGACTTTATTGGCTCTTTTCTGCGTTTTGGGTTTAACAGACAGGTTCGTGGATGCTGTCCATACAACGGGCTTGAAGTTCTTTAAACTTTAAAGAACTTCAAGCCCGTTGTATGGACAGCATCCACGAACCTGTCACTGAAGTCGTCCACATCTACGCACTCGCCCAGGCTTTCGAATCGGTTTCGCAGTTCAAGCTGAAAGCTCTCGGGGTTTTGGATTTGAACTGGTGCTGGTCGGAGCGTGGACCTCATCAATCTCGACCGTTCGAGGGACTAATACTCAATGTGCCTCTTACCATTAGGTGATCGTTGCCCGCTTTAAGCGAATTGATCACGGGGACATCATTGAATATTTGCCTCTTCGTCGACATGATGAAGTCGATCTCGTTTTTGGTAGCACCGTCTGGATTTATCCAGAACCACTTGCGGCATTCGCGCTTCAGCGCACTTCAGCCATACTCATCCCCATACCTGGGAAATCACTGTTCAGGTTCGGGAGATATTGAGGCTCAAAGTCACCATGAAATTTTTCTAATTAGGTACAAAATCGATGCATTTAATCCGCCTATATGTTCTATGGGTCTCCTATAACTGAGTATTTTATGCACTCCACGCACGCACTTCGTGGTATAAAAAATGTGACAACTTAACAAAATCGTTTCCCAGTTATTATTTTTGCTTAGTTTTGCTTGGCAAGATGTCCAAAACAAGTGGATTTCGGCTCGGTGATGGGTCTTGTAACACCCTGTATATCTCTTGTACTTTTTTATCGGAGGAGTTCGGTATTGCCAACTTTTTTCTATAGCAATAGTAGGGGTAGTCAATCAGAAGGTGCGTGGCGGCTTCCTTTTTCTTTCCATTTTTGTACATTGGGTGCCGCCAAGTAATGCCATTCAATCAACTACACTTTGTACCTACTGTGTTCACTGACACAAGGTGGACAAGCTATGGAGATCTTTTATTAGGGAAGTGAACATTTGATACAAAATAGAGATCAAATCTGTTATTCATCAATTAAAAATTGATTTTATTAAGCAATACTGTCGTTTTCCTTCCCCAACGTAACTCTGAAGTAATGCCGCATAAATAGAAATAAATGAAACATTATACTTTAATTAAATTGGAAAAACACAGCGCAATATTTTTTTTATATACAAATATTAAGGTTTAGACGCATTCTGATATTCATTACACTATGTATTATAATATGATAAATTATAACGCGTAAACTGATGCAAGTGACAATACATCTTCGATGTGGATGCACAATTATTGACGACCGGTTGGCGCCGCGGGAGTGTAAGCGACTGCTACGCCGAAGGTCGCGGGTTCGATTCCCGCTCAAGTCAAACATTTGTGTGCGTGAACATGGATGTTTGTCTTGGTCTGGGTGTTTCTATGTATAATATGTATGTATTTACAAAAAAAAAGTATATATGTATGTTTATCCATTATCTAGTACCCATAGTACAAGCTTCTGCTTAGTTTGGGACTAGATGGTGTTGTGTGAAAGTGGTAGAATATTATTATAAATAAAAAAAAAAAATTAGGTTTACTTTCTTCTACCAAAATTTGGTAGAATGTAGAATTTTAGTTTTTTTTTTCCGCAACTCAAAAGGCCATCTGACCTGTGTGTGTACCAGCTCATTGAAAGTCAACAATGGTCATAAATCTTCATGACAGTCGAGATTAGTTTAGTTTTCTCTCTGGGACACGGTGCAAGCAATGAAATGAATCTATGAAATAGAAGAAAAATATACGGGGAAAATTACAAACAATGAAGTACATTACCTTTTCTAAAGTATATTTCGAAGGCCATTAAATGTGTGTCTATCCTATCAGCGGCGAGTGTTCTTAGTGGTTGTAGGAACTTGATAGCTTGCTCTAAGGGATCCTCTGCCTGGAAACCAAACATCAAATAATGAACATTGTATCATTAGAATAACGCACACAGGTACAATTTTGCTATTATCTAATTCATCATCATCGCCCTAGCGTCATCCCGGTTGCATCCAAAATTAACACGCCTTGGAGCTCGAGGTCCTCTTACTGGTCTAACCAGATATGACAGAATATCAACTTTTCCACAGAGCGACTGCGGGTCTAGACAAGGGACATTCGCTTCTTTCTGTAACGCTTGGTTGCCATGGTAAAGTAAGCATTTCGTTTCTTAACCACGTGACATATCGAAATCCTACCTATGTCAGTTCCCTATCAGTAGCCCATTCATTTTTGCACTGAGCTACTAGCGATATCGCTTATTCAATGGCTCTTGACTACAGAGCCAGGTTTATATTTGTATTAAGGGCGGAGAAATAGTTGCCAAAATTGTTGTAACCTTGAACAATACCTTTACTATACCAGTAATAAAAACACGCACACTGGCAACACCATAGCGAGTCATTAGAAACCCATACGGCTTAATGAACATTAATTCGATGTGACCGCTAACGACTCGGTCACGTTTACCATACATGTGGGTCGTGACTGTACCAATACATGTACAGTCAACGACGTATGTAGATATATACTATTTTTTTTACAAACTTAAAAAATCCGAGGTTCTCGATAAGATTCATCATCCCTTTATACCGTTCCACTGCTGGGCACGGGTCTCTTCTCACTATGAGAAGGGTAAGGCCATAGTCCACCACGCTGGCTGTGCGGGTTGGCAGATTTCACATGTTCTTCGAGAACATTTTGGAGAACCATCAGACATGCAGGTTTCCTCACGATGTTTTCCTTCACCGATAAACAAGCGATAATTAACAATTTAATACGCACTTAACTTTTAAAAGTAATTGGTGCGTGCCATGGATTCGAACCCGAGACCCTCGGCCATCGCTGCTTTACGATTGTATTTTTTATATTTTTATAGTCTTCACACGCGCCAAGAATAAACCCTGTACCGCGGATGGATTTGCAAACATAATCGAACACAAAGAACAACTACACTCGAAAGAAGGATTTGTGGATCTCATATCCACAAATCCTCAGTTATGATCGGAACCATGTAGATAATTATCATAGCTATATCAGAAACATGATGTATAGAAACAGTAAGTTTCAACGTCTACTAAGTAGGTATATGGGCATAAAATAGAAAGATTACGCCCAAACAAGAAATTATCTCATCACACAAGTCTTTGTCCTGTGTGGGAATCGAATCCACGACCTCCGGCGCAATAGTCATGATTACTAACTAATGGTGGTAAATATAGCATCTAGCACAATAGCACATCACGCTAATTTTATTTCGCATCTAATAGCAAATTCATTCGGCTCTCGTACGTGCTAAAAATTTAGCATGCTAAGTACATAGCATATAGAATCAAACATCGCGCCGACGCGACGGCGCATCGCACTTCGCACGTTCGCAGCGCTGCGAATTGCGATATTTGCGATCAGTCTTCGCGTGCTAACGCGAGCAGCCACATGTGAACTTGCGTAGCATGCGAATTTTAGCGGCTCGACGGCTCGCGCGATTTAAGTAGGCTTATAAGTACGCGAGTTATTTTACGTTCTAAAAAGTTAAGTGTTTTGTGTTTGATTTAAAAAAAAGGTGATAGGACACGTAATACTGTGTATCTATGAATGATCTGTGTAACTGTATAATAATATATTATACCTACGTTTTAAAAACATTATAAAAGTGAAGTGGCTGAAATTTTTTTGGTGGATTTTTAAACTAGAAACTGTGATAGGACACGCAAAAACATAATATATACTATGTGTATGAGTTGTTGACATGTGCAAAAACTGTAAATAAACAGACTCGTTAGGCAAATAGCATGTTCGTCGACGCTATATTAACCAACGTTCAAATATGGATAGCGCAACAACGCGCTAAATCGTACATGAGCTAAAACTAGCAGTCACACGAAGGGTGTTGACGCTTTGCACGATAGCATGCTAAAAATATCATATAGTTCATAGCATGCGATTGATAAATAGCGGATTCCAACATCATTATTACTAACTAACCAACAAGCCAGTTCAATCCTCCTACTATTATAAAAGCGACATTTTATGAGGACAGACATTTATTCCTGTCACGTAAAAATTACTGAGGGTCTAGCCAAATGGCATTCGGTCTGATTTCTACTTTCGCTAACGCTTGGTTGCCATGACAACACAAGGAATTTCTTATTCATTGACCACGTGACATATCGCAAGCCTATGTCAGTTTCATACATTTTTGCCCTTAGCGATTAGCGATATCGTTAATCGAATGCGATTTAGCTAAGGGGGCTTAACGGATTTAGACGAAAGTTTGCAGTAACATAATCATCCTCTTAGCGTTATCCCAGTTTCAATTTGGGGTCCGCTTACTAGTCTAACCAGATTTGGCTGAATATTAGTTTTTCCACGGAGCGACTGCCTGTCTGACCTCCGCAACCCGAAGGGATAGCGATATTCCATGGTTTAGACTAGTATCAGTTTATTTAGAAGGTACTGACGCCCTGTAACGACTGTCAAAGATCTTCGTGACAACCGGGACCGACGGCTATAATTAATAATTCCAGACCTTATATTATTTGTCAGGGCTAGCAACGTTTAAATTTTATGTGTCCTCGGTAGGGGTCGCATATTAAAATATCCTTCCTTAGTGGGTGTCTACGTCATAAGTGGAACCTGTCCAAATTTCATGTTCCTAGCATCAATAGCAATGAATACAGATTTACATAGAAGCGCAGTTCTTAAGGATTTCGTGTGCCGATTCCAAGTGGAGACTCTCCAGTTTAGTACGTAGTTGGCGCCGTTGGCGGTCCTGGCGTCGTTCTCCGTCTCTCTTACTCTCTTAGTTAAGATACACATGAGGAACGTTGGGTCACAGCGCGACTGCCACGCCGCCAAGCGGCAATTTCGGTCACAGAAAGTAAGTCTTCCGAGAGCCCATAGGAATTGCCCCTCTATGTAAATATCTGAGCTCTTTGTCAATAGTTTGGGTTCTGTGATGATATGTCGGTCAGATGATGACGGCACAAAGGCTATTTTTGGTTGGAAATCTTCTTATCAACAGCCACGCGAGCGGAGCCGCGGATAGAAAATAGGTGGATAAAGCGATTCGAAGTCTCACAACATCAACTTGTGCCACCGACAACACAACAATACGTTTCATTGTCACAATCTATTGTCAAGACAGGTAGTGCATTGGTAATATCGATCACTTGTTAAATTAACTGACACATTTCAAACTGTTTAACGGATATGACTGTTACTTCCAGTTAGGAAGTGAGTATCTATTTAATGTGGTCATGTTTTAATTATCTTTGGTAATGAGGTCATATCGACAATATCCTAAAGTTAATTGTACTGATCATGTTGACAAAGAGTAAATTAAATGTCTGAGATGAAATATCTCTGTGAATAATAACGTTTACTACACCTCCCGTGTTAGGTCGACTATTGTTAGGTATATGGCCGATGTCCCTTAGCAACAAAATACCTGACTGAAAACATTATTTATTGATTCTCCAACAAAGACACATTACATGTTAAAAGAGAATTATTAAAATTATAGGCCCTGTTTCCTCATTTACAGGAGAAGACAATGTGCATATACGAACAGATAATTTCTAATAGCCAATAACACTAAATAATAGTTTTCGACCTCGGGGTAAAATGGGGGTCGAAGGTTATTTGCATGGGCGTCGCCAAGGGGGGTAGCTGCCCCCAGTAGAGATGCAAAAATACCCTATAATTGTACTTTTCTCATTTTCCATATCAACTTGCCCCTCCCTAAGCCATCGGCTGGCGCACTTGCCCCCCCCCCCCTCCCCTAGACAAACGGCTGCCGACACCCTTCGTTATTTGGATAACGGCAGTATAAATTATAAACGTATAGCAGCAGTGCTAAATATATCTATAAATATAAGAAGAATACAAAATTTAATTGTTAGCTTATTCTTTCTACATATTACAGTGGTAGCGCTAAGTTAAAATACTATCATATAGAGAGAGGTCACAAAGATACTTATATTTTATAGACAACCACACCTTCGTTACTTTGAGATAAGATCAAATCAACTGCCTACAAACAAGGACATAAACCAATTAACGTACATAATTACTAATAAGTAACAACTGCGACCAACTTATTTTATATACCAAAGAATCAATTAGTTAAAACCAAATTACTAATAGGCCATTCAATGGAAAATAAGCGTCCGCTTCCGGCGCCTACAGTACTTATATACTAATTTTTAATCATGCAGAGTGATTAGCCTATTTCTTTGATAATATTTTATAATTATCGGTTTATCGCAATATAGGTCGCGTCAATGTTAATACTCTGATGGCGTCTGAAGATGCTGACAGTACGAACTTGCATATTAACATGCAAGACTCACTGGTAGTAGTAGTAGTAGAGTGAAGGTAGTAAAGCCTTGCTGATTTCAGCATAAAAGGGGCGGCTCGACCGGGGAAGTACTACCCTCTCACAGAAAATCGACGTTAAGTAACAGTACCTAAACTGTTGCGTTTCGTTCGGTGAGTGAGAGTTCCGGAGGCCCTATCTCCTATTCCTTCTCCCTCATCCCACTCTCATCCTATCCCTTTTCCCAACCCCAAGAGGCGGCAACGCACTTATGGCTCCTGTGGTGTTGCTTGTGTCCATGGGCGGCGGTAATTGCTTACCATCAGGCGATCCATCTGCTCGTTTGCCGCCGTTACCATGAAAAAAAAAATGGTGGATGGTTGTGGTAGTGTGAATTGCTTCTAACTCATAAGGTACGCAGTGAAGGCGTATCTCTAGGACATTCACTATAATAAACTCCAAAATGTAAAATTATAAAGGTGACTTTACCCTGGCGAGTTTGTCGGGTATAAGTTCGTCTAACTGCGGCGCCTCAGGGTCGCCCTGTTCCTGCTGTTGCCGCGCTTTGTGGTGCTGCTCGCGTTTCACCTGCAAAATAAACACTCTTTATGAGACCCTTGCTAATTTAAGACGAGAGCTGCAAAATAAATAGGTACTCAATGTATGAGCCTTGCTAATTTAAGACAAGGGCTTCGTAACCCAATCTAGCACCGTGTCGATTGCGTCTTAAGAACTTTGTAGCTCGGAATCGCTTTTATACATACCTTTACTAATTAGGTACTAAGCATCAGCCCTGCGTAAATACTGTCTTATTGCTGGACACGGGCCTCTTGTCGCTACGCGCAGGGTAAGGTCGGTCATCACGCTGGTCAGATGCAGTTTGGCAGTCTTCACATGTCTTTCGAGAACATTATGGAGAACTCTCAAATATGCGGGTTTCAGCACAATGTTTTCCTTCGTAAGCAAGCGATAGTAAACTATTTAACACACTTAACTTCGAAAATTCATTGGCGTGCGTCGTGGAAAGCTTATTACAAAGCTTCATTTAACCACCCAATGATTCCAATCCAAAGATGATCTGGCGTTCGTTGGTATATTAATATGAAAGAGAGATTCTTGTAAAGCTGTTACAGTTTCATTATAATAATAAAAAATAAGTTCTTATGTGATAATATGATAAAGCATAATGTTACCTGTACTTGTGCTTGTAAAGCGCTCTCTTGTTCAGCTTTGCGCTTCGCTTTTCTCTGTTTATTTCTAAGCTTCTTCAACTCCGAAGGCGCCAAATTTTCTGGTGGCAAAATAATAATATTATTATTTACCAAACCTAGAAATCGAACGACGAACAAATATGCAGGCATATTTTTACTACAAATTCAACCACAACAAGAGGTATAAGCGAATCATATCGATTATAATTTCACTGTACATTTTATAATTGGACTAGGGGAGTCGTCCTTTTTTTGAGACATACCTATTGTTTTAATTCTTTATTTGATTTGTGGTTTTTGACACATTGGCAACTCACATTACGGCTACAATCGGCCGTATTTGTGGGAAGAGCAGACTTGGGTGCTGGCGGAGGAAGTGTGTGAGACTCTTCCCTAATGATGTTTGGGATCTGTTCACTAAAGCTACCTCTACTTCCCTTGATAGAGGATCACACGAATCGACCCGCGCCGTTTAATACTGGCGAGCGCCAGAGTGGGCTACCGTCTATATTAACCAAATTTAGTAGAATATTAGCTTCAAAAGAGTTGCAAATAGGTATATTTAGCAATATGCGTGTTCGTTGGGATTGGGAGTTCGTACTGGGCTGCCTTAAAATAAAAATTTGACAATAATCATAGGTAAATATGTAATTATTATTTAATTTGACTGCAACGAGGGCATAGTAGGCGGTCCCCCCAAGGGACATACAGAATTTAGAGCTTGGATGTACTTCGTAACCATTGTTTGAATCATTTGTAGTCTCTAAAGCAATACGAGATTACAAGTGAAAATATAACCAAGTTATTCATTTCCAAAAGCATCTATGCCGGCGGGTTTCTCAAAATATTCCAATGCTAACGTTAAGATTTCTACATAAACAATGGTCAAATGCATTTGGTCCACTTACTGCTAGCGATACAAAGGGCCAACGTGAGTGATCGATCTGTCAAACGATCGAATGATAAGAGATAAGCGGGCCGGGTGCCGCGCGTGAGTGAACGCTGGGGTCGCGGTCGTACACGCGTCCTACCGCTCGCATACCATTGCTTGCAGAGTTATTCCACTGCGCTCCAAAAAGCCACACCACTGTCCTCTAAGTTTTAATTATATATGATTTTGATGAAAATATCGTGAGGAAACCTGCATGTATGAGAGTTCTCTATAATGTTCTCGAAAGACGTGTGAAGTCTGCCAACCCGCATTTGCCCTGCATGGTGGACTATGGCCTTACCCTTCTCAAAGTCAGAAGAGGCCCGTGCCCAGCAGTGGGACAGTATAATATCATAGACTGATGATGATTTTGATATTATTAAAAAAATATAAGTACCAAAATGAAATAATAGTCCCACAGCGCTCGTAAAAAGAAAGTGAAGTCAGCATAAAAGGCAAACCATACTTTTTTTTACTTTCCCTTAAAGTGTAAGGATGTTATAATCATATATTTAGCCTATTACCTATTTACCTATGTAGCCATCTATGTACCTATAATGTAACGTGTATCCAGTAATGTTTTATATATCGTATGTACTCCTAAAAATAAATCAGTCTATAATCTGCATCTAATAGTTTCCCTTCTCTCCCGTTAAAGCCTACCTTTGCAAAAGTTCAACTTGCAGAGGTTTTACTGTATAATGTTCCATGTCAAAACATCATTTTAACTCTACTCAAAACATTTTTAGAGCTCGATGGAACTTAGATACCTACTGAAATATTAAAAGTTACTAAAATTCTTAGATATTTTATCTAACGGAGCCAATGCAATCACATAAAAATTATGAGAACATTGATATTTGGAGCGCAGTGGAATAACCCTGCTTGCCGCCTAATCCATACTTCCATACCTACTAATTACACAAATACGAAAGTAACCCTGTTTACGGTTTCAGGGCTAAACCACTCGACGACTAAGTATGATTGTATGTTGTGCACTACATGCTTTTTGCCTCAAGGAAGCAAATAGGTTAATATACATATGTATATTTTTTATATCTTTACCTTATCTGTTCGTTTATCTGTCTGTCGGTCAACGCTTTTCTTGGGAAAGCTGGAAAAAATCTAGTTAAAATAACTGTGAAATATTTATATCATTGGTCTCGCGATGTTGTAACATTTAAGCAATGCATTACTAGAAATATTGAGACAAGAGTTCTTTAGGCGCAAGAAAACAGGCGAAGTTTGTTAATTTCGCTTAAGTTCGTTTAAAAAAGACGACTCCCACACTAAGAATAAATCCTGTGTCGCGGGGGACTTTACAAACATACAACCAATGGACACAATGAACACCCAGACTCGAAACAACAATTTATGGATCACACAAAGTGTTGTTTCGTGTGGGAATCGACCCCACAACACTCGGCGCAGTGTCAAGCGGCGAGGCAGCCGCCTAAACCACTGAGTCAACCGTGCAGTCGATACATCTGTATATATAAAATTCACTGACAGACAACATACTGAACAAACAGCCATATAAGCTACTAGGCGTAATAAGACGAAATTTGATGTATGTTCCATCGGGAGTGTAGGGGAACACTAAAAGAGTTTATTTTAGAAATTGCCATCTACAAGGGTAAAACTGTCCGTGGGCGAAATCTAGTATGTCCCGTAATCACAAACGTATGTATCTATTATGTCAGCATCGCATAAGACCGGCATTAGTATTTAATATGACACAGTAAATTAAAGATAGATACCTAATACATTTCAAAAATGCAAATGGCATAGGTACGTACATAATTTGATGGTTGTACATTCAATATGAGGTTTTATAATTTGGCAAGGGTGGGCGGATATTGTGAAGTAAACACAATGGTAGTTCCTAGCTGACCATATAGTCATTATTGAGACAGTTTCACAAACCGCTTGCGACATGCCTGCGCATGGCGCATGAACGCGAGCCCACCTCGGCATTACATGGTTGTCATATGTCAAGCTGAAATATCGCTTGCATTTATTGAACAAGTACAACTGGGTGGCTTTTAGAAATCTCAAATGCAAAATGAGATTGCTCATGAGCGAGCCATCAGAGCTTTTATTAAATACTTTGTTTAGTTTAACCTATTAATACGTCATTTTGTGTTATTATAGGACAAGAGAACGCTACTGCGGGTACGTAAATACATTTGGAGCAACATGAGCAATGTATTGTCCGCAAATTCGTGACTATCGAGTAGATATCCAGTGGTCGTTGATATTAACTGTGTGAACGATAGTACGTAATAAAGCACGTAAGACGCCCTATACATAGATGATTATTATTATTATAAGCAGGAGATTAGGTGGTCTTATTATACGTAATAATTTGAGTACCTACACAGATAAGGATCGCCTACTTTAACGATGCTCCCTTTTAAAATCACACTGCACGACAGTTATATTTATGCGTCTATATCGCGTAATGATTTGAAAATATAGGTAAAATACCTCATATTGCCCTCGACGTTTCGGCAAGGGTTACAACAGCAGTGGCCACAAGTTTTAAATATATACGAATTAACAACAGCAACAATTTGACTGCCTCCGTGGTCCAGAGGATAGCGTGAGCGACTGCTGATCGGAGGTACCAGGTTCGGTTCCCGGATGGAAGTCCCGGAAGTGGCCGGTAACGGCAATATGCTCGCCTTCTATTACGTGAGACCTAAAAATTCATGGCAAAATGTGGCCTCTTCCTACCCCTTCGGGAATACAGGAGTGAGTATATAAAAAAACGAATTAACATAAATCCGATTAACGACATCGTCAGCGGGCATCCAATTAGTCAATTTCCTTGTATCACGTTTTACTATGCTTTTTCTAATGTGCACATTCAAATCAGAAAGGTGAATGTCCCCGGTATCCGTTGAAACACACTACTGTGTATAAAGTTAGGTAGAAAATAGTCTAAGTAACGGTTGTGTTGCATTGCTCGATATCCGGCGCACCTTGCCGCATTCTCTAGCATTGCGGCCACGCGAATTGGAGCCGGACTGAGATTGACGTGACATGAAAATTGTTTCGGAAAATAGATCAGTGTTAGCAATTTCGGAGTAAGGAGATATAATTAGTAATTTATTCATTAAACAAAAGGGTAACCAAGCACTGATACTCGTCGGATGAGATAATTTTGAAAAAAGATTTTATGGCAAATCCTTTTCGGGTAACTCATAATTTCTCGAAGTGACTTCAAATTTTGTTTATTGCCAGCTTGGCAAAAGTTACGTGGCTGATTATTCAGTACTTACCGTAGTATTTAAGTAAACCGAATTCCAAAACATGACCAAAACGTTTCTAACCATTAAATCATTCAACCTACTTTCTAAAAATATTACCGTAAACCAAGTGGATTTATTATATTCATGATTGTCGGAGGCAACCTATTTATTTAATTAACTAAAGAGATATCAATGAGTTATTTTATTAAGCGAGAGCCGCTGTTATGATAGTTTGTTATTAAATATAACCATTTGTATTTATGACAGTCTAGATTTATATAGAGTACCTAGTTGGTTTAATTTCTCAAGGTAGGTACATCGAAAGTCTTGATTAATTTGTAATAAAAATGTGATTAAATTTCTCTCTACGTAGAGATAGAATCAAAAAGTGAAACAAACAGGTTTTTATTTTGGAACATGAGGAACTGCAATATGTGGATAATATTGCCAACATGCCATGCGTATAAAATATCATAAGCCAGAAATACGCGTTCAAAATCGAATAGGTACATTGCTGGCGTGTTGGTACGCTAATGACATGACGGCCATTTGGGATGTAGTGTAGCCATGTCTGAAGTTATGAACTATGACACTCGTTGTGGATGTCCGTTCCAGAAGTTTGTGCTCCATAAATTTGTTAAAAAGTCTGAGCGAAGCATTTTTACTGTCTGTCCTATGTTTTATGTGATAATAGATTTTGTACTATTTCAATATGAGAACAATTCCGATAATTCTTTGACAATAAAAAATACGCTGCATTGCGCTTTGCTATATGGGTCGGTACACGTTAATATTTCACGTCGTAAGGCCCTTGGTATGATATCTAATAAAATTAAAAATCATACAAAAAGTAGCCATAGTTAGTTAAGCAAACTACCTACGTTCCCATACACACATAGCAGTAAACGCACTAAATAACAAGATGACGCTGTATAAATAGACTACTTATCTTTTGTGTTTTTTGTCTTGTGTGGGTGTATTTACGTAATTATGCCTTACACGTCTAGGACAAGTCGCATGCACATTACTGCTCTAATTCACTGGTGTTTCGTAAAAGCAATGAAATTCGGCCGTGGCCGGCTAGCCAAGGCTTCAAAGGTCATTTCTATAATTAAAATCTTAGGCTTTAGATATTTTAAATTGCAATTCATAAAGGAAAGGAAACTGCAAAATGCAATTATTGCATACTTAATTTGCATATGACTACCTACCTACTTGGTTTGATAATATTTACCAACAAATTTTCGTTCCAATGTTCCTATTGTTAATACTAGTACGAGATCCCGCGACAAATTAGTGCACTCATCGAGTTTTCGCTAAAAACCAAATTTTTATATAAATGTATGATTAGGAGAATATATATTTACTAGGTTGCCTATTAAAATGTGGTCGCAAGTATTTTTAAACAATTTTTTTGGTAATTGATTTTTGGGGATCTTAGACTATACGGTTCTGTAATATTGCACTGTTAGTATTATTATAAAGTATTAAAATAAAGTTAAGAGAAACCCGCTACGGAATACAATAGAGAATGCTTCCAAATATCTACACAACACTACTTAGCCCCAAACTAAGCAGAACTGGTACTATGGATACGCATCAGCGAGATGGCACTTGTCATCATCATCATCATCATCAGCCTTTAACAGTCCACTGCTGGACTAGGCCTCTCCTTTGAAAGGAGGAATTGGCCTACTATACCTCGCTGGCCAAACGGGTTGGTATAGGGTTTGTATCAAGTTTTCCTTCTCTTACAGTGGTGTTCTCTGCATAATATGCTCCCTCTGTCGGCTCTTACGACACCCATGGGATGATATGGGGTGGTGACATTCCGTATTCTTAATCCGTCACCACACGGACAATGGCACTTGTAATGGTTTGTAAAATAAAATCTTAGTATAAACTGAATCTGATACAACTGCGCTTATCTAATTGCCTATGGATCCAAAATATATATGTTCCTTTTAGCGCTTTTTGTTTGTAACTGGTTTTCACCTGCAGCTCCGCCCCCGTGAATCATACACCTTCTTTAGGAAGGTAGCTTTTGAGTTTATTTGTTCATACAGACAGACGGGAAGGAAGGACTTAATTTTATAATAAGTATAGATATCATAAACATAACTGGCGAAATGTGGGTGGTAATACACCTCTTCCTACCCCTTCGTGAATAAAGGACGTGTAGTTATGTTATGTTATGTATAGATATCACTGAAGTTACATCGCGGTTCTTGAATATAAACAAACATTAAGGTATGTTATAAACTAGGCAGACAGTTATCCTAGAGCCTAGACCATACGTCGGGCAACGACCGTGTTGTAATTGTGAACTGGTTTTAAAGTTAAAGTGAAAACCCATTCGGACTAAACCGTTCAAAATCGAAATTAGGTGAGCCGGCCGATCAGCCTAAATTATCACAACCTGTCGAATATTGAATTCTAAACGAATTAGTTTTAGTTACTTTCTAGCATAAGTTTGGTTAAACGAAAATTGACAAAGATACGATACAAGCCCTCTACAAAGCATAGAAAGTTTTATTTATTTATTTAAACAACAAGAAATACATGTAAACCCTTTCGAAAACTATATTTGTTCGGAAGTATGGATGTGCAAGAGCTAGCCACTGACTGGCCCCCAGTTATCTATCACCGACCCCGGAATAGTTGACTGGTAACAATATGCTCATTCAATATGCAATAGGAAGGCTAAGGTGTAGCAACAAGCATTGTCACAGGAGCCCCGGCACATGGCTTCTGTCGCAATCTTGTTTAGTAAAGGCATGCTTGCCCCGCGCCACCGCACCGTCAAAGTAGGCCACTTTGTATTAGCGGTTATATTTTTCATTAATAATGCATAGGTCTACTTTCAAACCCAAAATATATCAACACCATATACGGATAAAACGATAAAATATTGGACATTCATTAGACTCCTGAAGGCCGATTCTTGTTAGGGTTCCGTAGTACACAAGGAACCGTTATAGTTTCGTCATGTCCGTCCGTCTGTCCGTCCGCAGCCTAGCTCAAAGACGCCTGGTGCTAGAAAGCTGATATTTGACATGAATATAGACATAAGATATTGCAACAAAACTGTAGAATAAAATTTAGGAAAATATTTTTTTTAAGGGTATCTCCCCTACATATATAGTGGGGTTGAATTTTGTTTTGGTCGAGTACCCCATTATGTGAGGTATCATTGGATAGACAAAAAAAAAAATAGTATTAGCTTGCTCAAATCATTTTTCGATCAAGTGATTGGTTTGTCAAATATCAAGCTTTGAAGTGAAAATAATTTTTATAGTCAAGTGTCCCCCCCCCCCCGGCTAAACTATTAATTTGGAAGAGGTGAAAAAAATCAGAAATATATTAAATATAACGAATTTAAAAGGAAAACTATAACGGCTAAGTAGAGTTTACGAGTAATCGTCGTTTAACTTATAAATACCTATTTCTGTGAGTTTACATTGGGAGGGCTGGCTTAATCATAAAGATATACGTACTTTGGTATGTAATGTACTACGGGGTACAATGTGGGCCCGTTTTTAGTCCCATGTGATACAGAAGTTATTATCAATAATGGCCATTATGGGCAACTACGGAACCCTACATCGCGCGTGGCCCGACACGCACTTGGCTGGTTTTTTTTTAAATTGAGATCGGCACTGTATTTTGAACGATTGCGATATGATTTTGAATTGATTCACTATTTTTATTCTGCATTCTGCCAATTTAATGTATTTATCGTCTAATTTGACACGTAGGTATAGTTCGACGTTAGAGTTTGACCAATATCATTCACCATTTATGACATACCTAAGTATGACACTAAAGATCGAAACTGCATTTCAAGCAAATATAATTTTGAGAAGTGGAGTTCAGATAATATAAATATTTAATTTTAAATTTACTGCTATTATTTATCGACAATACTTAATGGATTTATAGATTTAAGTGACAAAGAGGTATTTATAAACGATTGTTAAGGAAACAATCGTTTATTGTAAACTAGACGTCGCCAGCGGCTTCGCCCTCGTCAATCTCTACTAATATTATAAATGCGAAAGTGTGTATGTATGTATGTATATATGTTCCGTTTTGACGCTAAAACGGCTGAACCGATTTTGTTGAAATTTTATATAGAGATATACTGGACCATGGAGACGGACATAGGTTACCATAAGATGCAAAAATTAAACTGGGAGGGATTGTAGGGAGGCTAGAAGTTTGTTCGGCACAAATTTACCTCTTGGTAGTAAGAACGCATGCGCTATAATAATTAAGTGCGCATGTGCGTATATCTGTCAGTACTGACACATCATACATAATGCCATACTTATTATGCTTGGTTGGTGGTGGTTGGGAATGGTTATTAACTTATTACATTGTTCGCATATATAAACTAATAATTATATACTAGCTTAAACGGCTGAAACAATTTTCTCTACTTATACCTATTATAAATGCGAAAGTGTTTATAGATATACCTATATTGGACAGGTATTGGAACATGGCTTTGGCATTTGACTGTATGCAAGGCGATGTTATTATGTACCTTTCGGTAGATATAATGGTAGGTATATAGTGTCATGAATACTGACCGAGCTATTTTGTACTCTATAGAGTTTCTCAAGTCTTTAGAATAATCAGGAGTGTCTTCACACAACTTCAGACTGAAAGTAGATTTGTGTTAAGTATCCCGAATTTAGCGCGCGCGAAGCCGCGGGCAAAAGCTAGTGATACATATAAACCTTCCTCTTGAATTATTCTATCTATTAAAAAAACCGCATTGAAATCCGTTGCGTAGTTTTTAAGATACGTAGGGACGGGACAAACAGACGGAAGATAGACTTTGTTTTATACTGTGTAGTGATAAAAAACGAGCTTATCGTCAATACCAATTACGCAATAACATTATTTTATATAACAAACACATTAGATAATTACCTATATCAATTATGATGAAAACACGTATATCTTTTAACAGACTAATGGTCATACCAGCAATGTATAACAGCGGTCCCAACATTGGATCTATGCATGGATTTAGGTGCTAGAGATACTTAGTGGACATAGTTTGTAAAGGAGCTTATGGCAAACTAGAGGATAGAGGATAGGAGGAGAGGACGCAGCTATACATCACGCACATTCTTTTTTATTTAACCGTTCCTGCGCTATCCCGTCGGCGTTGGGGAAATGCCTTCCACCGCTACACTCCTCATGAAACATACTTTATACCATATTTCAGCTTCATGCGCATTCATTGTCTGTCAATCAGCAAGTAACGCAAGAATTTTATATAAGTATTGTGTACAGATATACAATGTGTTGATATGCATTTACAAAATATTTTCAGCGGTTAATATACTACTATAACTGAATACAAATAAATTAAAAATTACTCACTAAAAAAAATTCGTAATCATACATTTTTTAATCAGCTCGGTGTGTTGACCACCCCTGCCACTCAGCTGATCGCCCGAGCTCGCATTTCGGATACCTTAACGCACACAAGCACACGTACCTACTGTGCACGTGCAGTCTTATTCTGCACCAGGCAACAGTTTATTCTGATTTACCATCTAAGTAACATTTAATGAAAAGATCATCGCACACTGTTTGAAATAATTTTAGGCGAATAAGTATACTGTCTATATTGTATTATTAAAATATTTTGCAAATGCAGATCAATGTATTGTATGTCTCAAGTAGCCAAACCATGGATAGATTAAATATTCCAACCGGCCTTAAGAGAACATGTGTCAAAAATGAGTTATACGCTCAATCGTTCGATTGATCATCACTGTCAAAATTCACCTGCTTCGTTTAAATCGTGATGATCATTAGTCACTCTCTCCATTAGATAATATAAAATGTTTACAATTAAACGGTTGCAACAAATAATAATCTGTATGTATAAAATCCTTGCGTTACTGACTGACAGACAAGCTACAGCCAAAACCATTGGGCGCAGGAAGCTGAAATTTGGCATGTATGATCTTTGGGGATCGTAGGGGTGCATTAAGAAGGGATTTCCCGAAATACCCACGGGATCGGTCAAAACAGAGAAATTAAAAAAAAGTGCAGGCGTAGCTGCTGGCGTCCTCTAGTGTACTATAAATAACATCAAATGTTCCAATATTAAGCCAGTTTTGTTACTGATTTACTAAAATTGACAATAGAATTGGGTGTCTTAAAACAGCTCAGCCTAAGTACTTAATAGTCAAAACAGCTTATGGTCCGATTCACAGCTGTCTGATAATTTCCTGTGCTTATTATTATTCTTCAGCATCATAACGATCCATGTTCGTAGCCCACTTTCATCCAGTCCAAATAAATTGGGCAGAATATAAGGATTTCCACGAAAACTCAGCGTCCTTACTAGCTGTATTCTATGTTCATAGCGATCAAATATATTAGATTCTAGTTCTACCCGCGACTCGACACGTAGGTGTTTAACCTATCTGATAATGTAATGTGAGTACATATAATACTGCAAAGTTTTTCAAATCAAAATCCGTTTAATCTATACGTGAGAGGGTAACAAACAGCCATCACAAACTTTGGCGCTTTTTTATTAAGATTAGGACTCAAGCGATACTCAATTACTATGCATATAAATCATGTGTAACAATCATTTGGGGTCGGCGAGTTCAATTCATTAACATTGTTGTCGTTAGAGGCGTTCAGTCGCACGCGTTGCGCACGCGCGCCTCTTGCGCAACACAACTCCGACAGAACAATGCCGCCGAAACTACACGACTTTTGTAAACATAGTTTAACTTGCAATATTTGTAATCATGGTGGCAGATACGTTTTGACGAGATATTGTTGTTACTTGTTGCTGATTCTGTAAGCACTTTGTAATACACTATTGTGTTTCTCGATTCACAATCCAATCAAACAGTCCTAAAGCGCCGTCGGATTTGGAACAAATACCTCTGTATGGTAATCTGTTGGTTCTCCACTAGGCTACCAGCTGCTTTTAAATCAATAAAAAACATTATAATTGAATCTCTACTATCATGTTGTAAAAAAAATTAAAATCCTGAACCAATTTTAACGACACGCTAAGCTATAAAACATGGATGGGTCCAAGCGGGAAATGTTTTGTTTTTGGTAGGATTCCAAAAACAAAACAAATCTGTTAAACTCGGTTAATATATATCGAGACTATATTTATTTAGCGGAATTGGGCCACAATTCCGCTAAATAAATATAGTCTCGATATCATGTCAGTGTCATACTTACGTCACAAAAAGCGTATTCTTCTAAATTATATGATATTTGAATGAAATTGTAACGAGATCGCATGTGTCAACGACGACCTGTTTATTTTAAATTATACGATCATGATATTAGGTTATCAGAATACCGCTTTTAAATCCAATCAAAATATAAGTAATATCAATGTCATATAAAAATAGCAGAATTGGCCAACAAGAAAGTAAAAACTTGGATTTAGTTTGTACCAAGTTTGTACCATATACCTATGTAAATACTTAGTTTTACTTTTTATGTTGTTGCAATAAATAAACAGTTAAATCTAGAGAAAATAAATGAAAAATACAATAAAAAAATTGGTTGCCTGTAAAGTCGGTATACGGGCGAAAGTTTTACGTGACAACGACTTTGAGTGGTAAAATAATTTTAATGTGAATATTCATTCGTATAGTAGGAAGAAGGATGGAAGACGCGTGCCTTTCACTTTTTATGTCTGTCTCTCTCGCTCTTAGGCGGGACGCGTGCCTCTCACTCGCTCTCATTGTGAGCGCATAACGTGAGCGGAGCGTAACGCAGTTTCTTGAAGTGTCACCCGGCAAACCAATTTATAAGACGTTGTCACGTCAATATAAAATACAGAAAACCACAACCTATATCAATCTTGAGAATAGCAACAAAGTTGCTCTTTCACGCAGCTTTAGCAAATATTATCACATAGATGTTATCGATCGCTAAGTCGCCGATATGACAATGCTCACTTTCAGACAAGCTATAAATTAGTTATTTACGACCGTCACCGTTTCGCCGGCCGGCGCCAGACCACCGGACACCGTATTTGGGCGACCACAAACGATCGGACTACAATATAAAAAACAATATAAATGTCATTAATTTGAAATAAATGTTAAAATTGCCATATCTAACTAGGAATGTTGTATAAACACTCGGTGGTCTACCGTTCACAAGTCGTAAACTACAATTAAGGAAAATAGATGAATTTTATTGTTTTACTAAAAGTATCACATAAGGCACCAGAGCTTAGATGATCATAAAGCCATTTAATTTATAGTCTTATGGTTTTACGATTTGCAGAATTAAATATATTATCTGTATAATATAGGCAATAAATATATTTGAAACCCACAGTTTTAGCCAAGGATTTGTAGAAACAGTGGTAAATACTGATTTAATAAGTTGAAATTTGTTGTTTCGCTAACTTGCAAACCATGTGTAAGAAGACGTTTGTTTTTTTCTTCTTCTTTGGCTCTTAGCACACTACGGCGAAGATACGCGACGAAGAAATTTGTACAGCTGCAAAACTTACCTTGACCTCGTCCTTCGTCATAAAATGTTTCTAACTGCGGTAGTTTGGGGTCGTCTGATATTATATCAGTCAGGACAAGCAATTACATATATGTATTTAATGATAACAATAACAAAACAAAAGATGCTTATATATTTTATGTACATTAGTTCCAACACTTCCCATAATACGCCTGCCGGCTAAAATTACTTGTAAAAATAAATTGCGTTCTAGTTACAACCATAGTGCAACAACCAGTAATTTTCTCACCACTCACACCTTTAAGGCTTTGACGTATAAATTATACGGATATTAATGTTATAGCTATGTATAATAAATTCAAGTGAGTCGATTGCTATCGTACGATCGTCCATGGTAATATTATAAATGCGAAAATATGGCTGTCTGTCTGTCTGTCTGTCTGTCCATGCGTCTATTAGGAACGCTTGCATTGCTAAGCCTATATTGGTAAGTTCCGGAGTGGAGTAGCAGACAGTCAGCACTTGTGCGTATCCCAGGGAGGAAAACTAGTCTAACCAATTTTGACAGAATATTAGCTTTTCCACAAAGCGACTGCCGCCTGACCTACGCAACCCCAAAGTCATGGTTTAGATCAGTCTCAGTTTACTCAGGGGTACTGACTTCCCAAATCGTCTGACAATTTTTTATCAGTCGATTTGGGGAGTCACCCTTATCTAGTCGATGTCGGTCCGGCTAGGTGAGCAAGCGTTAACTAACAAAATTTAATACGCAATATCACCTCGAAAAATTGGTGGTGCTCGCCGTGAATTCGAATGCAATAACATCTGCGTAGGAATCTGCTGTATCTCCACGAGATTGTCGCTGCCTGTTATTTCCGGATAATGTATGAAAGCTATTAGCATTATCCCGGTTGTATTCAAGTCTTTCGCCTCAAAGCCCAGGGTCCGCCAACTAGTCCAACCATATCTACTTGTTGTAGGAAGCTTTTCACGTGTATTGAGGGTAAATATTATAAAACTGAGAGAGGTGTGACAAATGCTGGGACGAATTGAAATAAACGTCTACTCTCTCGTCCGTGGAGTGTTTGTGTTATGCGAACATTTGTAGAAATTGGCCTTGCACGTCTATGTCATTTAAAAATAACTTTCGTGTGGACCTAACATTTTTATCTTTAATAAATATCACGAAATTGAGGTAGCTTACGATAGCGAAATTTGTAGTTTTTTTTTTATATATACTATAAACTAGCATCAGGCGGCAAACGAGCAGACGGATCGCCTGATGGTAAGCAATTACCGACGCCCATGGATTAGTGTTCTAAAAATACCGTATAATACCAAAATTTCGGGTATTTTATTATAACTTACGGTATTATTGGTATTTTATGTATTTTATATTCTGATTTAGTATTTAAGACCCTGCGATATTGCGACAAGTTCTAGTTTAAACCATTAAATATATTTTAAGTTACGATCGTATTCTTTGTTTTAGAATCACAAATTTTTTAATTTTGGAATTTTAACTTTTGGAAGAATTCATTGCAAAGTCCGAAATCGCTTAGACACAACACGTGTTTCTAAATTGGTCTCGATTTACGCGAATCTTCGTCTTCGTGACAGCACATTCGAAGTTAAAGAAAGTGGTGATGAAGATGATTCAGCTGAAAGTACGTTGCTAGAATACATTAAGTACTGCGTCGTCATCTACCGAGAACGTAGCAACACAAGAGGAATTTGAGGTATTCCCAGAAGCACACCCAAACGAAGCACACCCAGACGAAGCACACCTAAAGAGGGAGGCGATATAACATCACGCTATGAGCCACGAGTGCGGAGTAGTAGCTATAAATAATGCGAGTGTAACCGCGGGGAGTGGACGGTAACCGCGAGCGCTGCCCAGCCGAGCTGTTCCGTCTCGCTCAAGACAAGAAGTACACGGAGCTAACGGCCAACCTCCACTAGTTGGAGAGGCACTGAAAGAAGAAGAAGAGCCGCGGGCTAAGCTGGTTGTGAATATGATGTGAGAGCAGGTTGTCCTTGGCATCGCTAATGCGACCTAGTAGCGCGACAGACAGATACGCAGTGTAATTATTACTCATCGTAAACAACATATTTAACGGCCATTGTATTCAAATACAAGTGATTCGTGTCATCCTGTCCCACATAACGCTCTGATTACGATATAGCTGTCTGGAATTTGCAAGGTATTTAGCGCCCGGTGGGTAAATATGACGGGTAAACACTGTATATACTGAGTATACTCGCGACATAACAAGAAAACAACCCAATAGATATATAGTTTTGAGTGACCGGAGTCACAGAATGACATGTAATGCAGTAGCCCAGTGACGAGACCAACAGACTACCTTGCGGAGGGTAACGGGTTAAAAATTGTAAGAATAGCTGGATGTAGATATGTATTTTTCTGTTTTATGCTAAAGCTTCTGAGCTTATTTTAATGCAGCTTTGCAGTGACGGCATACCTATTCATCAGAATGCACATTAGCTGCCTTTTATCCCGATAACTGCCAATCACGTGGGTGAAGCTGGGGCAAAAGCTTTATATAATTTCTATAATATAATACATCCAATATTGTTATCAGAAATTGAGTGTTTTGTTTGGCGATTCGTAGTGTAAACACTTTGAGATAGATTACAATCTGCTCTGAAAACTAATGCAAAATAATGACACAGCAAAATAATAGTTAAACATCCCAATTGCCAATATTTCACCTTGCACTGGTTATTTAGTACAAGTACGCTTATTTCTTCGAATACTACACGCACCTTGTCAAGGTTTGATATTTACATACAAGTATTCATAACTTATTGTTATGTTTCTAAAGTCATTGTACAGTGAGACTGGCAATCCTGAACCATGACCATATAATCTGAATGGTAATCAATCATCCTCCTAGCGCTATCCCAGTTTCAACCCGGGGTCCGCTTACTAGTCCACCTGGATTTGGCTGAATATTAGCTATTCCACAGAGCGACTGCCTGTCTGACCTTCGCAACCCGAAGGGATAGCGATATTCCATACTTTAGACTAGGTAATCTATCTATGTATATAAAATCCGTACGTTACTGTCTTACTGACAGACAAACTACAGCCCAAAATTATTAGGCGCAAAAAGCTGAAATTTGGCATGTATGTTCCTTGGAGGCCGTAGAGGTGCACTAAGAATCAATTTCCAGAAAGGCCCGCGGCATCGGCATCGGGCAGAAATAGTTATATTTAAAAAGAATGGGCGTAGCTGTAGGCACCCTCTAGTATATATACAACTTTACTAACTGATAGACAAGACACACTCTGCCCGGCAATGGACGTCTTAAGGCTGATTGGCTGACATTATAATCATGATGAAGATAAATTATAATTAAGAACGTCGACAAATACTCGTAGTTCTAACAGATATGATACTTGAAACAATAACCACGTCTTGTTCGCTCTTGAGGAAGAGGAATCATAAGAGTTCAACGTTATTCTGTAGTTCCTTGTACTTTATAATAAACAATATGTATGTAAACGTATGCAATTACTTACTAAGATTACTCTAGAGTTAACTGTATTATTATCCGACTTGTATTATGGTAGCCAAGAGTACTTAATATCAAGAGCTCTCAAAATGACCATTAAGGTATGTATGTATTGATACATTAAAGTGTCATGAAACCATAACACCCATAGGTATTACGTTTCCATGACATATTGATGTGCTATATAGATAATCTTGAACTTTCGCGACTGAACTATATTTTCAAATAATTAGCTTTTGTCCGCAACTTCGTCAGGGCGGACAACATCACGTTTACTGTATTTTCTTTTACAAAATATTTTAACATTCAAGAGCAATTTATATTTTTACTCAAAAATACTGTAAACTGACCTGTTCAAATTCAGGTGGCATGCGACGTTGGGGTTTCCCAAAAAGAAGTTATGGCCTCGAAATGTCGCTTTTAAAACAGGTATAGTAGCATTTCGCCAAAGCTTTACTTATCTAATACAAGATTAATTACTATTCTTTAAAATAGTGTTATTATTATTAAAAAAAAAATACTAGCCAGATGGAATGGTATACGTCATAATATTTTGTGGAAGCAACACCTATATAATTACATATATGAATAATATCAGCCCTATATAAAGAGTCTGGTGATGTGCCCGGTAACGGCAATAGGCTCGCCCCCTATTACGTGGGACCTAAAAATTCATGGAAAAATGTGGGTGTAATATTACGCCTCTGCCTACCCCTACGGGGATAGAGGCGTGAGTCTATAAAAAATATATATAAACCGTGTGCTGGACACGGAACCTCTTCTCACTATGTGACATATTAGAATACTACTCATATGGATTACAAGGGACAGGGCAAGCGGGAGTTAACAATTAATGCGCACATAAGTTCGAGATAGCGGTCAGCGCCGTGGATTTGAACCCGATATCCTCTGCATGGAAGCCTGCTGGTATCTACAGTAAGCTATCGGTGTCTAAGGTGTCGCTTGGCAATATTTAAGCTAATCATCATCGCCCTAGTGGTATCCCGGCTGCATCCAAGGCTTGTCGCCTTGGAGCCCGAGGTCCGCTTACTAGTCCAACCAGATATGAAATAATAGTAGCTTTTCCACAGAGCGACTGTCGTCTGACCTCCGTAACCCAAAGTGATAGCGATATTCCATGGCTTAGACCAGTATCAGTTTATTTAAGGGTACTGACTCTACGTAACGACTTTCAAAGATCTTCATGAAAGCCGGGACCGACTGATTAACGTGCTCTCCGAGGCACGGCGCAAGCGATAATTACCTATTTAATACGCTCTAAACTTCGAAAAATCAGGGGTGTGAGCCGTGGATTTGAACCCGATACCCTCTGCATGGCAGTCTGTTGGTATCTCCACTAGGCTATCGCTGCCTCATTTAAGCTAATATATGTACAGTACAGTATAAATACAATCTTGAGTACAGGTAGGTAGGTACATTATACGAAATCCGTACAATCAAGAGCAAGTGACAATGACGAAATAATAAATGCAATCGTGCGTGTTACCAACGCTGTGTAGCAGTATCATTAAGTGTGAGAAAATATTTAAGAAATAGCTCACAGTACCAAGGCAACCCTTATATGTATAATAATTGTGTAAACAAACTTTACACACACATATTGACTGCACGGTTGGCGTAGTGGTTTAAGCGGTCGCCTCGCCGCTTGACATTGAGCTGAGTGTTCGAACCCCATACGAGACAACACTTTGTGTGATCCGTATATTGTTGTTTTGAGTTTGGATGTAGGTACGTGATGTTCGTTGGTTGTATGTTTGTCAAGTCCACCGCAACACAGGATAGGGGGACTTGACAAACAGGTATATATCATACTAGAGGACGCCAGCAGCTACGCCTGCATTTTTTTTTAATTTACCTGTTTTGGCCGATCCCGTGGGAATTTCGGGAAATCCCTTCTTAGTGCACCCCTACGGTCCCCAAGGAACATACATGCCAAATTTCAGCTGCCTGCACTCGATAGTTTCGGCTGTAGCGTGTCTGTCAGTCATTCAGTAATGCAAGGATTTTATATATTAAGATATTCCTAATAAAAAAAAAAGAAATCTGTCTGGCTGATGATGGCTGTCGCGTTTAAGTCCTTGGTGTAGGACAGTGTCTAAATGCCGCGTTTAATAATGCTTAGAAAATGTTATCGGGGATGTTGTAAGCTCGAAAAATCCGAATAATGCTTTATAGGTAACTATGACACATTGTAACTTCATATACACATAACAGACGCCACTATTAGAAATGTTCTACAGTGTATTTCAAAACAAACTACTAAACGAAAACTAGGTCATGATCATCATAACTAGCTTTTTTTAACTTGGGAAGCACACGTAATTAATCAAGCTTTATCTATGAAAAAAAAACTATAGAAGTAAATAATTTCTCACAACAGACAATATTGAGCACAACTTTCGTGCTTTTAAAACTAGCACAGTTCGATTAGATTTCTAATACAGTGAGAAACATCAAAATACAGCTGCAACGACAAAACTGGATTGCGAATTGCCACAAGTGGTCCACAAACAGGTACACTTGTCACTTATAAACGATAATTTAATATATAAAGCCTAGTTCGGCAGCAGCCGACTAACCGAATCCATGTTATTAAAAGATATTGCTTTATATCGCGCTTACGCAGTCGCGTCACAACTATCCTTTGTTTGGTGTAAAAGTATATTATATTTACTATAGAACTTCTTGCTTCAAGGGCTCCGCTTAAATCAAATGGTTAATTAAAATTACTAATCAATCATGAGTACCATAAATTCATCAACGAACATACATCAAATCTTAGTGCTAGCAGGTAGGTATTTGATGACAGAAGAACAAAAACTTTGTATACATACCTACATTTTGTTTATGTATCACGCAACATATTGTTACGAATTGAAAATAACGCCATCTATCAGTGAATGGGAGAACTACATGAGATTAGATGTATCGGTTGTTTAGGCTGTTTCATCTATCCTCTAATAGATGGCGTAGGTGTAAATAGAACATTTACGCAATTCTAGAAACACCTTACACGTTTCCAGAAATATCGTGAGTCGTCTCGAAAAGCCTAGTGATGTTATCCGGCCAGTATAAATAGAGCGGGAGCGAACGGACCGGTCAGTAACAAGTGAATAAGGAAGCGATCAACATCAAGCGAAGGAAGTACTTCGGAAGTGTTTAGTGGTGTTTTATTAGTGTTGTTCTAGTGGTGTGAATAGTGTGTTTTACTAGTGAAGTGAAAATTAAGTGTGTGTATCTAGTGTTATACTTAGTGTTTGTGTTAGTGAATAAAGTTCAGTTTAAGTGGCATAGTGTATATAATTTATCACGAACCCCAGCTCGTAACAAATTGGTGTCAGAAGAAAGGGATAAATTATGCCGGTTATGCCGAAGGAAGAAACTGAAGGTGTGCGTACCAGGAACCAGCGCCAGCAAGACCTGGACCAGAGACGCTTCGGAGACGTTCCTTCTCCATCGTCTGGTGGATCAGGCGAATCCGCGAATGCAGTGGAGCCTACAAGCGCACACTCCGTGGCGGTGCCCGACATCGCGGCTCTGATGACGTTCATGCAGGAGCATGCGCGCCGCCTGGAGGAACAACTACAGCGCGACAAGGAGGAGCAGGCCCGCCGTTTGGAGGAACAGCTGGTGGTGATGAAAGACCACAGCGCCGCTGTAGGGAAGGACCTGAAGGTGGTAAAGGAGGAGCTCCAGCAGCACGAGGCCCGTATCAGCGACATTGAGAAGCGTGTACACGACCAGCTCGAGACCCGTATTTGATGGCTCGTCATCATGGTCTGCATACAAGATCCAGTTTGAGGCTGTGATGCGATCGAATGGGTGGACCAAAGAGCAGGCCTTAACCGCCCTAACCTTGGGCCTTCGTGATCAGGCCTTGACGGTGTTGGAGGTGCTCGGGCAAGACGTCACCTACGAGAAGCTTCTGGAGGCGTTGGAGGCGAGGTACGGAGACGCGCACCTCGAACATGTATATCGTGCTCAGCTGAAGGACAGGACACAACGCACCGGAGAAACTCTGCAGCAGTGGGCTCTAGAGGTGGAAAGGCTGGTCAGGAAGGCATACCAGTCGTCGCCTGCGCTTATTGACGGGATCCTCGTACAAGCGTTTACGGATGGGATCCGGGACCTGGAAGTTAGAGCAGCGGTAAGACTTGGGGACTTCAAGTCTCTGAAGGAAGCCTTAGCCTACGCTCTGGAGGTGGAAGCAGCGCGTCACGAGGATCGAACTTACCGTATTAGGAAAGTTGTTTCTTCACCTCGGTGCTACAACTGTGGGGAAAGAGGCCATATCCGCTTGAGCTGCCCAAAGCGTAAGCAGCACGTTGATACCCTCTCTCCACCGAAGGGGTCACCTGATGTACCTGACTGGCGGCAAGAGCAACGTAGCGCAGATGCTCTGACGTGTAGGCCTTACCCCGACCAACGCAAACACTATGCAAGACAGGAAGCGAAGCCGGCAGCGCTAGTGAGGATGTTAAAGACG
Source organism: Euclidia mi (assembly GCA_944739405.2). Taxonomy (NCBI): domain Eukaryota; kingdom Metazoa; phylum Arthropoda; class Insecta; order Lepidoptera; family Erebidae; genus Euclidia; species Euclidia mi. The sequence continues at coordinate 46,165,183 of OX123195.2, forward strand.
GATCTAAGCGACGAATGGAGAGAAGCTTTGCAGAGTGCTCAGCGAGATGACAAGGATGTACAGCCGATTCTTGAATGGAAGAAATCAGATGCGCCTAGGCCCAAATGGAGTGATATCGCAGCAATGAGCCCCATCACCAAGAGTTATTGGGCACAGTGGGAAAGCTTGGTCGTCCAGAATGGAGTTCTGTGCCGCAAATGGGAAAACGCTCGCGGTAACCAGTGCCATTTGCAAATGGTAGTGCCCAAAACTAAGGTGCCGGAAGTCTTGCAGCTCTATCACAATGGTGCTTCGGGAGGTCACATGGGAGTTAAGAAGACCCTTACTAAGATCCGGGAGCGGTTTTATTGGCTCCACTGTCGGGATGACGTCGAAGATTGGTGCCGCAAACGCACAAGTTGTGCGGCTGTCAAGGGGCCACATACTCGAAGCAGAGGTGCATTAAAGGTGTACAATGTGGGAGCTCCATGGGAGCGCATAGCGTTGGATGTCGCTGGGCCGTTTCCTGAGAGCCAGGATGGAAACAAATACTTCTTGGTTGTGATGGATTACTTTACGAAGTGGCCTGAAGTGTTTGCAATCCCAAATCAAGAAGCTACCACAGTGGCTGATAAGCTGGTGCATGAAGTCTTTTGTCGGTTCGGGGTGCCCTTGGAAATCCACAGCGATCAAGGCCGGAACTTCGAATCTGAGGTGTTCAAGGAGACTTGTCGCGTAATGGGTGCACATAAAACCAGGACCACGGCTTATCATCCGCAATCAGATGGCATGGTTGAACGGTTTAACCAATCACTGGAAAGGTACCTGGCGAAGGTCGTGGAGAGCAAACAAAGAGATTGGGACAAGCACATCCAACCTTTTCTCCTGTCATATCGCAGTGCGGTCCACGAAACTACAGGAGTAACACCAGCTTTTGCCAATTTCGGTAGAGAGCTCCGTTTACCTGCAGACCTTATCACCGGTATTCCACCAGAATCTCCACGCAATATAACGGATTACGCAACCGAGCTACGCAACAGGATGAACGACGTATACGAGCACATCAGGGAATCTGGACAACAGATGTCTGAGAAGATGAAGACTCGCTACGACCGGAAGGCAAACAACAAAGGCTTCGATGAGGGATCATTGGTGTGGCTTCATAACCCAGTACGAAGCAAAGGCAAATCGCCTAAGTTACAAGCCAGATGGGACGGGCCATATCGCATAATTACCAGGATGAACGACGTCACCTATCGAATCCAGAAGGGGTCGCGAGATGCACCGAAGATAGTTCATGTGGACCGGTTGGCTCGTTACTATGGGTCTAACGATGTTCGAGACGAACACGTTTAAGAGGGAGGCCGTGTTACGAATTGAAAATAACGCCATCTATCAGTGAATGGGAGAACTACATGAGATTAGATGTATCGGTTGTTTAGGCTGTTTCATCTATCCTCTAATAGATGGCGTAGGTGTAAATAGAACATTTACGCAATTCTAGAAACACCTTACACGTTTCCAGAAATATCGTGAGTCGTCTCGAAAAGCCTAGTGATGTTATCCGGCCAGTATAAATAGAGCGGGAGCGAACGGACCGGTCAGTAACAAGTGAATAAGGAAGCGATCAACATCAAGCGAAGGAAGTAATTCGGAAGTGTTTAGTGGTGTTTTATTAGTGTTGTTCTAGTGGTGTGAATAGTGTGTTTTACTAGTGAAGTGAAAATTAAGTGTGTGTATCTAGTGTTATACTTAGTGTTTGTGTTAGTGAATAAAGTTCAGTTTAAGTGGCATAGTGTATATAATTTATCACGAACCCCAGCTCGTAACAATATCATCACAGCCGAACTTAGTTCAATTAATGCAGAAAAAACCGGCCAAGTGCGAGTCGGACTCGCGCACGAAGGGTTCCGTACCATCATCTATAAAAGAAAATCAAGTTTCGAGTGTTCAAGAGTAAAAAATTGCTTAAAAATTACGTTTGTTGTGTGGGAGCCCCCTTTAATATTGACTTTCTTTTTATTTAATAATTTATTTTGAAAGGCAATATACAACAAAATAATATATTCTGTGAGAATTTTAAGCGTCTAACTGTTAACGTTAGTAATATTGAGCGAAAAAATACGAAAAAAACACGTTTAATGTACGGGAACTCCCCGTAATATTTGCTTTTTTTATTTTTAGTATTTGTTGTTATAGCTGCAACGGAAATATATAATTTGTGAAAATTTCAGCTTTCTAGCTATCTCGGTTTATGAGATACAGCCTGGTGAGACAGACAGCGGAGGCTTAATTATAATTTTTACCTTTTAGGTACGGAACCCTAAAAATGGACAAAATATTTTAGTCGAGTTATTTTAGGTACAAAACACTCCACAAAAATTATTACGCATAATACTGAGTAGGTGGTCTTTGTGAACTCGCTTAATGAGCAAGAAAATAGATCAATTCTCCCAGACACTTTTCAAACTTTTGCCACATCGACTAACCTTGAGCCACAGGTTGTGCCTTGTATCTATTTATCAAATTCACGACTTAATAATTCAACATTGTTACTACATAGGCATTCAGGATCTTAATATTTCGATCATTAAACGCGATAATTTTATTTCACAGCGCTAACCAAATAACTACTTAAACCAGTGCAATTTTGAAAATGGGTGGCAGACTATAAATCGGTTTACAAGTGTAATCGCAGTAAATGCTATTAACTGCGGTGTCCAGTTATTTCCACAATCGTGTTCTTGTATAAACTTATAACATGCCGAAGTAAATTGCAGATTTGGTTAGATATGCACGGCAGGACAGCAAAATGTTAATATAATGTCAACTTCCTGATTATGCACCCAAATTATTCCGTCACATGCGCTCAAATGTATCACGAATTTCTATAATATCAAGACTTTTATTGGTCATTATATCATTAAACTCTGAACTGTGTCGTGACACCGCGAAGGGCGACCGGTTGTGACTAAAAATTACGTCAATTACGCACCTGGCCGAAGGCGACGCCTTTCTGATCTCATAGAAACAACATAAATTTTACTCTATTAAATAAGTTACTTGTTGCTATAAATCTCGATAATTCTGATCGCTATGATAACAAGTCATTATTTGATACTGTTATTAAAGGTCAAGACATTTAGAGCTAGCCTAAATTGTCTTGAACGGGACAGGTTCAATATAAGGCATAGTCAAAACATAATTTCGAATGTTACGAATCAATCTACCGCCAACAACGTTTACGTTTAGTTCTCACATCACGATTAGCACCTGCAAACTTGTAAACAATCGTTACGCATCACATTCTCGAGTGATCGTAGAATCATACTACGCCGAACATTACCGAGAAAAACCCACTGTGTTCCTGGGCACGACGGAGCTGGTAAGGCGCACTCCGAATGACCAAATACGTGTGACAGGTACCTAATGATGACACGTACAACGTGCATGCGTAGGAGTCGAGCACGTGTTGTGCATCAGGACGAGCTCATCGCGCCGAACATCAGCCGCGTAGGCGTGACGTACTCTCGGGAAACGTTCACCTCTCTGCCTATGCGCCGCAACCGTGTAACTGTATGGTATGTCAAGGCGAAAATATGACAAGCCAAAACTCTACCGCAATACAATAACAATACAAGCACACTCGCAATAACAATGTCACCATGGGGTCAGAATCCAAAATATTACTTATAACGTAATGAGGAGTGGTGACGAAACAGAGTTGATAATTAAGGAGGCGCCAGTCATCATCGAGACACACACCACAATGACATCATTCCCAAGCTCAAAGTTGTCATAGAACGTCACGACATTCTTGAATGATGAGTGCTTGATAGCACAAAAATACAGAATAATGCGTACGCAACTGACTCATATTGATATTTTCTTATAAGATGGATTCTTACCGCTAAGACCACGCATGACTAACCTTTGATCGGTGTCTGAGTATTATGACTAAAATATTTGAATCGTGACGAAAGGGCCGCCGACCCCGGACACTAATTTGCTCAATGAAAGGAGTTGTTTCTTTAATCCGGCAGTGGATATGCGCAAAAAATTGCCATACCTGCGTTCACGATATGTTTTATTTCACCAGGATATTGTGCTCTAGAAAGGTTGTATATGAGATTGTATAATGATATCACTGTAAATCCGCTTTCGAGGTTTTCATTAATCTCCATATATTCAAGATATATATATGTTTTATTTTGTCAGGATATTATGCCCTAGATACCTAGGTTGTGTATGAGATTATGTAACAATATAACAGAAATTCTTTCGAAATTTCAATAACATCTCCATATAAATTGAACTGCAATCAATTAATATGAATGCTACATAATTGTATCGCCATATATAGTGCAGGATACAAATCTAACATCATTCAAGTATTTCCAACAACTGATGATGTAGCTGTAGATGACAAATAGTAGGTGATGACCATAAAAGCTGAGCATGTGTTCTAGCTTTACATCACTAATTCAAAACATCGTTTGTTTGTAGGTACCTATTCCTTTGAGCGAGATCTATAATTGGGATATTTCAATGGTGCTATGCAAGCATACATATAATGGTAACGCATAGTAAGAACCGAGTTTCCTTACAGACTATGTAAACTAAAATAATACAGCTACGAAGGCATTCGAATAGCATAGGAAAAGTATGACATGTAGAAGTTTAGTCTGCTGAACTTTAAGAACAGGTAGTCTTACTGTTAAAACACTGGACTTTTTGGCGACAATCATACTAACTACTATCAGCTCTTTGCGCATAAAGTATTAACCCGGAATCAGCGCCACACTTCATCAATATTACAATGTGTTGAGAACATAATTGCATCGTTTCGAGGAAACGTATACATACCTATTAATAGTAGGTGCAAAGAATAACACATTAGTTGGACATCACCTGGATTTCTAACAACAACTGTGGGAACAAATAAATCTCATCAGTGTGACAAGGCCGCCCTACGGTTTATTGTTAAAAACATTGAAATTATAATGGGTTTTGCCGATGTAATCACTCATTTGCATATACATGGAGCTTGCGTACAAAGAAAATTGTTTAAAGCAAAAAATGTGGGGAAACACAAGATAACTGACATATCATGTCCTCATCACACTTGGTTTAATCTTGACGATATTCTTAAAGTTAATAATTTCGTTTCATGTTTCGGGATGGCACTGCCTGTCCAAATTTTCAATAACAAATAAAAGTTGTACGGAAAAGTTACTTACACTCATTGATGTACAAAAAAGCCTTTGTACATCAATGCAAATATAAGTAAAGTAATGCAAAAGTTTCGTCTTGAACGATTTCAAAGTTGTTTCTGATAGCGCTTTGAAGAGTCGCTGGTCGCTGTTGAGCCTGTGTGATCACACTGATCACACTGGCTGAATAGCCAAACCAATTACGAATTGGCCACAATAAAATCACAGATGGAAGCAATGACCGTAACATTAAAAATCATCATCCTCCCAGATTTATCTAATTTACATGCCGGGGTCCGCTTACTAGCCTAGCCGGTTTCAAAGAATATTAACTGTTCGACAGAGCGATTGCCTGTCTGACCTCCACAACCCAGAGGGATAGCCATATTCCATTGTTTAGACTAGTGTCAGTTTATTCACAGGTACTCCCTATAACCACTGACAAAGATCTTCTTGACAGCCGGGACCGACAGCTCAAAGTTCGCTCCGAGGCACGGGACAAGCGACAATTAACAATTCAATACGCACAAACTCGGAAAAGTCAATGGGGCGCGCCGTGGTATTAAACCTGATACTCTCTGCTTGGCAAACTGTTCGAATCTCCACAAGACTATAGGCCTACCTTCGAATTAAAAATACAAATAAATAGATATTTAATCATCCAACAATACAGCAGTGCATTGAATGAATCATGTAATGCAGTTGACCATGTTCGGTGCGGATCGCAATCGACTCGCCCACTCGGCACGCGGCACGCGGCAATCCGTCAATTCGCTACGCATTTTGAGTCACGTCTCAGGCTTACCGTGAAAATTGGACTTTACCACGTAAACAAGTAAACAACTTCGATGACAAGTCATTGATGAACTATTTATGTTTTTGACCTTAAGGGTTTATAAGTGGTGTCACTAAAATATGCGTGGCTTGGTATGGTAGACTTTGGATATTACGACAATGCTTTAGTCGTGACGAAACGAAATCTTCCTATTGATTCCGTCAGGGTCGTGTATATGACGATTCTAGTGTATAGCAAGATGATTCAATATACAAATATGGCCAACACTTTTATGAATTCTATGTCTTGGTCATAAGCGAAATATAACATTATTTTCACTGTACACATTGCTTAGTTTTATTCAAGCAGGGCGTTCAAAGCTGACTTTTAACGCTACGAAAGCTTTCCGTCACAATTTGTATCGAAACTAACTTTCCAATGCGTACCTTTCGTTAGTATTTCTGTTATATTATGGGTGTATTTTTAAAGCTTTCTCAATTCTATGTTATTGCTTTGAATCGTCAATTTTATTAAATAATTGGAACTGAGTCTAGGTCAATGGCAAAATTACTTTTATTGTTTTATTTTCTTGTATACTTACTTTTTCTTACCACAGAATATAAAATAAACTATTGATGTCAGATAACACAATTCTTCAAATTGATCAATCACCTGCGGCGTAAAAAATATACAATAATATCACTCAAAGTGCTTGCCTGACTCTTACATACATGTATTAGGTTCAGGTGCCATCGATAGCTTCAAATATTGACTGTCATTAGAAAGGTCATCCTATATCTAGCAATGGAGTGCGACAGGCATCATCATGATGGTGATTTGACTGCAAGAATATCAAACACACAAAAAAAGTTCTTCTATTGCCAAAACATAATCTTACCGACACAGATATAGCATCGTACAAAACAAAGAAACTCGTCAATAGAACACCTTAACACATTCAAGTATCGTCGTCGATACGTCAGCTTGGTTTTCACCGAGGGCAAGATCAACCGTGCCATACATATTCAAAGGTGGCAAGTACCGGGTGACAAGTGAGTCGTTGACCGAGGCATTAGCCAGCCATCGCACAAAAATACAGGTGCCGTCAATATTGTGATGCATTACACCGATGCATTACAATTAAGTACCTTGCGTGGTTAAGCCGTAGATGTTAGGTTTACCATACAATGTGCTGTTAAGATCACGGATCTCAGATATACCTACGCAGGAGTATCTTGAGTCATAATTTAGTAAACACTATGAATATCTTACGAAAAGTAATTACTGTAATATGTACTTATAGTATGTTTGTAAATTATATAGCATGCATGATAAGTTACTATATTTTGGCTGAAATTTAATAAACCCTTATAATCTTAAGAAGCTTCTTTATAAAATACTGAACCATCATCATCATAGCAATAACATTTAAGTATATTTACTTATTCAAGAAATGTGACTTTTTCTGCTTTCATGTGCTAGCTAATTGAAATGTTTTATTTGTTGCCCTTTCTGGTGATCCACCAGACATGATATGAACTATACTCCATTTGGTTAGGTACGTAACTAAAGGTAAACAATCTTGATGTGTCTTTTTTATCTAAAATGTGTTTAAAATCACAATGCTGTTAAAGATCAAGGTAAATATAACAATAATGATTACTAAATCAATTGAACCATTATTTTAAGCAGTAGTTTATTTGTTTAACATGTGATAATATAAAAAGTCACATCAAGATTGTTTACCTTTAGTTAAGTACCTAACCAAATGGAGTATAATCAATTACTTAATTTGCTTATTGCCTAATCCATCACTGAAAACTTTATTCTTAGTCATAAAAAAGTTCCCAAGTGCCACTAAGGTTGTGCGCAAAAAGTTCACAAGTAGACAGATAAATCAAATTCCAAGGATACATTCGTAATGACCGCATGTGTGGTACGGTGACGTTTAAATCAACAAGTAATAGGATAGTTGACGCGGCCCATTGACGATTAACAGCTCGGTGTGTCAGACCACATAATTACCACACACAGATCCGTGATTGATGGCGATGTTACAATACCATGTGGTTAAGTTCAGTATTTAGTGTACAAGTCGCATTATGTATGTTGTATTCATCTAGCTTAATCAGTCGTTCAATTAAAAACCTAGCCGCTTTATTCAACGGCACCGTTCGACTAGTGGCCTTTATAATATACAGCCGTAGTATCAAGTACAACAGTCAGGCCCAGTTTCGTCGCCTCTAGACAGGCTTTGCCTAGCAGATAAATTCAAAATTGAAACAACATTTCTACGAGTTATCATACAATTTAATTTAACAGGAACTTTGCAGACAACTGTGAAACAGGCCGTTAATAAACTTGCTGGCAGACAGATATTTAAAATAAGAAATTAAATAGATCCTTTATATTTTTATTACTCCATAAGTATTTACCTAATTGCTAAGAAATGTTCACATTAAAAAGGCGATGGCGAACACAAGATATTTATGTTCGTTGACCCTAGCAAGTTCAAACTATTTATTTCACGACTAGTCCATATACTTCTCCTCTTTCTCTTAGCGTTATCCCAGTTTCAATCTGGGGTCCGCTTACTAGTCTAACCGGATTTGGCTGAATATTAGCTTTTCCACAGAGCGACTGCCTGTCTGACCTCCGCAACCCAAAGGGATAGCGATATTCCATGGTTTAGACTAGTGTCAGTTTATTTAGAAGGTACTGACGCCCTGTAACGACTGTCAAAGATCTTTATGACAACCGGGACCGACGACTTAACGTGCTCTCTGAGGCACGGGGCAAGCGAGAATTAACAAATCCATTTACTTGATCCATCCAAAAATTTGGCTACTATAAATCCAAACTTGACATGAGCTCCATACAAAATATATCAACTATGTATCTTTAGTACACCAATCCATGGACCAATACATGTTGGGACCGTATGTTAGAATATCATAACAAACAAGTTGTATAGATCGGAATGGAAGTTTTTCTATAAATAATATAAATATTCACTATTACCGTTTTATGTAAATAAAGCCAATATTCTTAGCTTAATATATAAACGGTGAATACGCTACTTCAGTTCACAACAGTCTATTATCTAATAAGCTTTAGGAATTTAAGTATTTAAGGTGTGGCTGTTTCTATATTAGTCCAGTCAAAATAGACAAAAATAAGTCACAATCTAGACATAATTCGCATAGAGCTCAAAATTGGCAGAGACGTTAAATACATCATTATAAATAAAATGTCACAATCGATCCAATTCCCCCATCGATCCAATTTCTGCATTTTTTTAAACCAAGGTCAAACATACAAAATTTAGGTTTTTAAATTTTTCTCGAAAACGGTTAATGACTGATTTTCAAAAGAGAAGTAGGTATATATTTAATTTATCTATTAACTAGTACCCATAGAACAAGCCCTGTTTAATTTTGGTCTAGATGGTGATGTGTGTATGTGTTAAAATATTATTATTATAATGCATTTTACTCTATATTACTCATATGAGTATAATATAATCAGTCATATAATTAACCACCGTATAATAAGCGGTTGTGATTCAATTTCTGTAAATAAAACGGAATTACTTATAGATACGTTTATTTATAGATTTATTTATGTGCGCTTAGTTTGATTCATAAATCATAATGGATTACGAATTATACGACGCTTCAATAATAATGTATAACAGGATAAATATAGAACGATGGCTTCGTTAAGACGGAAACCAAAAACCTTTTACGCCATATCTTTAAATTTACTTTTTAAGACGACGAAAGTAACATCCTAATCGCTAGATATAAAATATTGGATGGAAATTTTATATATGATGGAGACAAACTGACAAACGCGACAGTATTGATCAAGTGTCAAATCGCACTGCGTAGTTTTACTACATTTGCTGCTCACGTATAATCCGTACTTACGCTAATTTTGGAATTGTTGTATCCTGTTTTCATATTGTAGCCAATGTTAAAGTTATCCAGAAAAATCATTTATTTTAATGTCATCCACTCACATCGTCCACTGCCCGACATAGGCCTTCCCCAGGGCTCTCCACGTAAACCGATTTTGATATGCCCTAAATTTCAGTCAATGTTTACCAATGCACAAATGACTCCGAACGTTCCAAGCTTTCTCTTTACTTACAAATGTACTAACATACATAATTGTTTAATTCCCATGGCAGCGGTAACTTTATGATAATTTTATAATTTTCGAGCGGAAACAATTTTATTATGTTTTTGTCTAATTCAGCCAAACCACAGATCAATTATGTTTAATAATAGGATGAGCTATAGATACGGATATTTCCTGATTCTGTGAATTACAAATATTGCGTCCTTCAAATATACCTATTTTGTTTGAAAGCATATACCCACGTCCCGTTTGGTCCCAATCAACAACGATAAAATCTATGAATAATAAAGATAAAATACTTCGATCATCACTAAAACAAATAGTATTAATACTGTAGTACAAATACAACAAATTCAATTGACAATCAATTATTCCTAGTAAATCATAACCGCGTAAATTAATGACACTAAAGTCACACGGTACGCAGAAAAATACTGTAAATACTATCATTGTATCATTGCAAAGAAATCTTTTAACTTTGTTTTGAATAAAGGTACACTAAACAGCAAGACCTGATTAGCGATAGCATAAATCCGAACCCTACATAGGGTTGCTTAGTCGAGTGCACTTTGTTAAAACAACATTTGTGTATAATTGAGTTTGCCTCGGAGAGCACGTTAAGCTGTCGGTCCCGGTTGTCATGAAGATCTTTGACAGTCGTTATAGGGCGTCAGTACCTTCTAAATAAACTGACACTAGTCTACACCATGGAATATCGCTATCCCTTCGGGTTGCGGAGGTCAGACAGGCAGTCGCTCTGTGGAAAAGCTAAATATTCAGCCAAATCCGGTGAGACTGGTAAGCGGCCCCCAGGTTGAAACTGGGATAACGCTAGGAGAATGATGATGAGTTTCTATGTTACTATGCATTAATCAGTAAGTAAAATCGGTGTCACCTACCGATAAACGTTCTTTGTGACAGTCGGTAGATATGACAAGCTTGTATACTTTTCACATCAATACAAAAACAGGAATAAACATAATTTCTTTATAGATCAGCCACATATTGAGGAAGCTCTTGAAGAAATTGTCAGACATGCCTAAAGAGCAACTACTTTATTTAAACAAACAGTTCACTTTTCGAAGCCTCTAGTTTTTTAAGCTGTCTTTAAGTCAAATAACGACAACACCACGGTACACGACGCTCTCTACTCGGCAGCAGACAGAAACAGATGGCGGCGAGTGGTCCGCAATAGACTGTTTCCACGAGGTGGTCACGACCCTCAGCATTGAGGAAACCGACGCGTGAAGAAGTGAAATAATTTTTTATCGGTTAATGCCACCAGAGACGTTGGTGTGCGTGAAATATAATGTATGCATTACCACACACAGCCATATTAGTGCTAATGTACAATTCTATACATATGTTTTACCACTTATCAAACAGGATATTGTTGAGTATATAATTTAATCGATGTAGTACCTGCGATACTGGTATAGAAAATTGCTTCTTATAATGCATATTCATTATAAGCTTGAATATAAAATTTACTTCCATGCAAGTAATTTTAATGGGAAATGTTTAATATTACATAATCACGCTAATAATGGTATACAGGGCTTATTTAAATTCATTTATTCACTTAGGTTACAAAGTAACAGTTATGGACATCACAATTTTTTTCATCATAAGACTGCCTCCGTGGTCCAGTGGATAGCGTATGCGACTGCTGATCGGAGGTCCCGGGTTCGAACCCGGGTCGGGCAAAAAGTGTTACTGGGTTTTCCGAATTCTCAGTAGCAGCACGGAGTCTGGTGATGTGCCCGGTAACGGCAACAGGTTCGCCCCCTTTTACGTGGGACCTAAAAATTCATGGCGAAATGTGGGTGTAATATTACACCTCTGACTACCCCTTCGGGGATACAGGCGTGAGTCTATAAATATATAAAACTATAGGATGCATGCAGCTACGCAAGCATATTATTTATCTAACCATTCTGCCCGATCCCATTGGAATTTCGGGCAATCCCTTCTTAGTGCACCCTTATGGAAACCAGGGAACGACCATGCCCATTTTCAGCTTTTTGCGCCCAATAGTTAACGTTGAGCGTTGTCTGCCAGTCAGTCAGTCAGTAACAGAAGAATAAAACGGAATTCGACTACAAAGTTAAGCGAATTAATCATTAAAGTACGATATGTTTTCCTATTCAATTCCGAAATATAATATCTCTTATAAATCATATACTAGGTACCTACGTATATTTAGTGCTTGGCCATAGTAGCGCGGGCAGCCCGCGCGCGGGACGCGCGCGACGCCGCGCGCGTCTTCATGTGTCCGTAGTGGCGCGTTTGCGGGTGCGGTGAACAGTGTTTGTCAAATTTAGGGTCGCGGCTAGATTAATAAGAGTTTTCAGTTTGATGACGTTATCACTCACCAAAGTATCACTATGTCAATTGTTCATCAAATTCGCAACTAACTGATAACAAGGCTGTAGCCGTGCGGATAATACAACCGCCTCACTGTCTGAGGGCGTGGGTTCAAATCACATTTATAACTGTTATAATAATTTTGGTTTTTATGATATTTGGAAAATCTATATAAATATTTGGCAAATATTAAAAATAAAAATAATATTTTGAATAAAAATTGGAAAATTCTAGTAACTTCAGGAACGACTGGAAGGGTTCAAAAGAGATATGTGGTAATGTAAATAAATATAACAAATTAGAATTTATATAGATGCTTTGCATTTTAAGTTCATCATAATATAATACTAGCTTTTGCCCGCGACTTCGCGCGCGTTGAAGTCGGGGTAACATTAATTTACTTTCAGTCTCAAGTTGTGTGAGACTCCTGATTAGTCTAAAGAGTTCAGAAACTCTATAGAGTAGGTACAAAGTAATTCGGTCAGTATCCATGACATTATCTACCATTATATATACCGAATGTATATCTATAAACACTTTAGCATTTACAATATTAGTAGAGTATTTCTGAAGATTGACTGATATGTAAGTAACCTATCTTTAGGGTTCCCTAGCCAAAGGCTAGGAGGCTTAAAACTGAACCCCTTATAGATTTGCCATGTCTGTCTATGCATCCGTTTCTGTGTCACAGCCACTTTATGCCGAAACTATTAAGACTACAAATTTCAAAATTGGTAAGTAAGATGTATGCTGTGCATCGCTTTATGATTTATATACAAAAAAAAATATATGTCCTATACTAGCGGGGTGCCTATAGAGATTTTTAAATTTAAATTTTGCTTCCCAAAACCCTTGGTGCTCAATATCAATAAACAACATCGATACACAAACACTACGGAAACCAAAGTTATTATTGCTGGCCAAAAATGGATAGTGATATTTGGCTAGGGGGCTACGTTATGCTTATGTTAAATAAATCCCTCTACTACGTTAACCTTGATGAGCGAGTTCGACTCGCACCTGATTTCATAATTACTCATAATATTATTGCTCATAAAAGTTTGAGATCCGCACGCTCCGCATTGTTTCCCGCTTGCCGCCCGCGCTTTCACTACGGACACTTGTATGAAAGTTCTATGGTTTGAGTTGCCCGCGTGCTCCCCGCGCTGCACCGCTCGCCGCCCCGCTCGCTCACTACGGACACTTCTATAGAGCTCCATATGTTTGAGTTTCCCGCGTCGCGCCCGCACCCGCGCCCGCCTTCCACTGTGGCCGAGCACTTAATGTTTTTATTTATTTTATTGCCTCACCATGTTGACAGAATTAGGTTTCAGAAACGGTCCAAACCGGAACAATCGATTCATAATTTGATTCCTATAAAGAAAGAACTGTTTACTGATAAAACAGAACTTAACGTGTTTCACACAACTTAGGTACAATTAAAGTGTTACCTACTTAATATATGTACCTATGTATATGTATTACCTACAAGTCTAACACGTTGAAATCAACTTTTCTCTGACCTAGATTGATCAACCTAGATGATTATTTAATATATAATGGAAACAAAAGAAATACCTACCAATATCAGCAGCCTTATCCAGGACTTCTGCTTTCTAGTCTTACAAATTTGAGAGAATATTATCTTTCCTCAAAAACGACAGCTGACTGAAATTTTGCTAACTGAAAAGTTTTATTTTGGGATACCACGGTGAGGATACATGCGAGTACCGACTCCCTATATGAACGACTGTAATTGTTCAATACGGACGAGACCGACAGATGAATTGACGGGCCATGGCGCAGTGACGTTTTGTGACCGGTCCCATCAATCTTCAAACCAAATGGTGACAAAGGCGATTAACTCTGACAAATTTAATTCTGACATTACCAAGCACACATTTTTGTGTAGATATTTAATATATGTTTTAAGCATGATCTCATTTGAATTTTTATTTATTACTAGAGGACGCCAGCAGCTACGCCTGCATTTTTTTAATTTACCTGTTTTGGCCGATCCCGTGGGAATTTCGGGAAATCCCTTCTTAGTGCACCCCTACGGTCCCCCAGGAACATACATGCCAAATTTAGGCTTCCTGCGCCCAATAGTTTCGGCTGTAGCGTGTCTGTCAGTCAGTCAGTAACGCAAGGATTTTATATATTAAGATTGTGTGTTTTGTGTTAGTAGTACCTATTATTGTATAGAGTTAAGACTTAATGAATAAGAATATTATATAAATAATTAAAATGTACCTTCTATTCTTATATACTCCTAAAATTTGTACGCCAATAACTGGCTGAACATATTAAACTATGTATTATTATATTGTAACATCTTGCATATCATGTACCGCTATGTTCAAACAAATAAAAAGTTATCTTATCTTATCTTAACTAGATTACTTTGATGCAGTATTTGATGCTTTATTTCTTTTTCTTTACAAACACGCAGTGTTACAAGAACAAACTGCAGTAAAATAGAATGAATATTATAATTATTTGTACCTACTCCATTGGTATGTACCACAACGATGCAGGCAGTGATAAATTATGTCTCCTAAGTGTTAATACTTATTAACCGGATGTACTGAGCACTTTGATGTGCCAACAGATTTTCCGCGATTGAATACGCAATATATATATTATGTATAATTATGCACTTCTAGAATGAACATACTGCTTCCAACGACATGGGTATCTTGTCTGGGAAATATCATTATTCTATTTTCGTAATACTTTTATTCTTATTCGTCTGTAAATCTATATTTACAGGATAACATAATCTACTATATGGGCGGTTTCAGATTAAGTATGACGCGCTTACACGCGTGCTACATTACGCGCTTCAAAAAACAGGACTCGCGTGAACGGGCATATTTCGGCGTGTTCGTTCTAAACGGTAGTGACATCTTGTCAGTGTCAACATGAATTCTGACGGGTCATGCCTATACGAGCTTAGAAGCGCATCAAGGCCCGTACGAGTTGCTCGTGTGCCAAAAGGCGCGCCTATACGTGCCTACATGCGTATCCAAAAACGAGCTTATACGCGCGTATAAAACGCTAATCTGAAACCGCCCAATGTATTTAAGGGCCGAGGCGGTATCTCACAAGATATCAGGAACAAAGAAATATATTTATTTCTTCAACGGGCTAAAAGATATTACAGTAATTACGTTATTCCGTCCCTTGATTAGGTTACAATTTCGTCCAGCCTATTACATTGGCATATTCATGAACCGCTACTTTAAACCAAACATAATAGATAATGACGGCAAAAATAATAGCCCACAGTCACATAACTGCTCATAACAAATGGAAATAATGCCTGATTCATATGTTTATACGTACATATAATTTGATACTAATAAGATCGAATCAACGTTAGGTCTGACTGCTAGTCTAGCTAGAGTTTGTCGTGAACACGATTTGCGTTCTAACTTCAAGGATTTGGATGTGTGCCGACCTGCTTTATCAATTGTATTGTTTTATAAGTGAAAGCAGCGATAGCCTAGTGGAGATACCAACAGACTACCACGCAGAGGGTATCGAGTTCGAATCCACGGCGCGCACCAATAACTTTTCGGAGTTGTGTGTCTTGAATTGTCAATTATCGCTTGTCCCGTGCCTCGGAGAGCACGATAAGCCGTCGGTCCCGGCTGTCATGCAGATCTTTGACAGTCGTTATAGGGCGTCTGACACTAGTCTAAACCATGGAATATCGCTATCCCTTCAGGTTGCGGAGGTCAGACAGGCAGTCGGCTCAGTGGAAAAGCTAATATTCAGCCAACTCCGGTTAGACTAGTAAGCGGACCCCGGGTTGAAACTGGGATAACGCTAGGAGGATGATAAGGATGATTGTTTTATAAGTGAATAAAATGAAAACAGAAATAATACGGCGGCCAATTGTATTATTTTACTGGCCTATTGGTCTAGTCTAACTAGATACTCTGACTGCTACACCGGCGCTCGTGGCTCTATTCCCATTCAAACTAATCTTTGCATGATAAATACTTTGTTATTGAGTGCAAGTGTAATATGTTGTTATAAGTATACAAATTTGTTGGGGTCAATTACACTAAATGGTTATCCTTCGGTTGGACGTAAAGCCACATTAATTTTCTTTTGTGAATAACGGTACACCAGCAAAGGTTTGTCAAACGTGAAGGTATATCTTATTCATTCTCTGGCCTTTTTGCTTTTCTTAAGGCTTAGTTCTCTCTATCGCATGTGTTATCAGAGGATAAAATTGTTTGCTAATCAAGTACATCCATATGTGTCGCGTATATCAAAGTAACAATTTCAGATACAAATTCAGAAGCAATAGTGTGTATATTGTGTATTTCGTGTACTTACCGCTCAGCTATCACTGCTACAGCTCTAATAGCTGAGAAGCTAAACATAACTCGAATGTATTTACCTGGAACAAGCAACAAATCATTAATTACACGAAATAACAAGAAAAATTAATTAATTGGGTTCGCTAAAATTATAGCTACTTAATTATTCACAATAAACGAGTTCTTCTTATAATTAAGGTACTACATAATTCTATAAATGATTAATTTATATTATATGTAGGTATATTTATATTGACAATATAATTTATTAACAGCATATTTCTAAAGATCAAATTAAATCCTGTACCTATTAAGTACTCGACTGAAAGAAAATGGGTTTGATTATCCTCTAAGAACATTTTATTGAGGATAAAAACTATCATCTCAAAAATGCTATTCAGATGCCAGTAAAGAACCATATTTACAGCACTTTATGAAGAAAGGACTTCAAATATAAATAAAAGTATGAGTAATTGAGGTAAACGAAAGAAAAAAGTAAGTCCATTTCGTAAATGACGGTGTAAGCGTTACCTTCCCCGAACCTTTCGAAGAGGTTTTTTGTTAAATTAATGATGCAACTGCTGCAAGTCATCAACAAAATAAAAAATAAAACACGAACGAAGAAAGAAAGAATTTCACGAAGTTCCCTTCGGTAATGAGAGAAAATAACACACGTACACACTTATTACATATGAAAAATTTTATGTTGTCAGCATGTCAGCCTACACGACGAATATACACGAAAGGGTTCAGAAAATCAGACCGAAATTTGGAAATATCTAAGTAATTTGAATTATTGAGCGCACGTGGTCAAAGTCACGGGGTACAGCCTCATGTGGTACAGCTACTAATCCTACCGTCTATCCAACTAATAAACTTATGCAGTTGAAAAGAACTAAATTATATTTGCTAACGAGACATCGCCAGCGAATTCGCCCCCGTCAATTATACATATAAACGTGAAGATTTTTTAAGATTTAAGCATACATAGGGGCAGACAGACAGAAGACAGACTTTGTTTTATACTATGTAGTGATTATCGCTTGCCTCGTGCCTCAGAGAGAACGGCAGGCCGTCGGGTCCGGCTGTTAAGAAGTTCTATGACAAGTCGCTATGGTAAGCCAGGACCTACCCTTGCATATATACACACTGGTCTAAGCCATAGAACATAGTCGTTATCAGTTGCGGAGGGCAGAACGCAGTTACTTTAAAGAAAAGCTCATATTCTGTCGAATCTGGTTGGTCTAGTATGCGGGTTATTGTGGAACAAGACGAAAACCAAAACACCCGGCTCCAAGACTTTCGCCATGAAGTCCGGAGTCCGCATATTATTCAGGTATGAAGTCCGGAGTCCGCATATTATTCAGGTACCTACATTTCTTTCCAAAGGTTATCCCGTTTGCATCCAAGATTTTCACCACGACTGCCCCCGAACTCCTGGCCACTTTATAATCTATTGTCGATATAGAATATAACGCGGGCGAAACCGTAAAGAATACCTAGTTCTGCATAACTAGCCTAGACCAGATGGCGCGCGCGCCCTGGTCACGATTCCCTCTGGCATTATAATATACTACCACAGTATAAAGACATACAGTAGTTTGACGCCTTTGATCTCGAAGAAAAAGCCGACAACGTCTAGACATCGGTAAGGCGGCTAGGGCTGCCACATGTAAACAATACCTACTTATTCAAACACCGTCTATTTATTATAGAATAATATTACAATTGCTACGCTACATGAATATTATACTTTAAATCATTCATTTATTATATTACAATAATTAACGATAAATAATTATTATAAAACGGTATGCATTTTTTCGTGCGGTGACAGCTTTGCATACAAAGTGTCAGTCAGCAACTAAGTATTTCATCCCGCAGGTGTCGTGAGAGGCGGATAAGGATATGAAGCATTTTTCATTCAAATTCAAAATCAAAATCATTTATTCATCTAGGCCACAAAGTGACGCTTATGAACGTCAAAATTCAAGTTAATTACTTAATGATTCTATATTTACATTTACTGCCACGTTCGCAATGCAATAGGTAAAACCACGAGAAAGAACGGGCAATAAAACTCATGGCCACTCTTTTCAAACAAATAATAATAGTTGTACATTTTATTTTTGTAAGGAGCTGCAACTGTTTCACATTGTAGACATCTACTAGTAAACTTTTTAGTAACTATTGATATCATAATCAAGCAGTAAATGATGTTCATATGGTAAGCCTCCCAAAGTAAATATGGTGAAACAGGAGCATCCACTTACGTCATTTTTTAATGTAGGCAACTCGTGAACATGGTCATTAGGTCTTTATCGTACAAACCAAGTTGAAATAAAGCGATTGACATAGCGGTCGTTTAATGGCTGGGTAACCATGGGATCAGCTTGCAGAGCCTATGTTTTCGATATGAAGTATTTTGCAGATTTATTTTCCTGCAAACTACGTTAAAGTAAAGCAATAGACATCACGGTCATTTTGTGGATGGGTGACCGGGCTATGAGATTACGGAAAACATGTGTGGGGTTTATAAAAGGGGGCCAAAATTATGGTTATTTTTGAGCTAGGACGCGCCGTTACCAAGATACATAATAATATTTGATAGGTACTTACCTAATACGAAGATACTAGGTACTTATTGCATGAAATTAAAATCACACTTGAATCGAATATTTCCTTACAACGCATATTTTCTTACGACTGCCATGTTGTTTAGGTACAGTAATTATACTTTATTCTGTGATTTAGCCAAACATGAGATATTGTAAAATGTTAGTAGATTAGTAGGTACGTGCATATTATTTCAAGTGGTTATAGTTACATACATTTCAAAATAATATAAATAATTATAATTAATGAAATTTTATTTTTTGGTGTAAGTAAATTGATGAAATCGCAGATTTTATAAATCCTTATTTATTTAAATCTTTAAGCAGCATAAAGAATTGCAATGTCTCACAACACAAGACCTATGCACCATCTAAATTAATATTCATAAGCAAATAAATAAGTAACGAACAAAATACAAGCACGTGCCAGCCCCCAAAAGAATGTACCTAGTTAGGAACTAAGACGACATACGTAAGTAGGTACCGCTCTTCCCGCGTCTCACCTCTTGCCCCCCGCACGATTGACCCGTCTAGACGCGTTCGTCGAACGACTGTATGGATTATTTGACTGTGATACTACTATGTACTATACCTACCGCAATACGTGCGAATACACATACCTATTACCTGCATATCGAGTACCGAGTGCAAATTCAACAATAAAATAAATACATTTATTTTAATATTATATTGTAATAGACCTGATAGAAACTGCATGATGTAGAGTAAATGCATGTTATGTATTTTGAATTATTTATTAATTATTTTTATAAGATAACGCCAGTACTATGAGGCAGCGATAGCCTAGTGGAGATCCCGGTTGTCATGAAGATCTTTGACAGTCGTACAGAGCGTCAGTACCTTCTAAATAAACTGACACTAGTCTAAACCATGGAATATCGCTATCCCTTCGGCTTGCGGAGGTCAGACAGGCAGTCGCTCTGTGGAAAAGCTAATATTCAGCCAAATCTGGTTAGACTAGTAAGCGGACCCCAGATTGAAGAGGATGATGATGAACGCCAATACTATGAAAGTAGCTACGCTGTCTCGCGACGCTGCCTATAATTTATGGATCTCAAAAGGTCGTTCCGTATGGGGAGCGAAGCGAAGTAGAACACTCGGAGCAGTGTTAAAGATAAAGGAGGCCGCTAAAACCAGTATGCCGCCGAGCATATATAATTTTCTTGAAAATTGTCTACTAACGTGCCAAAAAAAACGACAAATCTTTATTTTTTCTCTTTGCACATTACGTAGTTTTATGTATTGTAACCGCCCTGCTTACTTAATTATTTATTGTCAATAGAAAGTAACTGAAAGTTCACCTTTACGATGCTATAAACTAACACGGTATTGGAAAACTGTGAATGTCTATGATTAATGCCTATTGGTAGTAGCAAATAAAGATAATACTGCTACCGTAGACCATTACCGGCGCTAGTCTTCATTCAAGACGATTCTATGAGTGGATTGGGCTTCTAAATTTCCCTACGACTTTTCTAGCTTATTGCTTTAGAGAAAACATTATAGCATATCTCTAATTTATATTATTTGATAGCATGGATCATATCTTACTTGTATTATAAAGGCGAAAGTTCGTGAGGTTGCATGTATGCTTGTTTGTTACCCTACCACGCACAATATAAATGACGGATCTAGATGAAACTTTGCATCAATATAGGACCCAAGCAAGCGAGGCGCAGGCAGGAGCTAGTCCTCTATACTATTAAAATCGCTTATGAAATCATAAATCAGAATGTTGTCTTTTTCCGAAGAAATATTGAAGATTCATTGAAATTAAGTTTTCTTCCTACCAATAATATCTCCATCCAAAGGTTGCCTGGTAGAAATTGCTGTTAGCGATAAGGCCGCCCTTTTTACTCTATTTATTATAAAATTCCTTTAAATGTTCTTTATAGTGTACAATTAAGTATTAAATAATAATATAGATTTTACACTATATTCGTAGTTTAGTTCTCAATATAAATAAAAAAAATGCAGCTTTATTGTATCACATTAAACCTAGCTAGAAATAACAGCACTTGACACCGAACCATACCTAGCGGGTAAGACAAGGTCGCGAGTTCAAGTCCTACGTCGTGGCTACACATTTTTCCTTCAATAATGAACACATCTACGCCTAAAACAGTAAGCCACAACCAGACTGATGTGCATAAAACTACATAAATGCTCAATGGCAGATTGCAGTTCGAAAGGTCGTTCACAAGATGCGCTCGCTTTATTTAGAACAACCCCTATTAAGAATAGGATTATTCGTGTCAGCTGCTGACGGTACCTATTGCAAATAATTAATCAGTCATTCCAGTCGTCGTTGGTACGAGTGATGCTTAAGCAAATTAAAAATACGTTAAATGTCTACGTGCGTCGCCATACAGACTGACAGACAAATAATGTGACAGATGGTATCTACATTCATATGTAAATAAAAAAAAAAACTATTGGGAGTTTATCAAGTACCTGATTAATGCCGAAACGTGATCGTGAAATATTCAATATTGTTGTGAACAGGTACTTGCATAATTATAGTTGACATACAATACGAGTTTGCACCACGATTTATTTATACCTTTGTCTACCTTTACTATGTCTTTAATGTATATTGGTGTTTTCGCTTTAATAAAATAGATCAGATTAACTACCAAGTAGACAAAAGTAGGTTACAATCCCAGGATGAACAGTTGAACTTTATTTTACTTTTAAAATATTCTCGTGGCAACACGAGTCTAGAATTGTGCAGCTTAGCTCAATATGATGTGTCAAAGAGAGTCTTTTACATTATAGTGTATCATCTGTTAAAGTGTAGTTTCAGTATACCTATAATTTTAATATTTTTGGACATTCAGACATCATTCGAATGAGGTAAGCAATATATGAGTAACCTTAATTAAATAAGACAAATTCAAAGTAAATGAAGTTTTAGAGGACCATTATACAGTCGAAAGGTGAATAGGTATGCAGTCTTTTTTACGAGCAATTTACTAACAAAAAATACTATTATAATCAAAGCATGGTGACAAATCAGTAAACATTGTATTTTAAAACAAAAACTTGATTCAAATAGTTGTTAATTACAAACGCAAATGAAACATCACGCACATAAAACCGTGCAATTACAAAGTTCATAAAACATCAATAAAAACGAATAGTAAACCTGATAACTGTTGATTGGTCGCAAAGATCCATTGTTTTACTCAATTATGAATGTGCTAGGTTATGCACTATGCTCCACTTGCGTAGTTCTCTAATAAATAATATAATAGCTATTTAGTAAAATACTAATACATAACACACACTAAGTACTTCGGCCTTAGTTCGCGTTTTCCGGCTAAACTTTTATATATATTCTTTATTAAAGCAATCTCAATCAGTCTCTTTCTAAGCATCTACGAACAAAAAACAAAATGAAGGACAAGATAATAAATTAAATGTTATCATCAGTGGTAAGACCTACGAAAACAACTCCCACAAAAAATATGTTATACATTTACAACTCCAAAACACATTAATCAGGTCTATCTACAGGACCTTATTTTCTGAAAAACAACGATAATTGAAATAATTTGACTCATTCATTTTAATGTAATAATACCTGAGGAATTCATTTACCGTGCTATTTCAGTAAGTCGCAGATGAATCAGAATAACTATAAAATAAGCAATCATGTAATAATAATTTATCACTTATAAATATATTATATTCATTGTACAAACAACCAACAATGCGAACTTATTACAGTATACTTACAAGCTGTCACGCCATAATTAAAGTATTCAAATCACAAATGATGCTTGAATACATTAAATGCATTATAATCTAAAATGTAACTCTGATACAATTAATAATCGTACTGGCGTGACACAACGAGTAATATTGGATGGAGAATAAATATTAATTAAATGTAATGTAAATGCTTCATTATAAGAACCTGCTATGCATTTTAAGATATTGTATGTTAATTTAAATGTACAATACATAACAAATGTAGATCGATCGTATAAAATAAACGATCTACATTTGCATGCATTCCTTTCCCTTTTTTTTTCTAACATATGTAAATACATATTCTTTGTGGTACAAAATTACTAGACATGGTACGTCTACGTCTTCCCCCTTCATGAATGACTTATTATATAATTTACACAACAATGCATTTTTAAAGGCGAAAGGTTACTCACAGAAAAATTATTAGACCGATGGATAGTTTAATGGTAGGCTTAACTTAAAACATGGGTGTTAAGCAAGAAACAGCTAGTAAATATAAATTTAAAGAAGATAATTGGTCACTGCGTCATTATCCTATATCGCGACGGGGTTTTAAAAACATTTAATCAACGAACACTCCGAATAATTTCAGATTCGAAACAACAATTTGTGGTCTTTGTGGATCACAAACATATACATCAACAAAGTGAGATCGAACCCGTTGGCCCAGTGCTGACCGGCTGGAAAACTTCTTAAACCACCACGCTATACGTGCAATCAAATATACAGGTGTAAGACCCATCACCAAGCCGAAGTCTACTTGTTTTGGACATCATGCCAAATCATACTAACCAAAAATAAAACCTGGGACACATTTTTTATCCGCAATTAAAACTACATGTGCAATTAAAACTAATGTGCTACGCGTGCAATTTTCGAAATCCCTACTTATCCATGGGTGCATAGGACATCAACAGCACAGGTTGGCGGGGTAAATGCATCTATATTGTACGTAATTACAAAAGTTTCATAGTAACTTTGAGCCTCAATATCGCCTGAGCCATTAATTTCCCAGGTATGGTAACGAAGTAAAAAAATGTTCGCAATGATTGGTTCAATGCGGGGTTTCAGTTTTCGAGAAGGGTCTTTTTACATGTAATGTATATATGTACACACACAGTATATATGTATACATCTGTATAATTATGTAATAAATTTTTAAATATAGCCTTTTCGACAAAATGGAATTTCATAGCAATACAACGTTGGGCGACGTGTAGCTTAAATTTCGTACATGTCAAGTTGTAGTGCTGTGAATTGTTGACTTTGAAGAATAATGCTTTATCTGATTTTATGTCATGGGCTTCGGACTTCATACTTTTCAGGAAATCACGGACTTATAAATTATAATACACGGTGTATAAAAATTTGTTTTAACTTTATAAGTCATAAATATAATTTATGAACACAAGGAAAAAAACTAACTAATGAGATGAAACCACAAATCACTTCGTAATAAAGATCTTAATTACGCCTAATTCGGTTCAACGTAGTTTAACAAGTGATATTAAACAAAAGATAATTATAAATGCGCATATATTATAACAAAATCAAACAGGTTAGTGAATATCAGTCTCCATTGTTATAAACGAGAAAATCAAGATACATACTTATTAATAATTGTAGTAACAATCACAAAGTAGACTAACATACACACATAAACTCACGGCCGCCGTTTAACCGTTGGGGTAAGCAGAGACAATAGTACGCCACTTATCTTTATTCTATCCTTACAAACCACACGCGCCTTCTCTACATTAATTACTCTTTTCGTACATGGCAGCAGGTGCCGGGTGCTTCGGACCTTTCCGTTCTTCAAAATTATTCCAATTTGGTTGACGAATGTCCTACGAGGCCTTCCACACATTTGCCTCCACATAGAAATGAACTCAAACTCACAGTTCGTCAGTTTACTTTGTCGAAACAAACTCTTCAGCTTTATTAAACTAGTAGATACTTCTCACGAGTAATAAAGTTGCTAGCATACAGAGACATATAATACAGAATAAATTGTGGGCAATAAAGTCGATAGAATAGGAAAATGTGGGCGTCAACAAGCTAACATTCCCACGGTCCGTACACAAACATCAAGTATTTCACAGTTAACGAGTATTTGATTAAACAAATTAGCACAAGTTAACAATAGTGAAAAATTACATCGACAATGGCACATAACGACAAAGAAATTTGAAATAATACACGTTGTTTTTCCCGCGATTTCGCTCTTCTAGTATAAATTGTCTGATATTACGCGATGATTTAAGAGTATAGGTATTAGCATGCTGCGGAATTGATATTTCACTACCTATCAGTTATAGGCAATTATATTTTGATAGGCAATCAATAGTTCCATATCCCTATTCCTTATAGCTTTATTTCGATAAACATTACAAACATTTTCCGACAAACATTTTCTACACAACCTCTAACTGAAGTTATGTTCAATTCGCGGCGTATCTTAATGCTCTTTTTATTAACGGTTTACTTTAGCTTGAACTGTTTATTTGTTTGTTTGGGTCAAATTTAGTAATTGTAATTTTACTCCCTTCCTGATGACAGATTGATCTGATATTTGGTACACACTCTTAATCTTGATGATGATACAACTTATTATATTCCTTATGATTATATATCCAAGATGGCCGCCGACTCTCATCATGTTTACTCTGGATACGCTACGCCCAACGATTTTATATTTGTCTGATCAATACCCCAGATTGATGAGAAGATTGGTGCGATCTGGTAGCTAGGACTTATTTTTTAGCTTTTAGTAAATAACCCAACTACTTATTTTTTATTGTAATAAAACCGTTTAACATAAAAGGATTTTATTTTATTTTAGAAACAGTGGCTCGTGACGGGCAGAAGTACAAATGATTGTATAAGGCTTTCGTCTCATCTTATTTTTTTTTTACTACAGCTATCAATTTTGTGCCAGTGTAGGAACAAAATTGTTTCAGCGATGACGGATGGTTTTCCAAACTCCCTACTTATAAGAGAATGATGAGAAGTGGCCAGTTCGTAATTCGAATAGTGTTGGGTTAGAACAGATTTTCAAATGAAGACGAAGAGGAATGAAAATTTGCTGCATTCTAAAATATATAAATTACACATCATTCATGTCAGAAAAGTATAAATTGGATAATTATACTTTTTGACATTAAGCAGGATACGACCTTCGCGGACATTAACATTGACAACTGATGTGTCAGTATCGCATGTAGACAAACCAAACAAACCATATTTGTACCTCACACGAATTAGGTAACTCAAAACGGTTATTGCACCGCTCCACCGAGTTACGCAACGTTCAATTAAAAAACTATACATCGTAACAGCATGCAATGTTAGTTACATCAAAAACACGTCGGCAAGATAAGACGACACGAATAACAGCTCCGAATATGTATAACGAAACGAATTGCACCTCTACGCCTGTGAAGTGTGTCTCATCTCTATTGTTGTGAACATTCGACAATTAATTTCGTATTAAATGTTTTATATAGTGCTATGCTAATACGCAATTACAGTGCGTTTGCTGTAGTAACACTGTTAATGGACTGTTTGTAGTAAGAGTAATACTAGAAAATATGTGCTATTCGCGAGTAATTAATTCTCGTTCGCAAAACAGCGTCATTAGCAGGCACGTCGAGTAAAGTTGTCATAGCGTCGAGAGAATACTTTCCTAAGACAACCATAAAAGCTGTGTTTAAACAAACGTTATATTATCAACGTGAGCTTGAGAGAAAATCTTAATGCCGATGTGCAGTTACTTTAGTCACGTAAATGGACCGTAGCTGTTGCATTTACTTTCTTTGGTAACGAAACTGATACTTAGTATTCACCACGCCATGCCAAGGCGCCACTCGGTAAGAAAGTTAAAACAAATGTTGGCTTGGAAAAAGATTTCACCAAAATGTCAGAAATGCAATGACAATAAACCAATCACAATGGATATATAATTTACATGAAATAGAATGAAGAAATCAAATTCCCACTATTGAATACGAAATACAAAGTACACAATAATTAACATTGCTTATTATTAGTTTCTCGAATGTCATTAGAGTTTAATATAGCGTAATTTTTACTTCTATAAACGTAAAAGGCATAACATCAGATGATGGGAGTTAGATAAACATTTTAATATGGCAATTATGACGTAAAAAGATTGCACGCTAAATAAAAAAATTGTCAAGCATGTATAGTTTTCTTGATGTGTTCCGTACTCGTTGTATTGGCTGTTACGTATTATGATTATTTAAACGCTATGAACAATGGACAGTTGGACAGTGACGGGTCCTCAAATCGACCACAGCACACAATATTTGTACCAGAGCTGCGAACTAAATTGGGACTACCATGTGCCAATATGTTATATTTCAGAGAATCCCAAAAAGATCCTTAAGGTAAAAAAACTTAAGGTACTATTTACAATGTAGTTCTTCCCTAGAAACAAACAGGTGTGTGTCGTCGCCTACTTTTCGGGCACCTCACTAAAGGCGCATTATAACGACATTAAAACGATATCTATGCTGCTTCAATTGTCCATTAGCAAAAGGAACCACAGAGGTAAAAAATGTCGACGACGGACTATGTTTACAACGATTGCGGTGTTATATAATGAAAGTGATCAATTATACGGACAATTTAATTAAGGATAATCATTTAAACGCGTAAGTAAATACGTCAATCGAGTACTCAGAATGTGAACGCTTAAGTACCAGGACCTATCCCAAGTGACGTAGTAAGTTCTATTGTGATAAGACAAGTCTTTTTTTAAAGCATTTACCTATGATAATAAGGGTCGCGCGTGCGAATATTTTCCACCATCTAGATGGTTCTATGTATCTGCGCTATTGTATGCGGTATTTAGTCCCAATCATGTTGATTGTTGCCTGCACCATGCTTACATAAATACACCTACAGTTTACAATGTTTACATGACGGACAAAAAGTCAATTTGCATTTTTATAAAGACGACTAGAGGTTTGAAATGATGACAACCGCAGATATGATAATTAGTAATGGGTTTCTCAGGTAATGGTATACATTGTAGTAATGAATTTTACGTTGATTCATTATTTCAAACGCTCTGAAGCATACATTTATATGCAAAATTACTTGAAAATATAAAACAGGTACATTTGCACATGTTCATACTTTGTACAAGTTTTCAAATAAAACAAGGCCAATGTGACTTGAACTTTCAACTTATTTGACTTCACAAGTCTAAGTCAGACCTACCCTAACGCCATAAAGCACAGTTTTAAAGTGCTTTCAAAACCGCAACTCACTGCCAACAAAGAACAAACTTTCTACCTTTAAAATGTTTTAACATTTTCGGAATCCTTTTGGCACAATAAAAGAGTCCACTTACGCCAATGGAATATCAATCAGTCATGATTTCGTGCGTCCAATGATACGTACAACTCGATACATATCGCCTGTCAATGAAACGACCCTGTCACTCATTTGTTACGCAACTGTCAAAACTATTAACAACCTCTCATGTGCGACACGTTTTATGAATGTTATTTTTAGTATGTGCAATGCTTACGATCTGTTTATCGCTGTGATAATTATTATAAATAAAGCTGTTTGTTTGTAAGATAATGATAATGATACATTATATTTCTATAATCATTTTCTTTTTCTTCCTTCTTTTATTTATTTGACATAATATTATCGGTAAGCCTTTGATTATGTCTATAATAAAAGCAATGAGCGCTGGAAAAATTGGGTTTCTGTAAAACCTCTACGTTCATGAGAAGCTAAATAATCTTATTTCACAAAATAAATGATATCACGTTTTATTTATTTAATGGTTTTACGTCACATTACGCATGTTATTGAAATAAAAAAATTGCAGAGTCTAGAAGGTACTATTATAAAATTCCTCTATCCAAGTGCGACTTGACAAACGTCGTCGACCTGACCAACGCAATTAGTGAAAATTAAACTCCTTCAATGCCTTCATGACGCTAAGTTACATCACAATATCTTAAGTCACTACAGCAAATATGGCTATTTCATAAAACAATCTATCGCCTTTCTCAGACCATTTCTAAATAGTTATGAACTGTTAATTTTCACACCTATTACTTAACAACGATACGCTAGTGGAGTTTAATGCATCATCAAATTAAATTCACGGTCTATATGTTTTTCTCTTTACATCATGTCGATTGTGTTTAATTAATACCTAAAGCGGATTGAAGCTATTCAAGTGCCAGTCTCTCACCATCAAAGGTTTAGGTAGGTACAGTCGAACAACTTCCCGGTCGATCACCTAAGGGCGAGAATCGCTCAGCAAGAAATCGTCGCTTCCAGTGCTACTTTACACGCACATTGACACTCGTATACAAAACCAGTTTCTAGCGTGCCTCGACTTTAAGAGCGAGCCAAGGGATTTCTTTTTTTTTTTTCAAACTGTACCAGCGCCGACTTGTTTGATTGTACATATGGAGGAAGGTTTAGGTGAATAATTCTCGCAGGCGGAGCCGCGTTCGAGATCTAGTAGTCTAGTATAATTCACAATACAAATTACTCTTATATCCAAGAAAGGCAGAGCAAAGTAGTAAAATTAATGAGTTCGCCAAAATCTAATACGGTTTCACAACAAATGACTTACATGGCAGAATCCATTACTCCAGCTAGATAATTCCACGTCAAGTCGCAGGTTTGACGGCGAATTAACATACCTACAGGTTCTTTGTGTTCGTATGTGATCTTTGATATAATATAATGATATTAGACAATAAAAAGTCACGGCCAAGTGAAAGTAACACAGAGGTCTGTGACTGACAATGAATCAACTCAATATTGAATTTGATTATTGGCTTGGGTATCTCAAAATCAAGTTGCGGGTATTGTTTTAGAAATGAAATTACATGTAATTTAGATCTGATACGGTATTACACTGAGTGTGCGTTCGGGTATTTCTTTTTTGTTCGCGTTACTTTAAATGTCTCAATTAGTTTAAAAGCCCGATGTATAGACGTATCATCCAAGTATAACATAACTCGCGTTATAGTATAACGCTTAGCTAGATCAGTGGCGGTTATGGTTGTAAGTTCAGACAATTTTATAAGATTTTGCTGTTTGACTAGCATCAGTTTTTTTTTGTTGGGATTAAGGTACTACTATTTTACATAGAATTAAAAAAATAATGCAAATAATTATGGTTTGTTATATCTCGATAAAACCGCTGTGCTAATAGTTTTCACGCGATGACACCGCAATGTTTTGCCACAAGTCGATGCAGCGCTGGCGGAAATGACAGCAATAATTTAATTTGTTTATAAGTAAAGAATCAGGATGTAAAATGTGCGCGTGTATAGATGCGGATGCTGTGGCGATCTAGCAAGGAGGCTAACCAGACTGGATTTATCTGCAGCTGCACCACGTTTGTCGATAACTGTTACACACGTAACAGGATATCATGTTCTAAGTAAAAATATCTGTAGTTATGATAAGGTAACAACCTTTGATCACTTCATCCGGAGATTTATGATACACAGGTGCAATTTCAACTTGTTTATTACATGATCATCTTTAGTCAAGTGAGGATTTTGCATTTTTTATCACTGTAGATAATTGTGTTATAATAGCTAAGCTCGTCCTTATTGAAAGGCTACATTAGTATTGTAAATCTAACTTCGTTCATACATATTTGAGTAAGTAAAGAATATTGCTAATTTAAGGACTTTAGCTGAGGTAGGTATAACAATTATTATTGCTCAAACATTTGGTTTTGGTCAGGATAAATAATAAGAATACATTAATGTTAAACAAAAGAAATTCAACTTTAACAAAAAGCAGGTCGTGTTTTTATCAAAAGTGGAATGTAATTTGTATTCATAGCCAGAATAATATATAATGTGGTTTTCCCCAATATTAAAATGAATTCGGATAAAAATACCATTGTCCTATTGTTTCGTCATAAACAATATATAATCGGTGCCATTGACAGCATTCCTTAAAGTTAGAAATGCCGAATAAGTCCATATATGAGTAAATATCAAAGGACAGACGCAACGTGACTTTAGCCGAGGCAACTTGCATTGACAATGGCGAAACGTTTGTAAATTAAGAATCAATAAGTTGTCTGCCATTATTTTTAGTATGATGTTGTTCACGACTCATTAAATTTTAAATTGTTTTAAAAACAGTAAAAATCAGAGGATTCTCCAAAAGGCTTTTTAAATAGAATGCTTAATTTACTAGCAAACCACTACGACAATTAATGTGCATTACAGCACTAAGCGTTCCTGACTGCTCACGAGTGAAATTGCGTGATCCACCAATTATTGGGGTAAATCTGGGTGTTCGTAGTGTCCGTGGGTTGAATATAAATAAAGTGCCCACGATGTATGCTATATTCCTTATGCTCGCCTTGTTTTAAAGAGATCATATTGTGGTTTATTAAAAATAACCGTATCCTGTCAAAATTGCGCTTGAATCTGCATTTCACTCATAATTATTTCGTCCAATTTAAATTTCAAATGCAAATTGTTTATTTTGAGATATATGGTTATTACAAATATCAGTTGTTACAGTTCGAATAGTTAGGTACCATTATATTTCACGTCTTCTATCTGCTAGGTTGTCCACAAAGGAATCACCACATCCCTCTTTTCGCATGTCAGTATTCAAAGGCTTTGATTTATATAGCAGTGTTTCAAATGGGCCGTGTCAAATCGGTGCTTACGACATGTAAGATCCGGTGAGTTTTTGTAAAGATGTGTGCGTATATTAATAGTTGGGACTAAAGTAATACATCACTCTCGACCTTGCAAGGTCACCTGCGCGCGCGCAACGAACCGATGCATTCTTACTAATTACACTGCTTGGAATTAGTTGATTTACAAAGATAACAACACATTTAGCTTAACCATGTGATTAAAAGTCAAGTCGAATCTGACTGGGACGACATGGTATGTTTATATGTATCTGCTACGCAGGTAGCTGGTGAACTAAATAATCTATACAACGTTTCATTACTGCATTATCGTTTTTTTTTTTAAGTATCTTCAGTGAGGTATATAAATCATCAGCCTCGTTTATAATAAAACCCACTCCAGTACACAGGCCTCTTCTCATTTCGATAAGGGTCGGGCTTTAGTAAACGCTGACTAACTGCAGAATGACAGACTTCTCATATTATTCTAAAACTTTATGGAGAACTTTCAGACATCCAGGTTTTCTCAAAAGGCTTTCCTTCACCGTTTAGCAAGCGATAATTATGTCACCATTCGTTAAACCCTTTCCATAGCTGTCCGTTGCTATCTCCCACTAGGCTATAGGAGTAATTAAAATATCGCATACATAGATACTTCAAGCTTTTTTGTACAAGTGAGAGGCAAAGCTGCACTTTCGTATCGCAATACTTGAATAATATTATAATGGGCGTAACATCGATGCTCATCGCGACTCCCAAAGTATTTGTAAGCAACCTTTAGACTGGAGCCCTTACAAAGTCGTGAACATACATTCGCAAGCGGTAACATATTATCATTATTAGAACAAAGACTGAATTGTGTTCGTGTAAGAGGAGGCAAGATGCCGGTCGGTCTACCCCGCCCCGTACTCCACACATGTGCAACGAAGAAATATTCAAGTTTTCGAGAAACAAAGAAATGCCAGCCTTCATAATATAGACTAAGCTTGCAGAATAAAGTAATTATTATATTGATATGTAGCGTATTGAATACATTTTGCGAATCAACCCATACACGCTACATTTGTTCGCGTGACTGTTCTTACTGACTCTAAATAAGAATGTTACCCTTGTAAAGAGTTGGAAATAATACCTAAATGGAAGTAAATTAGAATTTATTCAATCATTACGTTTGACAGTCATGATGATTCAGAAAAAGCACTTTCGTATAAACCTATGCTTAATAAGGATTAAATACAAGGAAAACTTTAAATGACGAAGCATATTGACCTGTCGGCATTTCCTTCCTATAGGTGATATTATAAGATGAAACATTATTACTTGAATCCCACGGGGTTTTCCTTAGATGATGATTTGATATCTTATTTGTCATCAAGCAAACAAAAGTATTTTAGGTAAGTTAATAAAGTAACAATATCTTTACTGTAAGAGTGCCGGAGGCCTCATTCCCTTTTTGTTCTCTCTCATACCCACTCTCCTCCTATACATTTGCCCATCCAAATCTGCAACGCATTTGTGACTCTTCTGGGGTTGCCCATGGGCAGCGGTGATCGGATACCATCAGGCGATCGGTCTGCTAGTTTGAGTCTTATGCCACGAAAAAGGTTTTTATTCTTTTTATAATAAAATTCGTTGATCAACGCACAACAATATCTTTGCAGTACCTAACCCATATCGCAGTTATTCGCTCGGTGGAGCCGGTGGCACAAGACAAAGGCCACGCTTTCATAACCTTGCCTACTACCTACCCACGGTTCATTTATGAGTCATGATTGTCTCAACTCTCCGTACACTTGCTAATAAATAGCATTCGGTGTAGGTATGTAGGTACAGCAAAAGTATAGAGAATTAGTTGGTAAAACAACTAATCCATAATACATTGTACATTTGTACAAATTCGTTACAAAGTGCATACATTACTTTTCACACGTAGATATGTATATCAAAAAAGTATAATTATTGTATCGAAACATTGATCTACATATTTTAATCGCTTCTAGAATCAAGGTTATTTCATAGTCATAAGCTCTTGGAGGCATCACCTTACTGACAATTTAATTGATCTTATTACTATCCTCATCTTAAAGGCAGCGATAGCCTAGTGGAGATACCAACAAACTGCCATGCAGAGGGTATCAGGTTCGAATCCACGGCGTGCCCCAATGACTTTTCGGAGTTATGTGCGTATTGAATTGTTAACTATCGCTTGTCCCGTGCCTCGGAGAGCACGTTAAGCCGTCGGTCCCGGTTGTCATGAAGATCTTTGACAGTCGTTATAGGGCGTCAGTACCTTCTAAATAAACTGACACTAGTCTAAACCATGGAATATCGCTATCCCTTCGGGTTGCGGAGGGCATACAGGCAGTCGCTCCGTGAAAAAGCTAATATTCAGCCAAATCCGGTTAGACTAGTAAGCGGACCCCAGATTGAAACTGGGATAACGCTAAGAGGATGATGACTATCCTCATCTTAGTAATTGCAATCCACCAGTTAATATCGAAAGTATAAACTATATCGAATAGTTCCACGAACTAAATTAGAAAGATATGCTCTAGAAAAACATGTTTGAGAACACAATAGAGGTCTTAACAAATACATTCTTATACAAAGATGGACTTTCCAGTTCGACGATAAAATTGACACGAGGCAAATAAATTCACAATAGTATAGGTTTTGTATATCTACATATTTTCCACGAACATATAACAAAACAGTCTTAGTTAGTTACAACGGAGAACTAAAGACAGCGGCTGTGCAAACATTGTATCAATAATTTTTACATTCACACACACTCTCACAACGTTCTGACCACATTCTACAACAATGTTTTAATTAACACCTACGCGGTATTCTAAGAACCGATATAGATTAACATGGTATTTCCAATTATGCACCTGTCCAGATGCATATCGTCATGTATAAGTTACAACTATTAATATTTGTTTTATCGTCTTCATCCAAAAAGCGAAGTATCAACATCGTCTTAGCTTTATCCCGGTTGCATCCACTTTTCTTCTCGAAGCCCAAGTCTGGGCTTCGACTCTACCAGATGTGACAGAATATTATACACCGAGAGACTGCTGTCTAATTTGTGCGAACCATAAAAATAGCTATAGGTATTCCATGATTTAGACCAGTATCAATAATAATGATTGTAGTTACATTCTACAAGGGTTAAATATAATGGCCACCATAAAATGCTTAGATACCCTTAGTTCTTTAACCAAAAATATGTACCATAAAAATAAAGTGTAAAATTACAATAGTACTAGCTATTTTAGTCACGACTGCACTTCAAATTGTATTCGAACACCAAATGTAGTAAATAATCATCAAATAAATAGGTTATGTTAGGTTCTCTTGTGACCCTTAATTCAAAAATAGGTAACTAAGTTGACGGAGCCCTGCTTCGCATGGCTGCGTCAACTTTAGTTTATTTAAGTAGGCGGTGAAACCAAATCCAATTTTTGTGTTGGTATTTCATACAACTAACAAAAATACTTTGGTTGGAATTGTACATTAAAATGCTGGTTTAATTTTGGTGATCATTTACTATTTTTGTCTGTTATATGTTACTATATCTGGTGATAACTTAAACATAAGCCCAATAATAATAATTGACAGTCAAATATCTTCATCACAGCTGGGTCCGATAGCTTCAAGAGCCTTGCAAGGCACCGTTCAAGCTAAAATAAAAATTTAAATAATTGGATACGTACATAACTTCGATAAGTCAGTGGTGTGCACCGTGGGTTTGAACCCGATACGTTCCGTGTAGCACTTGTCAGTATCGCCACTGGGCTGTCGCTAAATAGTTACATTAAGAAAAGAGAGAATAGCTTGCTTACTTCGTTATTTGGCTATCAAAACTACCTGTTTTGTCATGGTGTTAGTTTTCATGCTAGACATCATATAAACGCTACTAAAAGCTACTTTAGGAAGATATTGGTCTTTCACTCCTTCCAAACTACACAAATGACTACACGGTTGGCGTAGTGGTTTAAGCAGCCGCCTCACCGCTTGACACTGTGCCGAAGTGTTGTGGGTTCGATCCCCACACGAGACAACACTTTGTGTGATTCATAAATTGTTGTTTCGAGTCTGGGTGTTCATTGTGTTCGTTAGTTGTATTTTTGTAAAGTTCCCCGCGTCACAGGATTTAGTCCCAATGCGGGAGTAAAAAAAAACTACATTCTACTATCTATACTAGCAGTATTCACGTAATACAAAAGATATTTGTTATACATTCATTATATCTCATATTTTAATATTCTCCTTTATAAAACTATCCTATTAATTCACCGCATGTGGAATGACGAAGTAAAGCCGGATCTAGGTAAACCCCACCCCAGCTTTCCATGCATGCTTAAAATAAATATTACACTGCTACGTCACTTATAAATCAATCACCATCGTAACCATCAAGAAAATAAAATGTTTATAAGAAAATTGTTCACTAGTAACCGGATTTTCCTTTTTCTGTAATAATGTTTAGTGTAATAGTGGTGCAATTAATTCAAGTCATAAAATAATTAGTTTATTTTAAATTTAATAATGAATAACCACAATATAAGAATGACATTAGATCAATCACAATGGAAATGAATTATAGTATACATGTACCGACTGACATTGATACACACTGTTGAATAATGGTTGTATGCAAGCAATCTATCAAATTCACAGCGAATAACGTGTAAAAATAAATAGTTCAACGAACCTTGAGCTCAGTTAAATTGAGCAATCAAATAGTCGCGATATCGATCAGATTATCTTAAAAGATCCATTTATAGTCAACGCACAAGTTGTACGAAATAATTACACTAAAAAACGAAATACCGTAACATTGTTGGGGCATGTCACGATTGTTTAAATCGCCTTTTGTTTAGTGGGTCAACGGCAATCGCCGCTGCTCGGTATAAAATAGAGTCACGTATGCATTTCTGGCCTATTTCTCAGGATTTTTTGCATCATACAGTTTCATCCTTATAAGGCTGCGTTTGTGACCTTACTTAGACGTGGCAAGTGCAAGCATCAGTGCCGGTTTTGTTGTAACACACTGGATTTACTTTTATCTAAACACTAGCTGTTTCCCGCGGTTTCACCCGCGTCCTGAGGGAACTACTTCGCGTACTCAGATAATTTATAGCGTTAGGTACTCCTTGGTACATCAGCTTTCCGCCAGTGAACATCCCGTCAAAATCGGTCCAGCCGTTCCAGAGATTAGCGAGAACAAACAGACAGACAGACAAAAATTTTAAAAAATGACATTTCGGTATATGTACAGTGTATATCCGCCAGTGAACGTCCCGTCAAAATTGGTTCAGCCGTTCCAGAGATTAGCGAGAACAAACAGACAGAAAGACAAAAATTGAAAAAATGTCATTTGGTATCTGTACCGTGTATACATACATATGTATTTAGTAAAAAGCGGTTATTTTAATATTACAAACAAAGACTGCAATTTTATTTATACGTATAGATGTTTAAGATGTGGTCATATAGCTATTATTATTTTAAAGTGCTCTGCCACAAAGCTATCATGTAGATAACAAAAAATAGATACATTTCAATACTCATTCTATTTCCAAAACATATCATTCAGAAGTCAAAAGGACTCTAACGGTATCCAAATATATCTATTACTATTCGTAAAAACCGTACAAAAAACGTTCAGTAATATTCGATTTTACCTCGTTCATAAAGACAGACAGGACGAAAAGGGGATATATTTTTTTTATACATAGGGCACCACGTGGATATCATGTACGCAGTAATTGAATCATACGTCTTATATATTGTATAGTAACACTGGCTTATAATTTTAATAAGATCATCACCAGGTTATATGGATCCCCTCAAGTAAACTTTGCCCCTACTTTTCGTTTACTTCCGTCCGTCCGTCGTGAACTATCCCGTATCTACAAGTATGGTAATAAGTTATTTTAACCATCGTTTATTATTGTTACAGTACTCAAATGACGATATAAGTTAGTGCAGCTAAGCACGTATGTAAGTTCTGATGTGTTTTAAACGAAGTCGTATTGTTTCTTCAAAGAAAAAGGCTTATTTATTGTAACTGCAAAAAACCGGTGTTTCTAACCGATTTTCTTTTACTCTTTATAGCGTGTTTCTATTGTGGATTGTAACCAGCCAAATATAAGCCGGAGTCGGAACCCGAGTTGGCGCCAGACGGCTCAAGATCGGTTTGCTGAAGACTCTTGGGGAGCCTAGATATGTCCAGCAGTGGACATATCTAGGCTGACATGATAAAAAGCAAGAGTCCGCTTTCTAGCTTTGTCTCAAAATAGTTTCGTCTATGAATAGAAAGTC
Organism: Euclidia mi; assembly: GCA_944739405.2. NCBI lineage: Eukaryota > Metazoa > Arthropoda > Insecta > Lepidoptera > Erebidae > Euclidia > Euclidia mi. The sequence continues at coordinate 46,203,411 of OX123195.2, forward strand.
AAATCATAAACGAAACGATTTTGAGACCATTAAACTAAATTTAGCAAAACTTAAAATTAAATTGACGCCACAATACTAAGGTGCATCGTCATAGTCAATTCAGAATCATTGTTTGGTAATAACATTTTTACATTAGTGCGTCAAAGTACACAACAGGTTTTACCGATGGTGTCATCAATCAAAAATGTTGTGAACCTACACCGCCTTATTACAAAACATGTACTAAATATAAATCGAGGTTTAGCCCTTAGCTTACTTGCTTAAAATTGATTTTACGTGCACTATAAACACATTTTTCTAAAACTATTGTTACTAAAATTCTTTGGAACAAATTTCGAATAAAAATCAGTAACTATATGCCTCAAAAAGTCCTTTTAAAAATTCTCCATTAAGGTCTAAACCTAGTATTATTTTTAAACGATGTTTTGTAATAAGGCCCCTTAAGTTTAGGATTCACAACGCGAATGTTATGACGTCACTCACGTCATTCTTATAAAGGGCTTAAATATTATTTTCGCATTGTGTGCACGTCAATTTCGTTGCTGTTCTCATCCATTCGTATTCGTTTTCACATGATAGAAACATTTATAATGTAGTTGTTTAACAAAGGATTGCTATCGTTGTCATGAATCAAAAGCACACAACGCCTACGATGTTCATATGTATCTTTCACTTAAAATAAAATAAGCACTTAAACCTTGTTAAATTAAATGACGTCTGTCTTCATGCCAAAGATACGCTATTTTGATAACTTCTTGTGTATTAGTATAGCCTGAGGTTATATAATTTATAACGAGCATAGTTGCATTTGCTAATCTTGATGGCAAATATATTGTAAATATGTTGTAAAACGCTTTGGAGACAAGCCGAAGGAACATCCTCGGAAACACGTAATCATGATCAGAAACGTGTTCCGTTACTTGCTGTCAGACGTTAGATGCATCACTTCCCTACAAACTAAGCACGGGGAACTACATACTTTCTGCTGAGTCTCTATAAAATTCATACATACATACATACATAGAACCACGCCTGTTTCCCGGAGGGGCAGACAGAGACTACGGAACGCCATTTGCAACGATCCTGACATATCTCTCTTGCTTCATTCACTCCCATCAGATTCTATAAAACGATGTCTCTATAAAAATATAATTTCTCTATTGAGTTTAAAAAGCACCTGCGGCAAATGGCGACAATAAATAGTACGCCGTTGTGCCGTCAGTGCCGAACTAACCCCATCAAAAATGGCTGTATATGCTTTTTACTTTACGGAATTGTTGGGTACCCCAATAGTAATATAATACAAAAACATTATTATTAACTTGCTGTAAACCGCGATTTCATCGCCCTCATTCGTTTACATAAATTTAGCCTACGTGATTTATTATAACGTCCCACTATGGTTCGTCTAGAACAAGCTAGCTAGACAAAATTATTTTATTTGATTTTTATGTCTAGATGCGGTTAATAAGCAAAGATATAAGGTTTTTGGTACTTTTTTCAAGGCAGTTTGTCATTTGAGCTGGTATCATGAAAAAAAAAACATTTATCGGGCATATGTGTATAATATATTTTTTGAACATTTTATAAAGTGATTTATCCCTCGACGTCGCTATAAAATCTAATAACAGATGCATAAAATATCTAAGAACTAAATCTATTACTCATTATCATCACTATCATCAGATGAATCATCCATTGAATAGTCATGATCGTGAGGGGCAGAACTATGAAAAGTAGAAATCATATTAACATTTTGTTCCTTACAGCTAGGTGGGACAATTAAATCTAATACTTCAGTTGGAAGCGTACCTATTTCTTCCGAGGAACTTCTCGTAAACCGTTTATTACAGGGTCAGATGTTATCAATAACATATTAAGTAAATCTCTATTCGTAGCCTCCCGTGATCGCTTTCGTGTGTTGTGCTCACGAAATCTTCTGCAGTCCTTATTCCGAGCTTCCTGTGCTTCCTCGGAAAGCTGGCCTATAGGTAGAAGGGACGATCTAATTACTTCGCCACTGTGCAAAAGTATTTTGTGGACAGTAGCGGGCATGTAATACCATGAATAGAGATTTACATAAAGTTGTCTAGTTTCTTGAGCTAAGTTAACGAATTTTTCAATATTTATATCATATCCCGATGATAAAGTGCGAAGTAGTATGCCAAATTTTTGTATTAGTGAAACATCTAACCCTGTAATATCGGCACTAGCCTCGGGATTTCCAAAAAACTTCGCGCGGTGTTCCCGTCATTAGTGTTACCGAACCCTGGTTTTGGTTTGTCTACAATCAAGCCCATTTCGCTTTTAAATCGTTTTTTAATGTCATCTGAACGTTGTTTCACACTAGCTTTGTCTTCGGCTGTTCTTAACTGCCATTTTTTTATATTTAGTCGATAGCTAATGTGAAGCAAGCATTCAAAGCACCTTATCCAAGCGTGCAACGTAGACAAACCAAAACCAAGATTATCTTTGTCCGCAGCAAACTCTTTTGACAGATCATTCATCATTGTTGGAGTTGCCCCACAAATAAAACATTTTTGTGAGGAAGAAGTTTCGGTCAGAGCATTGCAAACTTTTCCGTCAATCATTGTTAAAAGCATAACATGTGTGACAGATACTTCGGTCTCCATCACCTTGCAGGTTGTCGGCAATAAAGCGTTTATCTCTTCTAAAACCTTATTGGTTTCCGAAATCGTAAAATCTTTCGTTTCCTTAGAAAAGATAAACTTTATTGGCCGACAATACATTGTAGAACAGGGCCGAGGATTCTGCCACACAATATTACCACTTTCATCTTTCAATTGAAGAGGAACGAAAGAAAATACAAATAAAAACTCGTCACTATCGTCACAATTAGTGAATTTTTGTTTGTACATACTATGACCGGAACTTCCATCACAACCCCATTTACTGATTAATGTGAATGACGTGCAAGGTAACAGACTATGAACAACTTCTTGTTGTGCTGAAACTAAACGTTCGGCAGTCTTATCAAGAATTGCCTGAACTTTGATTTCAGCATGCGTTTCATTGACTGTAATTTGTTCACCTGACGGGTAGCAGGCTATTTTAGCCTTTCTAACACTGTACATTGACGGAAACACCTTATGTCCAGCTTTAATACTCCACTTCCGAGTCTGCTTATAGCTATGGCTACTTGATTTACTATCAACGTAGTACGCTAAAGCTTCCTCACTTGTTAAACTCCTGGGGGCACTTTCTTCACTCGTGGTCTTGGTTATTGAAGGATCACTAGTCACATCTTTAATTTGACGTGCTACACTTCTCTGACCCGAGATTCGAGCTGACACTTCAGCGGCGTAAATTAATTCACTAGCACTTCTGGACTGTAATAGATCGTCTACACGTCGTCTCTTCGTTTTGAGACTAGAATGTTCAAAATCTTTAGTAGGTCTTCCGGGTCCCGGTTCTCCAGATGTAGTTGGCAGAGATAAATAAACGGACACATCGAAAGATATGTCAAGACCCTCCAGCCACGTCGAATACTTTTGTAGGAATCGCTCTCGATTTCTTCCACAGCTGCTCCACTTTTCAGCAAATTTCGTTGAATATCTTGAGATTAGTACTTTAATATCTCGCAGAGACTGCTCCGTAACACCATCAAAATTATATTTCAAAGATATAAACCGAAAGAGCTCCTCATTCCGCGTTTCCTTCGGGTGTTTCAGCCATTCTTCGAAAAAATCCATTCTTGAGACGGTAAAAACTGTTGAAAGAAAAAAATAAATAAAAATTAGTTGTGCAAATATATCGCAATGAATTTTTTTACGTATAACTACTAGACACTTATGAGAATCGTATATGATAGGTTCTACGGTGGGGACAAGTGGGGACATGTTATTATTTGACCGATGAATTTGAAAAAATGAGTAAAAAAGTGGGTGAAAATTCAAACATTTCATTTTATAAGACTAAAGAATGAAGTTCCCATGTTGAAAATGAAATAAAATATAACTACTTACCCTTACGTATACAATCCATCACAAAAACACTTTCACAAATTTCTTTTAGTGACATAAACAATGCTATCAAATATGATGTAAAAATGCAAATGAATGCCCTTTAAATAGTCAACATCTTATAAACATACCTTAATGACGCTCTTAATGAGGGTAGTATTGATAATTAATAGGTGTAATCCTCAATGTATAGGGGTAATGAGTTCGTAATAGTAATTAACTTCCAGGAATTTAAGAGTTGTTTTTGTCTAGCTAGCTTGTTCTAGACGAACCATAGTGCGTCCACTAAAATGTTTCCAAGATTAACCCGAATACATAGATCTCTAAAATATGCATTTAGGAATAGCCTGCAATATAGACAGAGACACTTCAATTTATAAATTTCTATAGGATTCTTATGTGGAATAGCTGAAAGGCGTGCCTGATTCCAGAAATAAATAATACAAAAGTTTCTCTTCTATCTTCATGACAGTTATAATACGTTGAGATCAAAACATTGTAAAAAACGAATAAACATCGCAGTAAACAGTAATAAATGTGCCAATTACACTAAAAAGCGAGCGAATTTTGGCGCATTCTGGTACAGAAACACGTTTGGCAAATACAGCAAGACGTACAAACTCGTAAACAAGCAATCATACGTGCAATTTATGCGCTAAATGACATGTGGCCCAAATACGTCCGTATGATGCCAAAACCGTTATGCCAAAAGTGAAGTAACACATGTTCAAATCAAAAGCATTTATTTCATGTAAACATTTGTAAACACGAATCGAATATAGGGGAACCTCTATGCATGCTCTATACATCAACTAGAACTTTTAATAATACGACAATAACATGTTTAAATCAAATTCTTTTTGTGCCTTTGAAAACATAAGACCATATAAGTCACGAGTGCGCACGATTTCCTATTAATTTTACCTTGACCGTGAAAATTAAAACCGTTTCTAAAATGTAGGTACGTATAGCATGATAATTATATAAGCGTGTGTAGCACACACAAGAATTGCTTGAGTACCAAAACCATAAACCCTGCAACGACACTAAACGTGTAAAATTGCATCGCAACTGAAATAACACAGTATAATGCGAGTACCAAAAGACAATACTAATACGCTAATACGTATGAATTTTATCAGTAACTCGGCATCGGAGGGGTCTTCATGATTCCTATAATACACACTATCGAACAGAAATTCTCTCAATTATAGTGCCATTTGGAGCGATTTTCCAGGGCAATTGTTAAGGAAATGTCGCTTTGCCTAATGTATATTACCATGAAAACACAAGATATGATACAAAAAGTCAAAGATTATATAATATGTAATAAAAGAGCGCAAAAGATTCAAAGATCAAGAACATCCACCGGTCAAGAGCCGTATCTATTTCAAAATCATAGCGCAGATACGTTTGGAGAATGCTGACCGCCGCGCGGGCGCATCCGTCGAAACGGTCAAGTTCAATGCGAGCATGACCAACGCGTTGTTGCGCATCGTTTAAACTAATTGCCGTAATTTCGAAACATTACAGCAAATTATTGTTTTAAACACACGCGTACATATTATTACACCATGTTCACCGACTTAAGGCTGTCGACGTCGACGCCAAGCACTCAATTAGCCACACTTTCGCTTTCCGGTTGGCTATTCGTAACATCCTCAGTTTTAAACTAGCTATTTATTTTAGGTTTTGACTGGATGATTCATCGATCACAGTTACGAATAAGGCTTTGAAGGGTATTTTTCTAGTGCCTATATCGATATTAATGCTTTCTGAGGTCATTACAGGATAATGCAGATAAACTAGGTTATTTACGTTGCCATGATGAAATAACCAAATCGTACGTAGAGATATCGCAAAGGTTTGAATCGCCTTCAGATTTATTATTTTCGACGGGACATTCTCTTTTCCTCAGAACGACTGCCATTTTACCTCCACAACCCAAAGTGATAGAGACAATGATATTAGAAAAGTCGTAGATACGTTACCTACGTAGTAATCAATCCGTAGAAACGGTACACTAACGCACCCATCGATAACTCCATATTTTATTTTAATTTCGGTTGACAAGATGAGGTGACGGATTAAGAATACGGATTGTTACCACCCCATATCATCCCATGGGTGTCGTAGGAGCCGACAAAGGAAGCATATTATGCAGAGAAAAACACTGCAAGAGAAGGAAAACTTGATACAAACCCTATACCAACCCGTTTGGCCAGCGTGGTATAGTAGGCCAATTCCTCCTTTCAAAGGAGAGGCCTAGTCCAGCAGTGGACTGTTACAGGCTGATGATGATGACAAGATGTGTCAGTTTCATTATGACGCCGGCTCGCGACGTCACACACACATATGTCAGACTTGCCAACTGGCTTATGTTCAGCGTCCTGCTTTAGGTACGCCTATAACGTATCTACTTCTTTCTACTTGTAACATCGTTGGATATAGACATATTCTACGGCTCGGATAAGTTTCAGGCCACTTCAGGGTACCGGTTTAAAGTGATCTTCTGGGTACGGACGATGAAACCTTTGTATAAAAAGGTCAATCCACACATAATCGTGCCGTGCCCGATACGTCGACGTTTACGGGTCATGCGTTTTACTAGATACACTTAGCCACCGTGCCCCGTCTCCAGCCTCTCTCGGACACAACCATAATTATGGGAAATAATTCATATAAAATGTACACTCAACCCTGACAAGGCAATGTCCGTCCACGTCCTGGGCACGACGCGCGACGGCTACAAACGCGTCTGCTCAGTATACATATTCATCTGTATAAAATATATAATCTCTAGACCGAAAATACACTTTTGAAATTGGCTATGTATATGATATACCTACATGTATGTTGATACATGGCTGTTGATACACACCAAAGTGAATGTTAATATGTTGAAAGTGAATTGCTCGTTTAGACACATCCCACTTCCTCGACCTTATACAGTCACGAAGAACTTATAGTGACTTTTGCTTACAATTTATATTTAACACATCCAAGAGTCTATTCATGACTTTACCGTACACTTGCTAAAGATCGATTATATACAAACGTTCATCAATAATAACAAAATTACTTATCATCATCGTAGAGCCCAAAGTACTGCAGCTAGAAACTTGAAATTTGGACAACAGCTTCAGCGAATGATTTTCAATATGCCATGTCTAAAGGGTTAAAAGGTTAGGGCAGTCGAAGCCGCGGGCGACTGCTAGTTTTATGTTTATTATTGGCTAGTAGACAGGATAATGGCGTGATATTTTAACATAAAAACAATTAAACAGCAGTTTTCCTAACATAAAATTACGAACAGCAAGATTTATGTTATAATAAGGCATCAAACATTTTATCTCTACCGCACGTCTGCTTTTTGTAGGCAGCAATTGGCGCGCAAAAAAGCCTTAATTATCAATTAAACCTGGAGATCAAACAGGTCATCGACAGAGGAAAAAACGTAATATATGGCTTGTAACAACACCTATAATTCTGAAATGATCTATAGTGTATTGTAAACTTAGTGATTTGGGTTTGAAGGTGAGACTGTGAGGTCAAGTTCAAGAGCTCGAGGTATCCGTGCCACATTATCGACACGCTCCGATGCCTGCAGCATCCATTGACCCGGCCGCGGCCGCGTGACCGACATACCTATGACGGGCGTTAAAGCCAAAATGTTAGTGACTACGATGATTTTTTTGTGTAAATATCAGAAAAGTTTTAGCATCCTTGTGTATACTTCGTAAAAATCTTAAACAATTTTAATGAACGTAGTTACTTATTAAAAAAATTCATTTAACGAGAAAAGAAAAGAATTCAACGAGAGCAGCTTTTCAATAATTAAAAACAATATGATGAACATCTATACTCTTAGTAGTTATGCTTGATAGATCGAATATCTATCCGGTTCGGTTCCTTGGCAGATTTTCACGAAGCTCAGACAGAATATTTTAATTATGTGAGTCCTGTTGGTTTAGAAATGTATCCCTGGCGTTCGCTTAAGTCGAAGAAGTTATAAAAAAAAACAAGTAGCGTCGCTCGCTGCAAATGTCAATCAACAAGTAATTATAGTAACATACATTTGAAAACTAGTTTAGTATGAAGATTTATGTTCGACATTATTATAATTTGTAATTAACGACACCTACGGTCGGCAACTTACGATTTTATTCAAATTGTATTTTTTATACTAACCGGAGGTCTAAAGGTGGAAATGTAACAATAAATATACAGAAATTATTTCATTGTTCTTTCTTTTCGTTTTATATTGGGTAACTAAATATTTTCTACTAGCCCCAATGAATACCTACATGGTTTAAATATTGGATTATATGCGATTCTTATTTTGAATTTTATATTCAAATATAAGTAATATCTTAATATATAAAATCCTTGCGTTACTGACTGACAGACACGCTACAGCCGAAACTATTGGGCGCAGGAAGCTGAAATTTGGCATGTATGTTCCTTGGGGACCGTAGAGGTGCACTAAGAAGGGATTTCCCGAAATTCCCACGGGATCGGCCAAAACGGGTAAATTAAAAAAAATGCAGGCGTAGCTGCTGGCGTCCTCTAGTACTTAAATAATTTTTGTAAGCTAGTTTTATTGTTACGATATCTATGTAGGTACTGTAAATAATTTCATTGTGTTTTCAACTTTGTATCTTCAGGCACAGTTATTTGACTAAGTATGTTGATAATGGTGAGTTAAAATCCACTTTCATGGCGCTCTCAACTCGAATAAGAATATCATCTAATAAGTTTATCATTCATATTTGGTTTTGAAATATATTTCAGTAGGTACACATAACTTAAGTGAAATTCATTGAACGTACTCAACAAGTAAACCTTTGTCATATACCGAAATGCCATAAACCGCTATCGTCATCAACGTTTCCGTTACACAAAGTAATAAATAAACCTAACATCCTACAATTTACTATTGAATCGAAGGTTGCAAGCCCACTACAGCTGGGTCAAGGCACATTATGTGTTTAATAAATTGCATTTCCTCTGAGAATACCTACGCCATGTCAGAGGTATTTTCCTTAATGGCATCTTTATATAAATCATACATTAATTGCTGCGATAATAAGTAATACTATAATTATAAATAAGACTTATCCTTATGTATTATATAAGCGTTGACGTAAAAGCTCCGCGATCATTAGAGCTAAACGTGATTGATAAACACATGATTATCTACATAAATATGAAGCGAATATGTCGTAAAAACCACATGCCCATGGTTATGGCATTCTATGAATGTGGCGTCGCGGTCTAATTCCTGGTCAATTGCGACGTGTGTAAAGCTGCCTCGCACGAACAATATAACATAAAGGCATTAAATATACATAAATGCGACGATGAAATGATCCATGTTTTACAATTAACTACTCTTTGCACAGATAACCTTCACACTTGCTATAATAGTGTAGTTTTCTATTGTACATTCGTCAGTAACCGATATTCAGCATTTTTTTCCTAAACGTCATCGTTATAGTTCCTAGTCATTCTAATATTCTTATTATTAAAAGATGAGGTTTAGGTCTCAATTTAGTTTACAACAGAAGTTATAGACATTATAAGTATAGGAAATTTTAAAATATTTGCTGAGCCTCTCATTAATTTTATATAAAAATTACACTGACACAAATGTATACATCGATATGCTCTAAGTTTGAAGGAATATAATTTTAAGAAATATTGTGCCAAATCTTGGTGAATAATCAGCGGTCAGTTCACAAGATGTCTAACTATTTCTAAGAATAACACAAGTAAGTATATTACCAATATGTTAAGTTTGGTCTGGCTTATCCGTTCCGTAAGTGAATGAGTCACGGTTCTAAACAGATCATGTTAGAAACATTCTAAGAATACTATTCATTTCTACACAACCATGAAGGTGACATATTTGTCATTCTATTGTGAAAATATGACACCATAATTAAAACTACGTTTTACCGGTTTTATCGCTGATCCCTTTAAGTGACCAAAACGCCAAGTAGAAGTAAAAAATATGATTCTAGATCTTTCGAATTATTATTATGTCTGTGGAACAGCTATTCAAATTCATTCTGGACAAGAAAAAGTTTAAGGTGGGAAAAAGGCAACAATGAAGCTGCCTGCACTAATAAAATAATTTCTACTTTTATTAGGTACTGCAGAAGCAAAACAAAACTCGGTATAATCGTAAAAAGTTTATCGTAAGAGTTTAATTAAATTATTTTGAATTAGTTTCGCGGCAATATATATATAACACATTTATATCTAATTGCTTTTTGAATAGGTATACATTTTTTAAACGGAACATTTAACTCAAAACCACCGGGCGGGTTTCCGTACGGTATGATACCTGAGGAAAATTTAGGTAGGTAGATGTTTGACGCGGGCGGCGTCTAATTCTTCAATAATTACGATGTAATTTCGAGCACACAATTCGTACTAGCGCATAGGTATTATTTTTTGCATAACGTGTGACAATGACCTCGTATGTCACTCGCATTAAATCATTCGCACAAGAATAGATCAATAGATCTCTATCGCGCCGACAATGATTTGTCTGACGCATTTTATGCGAATAGTTTTATTACGTTACGTTGAGTATGTGTACTGCCAATAATTAGATAGTGCGTGATTCATATAACTAACTAGGCTTTGTCCGTCCGTGTGAAAGTGTTAGAGTGTATCTCTTAAGTGGGGCTCTTTACATTTCAGCATAGAGGTATCGCCTAGTAGCTTCGGCGTTGTCTGTAAGTATACACAATCTAGCAGTAGCCCGCGCCCCCTTAACTCTCAACCTTTATTTTAGGCTCGTAAAGTTCGATAGTAAATGTATATAAGTTCCCCGCGATACCATGTTTATTTTTGCATACGGAGCCGTCTGCGAATGGGCAAGCTACGAATGGGACAAACTGCGTCAAACCCGATTTTTTAAATCATGGGGGTATTAATCCGGGTAGTCACCGTATAGCAGTGGCAAATAACGATTGAAGACGAACATCACATTATTGACGCATGTTCGTTTAGTTGACCTGACCTTTAACCGAAACGCATTTGATTTGGTCATAGAACGTCCAACGAGGCCTTCCCCTTCCAACCGGCACATTCACAATTGACTTATACACTAAGTGACATTCCAGCACTGTTATAAATAGTTGCGAGTTCCTTTACTATTTATTCTTCTCTCTTAAAAACCGGACAAGTGCGACTTGGACTTGCTCACCAAGGGTTCCGTACAAACGGACAAGAAAGTAATCGTACCGGGTTCGGTTCTTGTTTTTTCCTCTTTAGGTACGGAACTATAAAAACAGCTACCGCACGCAGACTGACTGGCTCTTCTGTTGGTCTAGTGGTAAGAGAACCTGTCAGCTAAGCCAAAGGTCGTGGGTTCGATTCTAGCACAAAGCTTTGTACAATAAGCACGATGATTTGTGTCTGGGTGTAATTTATCTATAATATTAAGATATGTGTTTACAACTAAATAATTATGTTTTTTAATTATCTGTTTGCTTTACTTTGCCAATTTGGAGTAATCCTGCGTCGCATGTTCCTACTATATATAAACATCCAATCAAGAGACACAAATTACACCAAAATAGTTCCGAAACAACAATTTGTGGATCGCGTGCCAAATGTGGATCGAACCCACGACATTCATTGCAGTTCTAAGCGGCGATACGACGGCTTAAACCACCATGCACAACTGGGTTACTCCTCGAGGGGTTCCGATCCCCGAGACACCCGTCCCGGAGAACCCCACTGTACCCTTTGGCCCTCGGAGAATAATCCGCACAATTGCACATACGTGCAGCCAAAGTAGAGGTACAAATTATTCCATTACCTATCACATTCCGCAGGATTATTCACATACGGACGCAGTGACCCGACCATTACCATTCCGCGTTATATTTCCGTGCAACTAACTGATTAAATACTACAGCCTGTAATGTATTATACAATAGCCATTGACCTTTGCGTATTATCGCCTAACGTTACATATTAATATGCGCTATTGTCGAAACAATGAACCGAGCCATTCAGTCGTGTTGTGTCTACCGAATATTCCGCATTGTGCCAATTTTTTTACACATTCACAACTACAAGTTTAGTAAAGGAAGTCTTGTGAACGATATTTGCAGTACAGTTTATTATTAAAAATCGTGAGGTAACAGTGTGTTAGAGTTTTGTTGAACATAATTCGTGTAGCAAGACGCATTGTGAAGCACGATACAAATATGTTAAGAGAACTTGCATGATAGTGTTAAATAAATTATTTTCCTGAATGTATTTTGAATATACATAAAATATATAATAATTATTATGTGTAATGAACTGAAGCTGTAAATAAACTCCAACATACAATAAAAAATATGTTTTTGTTGTATGTTGCTTCTCATATTTACCGACTTTACAAGATCGTGATCTGTGTGGTGAGGCTTAGGGGAGAGCCTATGTCTAGCAGTGGATGTAATTTATTTTGGAGATAACAATGATCCCTAGTAAGATACTATTTAAGCGCAAGATGCGAAATACACTTTCAAACGATGTAACATAATTTCATTTTTGATTCAGTAGGTAGGTATGTTCTGGACAAAATACGATAAAAATTTCATGGTGTGGCGGTAGGTACGATGGTAACACGAATCATTACAAGTCACGTTTGCGCATCATATAATTAAACGTAAACAAAAACTTGTACGTACCTATTGCTACGAGCATAGGATAACCACAAAAACATAAGAAATTACTCAAGTGTAGCCAATAAAAACGATAAAAAAACAACATCAGCAGATTATGAATTCAATAAATACTTTATCATAGTTTTTGTTTGATTAGAGTCGGCCAATATGCAGGACGAAATCATTGTTAGGTACTTAAAGTAAATAGTTACGTTGCAAAGTATGATACGTGAATATGTAAGGGTATCTAAGCTATGTTTACAAAATTTTGAATTTGCTCAATGAAGTTAACTCGTAAATTCAGTACTGAAGCTCTGTGCTATTTTGCTTATATATACACTTAATTATGGTCTATATTTAATGCCTTGAGCACTACCTGCCAGTATACCATTAAAAGCAGTGCAAAGAAACGTAATATACTCAGTCATCATTGTCTTGCCCTGGTCCCAATTTATTTGGGGTCGGCGCAGTATGTCCTTCTCTTCCATACTTCTCTGTCACCAGTCATCCGATCATTTACCCTTTTCTCTTTCATATCCATCCTCACACAGTCCATCCATCTTTTCCTTCGCCGTTCTCTCCCTTTTCGTCCTTCTACATGCATATTCATCACTTTTTTACCTACATACATCTCATCTCTCCGCATAACATGTCCATACCAGGCCAATCGACTCCCTTTTATCTTTTCATCAATGGGCGCCACTTTCATACTACCTCTAACGTAATCATTCCTAATTCTGTCCATTCTTGTCACTCCACACATCCATCATAACATTCTCATCTCTGCCACATCCAATCGCTTCTCATCTTCATACGTCATGAACGTAATATACTCAGTAGTGCTTCTAAATTGCCAACAACATATGTACACACATAGACAGAGAGACAGAGAGGCAGAGACTACGGAACGCCATTTGCAACGATCCCGACATATCTTTCTTGCTTCATTCACTCTCATCAAGATTTTCATGCATGCTCTTCTGTTTAGGGTACTTCTGACCTGTCCTTTTTTAGGATGTCTAACAATTTGGTCGGAGAACGTCTGCCTAGGTCCACCCCTTCGTCCTGTCCCATTCACACTTGCCTTATATATTTTTTTGCCTTATAATTGCCAATTATACATTCCAAAGGTAAAAAAACGTGCATCTGCGGTCTGCAGCCGGCTACGAACTCGTACCTTTACGGGAAAATCTACCGCAATTAAAAACTGTAGTGGAAATATTAAGATTGCCCTGATGCCCAGTCGGCAGCGGATATATACCTAAGGAGCTGTCTTGTGATCAACGGCGATAATACATCTAGAGAAAAACAGTATTTCACTCAACGAACATCCTACATTAAACATCAGTCAGACGGACACGCAAAAGAATGGATTCTGTTGTGAATAATGATACTTACGTTGAGACACTGCCTGTTTCTTAGCGTTGTTAAAGTAATATTACCTGAAACAGAAAAACATTACGTCAGTAATAAAGTTAACTGCTATATACAAATAATAATAATTGTAGATGTGTGGAGAGCACCGGCCTCGTACAAAACCTAAGATCGAGTTATGAGCATATATATACATATTATATGTATATAAATCATACAACACAAAATATTCGAGACACTTCGTAGTACGGGACAGTAAGCTTCTATACTAATGTAAATTTTCATTTGTAGCTGTTCTTTGGATGTATGTATATGAAAAAATAAAACTAGCTTTAAAATAAGCGCAAACAAACTTTCAGCCCTTATTTAACTGTTTTCGCCTCTTTCCAATATTATATCTATCGAATGACTTGGCTACTATAGATAGGAATAAAGTTGATATATTTTGAATGGAATTTACGTCAAATATATGTATATCTGCATTAACCAAACCTATCGCTAAATAGAATATAGGAAACGGGCGTTAAGGATGCAAGATGAAAACAATCCTTAATGATTGCTCCTTTACATACCAAGTATAAAACAAAGTCTGTCTTCTGTCTCTCGATCCCTATGTATGCTTAAATCTAAAAAACTACGCAACGGATTTTTTTTAATAGATAGAGTGATTTAAGTGGAAGGTTTATAATATGTATAATTGACGCGGGCGAAGCCGCTGGCGTCGTCTAGTACGATATAAAAGGCCCACTATCCGTTTCATGTTTCTAGTTTCGTTAGTTTGTGCTCTACGATATCTCAGTCAGGACACGTAATGTTACATAGGTATATGGCGATAAGGATATCCGTCGATACCATAGATATCTAAGAGAAAGGCCTTCACTGCCGCTTGCCCTTATATTGCAATGGCACAACACATGTTGATAAACGTGTCTATGTGAGGCCAATGTCAATATTTGTTTATAAAAAGTGCACGTCTTATGCCCGCAATGCTGCTTATCCTTCGATATCCGTGTTCCGTACTATAGTACAAAAGCAAGTAAGCAAATTGTTTGACACAAAGTAATATGACTGCACAATCTGCTCATCTGGCGTAGTGGTGTAAGCGGTCGCCTCTGCGCCGCCGCGCCGTTTAGAACTGCGACGTTCGATCCGCACGCCAGACGAAACTTTCAAAGACGATGTCAATATTTTTTATTCACTTATATCACAATGTGAGCTTGTTGAAAAAAAAATTACAGCAGGCACTTGGTAATCCGGCAGGCATTTTTTTCGCCGATGCCGGATTATCGAATTTGTAGGGGAAGAAAAACTTAATACATAAAATGTAAAATAAATCCTACATATCATAAATAGGTATCCAAAAAAAATACTATACCGCTCTGTAATTCGGCTGTATAAAATGCCGGATTATTGAGCGGGTTACCTGAGTCGCTGAGTGCCGGACTACTGAGCGTGCCGGATTACCAAGCGCCTACTGTAATTATGAATTAACGTAAAATTTTATGTGATTTACATTGTTTAATTTTTTTTGTCTGAATGTTTGTGTCCGTTGATTGAACAATGTTTATAAGTCTACCACGATACAGGATTTCACGCGAAAGAATTAAAAGTCCTTAGACATAAAAATACTAAGCAATAACAAACTTCAGATATTTGACTATTGCATCGAATAAGTCTTTTATTATTTCGCAAAACATTTATTAAAATAACGTACCATAAAAGCTATAATTTTGATAATGATAATAACACCGCTGGCCGTCTCGTTAGTCGATATGATTTATAATCATACAGCTGTAATATTTTTATTTTAACAACGTGCACATTTAATTGAGACATAAACTTACTCGTTAATTTATGAGATTACACGTGACCCGAATACCCGATATAATATTTTGAACAGGTTTTAACATAACAAATAAAAAAATACTTTGATATTCAAAACGTGATTGATTGCGATTTTGTCAAATGCTAATTAAGAATCATTTGCTATATGAATGTAGCAATACTCCAGTAACTTGGTGTACCTTGTGTTCGTTGACTTAATATTTGTAAATTCCCCCACGACACACCTAGTGCGGGCAGTTGTCTTTTTAAAAGTAATAAAAAGCAAGCAGCCCTCGGATGATGCTTCCAGGTAACAATAGATAATCTCATTAATAGAGTAACGTGAAGCCAGCACGTAATAGGTATATGGATGGATATATTTATTTTTGCATTGCCACGGCATCACTGCATGATCAAGATGTTTCGAGAACTGATATCATAGATAATTAATTGCATTTACATGCCAAACCATTTATTTGTTGTCAGAGTCTAAAAAGTTCAGATTCTATTAGATGTTAGATACGCAATGATAAAGCCATAAGCGACTGGAATTTCTTTCCAAAACAATAGTCCAGCACATGCTTACTAAAGCACGAATCCAAGCCCTTTATCATCGCAAAAGCGTGATCAATCCTACTAGAATTACAATAAACTTTGTATCCATGACTGTAACTTGGCTATGCACAGTCGATTTAGAAACTAAAATATCAAGTTAGTTGCACAAAGGCACAAGAAAACCCGTGTAGATTACAGAGCATTAGCAAACCTTAGTATTAGCGGCCGCGGCGTAACAACCAACGAAGGAAATGCACGGTTACCGATGAATGATGAAATGTTACACTGGCACCTGCTCACTAACTGGTTTATAGGGAAAAACACTTGGAAAAAAGACGGACTGGTGGTAACACTCTTACTTGGAAAGTTCCGTACTGTTTGTATGATAATGTGATATTAAGAGCCGAAGAAGAAAACTACGAGAGTCGCAAACCAAATCAATTCAATGCAAAGCTCAAACAGGCAGCTCCAGATGTGATACGTTTTGTACACAACCAGATAATCAAATTTAGGCAAATTGTATGCATACTTGCATATATTATGTAGTATGATTTGAACGATATCTAATAATAATATTTTAATAGGAGGAAAATTTTCATTCTCTACTAGATAAAAACAATGATCGTTTTACGGTGCTCATGGTCAGAACGGGTTACGTTCTGACCATGAGCACATTAAACTATTAATATACATGCCAATCTGAACCTACTAGTAAGTCCAATCTTTAGTAACCGCTGAGAAACATCAAACAGACAATAGTAGGGTTTCATTTGAAGTTCTTGCCACGGAACGCTAATGTTGAGTTTACCAGTACTTATAGAGTTATGGATAAGCAGAAATACGTGTGCGTGACGTCCTTCGCACTGACGTAAAGCTAAACCAGTAGACAAGATGCATACAAGTTAAATCTTCGCGTGAAACCATCAAGACCCACGTAACGAAACGAGTTGGCAAGATGGACATAACGTTCATCTGTTATGCAGTAGGCGGACCGGTGGTGATAATAGTCGACAATAATTACCAATTAATTAGTTTCATGTTAATTTCACTTTAGCGGTAATACTCGTTGGAATTGTGTAATCATCTGGGATTAAGGAAACACTATTAATTCGTGACACTCATATGTACGCATACGCATTTCCCATGTCGGTTTTCATCATTTACTAAGCCTTTGCGCAGGGTTCCGCGTGATTAACTTTAGGTATAGTTAAACCTTGCGCGAGTTAAACACTATCTATTGGTGAATCAATACAAAAATCCATTCGATAGTATTTGAGTTTATCGGGTTCATAAGCGTCACTTTCGATATTATTCCATGTAAAGATGAAGTGGGAGTGAGAGTAGGTTTGGTTGCAATCAGGGGCATTACGATGTTAGTAATATTTCTGGTATTTCGGGCACAACACTTTTGAGCTGAGGCTGACTGACTTTAATTGACAATAGAAATCTATCGAGCAATATATTCCAATTATACAATAATATATCAATATTATCTTATATCCAGAGGAGTATATCGAAGCCACAAACGTAACAATTACTAACTGGCTCAATTTACGAGTACATGTACAATAAGCATTCAAACAAGGAAATTTGAATCGCCTATACAATTATATTAATTCTTCATTCATACTTTAATTGAATAAATATCATGTGGCGAGTACTCGTGGCTATTATAAGTCATGTGGTCATGTAACCGCAATTCAAATGCCTTTCATTAAGGAATCATTCAATGTTCATACCGAAATACTCGAGTTAAACTCGTGAAGCACACCAAGAATTTTGTTATAGAACTATTTAAGTTGTTTAAGTTCATTATACGAAACTTGCGAATAATCTTAACGAGGTGCTACGCTAAACATATTAAGATTCTATCTATTTATACTCACATAATATTAGAAGCAACATAATATAATAATATATAATTATGATAATAGTGCGACGCGCGCCGGCGCCAGAGCACACTCAAATATTCACGTGTCAGTATAAACGAGACAAATAATATGTCATAATGGGCCTCATTAATATAACATGATACAAAATAACAAAAACATCCAAAAATTCTTGAGAAATAGCAAAGGTCCTACCTACTTGGAAAACACTAAAGTTTCCTATTATTATGTTAAGTGCACCACGGGTCAAATATATTAATAATACATTATATTACAGTTTTTTATGTACGATAATTATGTATATCGATTTATTATAATTTATAATGAGAAATCGTTTAAAAAACTGGTAGCCGGCGCCAGCCAGAGTATAAATTTTAAAATTAATTTTCCCTCTATTAAGACAAATGTTTACGGCGAATCGTGTATTGTTGTCGATTCCAAGTATAGACCGCATCCGTCTTAAAATAAAATTCTGGTATTTCTTGTCAACTTTCAATGTGACTTGATCTCCAAAAGCTTAATTGTTTTAATAATAGCACGTGGAACAGATACAAGAAACCACAACATTATAAAGGATAGCACATCCAATATTTTTGCAAAGACATAATTATTTTGGGAGTATTAATTATAACAATTTCAGTCAAATAATCAGTACAAATATTTAGGGCAATATTACATTTTAGCTTAAGATTTTATAGTCTTCTAAAAGCACTAACCAATTATGACTATTTTGTAAAGTTCTCATTATGAAAACAAACAAGAAAGATAAAACAGAAACGTTCTCAACTTCGGCACAATAGTATAGCTAAATGACAATACACCGGATATCCACATTCCAAAAGCCTTTAACAGTCCACTGCTGGTCTAGGCCTCTCTTTTGAAAGGAGGAATTGGCCTACTATACCACGCTGGCCAAACGGGTTGGTATAGGGCTTGTATCAAGTTTTCCTTCTCTCACAGTGCTGTTCTCTGCATAGTATGCTCCCTCTGTCGGATCTTACTACACCCATGGGATGATATGGGGTGGTGACATTCCGTATTCTTAATCCGTCAACACACGGACAGCTTCGGTATAGTACAATAAATACTGTGGTAATTTCCACTTATAGATTACTTATTTCCAATTAAAATTTCTATCAACACGTAAATTACATAATTTAGTAAAATATAAGCAGCATTTTGCTTTCTGTTTGTACTACAATATTGTTTGTAACGTTCTATTTCGAGACATTACAATGATACAATGAGTCTATAATTTTCTTGAACGGTCTGATAATTGTCCAATCAAAATTTTGTACCGCATACAGTGGATGGATAATTCTATTGCGATTCGATACATATGATTACGCTTAATCGATTTTGCACATCACTACTACATATACGATTTATTTAATCGTAAAAACTTAAAGGCTGTGTTTATTGCCTATCATAATATGTGAAAGACATAGTTTTTGTGGGGATTTCTGCGGGATTCAGAATAGGTTAGCAACATGTCGTGTTTGGCGCGCTTTTCATGCGACGGCCATGTTGTGGGAAGCGGCGGGAAAGTGGAAAGTGCTCAGGTTATCATCTTATTGTCAGTGTCTAGGCCGCGTCATTGTCTCTGGGCGCGATGTTCTCTTCCCGTGTGAAAGCTAAGATGTAAATTCAATGGAAGACGACTGTCATACAATTGCATAAGAACAATTACATAAGTATAATATAAGGATTATAATAAAAGGCTTATTGGGGCATATCAAGTGGTTTCACACAGTAACACGAACGTTCGACTTAGCTAAATAGCTTTCTAAATAACTGCAAATTGATATTTTATCCATCGAAACATTAACCTAGTAAAGGAAAGTGATTACTCTGTGTCACCATGTGCAATATTAATGTCGCATTATCATTAGTATTCCATATTGCTCAAGTTACAACTAAATGTTTGAAAGTGACCGACTAAATATGTGCCTGAGGAGCGAGAACACCACTTGCAAAAATTTACTTGACCATATCAAACATGTCTAATAGGGAAGTTTCTTGCAAGTGAAATAAATTATACAAGTATTTTTATCTAGTGAAATATGTCAAAATAATGGTAGTTTCATTCATCAATTAATGTTAAAACTATATTTATAATTTTTTATCGACAATTTATTGATAATAAGTATTCTATTTGACAGTAAAAATCTATGACGTCACTAGGTCTTATTTCATACAAACGCCGTAGGAAAGGTCGTTTTTGACATTTCATTAAAAGTGCTTGATTTGACTAGTTGGAAACAACCCTATTCTTCTAGTATAACTATGTCTGCAAAAGCTGGGCATTTCACTGCGACCTGCAATTATTCACAATGATGCAAATAGATTGGTGATAAGAAACTCTCGGCAATTTTCATTAAGCCCACAATGGATATCGAAAGTGAACTCCCGCGCTCATTGACGATCTAGATCTATGAAACTATCTTCTGCGGCACTACGAAGAAAACGTCCTTGACACATTGATTATATAGCATTATAGTAATTAGAAACGATGCTACAAGAAACAACCGGTGCTTTGAATGGCTATCTGTTTTGCAGAATTACTCGTCATTATTTTCATATTAAGTAGAATAACTAAATGTGACTATTGCGATGAATAAACTACCCTATTAAGATGTCGAACGGTTAAAAGAACAACACAAAAACATATAGTAAAGAAGTAGAATCTGTGTACTCGATTTAGGAGAGTACTAGGCTTCGCCCGCGTGAATAGGGTTGTTTCCAACTAGTCAAATCAAACACTTTTAATGAAATGTCAAAAACAACCTTTTGTACGGCGTTTGTATGAAATACGACTTAGTGACGTCATAGATTTTTGTTGTCAAGTTGAATACTTATTCTCAATAAATTGTCGATAAAAATATTAAATAAAGTTTTAATATTAATTGATGAATGAAACTACCAATGTTTTGACATGATTCACTAGATAAAAATACTTGTATCATTTATTTCACTTGCAGGAAACTTCCCTATTATACAGCTAAACCTTCTTCAGGAATCACCCCATATATTGGTGCAAACCATACAAAAAAGCGTTCGGTAGCTGTAAGTTTATCGCGTTCATACAGACAGGCAGAAAAGGGATTTGTGTATTTACGCAAAAATAGTACATAATTGCTGACGTATGCACAAAATGTCACAGGTTCGTCGTCTACTAAAATTAGGGACATTTATCGTCTTGTTGAGTATAATAATTACTTGGAACTGGAGATATTTATTGTCACAGTGATAATTTATAGCGAAAAGATGGTACAGTGCCAAACGCGAGTACCTATGTATGTTTCATGAGTAATCCCTTATTCTAGAGAAATATTGTGATGGCGACATGACTATCTAAAAACAACACCCATCATCGAGAGTAGCCGGCAGTGACAGCGCACTTCTGTTTGCTCTTTTATTGTAAGACTTGACTTCGCCCATGGCTCCGCCTGTTCGCGACTATTGTATCCCCTTAGGGTGGGATTTTCCGAAAATCCTCTCTAAGTGCACCCCTACACTCTCCAAGGAACATACATGCAAAATTTCAGATTCTGATACCTCGTAGTTTCGGCTATGCGTTGCCCGTCAGTCAATCAGAAAGGCAAGAATTTTATAAATACAGATTAATTGTCTGAATAAAACGATTCAACATTCTGTATCACTCGAACGTTAAAAGGTCATGAACCGATTTAGTTTCTTATTTTTTGTCGATCTCAAAAATCGCGTAGGAGTTTGTTTATCCTGATTTCAAACTAGTGTCTTCTATACATGGAATTTATGTGACTAGGTAATATGTTAGTATTTTTTTTATTTCAACTTAATTGTCTACATCTAATAAACAACGAGTGCCGACAACATTGTAAATATTAATTTAAATTATTGCCGAAATTAAAAGCACTTTTAATGATGCTTTTGGTCAGTTATGCTAATACAGAAGTCGCGTCTAGAAATATAACGACTTGTTGATAATCTGTTTATAATATTGGATATTAATCACGTTCATGGTCACGCTAAGTTTTCTGTTAAATATGTTACCGCCGAGATTCCAAAGGCTGGCGCCGGTCGCCAAAATTATACGAATGTCTAATGACCATTGTCAACTTATATAGCCAGTTATCGTGCTTAGAAACTAATAATGTGTCATATTATAGTAAGTGAGCTGAGCAAAATTTTTAACATATGCGAAAGTACTACTAGTATACTGCAAATAGGCATATTATTTAAAAAAAATCTCTCACCCGTTACACCTACATTTTAGATATACCTCAGTGAACTTGATTGTCTCCAATTGTCTCCAAATGTGGCGGTATTATTTATGGTACAACAAAAAGCTTAAAAGACATTGACAATGGTCCTAACATATTAACCAACTTGTTAATTTAAACTTTGCATAATCGCTTGTTACCCAAATACAAAAAAATGCATGCCTAATGCCTAAGTAGTGGTTTAATCAGATAAACAGTAAAAAAATGTTAGCAATTTAAAGGCAAGCTGAAATTCCTAGTACTCAGACATTAAAAACGCATAAAGTGAATTTACCAAGCGTAAAAAATTAAAACCGCCACACCTACTTAAGCACGGTCAGCACAACACATACACGCTCACGAGTTGCACTATAAAAATCTCTTTGTGCAATCTCACGGACGGACGTGTATCCAAATATACCGAACAGGTCTCGAAAATGGTGGCTATCTCTCAGTCTATATAGTGGGAGTATTATTATTCTCGTATAACGTTGTCGAGTTTGATGGGAATTCCGTAGCGGGTCGTATGCGCATGTTCGGCGGTGGAATGCGGAGATGACCGCGCGCGTTTTCGACGTTGCCTTTCTCATTAGCATAATGCCAAATCGAGTATTGGACTGACGCGGACGCCCGACCTTTTGATTTACGTACGATCAATGTCAATGCCGTCCAACATCAACGTAATAAAATCAATAAACGGTGTTTACGATACACACAGATTCGCTAATGAGATTCAGCCCCCGACGGAGATAATGTACACTAAAACGCGTTATCAACTATTTATGTTTTGACCTTTCAATTAATTAACAGTGGTCCAATTAGCTTAATGCGTAACTAAAAAGCATTATAATACGTTAATTAATTTTATGTAAATCGTGAAATGATTTGCTAATCGATTGATAAGGCTGGGTCGTTGATAGACTATGCTATGAACATTCTAGCGAAATTTTTTAGAGGTGTAGTCACACAAATATTACATTTCAAGTCTATGTAAATATATGGTTGATTAGTAAGGCACGTCGCGTGACCATAAACTTGCGCCGTGAGGTCGGCGGGTCGGCACATCGCTCGCACGTTTCCATACGGTTTAACGTGACCTAGCTTACGTAAACGTTACGGTTATCGTAATTCAGTCACTCATACTGAGTAACCGCTCAAGTCGATAAATAAAAATATAACATACAATATGCATCTCAAATTATTTGCTCACGATGATTGGTTATGGAGAAAATAACGGTTTCAGATGATGTTATTATGAGATAATTGCAAGGATAATATTTGAAGAGTGCTTGTATGATGCTTTCCTTCAAGTATGTTTGTATATAACTCTTAAGTTATACCACCCGCCGTGTTTAAAATAAATTTGAATTAAGTCGCGTGCAATGTACACCCGGTCACAAGGCTGATGCCATCACTGAGGATTAACTAAAAAAACATGTTTTCCACTATTCAATTCTTATTTTGTTATTCACACCGAGCATGGAATAACAATTATCTCAACTAAACAATGGTGAAAACATAAGTAAATGCTCTGTGCATAACACACACATGCATGTTTGAATATCCTTGAGGGATTCGAGGTGCACTCACATGCACTAGGTATATAAATAAAAAAGTTTTCTATCTACCGCGATAGAGTACCTACAAACTTTTAACCCATGGAATATACAATTAGGTTGCTAATGTCAGACGGCAGACGCAGAAAGTTTCAGTTTAAATTCTGTGAAACCTGGTTAGACTAGAAAGCTGACTTCAGGTTTCAAGTCTTGGATGCAACCGGGACAGATAATTAATCAATTACAGACTAATAGTAAGAAGTCCGATAACTCATATCAAATTGATCAATTTATAAAGGGACGGCATAAATCAATAAAGACGTGATAAGTAGCCGTCACCCTATATTCAGAAGTCTTACACGGCGCCAATTAAAACAGCACAGTGATTAAATAATTTAATGCATAGAACGGATACCTTAAAGATTATAAAATTGATTCCTTTCCCTTCGTGTGGTGTTTTCTTAGACTTTCTAGTACTAGTTACGTCCGCGGGAACCCGGCTCGTCTTACATCCGTTGCATAATACGCTCTCTATTCACTACTTACTGTTGGCACCCATATAAAAACTCTTTTGTTGTTGTCCTCTTGTTTTAATATTTCCGTTATAATATATACGTAATATTTACGCTATGTGAGTTTTATTTGTATGTAAATAAATTACGAAATTTGCTTTAAAATTACGTGTCCAATGCTCTGAATATTTAATTTACTTCGTAAACCGTTTTTCTGCCTTACGAATTATATACAACAGTCTGTTTCGACAGTAGGGTAATACAGATCAAATCATAAGGCGAAGTTTGTATAAACATATTTGTGCATGGCAACAGACGAAAGACTGAGGAATTCGCTCGTCGCCAATACCGTAATATTAAGGAAATAACTGTAGTAAAAACTTTATAACGCTTCCATATTCGCGTAATACTGGCAGCTTGTAGCAACCGGCGACGCCATAAATTCACGTGAAACCGATGGAGAAAAAAAAAGTAAAATGCTTATAAAAAAAAAGGCGCCAGAGGTCTGTCCGCCGGGATCCGCGTACATCCCACTCGTTTGCATTTTATACGTTATATGGACCGCTCCGGCCAAATCCGCAATCTCGACAGTGCGACGACCTTGGTCTTTTATGAGCCGTTATGAATAATTCGCAAGGGCAAACTCTGTAAAGTGAGAAGGACGGTGGGATTCACAAGCTTTATTGCTCGAGTTTTTGTTTGTAATGGAATTTAAAAGGGAACAAACATACATGCATAAATTTGTGCATTCAAATATAATTCTTACACGAAAATGTAACGTGACTAAGTGCATACTATTTCAGCATTAAGGAATTCCTTTAAACAAAGTCGGTTAATGGTTTCCGATTTAGTTAGGACATCAATACGCAATATTTGATTACACGTCGGATAAGCTGTGCTGTAAAATAACAGTATATCGTGTACTAGACACAACAATTGCATTTGATCACAAAAGCCAATTGTTAATGACACCGCGTCTAAATAATGTCAGTATTACGATGTCTCATGATTTTTAATATGTCATTCATCACACGAAATTTTAATGTCGTATAAAAACAAGATATTATCGCATATACGATCAAAATTCTTCATGTGGTTCACATACAAAAATAGGACTTGATATTTAAGTTTTTAGCTGACAATATTTTCTAGAATAATGTAAGACTGATATTAACCTTATTTTGACTTTGGTTCAGTCTCTCTTATTTCTGCAAAGTAATCACTCATGCACAACGTTGTGGATCAAATCAATTATTTGTGTCTGGTGTAATTAATTAATTAGGTACAAAAGTGTGGCGAGTGATGAGCTGGTGGAAACAGCTTTCAAGGAATTCTTTTTTTATTTTCAAATTTATGTTCGCATTAGATACATACGCCTTTTTCCCGTCGGGGTAGGCTGAGACAACGGAACGCCACTTGCTTCTATCCTTACAAACCTCACGCGCTTCCTCTACATTAATTACTCTTTTCATACATGCTCGCCGGTTCTGGGTGCTTCGGACCTTGCAGTTTTTCAGAACGTCACCAATTTGGCATTGAATAGTTTATAAAAGAAAATATCGTGACAAAATTAGGTACAGACTATTCTGTTATTAAACTATTTGTAAGTATTCCAACGCCTTCTGGGTCATGGCGCGTTGTGTTCCAAGTAAAAGACGGATAAGACCATAAAACTAAGTGGCAAACAAAAAGTAGGAGCTTATCCATGAATGGTCTATGGTCTGAAACAAGAACATAATTGGATTATCAAATAGTATGTAACAAAACATACTATTTGATAATCCATGAAATTGATAACATCTGTACGTGTAATATATGATTTTATTATTACCACATTTAGAGACTAGAGTCTTTTTTTTATGTCAAAACTCTTAACGAGTGCATTGGAGTACATAGTCAATGCACATTGGTAATTTGGTAATAAGAAAATAAAGGTATTAATTACTCCGTGCCTAACAGATTAAAAAAATAATCAATGGCATTATTTGCTTGTTACTGAGAATCGCTTGACAAAACCTGCATTTAAATTGAAACATAATCAACTAAGAGTGGTTTGAAGGAAAGTTGGGTGGTTTCATGAGTGACTTGAACTACTGAACGAAAGACCATTAAAGCGATGTGTTATGATGTTGATGATTATCTTTATATACTTACTTAATTAAATCTTGCGTTACTGACTGCCAGACAAAACTATGAGGCACAGGAAGCTGAAATTTGGCGTGTATGTTCCTGAAGGATGGTTAACCATGGAATATCGCTATCCCTTCGGGTTGCGGAGGTCAGACAGGCAGTCGCTCCGTGGAAAAGCTAATATTCAGCCAAATCCGGTTAGACTAGTAAGCGGACCCCAGATTGAAACTGGGATAACGCTAAGAGGAGGAGGTTGCTGAGGGATGGTTATTTCGATGGTAGTTTCGACATTCCCACAGGATCAAGAAGAAACGGGTAAATTGAAAGAATTTGCATTGTCTAATGTTACAGAAAATGCTATCCTAACAGGTGGTGATATTCACCTACTGATCAAATGTCAAGCCTTCAGCTGTTACATAACACAACACCTGTCGCGAAAAAATGCGCATTCCTTCATACCTACATATAGACGCTTTAAATAAAAATTCGTAGCCAACATAACATAGTAGACTTATAAAAAATGTTGAACATATAAAAACGTTAAATTGATATTTAATTGGGTGGCTATAAAATCATAAATTTTAGGTGTTGCGTTGGCGCAACGCTCAGGGACAATAATCTAAATGTTTTATACCTACATATTCTGTTGTGTACCTATCTAAACATAGATATTATTGATAAGCAAACTAGCATTGATCTATTCAGATCACCGAAAGGTCATCTGAACTACTTATTTTAAAATAAATATGACGTAACATCTACAGGCGTGCAATATGTTTCTGCTAGCGATCTTATTGAAAAATGTATTGAAACGGTATCTCAACAGGTGTATTAGAGTAATCGCATAGATCTGCACAAACTGGCACAACGACCTATGACCATAAAAATGTAGGCAGCGTATAATAAATTAATACATATTTTTTGTGAACTATTATTAAGCAAGCAACCAACCAACCATTCACAACTTACAACACTGACGCCGTTGTGTTCACTTATAAAATGTTATTTCGCAATACCAATGCAATAAATATCTTAATTAGAACATTTATTTATAATTTAAAAGTTTTACAGCTGTTTATGAAATAATCGCAAATCTGTATCAGTGATGTAATAAATTATACAGGAAAAAAGTTACTTATGAATTGATAAAAAAACTCATGCCATTTTCCTTCAGAAGGCTGGAACCTACAAGATCGCACTGACAACCACGCGTTATCCACTGCCAAATAAAACGTTTCATATTCATCATGTCTATAAATAACTATAATTATTATACAATCATCATAACAATTATGCAAAATCGCAACCGCCAAAGCAAAGCAATGTCAATTACAATTTTTTTGTCCACCAAAATATTTCTGTGACTTTTTACGTAATATTTTTTTACAGATGCCACGCATTTTTCGATTGCCGCTATGAAGACTGTTAACATATTTGCACAGCTAAAGTTATGATATGATCAATCATCAATTCATCATAGTATTAAAATCAGCAAAAACGTAAAACGTCGTATGCCTTACGACGAACGAACAAACTTTCATAATCATAATCATCATTTATTTGTTAAACATAGGTACAATTATAGATCTTATATGAGTATTGACAGGTCCAGTATGTTTTACCATATATATGGTGAACAAATTAAAGCAATATAATTAAATTAAATTAATACAATTATTTTCAAGTTTCTACGATTAATAAAATGAGAAATTAAGTTAATATAAGTATAATAATTAAATGTCAAAATAGAATTAAATAATACCTACTTATGTCATTAGTAATTATCAATAAAATAAAACTTTGCAAACAGTTCACCTACGAGGAACCCTTCTCACCCATACCTGATACCCAAAACACACACTCAGAAAAAGCTTTGACTGTTAAGCCCACACAACAAAGGAAAACCGTTGGAAAAAGTTCAAGTATAAAAACAGTAAGCTTTGCTTTCGTACCCACGATGCTCATAAGTCATGAAGTTGTAAATTGGAACTTGCATAATAAAACGCTAAGTTGCATCGGGTGCTAATACATCGAAACGTGCTAAAATATCAGTGGCAACTAATTGGAACAAGGCTTTTTATTGCGAAACTCCATGAGAATGTATATGAAAACTGAACAATTGTATACGCCACGCCGTCGCCTGTTGCGAGAACATCAACGGGTTCAATGTTAACTTTAAATGTAATTGGTTGATAATAATTAACACTAGACATTCCGACACAAGATGAGAAACGGGAGATAATTGATCATTTTAATGGTCCTTAAATGGTTAGCGTTGATTTTGCTAAAGCTAAAATAGTTCTGCCAATAACATCAGCAAATATTTTTAGATATTATCAATCCTTGCGTTACTGACTGACTGACAGACACGCTACAGCCGAAACTATTGGGCGCAGGAAGCTGAAATTTGGCATGTATGTTCCTTCGGGACCGTAGGGGTGTGCACTAAGAAGGGATTTCCCGAAATTCCCACGGGATCGGCCAAAGCGGGTAAATTTAAAAAAAATGCAGGCGTACCTGCTGGCGTCCTCTAGTGATCATATAAGAATTAGTACTATATTTTTCTTTAATTTATCAAGGAATCATAATTGGCTCCACGTCGCATGGCATATAAATGGTGTTATTCTCGTGAAAACAATGCCATATGGTATCTATTTTATAGCTGTATCATTAAATGTCGTAAAGATTTTACTGTGTTTATGTCAATTAATATACCTATCACAATTACGTGGGTATCTTTCGTATCAAGGAATTCAAATAAACAAATAAAATGTGCGTCAAATTAAAGGAATGCGAAATATTCAATGTAACATCACATAATAAGCACATACATATTTATGTGTTCGCTAAAAAATAACAAGTTCATATAAAATTAATGGATCAGTCGTGTGTCGTACGTCACGGAATAATTTTATAGATCCATAGAATATTTAATATACTTAACATTAACATGCTCATAAGAAGCTTTGGAATAATAAACAATAACACGATTGATATACCTAATATCATATTAATGAGATATCAAACATTTCGAGCAGAATTTAACATCGCTATAAAATATATGTTTGTCCTGTAACATTTAACAAACTAACCTAAGCCTTTTAAAGCAATCAAAACTAAATAACATTAATCAAAGATATCCATTTCTCCAGATAAATGGAAAACGCTATATGTAAAACATCTGTCCATATTTATATAAAATACTTAATACGTCCAATTATATGTGCAAAAAGTAACAAAGCAAAGCATAAAAAGAAATAAATTCGCAAATAGCTATGTCGTAATAAAATAAAAATAAATGTGATGTCGATAAATTAAGTAGTGTTTAAACGTACAAAAAACCCAAGTAAATAACTAGGACGACGGACACCATCAAAATAAAACAAGTTCTGTAAAATAAGCTGTTAGATTGTTATCTACAACTGTATTCTCTTTAGGTAGCGACAAGAACAAAACGACGCAAACTATTATGCAACGAGTTCATAATATCGAGATTCAAAACGGAGCGAATCGATTCTAATTTCGATTATATTGGCGACCTGTTGATAACAATCGATAATCGCACTTGCCTAATTTATGTCACGCATTTTAGAATTAGAATTCATTTTACGCGCCTTATCGCTATAATTAAAGAAATATTAGGAATGCCGATAGATAAAAAGGCTTATACGTTGCAGACACTAATAGTTGACACCGAAATAACATTCAGCGTAATGAAAATGAGCTTATATGGCTGTCAACTTGAGACATACAAAATTTCCACGTGCATCGGATCTTATACCATCAAGCATTGGCGTATAGCTACTTTAAGCCCCAGTAAATCGCAAGCGCGACCGTGAAACGCGACTAGTCGTGTAAAAAGGCATGCATCCATAAGAGGGCGTCATGAATATTCGATTACATAATTTAAGCGGACGGCCGGAGCCGAATTTTAGCGGACGCGGGATTGCCGGCGCCTCCGCGGATGTAGCCACCCTACCACTGAGACTCGAACGAGTCAAAGAAAGGGATACAATACAATGATATCTAAGATATCAAAATCACTAACATATATGCAGAAATATTATGCACACTTGTAGAAATAGTTGACGAAGTACAAAACAAATCTTAGACGGAGATATATTTAAGATGGTAAATAAATTGAGCGCCTCATCTGTTAAACGATCCATACGATATGACTGATGCAGCCGTGATGTCACATCAAAACACGAGACTGACTAATTTCTGAGCAAACGCCAATTAAACGCCAAAACTGATCGTCTTCCAAGACATAAAACCACAGCTGTCGCTTCCTTCATACAATTATAATAGTATAGGGTGGATGAATCATGCAAGCTAAAGGTGAATTTTACGAAAAGATCGATGAGTTCTTGGCTAAGAATATACAACTTCATCATTTATCGGCGCAGTGTTTTAGAGGACAAGCATGATTGGCATTAAGTGTAGTGTTTGTGAAGACATAATATAAAGGAACATAAGTGTATAAGTTCGAAACTTGATGTTTTAACGCGAGATGTTTTCGACTCGCGAGCGAGTGGTAGGGTCGGCAGAGTTATGAAGTGGTCAAACGGTCAGAGAGCCGGCAAGCGCCTCGGTGTCGCGGAATGTGGTACGGACGCGCCGCGGCGACACCACCTAAACACGATTCCGAGAAAAAAAACATAATCAAAATAACAAACGAGCATCGCGAATCGCTCCCAACTCGCGGGGAATCGTACAAGTCGATAGAATTCCACGCGTTAAGTACAATTTAAGTTATCGTACTGTTATCGCACTGTTTTCGTACACGCTTATCGCATTACTACTGGTGTATATTTGACGCCTGCATACTTCTACTTAGTGTACCGTTGCACGTTGTATGTAATCCACTGCGTATACTCCCAGATGGAAAAAGGATATGTTTGTGTGAACATCGTGGTTTTCCTATGCTTGTGTTTTGAATAATTTTATGTTAGTTTGTTAAATGGGATCATTCACGACAAAAACACAATGACACACACATCGGCTTGGTATGATTTGTTGTACCAATTGACAGAACACGTAAGTAGCAATGGTATTTATTTACTTTAAAATATATTATAGATGTGCTACATGCGTTTTAGAAGTTAAGGTAAATTTGAACAATTATTCACTTCAAACATTTGTTGGCGCCAGAATTTATAAAAAGAAGTCATTGACAGCAAATTAATTTAATTTGAACCGTTTTCGCTACGGTTATTATCAATGTTCTTTTTAATGTTGCGAAAAATAACTGTTAAACTACAATTATTCAAAATCGGATGATGGATAATCATTTTCTTCAATATTTTAATATCACAACATAACCTCCAAGACAAATACATATACATATTTAAAGTAAATAACAGAAACTCTACAGGAATTCTAATTTATCAAAGTATAGCCGGACACAAAATAAGTGTATCCAATTAATTATTGATACACCCCTTTGGAAAACCCAACTCCCGCGGGGAGCGAACAAAAAGAAGTACCAACGACCTTTGAAAAAGCTAGATCCGGCATTCCAAAGACCACACATAAACATATTGATACACGACATTGATAAGGCTTTGTGAATATAATGTAAGGCTCGATACACACAACCACTTAAAGTAAATGTGTCGGACAGTGGCGGTTTCAAAATATTGTTGATAGGTTTTATAAATCAAGGATAATTTTGTCAAGAAAAGCAATATGAAATTGCCTTCCTCAAACCTCGATGGGACCAAACGGGAATATATCCAAAAAGTATTTACGGATTTGTTTAATACATGGTGTAGTGTTGATGTAAGAAACATTGAAACTTAACCGAATTAAGAAACTTCTTGTTTTCACATACGCAAATATGACATGGGAGGACTCAGATACTTTTGGTCCCGGAAGGCCTGAGCATTTTTGTCCCGTTTCTCCCTGGAACCGCTTCAGGTCATCTGCTACCTACGCAATCACTCCCTAAAGACTTCCACTGTGAGTCATTCCATAGGCCTCCTCAAAGGCTCTCCACACAGACCAATCTTGAGCAACCTATCAACTGCGTCGTTCGTTACGTGGCCGCTGGCACTCCTGAACCCGACTGCTCCTTGGCTTCGGTTCTTCAAGCTATGTGCACTGCCCATTGCCAGTTTCAGTCTGGCATAGATAAGAAAGTATAACTCACATAGATAAGAAAGTTCGGATCGTAAACATTATTATGATCATTTAAGACATAAGATGTTAAAGAGTTTTACTCCAGCAGATGCTTTTATTTAGGAAAGTACTCGAATAAAATATGATCTTACAGCAGAAATGGAAACTTCGACATTACAACCTTGCCAATGCCCTTGAAATTGCTAAATTTTCAAGCTTATTTATTCGTAGTTTATAAACAAAGTCGCTGCCTAAGTCTGACAGTTTGTGTGTAATTACATAATTATATCTTATTAATTGCTCATCAGATCTGAATTTCACTTTCAGATAATTTCTATCGGATGATTGATTTGTATAAATTGCATTAAACTACATTTTCTATAAATACAACATGTTAGAAAAGATAGTTCCAAGTTTTCTATACGCAGTTGGCTGTCGCCGATAGATTAGTCAGCAGGTCAAATGATTTTGAATATTTAGAGCTTCATACATAACCTGGACACACTTCATTGTGAATCAATTTGTAGTTCGCCGTAAGCCTAACCATTTTGGTAATTCCAAAGATGTCATCATCATCATCATCAGCCTTTATCAGTCCGCTGCTGGACTAGGCCTCTCCTTTGAAAGGAGGAATTGGCCTTCTATACCACGCTGGCCAAACGGGTTGGTATAGGGTTTGTATCAAGTTTTCCTTCTCTTACAGTGCTGTTTTCTGCATAATATGATCCCTCTGTCGGCTCTTACGACACCCATGGGATTATATGGGATGGTGACAATCCGTATTCTTAATCCGTCACCACACGGATAAAGATTTATCTTCTATAAAATGCAACCTGCTGCAAAATTTCACGTCAAGTTTCACGAATTTGGGGTCAACTGCGGCTATTTACTTTTTATGAATAAGTATCGAATACTAGCCATGGCCCGCGGTTTCGCCCGACCCACCTGAACCGCCTGTGCGATTTTCCCGTGAATAATATCTTTTTTGAAACCGTCTGCTAACTCCATAAATGTAACAAACTCTTCAACTTTATGTGACTAGAGGAAGAAGATTTACGAAAATGGTTTCATCAACGAAAGTTGTCCAGTAAAGTATGATAGTGGCCTTATGTAAATGGCGGCGTTCGGTCCCGTACGGGGCTCGTCCGCGACCTTCCGAGGACGCGCCGGTGTCGATGACTCGGCCGCTTGCGCAACGCAACTCGTAGCTGATCGCACTAATGCTTGCTATCTTCCACTTGCTGCGCTTCGGTTATATCACCAATATTCACTGGCCTTGAACCCTAGCTCGTCCAAGGTCAATCCACAGATAGAAAAACATAATTAAAAATGGCTGCCAATGTTTTTATTAGACAACAATTTACAGAGTCAACGTGGGAGTGAGGAACGAAATTGGTTATAATTTAATGCGAGAGAGCTATTTTATTGTGACAAACTAGCACTATCTAAAATGGAATGTTTTCCTGTCGACGGTAGTAATGAACTCATTGGAATTCTCTATTAACTAGATACGTCCAATAAAGGGCAAAGGTGTAACTATCCAGTCACACAGACACAATAATCAGGACTCAAAGTGCGTCTGTGCATTTCTAAGAACCATTTACTTATCAGCAGGCTAGCGTGGTAAGTCCTGTTGATATACCGAAGTGCTATAGGATAACCCATCTTCGACTGAGTCAATACAGAAAATAGAAATTAGTCATACAAAGTCACAGCACACGAAACGAATAAGCAAACACTATGCAAATTATATTTTGCTTCGAGAAAATAATTATGCAATGTTCGCGCTGTTTTTCTTATTTAGCGTTTGAACTTACGTAATAAGTGATATGTTATCATCTGAATTAACATCCAGATCTGTTTCATTATTGTTTGTATATTTATTGCATACTTATTTACATTTAGTATCTTTTTCTAGAATAACTTTGGCATGTTCTATACCTACTCATGTGGAAGTTTTTATTTTTTTATTTTATTCAATTCAGATAGCATTAATATTTTAAGGATAACTCAGTAATAAGTTGAAAAAATTTGTTCATACTTTTACAACATAATTATTTACATCAGAATAAAATTAGAAAATACACCAATTCTGAAAAAGGGCACACTAGCTTGATGTAGGTAGGTACCTATAATAAATAGTCTACGACCTATTCTCAGACTTACATAATTATAATAAAATGTTTGTTGTTCCGGAGGAGTTCGATAACAAACACTGACACGAGATTTTTATATTTTTGAAGATGATCCACTATCAATACAGCAATATCTTTGTAGAAATTGTAAATATTCTTCACTGCGGTATCAATTATATTACCAAAATAGGACTTATAAGCTTATAGATTGATTCATGTAATAACTTCTAAAATTATTGAATAAAGCTAATTGACTTATTGTTGGAATGTTCACATCATCATAAATAATGCACACTTTGCATATCATAAATCTGGCACGTCAATCACTCAGCCGCTTGCAGTCAGCTTTTTACATCACTGCATCATGTATTAGGACGAGAAGTTATCACACAAACAGGATGGCTCGTTACATCACATATAATTAGTAATTCAAGTGCGCATAGCTTATTCAGTTAGTCGGAAAACATCCGTATGCACATCGGATTAGGATTCTCCCATCAATTTCATCTGAATAGTTGTAATTACTCGTCTGATCGGCGGCATGTGCTTGTGTGCGGGTGCGTCACAACGCGTAGTGCGTGTAGCGATGTGTGTCTGTGTGCGCTTGCGCGCGGCTGTGTGCGTGGGCGGCGCGCACGCGCTACGGCGGCGTATTTACACCGGCGCCCCCTACCACCGCCGCCACTCATGCGCCGCGCGACCTGACGAACACACGTGAACCCCACCACTGACCGCCGCGGTCACCCTCCCGATACAACCATCGACATTCCACCGCTAAGCGACACCGCGACACCACATCCCCAGTATGTGCAGTGACTGATCACCAGTGAAATATACGATCGAGTGAAGTGACTTTACAGCGTCGTCGTGTGATGTGCGACTGAACGTGAACTACTACAGTGATTACAGCCGCAGCCTCAACCGTTTAACAGAAAATGTAAGATTGTGTTTGTTTACAATCCATACCGTAATAGTAGGAATAGTTGTTAGCCGCGTTATTTAATACTAAGTCGGCAAGCGAACGCACGAGGACAATCGCATAGATCCAGTCAGGTCCCCGACCCAGATCTCACGGGCTAGACGCCGACGCCGGCGCACCAACAATAAGCGCGACTCCAGAAACAATGCAGCCGGTATCACGACACAAATATTAAAGTCAAAGTTTCACAGCGACCAGCCTTCGACATAAAACCCAATGACGCCACTACAAACATCTGTGAGAAAATTTAAACAAAAGTATTTCAAAGTTTTGTGTGAGTAGTGTTGCTTAACAATCTACAAATGTGCCCCTGACGTGACCAAATTCAATATTTATATAACATAATTGAATAGTTTCGGTGCAAGAATAAATCATCTCGTATTGTATTGCTTTAGTCAAACATTCGTTCCACGCAAAACGCCTACAGTATAAAAGTGTGACCCACGCTCTATTCATATCGTAAACTCTCACCGAAAATAATGAATGAAAATTTTAGTGTACGGCAAAGCCGATGCAAAATTGATGTTAATTTAAATCATGATTTCACAATTTCCACATCCCGAACGGAGTGATCTCTCAAAATAGAATATTACGTGAAAACTCGAGATGCAATAAACTTTTAGTCGGAGCTTAATGGCGCCGGTGCACAAGAAATACAATCATCCTTGCTTAATTGAATTGCATCAACGCGAGCTTAAGAACACATTAGTCATCCGCTAGGGCTTTTTATAATGAGCGAGGTGTATTCGGTATTTGGGTAATTCCGAGGGTACCGAATGGTGTATAATAAAACAGCAAACATGATCGTGTTTACGCGTTCAATACTGATTGTGATGTCAACGGCGTCATGTTGATAACGGAACCACCAGCCGGACCTACATAGTACAGACGCACGCGCCCAAAATATCAAATCAGCAATACCCAACATCGTTACGTGAATTATATACCAATGAATAAAATTCTAAAACGGTGAAGCATGTTGCTATTTTAAGTTATATCACGTACCGGACGATCGACTAATTGGTTTGCAAAGAAAAACTGCGACGCGACAAAAAAAGGTTTGATTCATTACGGGCAAATTAATTTTTATGGATTCATGGCTTTGTTTTATTTGGTAGCTCGTTAATAAACATTAAATATTTCATTTCATCCCTAATAAAAACACGTCATTCAATAGTCAGTTTCCTTATTAAATCCGAAAGATCAAGCGTTGCTAATACAACATGTTTATGTACAAAGTGTAGCATTCGTGTGATGGTGATGATCATCTGTTACATCATAACTTCATAACAGACGGACAAATCACCGTCTTCCGACTACAAACTGTACGTACCACAAAAGTGGCCGAAAGCGACGCGAAGCTCGAAAGTCGGACGTATACTCCACATGACATAACGAAATTATAGTAAACAAGGAAAATATGCTTCTAACGTTATCTCAATAATCATTGCATCTCATGTGATATTGTCAGTACAAATTATAATAAATATGCTAATAGCAAAAAACCTGCGGAAATACAACAGACGTCACACATATCAAACAGTGACTGAAACAAAGGTGTAAAAACAAAAATCAGAAAACAGACGCGTATAATCACCGATCCGGATAAACCGTGCGAACGAGAAACAAACGGCAATTAAGACGCGGATGTAACCAAACTAATATCCGTGAGTAATACTATTAACA
This sequence comes from Euclidia mi, assembly GCA_944739405.2. Taxonomy (NCBI): domain Eukaryota; kingdom Metazoa; phylum Arthropoda; class Insecta; order Lepidoptera; family Erebidae; genus Euclidia; species Euclidia mi. The sequence continues at coordinate 46,241,079 of OX123195.2, forward strand.
ATAATTAGACTAATCTTTTCGGGTCAACCATCTTACAATTTCCGTCGTACTACAAAAACTACTAGTAAAATTGACGGTGAGAACATGTATGGTAGAAATCATCTCGATCTAACACCCAGCTAGGAATAGAAAGGCAATGTCGAATCATTCAGAGCTATATCAATTAACGCGTACGTCTACAACATACAAATATGCAAATAAACAAGCAAGCATTAATTCAAATGAACATAATTTGTATAACGTGTACAATTTACATTATTACACGTATTATGTGGTTTATGAATTAAAATGGTGTTCAGTGAGGAATGTGGCCGCAGACGTAATAACGCACAAATATTCCGGTAAATTGAGCATGACAAAGAATGGTTCTACAAAGATCAAGTTAGTAACGAACGGAAATATAAATGAATGTAAAACGTGGTTTACGGAGGCAACGGTCAACCTATGTTATGCCAATGTGAAGGTGTTCAGGTAATTTATATGTAGTGGTGCGTCCTATTGCGATACGATGACACATCGGCACGAAGCCGGCTCACCTTCTTCGATCCCGGAATGTCGTACCCGTGGAGCAAAATACCTTGAGTTTATATATGTCTTCCATTTTACTTTAAGTTTTGCGTGCAAACTACACTAGTTACATATCTCAGTGTGCAGAAAGACAAAGGTGAATCGAGATGAGTGCACAAATCATTTTCTCATCATGCTGCAGAACATTAAGACTTTCTAAGCTAAAGTTTATTGTAAACGTCCATTCGAAAGCGAATTGTAACGCCGCGTTATATTCCATGAAATTATACACCATCACCGTCTATAAAAAAATCTATTAAATGTGCATGTTTCCAAACATGACCTCATTCCTACTTAGAAATTTTATCACCATTACTTCTATTCCAATAGTATTTTATAAAAAGTATTTCGCTTGCCAAATTTTACGCGACGCTTACAGCCGGCATGTTGACAGTACTTATGAATGCAAACATCTCGACAATTTTTCTGACGAACCAAGTCGATTTAAATGATAATAATATAAACATTAGCTTACGTCATGCAGCTCTTATATTCGTCAACAAAAAAGTCGCATCCGGCTTCAAACGATGAAAACTCCATGATAACATTGCAGCAAAAAAAGGAGCAAACTTGTAAGAAACCGGTCGTAAAGTATCTCGCATACAAGCAAGGTCTACGAAAACTTAGAGAGTCGAGAACAATGTACAATGACAAATTGTTTTGTGTGTATCAACTCCCAATGTGCCTAGTGCGACAGGTTAAACAATAGGCGCGCTCTCAGCAATTAGTCGCGCCCGCGCATCGTCAGCACTAACATCGCTAATCGCCGTGACGAATATAGCCGTCATTACCGACCCTTTGTCACGTAACGGCGTAATTTGCCAACGCCACACGCTAATCCGATAGATACGGACAGTTAAACGATCGCAGCAATTGCACACAATGTTACAAAATTCGCTATTAAAATATGCAGCTTTTCCCTGCACGACTCCGAGCGAAGGACTCGGGCGCAATCTAAGGTTGCCTATTATCCGCCACGCTCCGAAAATCACCAAAAGGTAACACAAGAACAGCGGAAAAATTTTGAAACTCGTTGCACAAGACACGCCTCATATTAAACAATAAAGGGGTAACTAATAACGTCGATTATCTATCTAAAATCAGTTAATTGATGTTTACTACACCGGTAGTAGGAGCGCAATACAAGAGCCGCCCACCCCGACGCGATCCGATCTAATCCCCGCATTGTTACTTACCGAGATAGCTTTAACTTCAGATATAACTCTTACCTGTAACAACAAACAAAACATCGTTAACGAATATAGATAACGCAAGTTCACAAAGTTAACAAGCTACACGTACGCCTCGTCATTATATTTAAAAACAAAAACTTGGAAAGTTGGTGGCGAGTGGTCGAGAATTAGATGCGGTAATAGATGTTACTGATGACATGTGAACGGATTACGAGCATTACATACAAACAGTCGCAGATAGAAGCACTCGCCAATTACGAAACAATGAGCATGAAAGTTCACAAACAAAGAAAAGAAAGCGCGCGAATAACTAAAGCATCACGTGCCGATAGCACTTGTTTGATAACTCTTAAATAAATATTGTCAAAGATACTATTTTAAAATGGAATATTTAAATACGCCGGCGACATAATAATATAGATCACGTTCTTGACGAGTCTCCTTCCTTCATCTCAAGGATTGTTTGAGATAGCCACTTTTAGACATTAAATAATACTTAGCGATATGACATGTTTGGATAAATGGAGCTACTACTGCTAACTTGCTTGGGCTGTCTACACGGAAGCTTCTGACATTTAACCGCTGTGAAGGTTGTTTTTGTATCCAAGGGTGGGATCAATACATTGTATGCATAAAATATATTTTTTTAAATGGCAAATCTCGTAGAAGGCATGCCTTAATGGCAGATAATAAAATATAGTAATTTAACAAAGTATGTGGTTAGTCAAGTGGCTTTAAGTGATAAGTTTCAATCATGTGAGACGTTTTACATTATTGCACACTTCGATCTGAGATCACCAGTAATATTAGTTATATCATTGACTTCCATTTAAAATAAAGTCATTTCTCGGTACACTGATTCATGCGGTTATACAAGTTATAGTGAACCTTTTGTGTAACATGTATGGTAAAACTACAGCTTACACAATATGTTACTGTCATTGAACCTTGAAATAAGCTATGGGCATAAATCATAAATCCGCGCACAATAGTATACATGACAGAACGCGTAATAGGAATAGTTTGAAATATTTCACTATGAAATGACCCCGAGACGGCGCGTGCGCACTCCACGACTGCAGCCGATCTCGAGTCACGATCTACAAGAATCGATTTTTCATAAATATTTTTAACCTTGAAATTGGTAGTAATGTAACTCATTTGTAATTCTACTGCTAGGTTTTGATAATAGAAATAACACAATAGGGGTGCACAAAATGAACAATTGAGAAGCATAAGCTATTAGTGATCAAACAATATCTCACGCTAAGAGCGCATACATAGATAACGTCGAGCAGTTGTGCCCACGCAATGAAGCAAACCATGATAATTGTGCAATACTCGACCGACAACGGAGATATTTTGCACAAAGTAAACATTTTATTACGGCAATGCCTTACTAAATTCGCATAAGATAATCTAAATTGGAACGAACAAGTGAAGGAATTTATAAAAGAATTCCCACATTAAAATGCAAGGTCTTTTAATTGGAAGGCAGTTTTGGTTATAATAAGGCACGTCAAAGAACAGTAATAAACAAAATTCGTGAGGCATTAGCTCGGTACCTATATAATTAATTCGAAAATGAGCCCGATAGCTGACACAAATAAAACAGGAAACTTTGCTATGACGTAAAACCAGCCGGTTGTTGTAACCTGCTTCGATGTTTGACAATATTTTCGAATCTAAGACAAGGTTAAAATTGACGGACACCGAATATTAATTTTTATGTTACTGATAACTTATTCCTGAAAACTTCCGTCGATGACAAAAGGTCCCTGGAAAATATTTAGATTATATAATAGATAATAAATTATAAATATGCTTAACATTTTAGACGATTCTAGAAATGCGGTGCTTGGATTTGAAGCAAAAAAATGATAATATTGAAACGATAAACAAAAACGATAGAAACTAAAGGCGACATGACATAACAGCTAAAGACGGTGCATTTGATAAAACTGGTTGCAAGATGGCACCGCCTTGACCGAGCGACTTGTCCACAATAATTGTTCGCGCCGTGACACTATTAGCATTTCTCGTAGCTGGCAAATACCTGAGCGTAACTTCTGACATTTAATAAGGATAAGAACTTAATACCAAGTCTAAATTAAGAATTCCTTTGTGTGCGAAGCTTAATAGTTTCTATAGGAATGTGGCTGGCCTGAAACCTAATCCTCCAAGATTAATCTTTCGAATCTCAAACACCTTATAAAAGCTTTATCATTTCAACTAATAGAACCATTAATATACATTAATTAACTATGATCATTTATAAGCGATTGCTCAATATTTTATACCGAAACAATGGTCCGTATAATCATTAATTTTATTAATAGACAAAAGGAGGGCAATTTGCGAGAGGTTAGGTGGGTGGCTCCGAAATAAAAGAAATTGTTATGAGCTAGTTGATCAATCAAACGGCACGCGCCGCTTAGCGTTCGACCATCAAGTAAGGTTGCCGCGAATCTGAACTTATTATCGCAATTTAATAATTGTAACTTTATATTCAGCAGAAAATAAATGTAAACCCTACTAGTTTAAAGTCAACCAAGTAGAAGTTGCCGTTATGACTGAACTTTCAAGTATAAGGAAATGTCGTAAGGCTGTAAATTCCGCAACTGTTGAATGTCAACAATGCTTACAAAATTAATCGAAGTTTGGAATGTATTTAAGAAATTTACATGCCTTAGTAAACATGTCTCATGGCTTTTAAAGTAAAGAGAGGTTATATTAGTCTGCAGCCCTGTTCGTTTTTACTAATGATGCGCGCGCTTCGCATTGCCACTACGAAAGATAACCTTAGAAACTGTTTAAAACATTTAATGAGTAATAGTGCACGTGTTGTGCGCGTGCTTGCATGCATCACTTTCGACTCGATGAACCCGTCGGATAAGGACAAGCAATATAATGTTATAATTTGCGACGCTTGAGGGCTCTAAAGCTGAGACGGCTGCGATTCGATACAGTTTCGTAATTGTGCGACAAACCAGCTCGGCCGATACCGTAACAACATACACACAAGAACGTTTTATTGATTGGTGATCGCAATCATTATTATTATAGATTGCGCAATGTGTCCGACACACGCGTGCCGGACATTAAGGAGTGGTCAACAAAACAGTTATGTCGCAAATAGGCGGTTGTAGTTTGTAATAAATAAACCCCGGGCGGTTTTCCGTCGTTCCGCAAACTCAAGGAGATCAATACATGCAATTACCTGCAACTAGAAACGTATAAACCTTAATTTGTTGGCGACTTATCTAAGTAATTACGCAAATTGCCGTCTTTGTACTCGGACTGAGTTGGGATTAAGCAAATAAACGAATAACAACATAGTACGACAGATAACAAGCGCTTTTATAGCATTGCATATATTATTGGCATGTGTGGATCGGTAATTCTTGGAGCGAAGTCAATACGAACAAAGGCCGATGGAAAGTTAGCGCACAGCGAGGCTCAGCGAGCTCTGAATACAAATCATCAACAATACAACCGAGAGAATTTCCCAACGCTATGTCGCAGTGAAACTAGAACGTGAAGAAAGCTTTTTATACTCATACGAAAAACTCTATATAAAACAATTGGCGGCGCGTTCATTCCGGCGAGGCATGTCGGCAAGGTTGGCGCACTGTCGAAAGCACCGGCCACCGTGACACTCCCAGGCGACTAGTTGGTTAATCACTTCACGTTTTGTACTGACCGCAAAAAAATCGGGCACCTTGCAGAGCAAGGCCACGCGCGCGCTTGTCTTGGTTTCCATCGCTCATGTTAAATAATTACGACAACAATGCACACGGTCTAGAGCAAAGAAGGCTTCCGAACACTCGCGACACAATTTTTTATGAAGGCTAACTAGTTATCGAAAACGAAAGGATGCAATCGAGATGAGCTTCAGAAACGCGGCCAAATGTCAAGACGAGGTATTCGCTGCGAACTTTACAGTTCACCTGTTCATATCTATGTACAAACATACGGGATATATTAACTGTATTCAATCTACTGTTTGTTATCGGTTTCAGAAAGCAAATTGATTGCTACGCAATCGTTGCACAACCGTAGAATACGACGTTAACATAAAGGTACCAAGTGATCATAAATTGAACCAAGGTTGTTGTGAGTCACGTGGCTAATAAGAAGGATCGTTTCCTTGATTCGCGTTAAAACCGCAACAGATAATCGACATTTAAATAGACTGAAATTGTAGCTAAACGCAGCAACATTTTGGTTAAGGAAAAGGCTACAATGACCTATTGTAGTAATATCATTGGTATCCGAGCGAGGCACAATCGAAACCAATTAAAACGTCGATGGAGCGCAGCATTGCGAGGCGTTGGTGCACGGTGCCGCCCTCTCTATCATTTAGTAGGTACGGGTTCGGTGCATACTTTAACACAATTACCAAGCGGGTTAGGCCCGTGTTTTATCGAAGGCGAAATCGAGTCGGGTGACCGTGCCTTTCACGGAGCCTGACCACGCCTACCGGACGCCACGGGCGACTTTGCCTTCACTGCCCTAATAGTCAGATATCTAGTTCTACCATTATTTTACTCGATATAGCTCGAACCGAACGCTTTCATAGCACTCGTAGTATTTTGAAATTCATCAGTAGTTGTCAACTGCGACAACGAACGCTGTGATTGTTTTGAATAAACGCTATTACAGAAGATTATATGAGCGTGTCGTGACTGTGGCGAGAAGATTACGTTACGGCGCTCGTGCCGATCAAAATTGAAAAAACAAACCGATGAGAGTTTCAAAACTCTCGAAGATTTCTATGTCGTTAGTGGTTACAAACTAGGCTAATGAACATTTCCCCGGCGCGGTTACACAGACCTACTATACAACAATGGAAGTCCCGGTCAGATTAATGTACATTTAAACAATACGGAGCTAGAGTAACTTTAAGCATGACAGTTACTTTTTTCGTATTTAGACTTCGCGGCCTTCCTGTCTCGAGGCGGGCGTTAATTCGCCATTCAATTTCCAATTAAACGCTTGATTCTCAATGCCAGCCGGGTCGGAGGTGGTCGCTCTACAAAACTTGATAAAAGGCGGGTGGTTGCGCGCGGCTCGCCAGTGCCCCAAACACTGGCCGACGCTTTTGTCTCCTCCGGTCCTTTCACTTCGCGCGCACATGACCGACCATCGAGTGAACACGATTAGCCAAGAAAGCCCCACTTAGATAAGTTGACGGATTAACGTTTAGTGTAAAAGTGTTGAATAGTTGTTGTGCAATATAACTAAGAAGTGATGTTTTCCAAACTTTCAGATGGTGAGAGGGGCGGCGTTAGCGCTGGTGCTGGCGCTGGCATGGGCGTGCGAGGCTCACGCCAGCGTGCTCGTGCCCACATACGTGCTGCCGCCTGACTCGTTCGTGCGCGACCAGCGCAGCCTGGCCTCGCCGCCGGACACCGCACACGCCGAGTCCCAGCGGACTATCAAACGCCTTGTAGGCGGACACATCAAGATCAAATCAGAAAAAGAATACGGATCTATTAAAAACGCTATCACCTTTGATGGGAAAAGTGGATCTGGCAAGTTTACAGGCGCGATCGCGCCGGACCAGTCAGGCGGTAACGTAGGGTGGAACCAAGGAATATGGGATGACGGCATGCTCATGTCCAGCGCCGGCGAGGGCAAAGATGCCCCGAAGACTAGGGAGGACGACGAAGACAAGAAAACGCTCGCAGATCAGGTGGCCGAGGGAAAATATGGTCTTATACAGAATGAAATATTCGCCAAAGCGCCTAAGCGACCCGGTATCGTAAGTTACGAACCTAACTCAGAGACGAGATCAAAAGATAACCTTCAAAGTCTTGGCGGACTTAAGAAAGATGAAATTTGGCTCGCCGAGGATCATTTGTTAGTTTTAAAAGGCGGATCATTCCCCGAACGCACCAAAGAAACGGAAGGCAGACCTTGGCCACCGATCGATAACTACGAAGCGCCTAACAGGCAAGTAAAGTTACCGCAGAAACCAAAAGTGCCACCGCCCTTTCCGGTACGACTCTCCGACAACGGACCGCTCGTTTTCCTCACGCCAAACGGCAGTATCCCTGCGCCCCTATTACCTCCCTTCCTTGCAGGAGCGGGCGAAGGCCCTCTACCTCCTCCGCCATTCCTCTTTCCATCGGGTGCGCCCTACCCCTCGAGTGATAATCAGGGAAACATTACTGCCGGGGGAGCGCCGCAGCCAGGTCCTCCGTTCCCATTCCTACCCGGGAATGCGAGCGAAGGAGCATTCCCCTTCCCGCCACCCATGAACGGCTCTTTTCCAGAAGGCTTTCCACCGGGCGCAGTGTTCCTACCACCACCGAGCAACCAGTCAGACCTGTACGACGAAGACGACCCTTCGATTTACTATCCGCCGCCTTACAATTTTTCCTACCACGCTGACTACAATAATAAGGTGCCTGCCGGCCCACTTGTGCCAGGAATTGTACTGCCACCGCCGCCTGATTTCTTCGCACCTCTAGAGGAAACGACAACAGAGGCAGCTAAACCTACTACAACCAGACCCAACACGACATATAAGAGGGTCAAGACGACATCGAGACCACCCACCACTCACGCAGTCTATCGTACTAAGTACAAGACGCGACCTACGACGACAGAGGCACCAAGAACTACTGAAATACCAACAACGATTACAACACCGCCGCCAGTTGAAATCGTTACGTCACCGAAGACAAGGAAGCCGCAACGTATACCGACAAGACATCCCGTGCGAATTCATAACTTGCCTGAAGAAATCACTACAAGGCCGAAGACAGAAAAGCCTGTTTATAAAACTAGAACGAAAGTCACGTCAAAGCCTATTTCAGTGTCGGTCATATATGATTACCCTGACAATGTGTATGACAACAAAGTGCCAACGACATCTGAGAAACCATACATAGTGTACGACGTACCGCAAAAATCAGTGACTAATAATGATATAACTTCAACTCAAGTACCACTGAGAGCCCACTACTCGAATGTACAAAGTAACGTGCCAACTACTAAATTACAGCCAGTGTTTAATAGCAGGAAACCAAGTGAGAATGGATTTGCATCATTCTACTTTTATGATGAACAACCAAAGACATCACCTTCACCGGCCACATACTTCGATGGAACAAATTATTACAAAACTGTGCCAGTTAATCAACAAACTTATCGACAACAACCGAATCTCAACACACAATCAGGATTCTCACCAGCAGTCGATGTTACGTACGGAGGCATCGACCAAGCCAATGCTTTTTACCTGTGGCCCCAGAAGCAAGGACCTCGTACGCTAACGCAAGAGTACTTCAGTATACAAAAACCGAGGCCCCAACCTGTTTATGTACAACAACAGAAACAGAGGCCAGACGCTTTCTATCAACAAATTGCTGATATACAACAAACTATAGACTTCTTCACAACGAAAAGGCCTAAAGCGCACTCTTATAGACCTCACACTCACAAGCCTAAGGCTATAACGTCAAGGCCGGTATATCAGTTCAGTTACCAAACACAGCCGAGGCCGGAAGACTTGCCATTCCGTGCACCAAAATTGGATCCTGAACCTTTCAGGCCAATGGTAAGCTACAGCAAGCCTTTCAATACTGAAAACGATTTCAACGCCATTACACCATCCGTATCACCTGGCTATCATCAACAGTACTTGGTCGAAAATGTACAAGTAACGACAGAGGCCCCGACTTCGAGTAGATATTATCCCACGACGAAAATACGTGACGAAGATTATGAAGACGCAAAGATCCAGAAGGATATAAGAAATAAGAAAAACCGAAACCATAATCAAATGCAAGGCGACCAACCCGTGCCTGTTCACCACGTAACGCGGTTTCCCAGCACCACACCCAACCCGGTGCACCAGGGATACTACACCAAGCAGGATGAGACATATTTCGACGATATAACGAAGAACTCCTTCGACATATTCGGCAAGAAGCTAGAGGACAACACTCACGACGTTAACGGGTTAGCAGTGACAGCTCCACTCGACACAGTAAGGACCCCGATAGACAACGACATTAACTTACAATACGCTTACGAGGTATTCGAATCCCAGAGTCCTAACCCACCGTCTCTGGACCGAGATACCCTTGTAAACTACCGTCTGCCCCGACCACAAGTGAACCCAGAGAGCGAGCCCGTGCCGCAAGTGAACGCAGAGCTGGTCCAGCAGAAACCCCCGTCACTAGCTGACGACACTTTAGTCAACGATCGCCTGCCACGGCCGACGATAAACCCTGACAGCGAGTTCATACCGATACCGAATCCCGGCTACAGGACGGCACAACACTACAGAGCGCCGACGCAAGTGCAGAGGCCTCAGTTCACAGGAGAGCAGTACGATCTGAGCAGGCCGTCGCTAGCAGGCGACACGGCCGTCAACTACAAGCGGCCGCTGCCAGCGTTGAACCCCGACGCGGAGTGGATCGGGCCGGTGAACAGCGCGGGCGAGGGCCGGCCAGGCTCGTTCGTGTCGTACCGGCTGCCGGGCGAGGGCGCGCACGTCTACTTCCTGACGCCGCAAGCGGCGCAGGCGGCGCGCGACCGCTACCGCCAGCCGGGCTACGGCCGGTGAAACCAAAGCTCTAGTCTCAAGAGAACTGTTAGCAGCAGTGCCGTGTACATATTAAAGCGCAAATGTGATGTTAAAGTGTCCTAAGTAGTGTAAGATACGAAAGACTAGCGGGACCGCCCGCGTTGCCATAATATTTAAAAAGCTACATATAGCTTTATGTGAGATATGTTTTAGCGATGTTGTTGTGAAACATAACGAACGCTTTACTTTTGATACGTTATTTATTAAATTATTTGTAAGAGACTGTGGTGCATGCATAATGATAGTTAATTTATTTATGTCAGTATTCAACGAACTATAAGGAATGATGTGATACTCGTATGCGTGACAATAATTGTAGCATTGTTATATAATATAATGATGACATCAATTGTTAATTGTAATAAAATTGTTATTTAAAAAATTGATGAAAGTCAATGTGATTTTGTATTGTATTTTTAAAACAAAGAATTTAAAATAAAAGAAAATGTTATTTATGAACTGTGTTTTCATATTGCCCATAGTAAAACATACAACATCATAGAATTACGTAAAATTACAGTTACCGATCGTAATGATGGAGATAAGGGTTACTCTCACAGATCAGCTATAATTATATTGATAATTTGGCAAAAAAAATGTCCGAAAGTTTGATAATATACAAAGGAGTAACACCTACAGCTGTTTAGGTAATAGTACCATCCAGCCTTGTAATGTACACCGCACAGTCCTGTACGAAAAACTCAGACCACAGACGCACACAATCTTTGTCACTGTAACGAACATAATAAACGTGGCACTAAAGTCTGGGCAAACATAGGTCAATGCTCTGAGTACCTTTTTATATTTCGATATAGATCGCAAAAAATTGCATCTAATAAAGCACACAATGGCTAAGAGACCAAACTTTGTTTTGTACGCTTCTCGTGAACAAAAGAAGCACGTCTGCCAGGCAGATACAGCATCACCTAGTAATCTGAATGACGTAAAGTTAACCCAGAATAATAATAATAATACATCACTATGACATCGGTGTTACGGACAGTCCCTATTGAATGAACTCCTAATGTATGCCAGGGACGTACTTGGCACAATATTGTAGCCGAGTATAAATAACAAAAAACATTTACCGTTGACCTAGAGCGGTTAGCGTACAAGGCCATTTTGTCACTTTCCCTGGGACATTGCAGTCATTTTAATGCACAGAAATGGCTATCTAACAGACTAATGTGCCGAACGTGTCGCAAAATATACTTAAATAAAAGTAATAAAATGTTCACGACAAAATAATCTACGGTCTTAGTGTTATGCAAAGTAATCGAATTACAATCGAGACTGGCCATAGAGAGTGATTTATGGTCATTGTTTGCAACGAATGAGGTACCACGAGTGTACGGTAAAATCGTTTACATAATAAAATTACTTGTAATATATAATAAAAGTGATTTTCAGAGACGTTCATTGTTTGAAATCTATCACAGTGTTATTGGATACGGGTGTCTTCCAACTCGATTAATCTAAAAGAACTAAATGATATATTATTATAATGTGCATATGATGACTAGGTACTTTATTATTATACTGACTGCCTCCGTGGTCCAGTGGATAGCGTATGCGACAGCTGATCGGAGATCCCAGGTTCGATTCCCGGGTCGGCCAAAAGTGTTACTGAGTTTTTCCGAATCCTCAGTAGCAGCACGGAGTCTGGTGAAGTGCCCGGTAACGGCAATAGGCTCGCCCCCTATAACGTGAAACCTAACAATTCATGGCGAAATGTGGGTGTAATATTACACCTCTGTCTACCCCTTCGGGGATACAGGCGTGAGTCTATAAAAAAAAATAAAAGATAAAAAATAGGTTAATAAAATCTTTACATACATCTATACAAAATATCCCGATAAGCGGCAATAGGCTCGCCACCTATTACGTGGGATCAAAACACTGGCGAATAGTGGGCGTTTAATATGCCTATGCCTACCCCTTCGGGAAACAGGCGTGAGTCTATGTATGTATGTAATAAAATCTAGTCAGATTTACGTTGTATGCATAAAATGATAAATTACTGAAAAGTAATAAAAGAAGCTGATCTCTAGCCAAAACTTCAAGAATATTTTATTATTGATTACTACAAGGGTTATTTATTACTCAGGTAGGTACTACTCAGTGGCACAGTGTACCTCTAAATGCGATCTAAAACACTTCAAACGGAATGCTGAGACTTAAGTTCGAGCGATTCCCTATACAGTCCCCCAGTAAGACAATTTATCTATAACCTTTACTTTTAAAACACAGGAAGATACTTGCTCCCGCTAGTATACATACTTTACATGCCTCTAAAGATACTTCTAAAAAATTTATGAGCACTTTGTCAGAAGCTAAGAAATAAAAACCGAGTATACAAGTATAGGATTTTACCACGGTTTTACTTTTTGTAACAGTTTCTTCTTTTCTTCTTGTTTAGCGGATTAAGTTTTTGTAACAAGGCTGTATTACATTGAATTTCTTATTTAATCAAATTCTTTAAAAATGTAATTTATTTCTGCAAAGGATTGCTTCAGAATTCTGAACGATCTAGTGAGGCACTAACAAGCTAAAACATTTCAAATACTTTGAAACCAATTTATACACGAGCATGTTTCAAACAATTCTCATTTAACTAAGTGATTCGTGGTATTGAGCGAACATTTCACGGCTACAAGTGTGCTGTAATAGTTATATGATTAGACATAAAATTGATGTACATAGCAAACAGATATGTATCTGTTTGCTATGTAATATAAAGGTACACGTTAGTGGCACTCATTGTATACACAATTTTGTAACAATATTGTTATATTTGGTATTAAAACCCTTATGTAAATCGTTACTTCCTTACTGTTTTACATGTTAGGTATACGAGAGGGCTGTAATGGTCGAAACTAGACCAAACTTAATAAAATTTTAAAGGGTCGGACGTTATTGAGGTTCACTTCCCAAAGTTTACTATTTAGTCATTATAGAAATATCAGTGCCGAAAGGAGAATAACCGCGTTTACGAAATATTAGAACTTAGATCAACAACTTCCGAATGCATACATTGCCAGCACAAAAAAAGTCGATTCCGAGCGACAAAACATCGTAATATTCTCAACATTAACGATTGCTTACACGATTAAGTTATTTTGGATTCACACTATGACAGTGAATTAAAAAAAACGCGTTCTGTGTGATTTTATTAAATAGAAATACATATTTGGCTACTTAACTTGATTTCAGTCTTTGGTTGAGCAATTTATTCATTAATCGATTGTTTTTTAGGTGATATCGATTTAAGATATAAGTGAATCGAGATAGCAACACTTGCAGGGTGACATTGATAACTTGAGCAACTGTCAAAAGTGTCAAATGTTCACCCCACACAACGTCGCCTACGCATCGTTCGTGTTTGTTTGTGTTATTATTTTGTTTTTATCCGTTGAGTTGAGGTTTGTTCCTCTGGGTCGAAACTACGTTTCTTTTAACTTGTAACATCATTCACTTATTGAAATTATTATAAATAATTAGAAATCAAGGACGAATTCCTTCCTTTGCAATATTTATGGCGGATTTAAAAAAAATATGGTTATGAGAAAACTCTCAGAACTGCGGATTCGAAAACAAAAACGCTTCATGCCTACGGTAATATTAAACAACTAGAGGTCGCCAGCAGCTACGCCTGCATTTTTTTTTAATTTACCCGTTTTGGCCGATCCTGTGGGAATTTCGGGAAATCCCTTCTTAGTGCACCCCTACGGTCCCCAAGGAACATACATGCCAAATTTCAGCTTCCTGCGCCCAATAGTTTCGGCTGTAGCGTGTCTGTCAGTCAGTCAGTAACGCAAGGATTTTATATATTAAGATTAAGATAAGCTGGCTAAAAATGTTCATTTCATGAAAAAGCAAACGGTACAAGCGTCCATATAAAAACCAGCATTCTCCTTTTAGACCTTCAAAATATCAGAAATTCGAAACAAAGATACATACCTACGTGGCATATCCTAAAAATCAATATTTCACTTTTTTGGTTATATTGCCGACATTTTACAATTTATTTTATTCGTTTTGGGTTTTGCCGTCTATGACATAGACTAAGTACGTAGATTTTTGGATAGTTCACCAAAATCTATCTAGCTGAATTTCCAGCTGAACAGAAGGACTGTTGTTTTTCTCAAGAAACTAGAGTTGTCGTAATACTTAAACATTTTTGCACGTATTAATATAAAATGTTTTAATCTTGCAAAGATATATATTCAGAAGGCCCACAGCAAAGAAGCAGCAAGGAAGGTCATAGATTTCGAGTAGGAGCCAGATAAATTATACAATCTTATGCCTCCGTCGCCCCTTTTTATCAGAAGACCAGACTAACGAGGCAACTTCACCCTTATATGATGAATATTTATTTCGTCAATACGCACAAAGCGAATTGCTTTCTTTTCATTGTCGAAGTAGACTATGACCAAACCTATGTGTTCCTATGCGAGTATTTTCAGATTGCGGGTGAAATACTTCATTTTACTTTGTGGATGTTGAAAAGAAGATCGCATCACACAGATGTGAAGGTACTGAAAACTCGACATTAAACCATACATACAACCCGCCCGGCCAGCGTGCAGCGCAGTAAAGTAGGTATATAAGCGATATTAAGTAAGTATCCTCCTACTGATTCACAATGACTTTGTGACGAAATTAGGGGTGACCTACGTCCAGCAACTGCGAAAGGCTGCATGGGCAAGAAAACCACAAGTTTTCGAAACATGTATGCCAGAATAGAGTTATGTTGCCAATCAATGTCACTAATGAGCTAGCCACAATCTTGTGTTACCCAATATCATGCATTGCTCTCTTAGTATGCAAAGTAAAACATATAAAATCAGGTTCGCGCAGATTGCAGTGTGCTAATAGTCTATCGAGTCATTAGTGGAAGAGCCATCTGCTGCTATAAACATAGGTATATGTATATGCTATAGGATATAAGTTACATATGAGTTCACATATCTTTCTTACACAGCTATATCATTAAATAAGTGGTACATTGTTCATGTTTACAATATTTAATACTCCTACCTCTTTTCGGGTGTGGTGATCACTTATAATACACACATCAAAAAAGTCTAAGCAACACATACAAATTTCAATTTTACAATGTGTTTTCGCATAAATCCTTAGTATTTTCTTATTTATATTATTTTTAATGCTTTTTTGATATTAAACAACAATTCGCATTTTTATTTTTTTTAATAATCTTTATTAACAATAATTACGAGTAAGTACTGTATGTACGTAGTACAAAGTAAGGTGCCTAATCAACTAAACTTAAACTAAAATGAAATGGTTGTACAAAAATTGCATAATTTAATACAAAGTGTGGCCTCCTCTGTTATTGAGAAATTACTGGCACCGATTATTCATTGAATCGATGAGGTTGTTAATGTCATTATCCTGCGGAAATCGCTCCCAATAAAATTTTATTAAGTCCATCAGTTGTTGGGTTGTTGTCACTCCATCCAAGTCCTTTAAAACACGTCTCTGGAGCATGCCCCATGCATGCTTGATGGGGTTGAGGTCCGGCGATTGTGCAGGCCAAGGCAATGCCAGGATGTTTTCCCTTGCCAATTACCCCGGTGTGTGCAAAGCTGTATGCGAACGCGCATTGTCATGCATCAACATGAAATCGGAGCTAAGCGTTTGTGCGAATGAACGGACATAAGGCCTTAGAACATCCTCAACGTAATTTACAGCGTTCATGTTACCATTTACAAAAACGTTTTATAGGTAGTAGGGCCATGCTGATTCCAGCACGAATGGGTCGGCTCGACCGGGGCGGTACTGTAAACGGTAAAGTAACAGTACTTGTCTGCTGCGTTTCGCTTGGTGAGTGAGAGCGCCGGAGGCCCATTCCCTCCTTCCCGTTCTCTCTTCCTTTCCTTTGGGGATGGCAGAGAGAGTGTGAAGGTTTCGGTGAGGGGGCGGTTAACGCAGCATGCGTTGGACCAGTGAAGTCTTAGTGGAGTCATTATGTGGGTAGTGGGGGTCAACCCGCCGCCGGCCAGGGAGACCCGTAGAAACGGTGGTGCCGCTGGCCGCCCGCGGTATAGTATAGGGGCCCAACTGGGACTAACCATCTCGGGAGGCTGCCCCACCAGGCCGCGCATAATCTCGGAGTGGCTCGTCGTGCCGTTTGGTGACCGGATGGTGGGACCCGGCGACCACTTCCGGGAGGGTACGGGGGCCCTTCCGTCCGGCGGATCGGCCACTGCTATTCCACACAGTCCAATGACGAAACAATACGCTTCGTCACGCGCTGCTGCGGTGACAGCCACCTGTTTTCACGCCCCTCCTTTCTTTTTCCACTCCACTATGGCAGCAAGCAATGGTAACGGTCACACAGCGGCGTCAACCTTTCCCACCCACACGCTACTTGAGGTGGAGTTCGCCAACATCCGCGGACTCCATTCAAACCTCAACGCCGTCCACCACCATCTCGAGACGGCAAGGCCGGCCATGCTTTTTCTGACGGAGACTGAAATAAGCCGCCCTGCCGACACGACTTATCTGCACTATCCCGGCTATGCCCTTGAAGAGAACTTCTACGCAAAAGCCGGAGTATGCTTGTTCGTCAGGGCGGATATTTGCTGTCGTCGTCTACGCTGCCTAGAGGACGGGGTCCTTTTCCGTCCTGTGGATATACGTAAATCTGGGTTCATTAGCCCGGATTTACGTGTGTCTATATCGTTCCCATACTGGAGATGCCGAGGCAACTCGACTTTTTGACTACCTGAGTCAGGCGGCAGATGATGCGCAGGAACAGTTTCCGACCGCTGAGTTGGTCTTTTTGGGAGATTTTAATGCTCACCATGAGACCTGGTTGGGCTCTCCAAAAACAGACCACGCGGGAAGGGCTGCTCACGCATTCGCTCTCACGCATGACCTGACCCAGCTGGTACTCCAGCCCACCAGGATACCAGATATACAGGGTCAAGCGCCCTCTTTGCTGGACCTTCTGCTGACGAGTCATCCAGACCAGTACAGTGTGTCGGTTCAAGCCCCATTGGGCTCCTCCGACCACTGTTTGGTCTGCACATCAGTGCCAACCGCTGCGCCTTCACAACATGTGGACGTAAAGCGACGCTTATGGCACTACTCGTCAGCAGATTGGGATGGCCTGCGCAGTTATTACGCGTCCATTCCGTGGTCTCAACGTTGCTTTGGTGGGAGGGATCCTTCGGAGAGTGCGTCTGCTGTTGCTGGGGAAATTCTGTTAGGTATGGGATATTATATTCCATCCACTTTTGTCACCAGCAACAGCAGACTTCGGCCTTGGTTCGATCGCGAGTGCGCTGATGCTGTTAAACAAAAACAGTCGGCGTACCGTGCTTGGATCAGGGCTCGGTCTCGTCGCGATCCGAATGTCCATCTCATCAAGGCGGCCTATAACAGAGCCTCTGCAAGAGGGCATACACCAGAGCGGATGCACAGCGCGTTGCACGGTTTGGCCAAGAACTTCTGTCGCACCCTACGTGAAGCCGTGGATATTGGCGGCTGGCCAAAGCCGTGCAATCCAATTTCTGCCAGTCTTCGCTGCCACCGTTGCGATGCTGATGGATCACTGGCTCATGGGCCGCAAGAGAAAGCTGACTTACTTGTCAATCTCTTTGCGGCCAACTACCGAATCGATGACCGTGGTTCGCAGCCGCCATCTATAAACCACTGCGGCCACTCCATGCCTGATGTTCGCATCAGGCAATGCGATGTTCGTGCGATACTGCGGTCTCTCGATGTCTGGAAAGCCAGTGGTCCCGACGATATCCCAGCGGTTGTTCTTAAGAAATGTGCAGCCGAGTTGTCTCCAACGCCCACACGCCTGTATCGCCTGTCTTATTCCTCTGGTGTCGTGCCGCAGGCTTGGAAGGAGGCGAACGTTCAACCGATTCCCAAAAATCGTTCTGATCCAGCTAACTATCGACCCATAGCCATCACCCCTATTCTCTGCAAGGTATTCGAACGAGTTATCAACACCCAACTCGTTCGCTACCTAGAAGATCGCTCTCTTATCAATGATCGTCAATATGGCTTCAGACCGAAACGATCAACGGGCGATCTTCTAGCGTATGTCACTCACCTTTAGGGTGAGGCTATGGACAGGCACGGGGAGTCGTTGGCTATCAGCCTCGACATCTCCAAAGCCTTCGATAGAGTCTGGCATCGTGCGCTTCTTTCCAAGCTTCCGGCTTACGGCTTGCCACCTCGATTGTGCAACTGGGTTGCTAGCTTCCTGCATGAACGACGTATTCGAGTTATTTGCGAAGGTCAAAATTCAAAGTTTATGCAGGTAAATGCTGGTATGCCCCAGGGATCCGTCTTATCGCCCACACTTTTTCTTCTGCATATCAATGATATGCTCACTTTTGGGAGCATACATTGCTATGCAGATGACAGTACCGTGCATGGGCGGTATCTCGGCCATCCTGCGGCTAAGCAGGCCGACATTGAGGAAAATAGGCAAAAACTTGTCGCTGAGCTTGACCAGGTTTTGAACAGCATCTCGAATTGGGGTGCTGAAAACATGGTCAAGTTCAACGCCAAGAAGACACAGGTGTGCGCATTTTCGGCAAAGTTATCTCCATTCCTTCCCCAACCTTCTCTTCTGGACACTCCACTTCCGATACAGGACAGTCTAAATATACTTGGTATGGACATACGCCGCAATCTCAACCAGAGAAACTACATCGAGGGTGTCATTAAATCGGCATCTCGAAAACTCGGAGTCCTGAACAGAGTGAGGAGGTTTTTCACGCCGGAGCAGCTGTGTCTATTATACAAGACTCAGGTTCGCTCCTGCGTGGAATATTGCTCTCATCTCTGGAACGGCTCCGCTCAGTACCTGCTAGATGCCCTTGATAGGTTGCAGCGGCGTGCTGTCCGTATCATAGGTGACCTTGAGGCTACTAAGACCCTTGAATCTCTGCAATTACGCCGTACGTACGTAGCCTCAATGGCTGTCTTTTACCGTTTGTATCACGATGAGTGTTCAGAAGAACTCTTTCAGCTCATCCCACCCTCTCCTTTCCTATCCCGAACAACAGGTGCCGGGTTAAAGTGCCACGCTTACACAGTTGCGCAGATACCGTCACGTACGAAAAGGTTCGGTACATCTTATCTTTGCCGTACCATAAAGATATGGAACTCACTGCCAGCTCACGTGTTTCCTTCCTCCCTTGATCCTGGGTCCTTTAAGCGGGGCGTGAAAAAGCATCTCTCAAGGCCGTCAAAGTGAGGGCCGTCATGTCACATTGCCTAACCAGCAATTGGGGATGATGGCCTTCCCAATAGGACTTCACTGTCAGCTTACCATCAGGCAGCGTGAAGTCATTTTGATAGGTTCTTTTTAATAAAAAAAAAAAATCGAACTCAGTTCTTCTGTTCTTCATAATACCCGCCCATACCATAACTGATGATGATGAGCCGTTGTATAAATGCACTTCCTGAACACACCTCAGTCTTTCAGTATTTCCAGGACGACGGTACACTCTTACCCTTCTAGTATCAGGATTGAACCCAAATCGAGACTCATCGCAAAATAAAATTTTATCCCATTGTTCCCGGGTCCTTGTAATTTGTTCCCTACACCATTCATTTCGACGAGCGCGATTCCCGTGACGTATGGGTGGGCACCTAATTGGCCGTCGCGCTTATAGGCCATACTCATGTAGTCGATTTCGCACAGTTTGGCAGCTAACAACAACACCACTTGAATTTTGAAGCCTTAAACCTATCTCTCGGGCGGTTAACATCGGCTGACGTCTTTCAGTCAGTTGTATGTATGGAACTTGCAGTGTGGTTGTACTGTACACCTACCACGACCTGGGTGCTGCTCAGCAGGATCTCCGGTGTTAGTGCAACGCTGATGAAGACGGCAAATAACGCTTCTGTTGATACCAAAATACCGAGATACCTGAGATTTACTTCTTATCGCTTGCAACATCCCTACAGCTCTTTGCATTTCATCTGCGTTCAAATGACGTCGCTCCATGACGTAAAAAATGTCTCAAAATCCAAAGAACAATGGCAGGATTAGGTCTGGGTTTGTTGTGGCGAGCTTAAACTTCATATGAACAAAACAAATTGTTTATTTTTTCTAATATTTTTTATATTTTCACTTTGTCTCGATAAAGCCGGATTATTTTATGATGATAAAAAGCATTCCAATTGATTACGAACTAGGTGCTTACTTTATTATTTGATTGTTGCCATAGACAATGGTGTGACAGGAATAGACGTTTGACATTGATGCGTATCGATTATTAAATAAGTAATCGATATGATCGACCTTTATAAGGTTGGTTTGGATTAAAATATAATAATTAAAACTAGAGGACCCGTGCTGCTCCACAGCATATTTTAATATTATAAGAAAGCTCTTAGGTACATATAGGTATGGTGAGTACATTGTAGCCTTATCTAATAAGTAAAAAGATGATATTCTTACTAAAAATACATATAACACAACATTTATTTTCTCACAACATTGGCTTTGCGTTGCACCTTAGGTATCGTGAAATTTCGACCTTGGCATTACTGAATGGTTTGCCGCGCAATAGGGATATTTAATATAATATGTATAACTGAAAATTGACGAAAGAAAATTCTTCAATATGACTGTGCTGCCCTACCATTCTTTCCATTAGGACACTGTAATGTCCTTCGTCCAGGTGCCCAGAAAATAGCAAGTTATGAACAATTTGGCCAGTACCATAGTCAGTAATCGTATTACTGTTTTCCAGGTGAACTCTGAATTGACACTCTATATCCTTCAGAGTAATCTGAAGCTCACTTACACTCTGAAGTTAAGCATGCCCTGCATACTGACCATTGGCACCCATCACACGTTTGTAATCTGTTGCACTTGTAATGGTCTGGCCATATATTATGCTTCGTCCCCAACAATGAAGTTACTATATACATCCCACTTATTGAAAATGTTATCAACAGTGGCCAAACGAATTTCATAATGTTTATTCTCACTTCCATATAAACAATAAGAAAATGCGCGGAATAAGCAATTACCGTCACCAAGAATGGAAATCACTTGAAAATTGTTGATGGTAGGATTAATCAAATCTGAACCCGTTTCCACCCGTATTTTTTAGCAATAGGACCATCCGGTACCAAATCTCCAACAGGCACGTCATTGACCAAGATTCTTTATTCAAACTTTCTCTGAGCATTTTTCAATTTCCTTTCAAGAACCATCATTATAATTGAAAACACAACTACTCACAAAAAATACGTTCTTAAATCAGAAACTTAAGTTACTAACTTACGCTTCACTTTTTCTTTATCTGTCAATATTTTACTATCAAAATTTAAAATATAGATAAACAACTTTTTTATAAGTAAGAAAATAGGTTTTATTTGTTACCCAGCTAAATATTTCTGTAAGAAGCACGATTTATTTTGTTTTGTGTATGGGTGTCATTAATCCATAAAAATTTAGAAATATAATAATGATGTGTAAAGTTTTGGTCGAAATTGTAGTTTTGGTAGGAATGGCTGATTTGGTAGCAATCGTAAGTAACCTTGATACCAAAACTACTACTATTCCTAACAAAAATACTATTTCTATCAAAACTACTATTTGTACAAAAACTACTATTCGTACTAACCGTAGACAGAGAATCCTATAGACTAAGTGATATTTTTGTCGCACTCACACAGGAAAAAGAGGAACTTATGCCGATGTAATGTAAAGAAATGAAACAGCACGATACGATTTTTTGTTTCACCGAGCGTGCCACTTTTTTGTAGGTATGCTAACTACTTAGCTAAACAAAGTTTGACAGCTGACGTGTAGGCAGCTATCGTCTCCATAAAAAATACAGTTTTTACGTGCTAAAATAAAGTAATTCGAGCTATATTGTGTTGTGAACTATTGAGACTTGTGTTAAAAGCACTAAAATAACAATAATAAATTCTAAATAATTCAATAAATTAAATCTTTGGTGTTGCCAACTTTTCTTTAAATAATTACCCTCTTTTGAGGGTTATTAAAATAGGGTATAATATTTTGAGATTTGCAGTGCATATTAAAAAAGTATATCATAGTTTGAATGGCTTGTTTCAGTTTTCCTGAACATGAGGATTTATTTAGGTATTATATTTAAAAAAGATGGTGGCTTTATTTATCCTTCCCGTGACGTTGTCATAGTCTGTAACTTAGCAGAATGAATATTCAAGGTCCATTCTACTGAAGGATTATCATTCTTTGCCGAAAAAAATATGTTACAAAAACTTATTTTCACGACTTTCAAACGATGCCAGGATGTATTTATATTGGATCATTTTGAAAGTTAACCATTTATTGGTAACCATAAAGTTTTACTTATTAAGGCCATTGCCATGCCTTATTTTGAACTGCGTATACATCACGCAACAAAAGGATTTGAACACAAGCAAAATATTAGAAACTTTCATACGAAGCTTGTTTTATTCAAAGGACAACAATGTGTACAATCAAATATACATAAAAATTAATCATAAATAAATATGTTGTAGGTATTATTTGTTCACAAATCCAGGACGTTCATACATAACCACCTATGAAATGGCAGTTTAACTACCGTGGGTGTCGTAAGAGGCGACTAAGGGATAACACGATGCAAATACCATCTTTGCGTAGAGACGGAAAACTCGACATCAAACCCTATACGACTGCCTCGTTGGTCTCGCGGCATAATTGTGCGCGTGGGATCGGGAGGTCCCGGGTTCGATTCCTGGGTCGGGCAGTGTTATTGGGTTTTTCCGTCACGAAATTCTCAGTAGCAGCACGGAGTCTGGAAATGTGCCCGGTACGGCAATAGGCTCGCCCCTTATTACGTGGGACTAAAGTATATCTGGCGAAAAGTGGGTGTAGAAATACACCTCTGCCTACCCCTTCGGGGATAAAAGGCGTGACGATATGTATGTATGTATGTAACTACCGACAACGAAATGTCAAAAACTATACTTTTTTATGAATTTTGCATTGAAATACCAACATATGACGTCATCACATTTTTGCGTCAAATAGCATACCTACTTATTTTATGTAAAATAATTAGAACAATTCGAAAATTAAGTATATAATCAAAATAATGAATGAAAGTGGGATTGTATTTGAATATTTTATTGTATTGAAAAGTCGAGATAATTTATTTTTGATTGACGAAACAACTAAATTAGTTTGCGTTTATGTTATATCTATCCTTTGCCGATAAAATCAATAAGGCAGTGTTACTTTTCGAACTTCATATTATTTTCTAATTGTAACAATAAATAGGGGTAATTTTTGCCCTACGCGGTAACCCTGAATTTAGAGTGATGTACTATGTTTGTCTCTTTCTGTGACACGCTTTGCCGGTGTCTATAGGATTCTCTGTCTACGGTACTAACACTATCATATCTACCATTTTTTCAAAACTACCATTTCTACCAAAACCGCCGGTGCTGTCAAAAGTACCTACCTACCTTTTCTCTCAAATCTACTATTCTTACCAAAGGTACAATTTCTACCATAACTACCACTTGTAATAATATAATAATGTAAATAAATTATTTACTTACTTACTTTTTACTTACTTTACAATAGTACTATGAACCGCTGTAATATGTACCACATAAAAAAAATTAGGATGCCCGAAGAAAGTCCGTAATTTAAAAACACAAAAATTTTCCTAACATAAAACGTAAGGAAAATTCTTCAACATCACCCAACATTAAGGGTCAACTGGTAACATTCGGGAAATATGCCTGCCATCAGCGATAATTTACTATAGTGATAATTTGACCAACATCGGGTATAATTTTACACACCACCACACACACAGCCGTATGAAAGTAAGGCAAGGTCACCTTAAGGAGGCATAAAGTTTTTTCCTGGCAGTTACCGCAAGGAACTTATTAGATGCCATAAAAATATTTTTGAATTTAGAACCGTCCATGTAGAAAGAAAGCAATGGAATCTTAAGAAATTTATAGGAAAATATTGAAAATTAAGTTCAATTTCCACACCTATCTTCCTTCAAACTTACCCAATTTAAATGAGCATACCATCAAATGAAAGAGCTCTTTTCAGCGCGTGTTTTAGGCCTATAACGAAACGCCTACCTCAATGAGAACCAGATATATAGAAGCAGAAAGTCATTGACTACGGCTACAAAAACGTAAAAAATGTATGGGAGAAAACTGTTTTTTCATATAACTTCATGAATGTGCAAGTTAGGTAATTTCTAATGCTTGATGACAAATCTATGCAGCGAGAGCTTTCATTTAAAAAAAAAATCATGCGAATCGGTTGCGTAGAACGGGCTGGCCGACTCGTATTATAAAACAGAAATTCTTTTAATATATAGATGCAGTTAATTAATTGTTAATCAACATTATATCAATAAGCTAATTCTTTTGTAGCAGAACAACTTTTAAATCAAATAAAAACGTCACAGCATCGTTTTAACGTTATATCGATTTCACATAAAATCGATTTAAAATGTGCAGCTCTGCTTTTGTCTTTGGCTGTGACAGGTAGATGCTACAGAATAGTTCTGCGTTTAGATGTCAATCTGACATAATGCCTTTGATAATTCAAACGTACCCACATTGTTCATTCTTAACTAAACATTAAACACCGATATCTTCTTTTTCCGGCTTTCCCGAGTGAAAATAGAATAATTTATAGACTCTGTTACTTACGCCGAATTTTTTGATATATTTTTTATTACTGAGCGCTTCAATTTAATTTCAGAAATTTTGATGTATGGAGATCTGCCATTGTCCTTTGTTCAAAACCTTTTCAAATTATTGTTATCATAAAATTGATACAGAATACTAAATTTTAATAAGCAAAGAAAACGCTATAAAATTCGAACAAATGCATTCGCTTTTGAATTTGTGAAATAAAAACAAATATGATACTCGATTTTTTATTACAACCAGCCAGTATGTCCTCTAGATCAAAAAAGTTTACGTAGGTATTACCTACTTGGTAAGAAATGATATAATAATAATTGATTAATAATTTGAAATAGTATGTGTTGCTTAGACTTTTTTGCGGTGTGTTTATACTAGATGATGCCTGCGGTTACACCCGCGTTATTTAAGGCTACTGCTCCGCTCCCGTGGCTCATAGCGTGATGTTATATAGCCTATAGCCTTCCTCGATAAATGACCTATCTAACACTGAAATATTTTTTCAAATCTGTTAGATAGTTCCTGAGATTAGCGCGTTCAACCAAACAACCAAACAAACAAACAAACTTCAGCTTTATGTATCGTGGGATGACAAGTAAAACTCATTAATTGCATTTGTAGTTATTTAGAGATAATGAGGTTTTAAGCTTATTTTGTTATTAAAAATCAGATTTTAGTTATAGAACTTTGAATTTGTGGTGACTGTTAGAATAACGGATATCCTACATTACCTAAAATAACTTTTATTAAAAAAAAGTTAAATTATACTAGTTATTAAAAAAAATTTATTTAATGAGTTTTACCTGCTTTGAGTTTACTCATGTATAGGTATTTAATGAAAATTGACACAATAATTGTCCGTATTTATGCAAAAAGGAACCACACGACAAATTTCAATTTTGGCTTTTTTTGAAGAATATTAATTTAAAATTGGTTTATTTCTTATTCAAGAAAGATCCACATGATTTTTTCCTTGGTAACAAGTTATACAAAAAGCAGAAAGGAACCAACAGCAAAAACACACATTATACATATTGCAAAACCGAACCATAGCACCATGGGACTCGTTTCATTAAACAAATAAACCATGTAAATTCCATGTCATTTTATACAAAACAGATCCACAGATACTTGGTAACATTATACATTAAAAATATTTATATTTTTTACAATTATTATATTACACCTAATGGAACAAAATTTCTGTGGTACCATTATGCGTAAAATAAATTCATAATTTAATGACTAATATTTTTTTGTAAAATGGAACCCCAAGCATTCGGTTCTACCATGTATAGATTAATATTGTAAACAGCAGACCTGCAGGTATGTGATTTCATTGTACTGCGGAAGGCGTAAACTTCAAGTTCGAAATTCTCGCTGAAATTGAGAGTTTCTACAAAGACCTGTACGCATCACGGAAGTCCAAGCTCTTGAAACCAGGCAATGATAACTATAGAGCCCAACTCCGGCGCCAATGCACGAAGTAAATCCCTGATGTCAACCAAGGCGAGGTAAGAGAAGTTCTCGAGCAACTTAAGAACGACAAGTCTCCATAGTACGACGAAATAAC
Organism: Euclidia mi; assembly: GCA_944739405.2. NCBI lineage: Eukaryota > Metazoa > Arthropoda > Insecta > Lepidoptera > Erebidae > Euclidia > Euclidia mi. The sequence goes on from OX123195.2 coordinate 46,267,714, forward strand.
CACAGAGCTCTTAAAAGCAGGAGGGACTGTAGTCCTGACAGAGCTGGCGAGCCTTTATAATTCCGTTATCCATCAGGGCCTTACAGCACAGGCGTGGAGCGGGAGTGTGGTTGTTCTGTTCTTATACTAACCTCGCAGACAAAATATAGACCCATTTCTCTTTTCAGCCACTTCTCCAAGTTGTTCTCGAGTGTTAACAGACAGCCTCGCCAGAAAACCGAACGATTTACAGCCACAGGAACTAGACCACATCCATACTGTTTGGCAGATTATACAGAAGATCAATGAGTACAATAAGCCGCTGTGCATGGCTTTCGTGGACTACGAGAAAGCCTTCGACTCCATCGAAACCGTTGCGGATCTGGATACTCTGCAGCGGTCTTGTATCGATTGGCGCTACATCGGGGCGTTTATATGTTTGTAGGATATCGCCACTAAGACCATCCAACTCCAGCCTCGTCGACGCGATTGCGACGAGGTGTGAGGCAGGGAGACGTAATATTTTAATCAGCTCTTCACCAACGCACTCAAAGACCTCTTTAAGATGCTGGGCTGGCTTGGACTGGGCATAAACATTAATGGCGAGTACATCTCACACCTTCGGATTGCTGAAGATATCCCTGACGGAGTCCCTGAAAGAGTTGAGCGGGATGCTCCACGACCTAAACGGAGCCTCTCGACGTGAACCTGTCTCGGCATGAACTTGAACTTTTGTTCAAGATTATGTTAGACGAACACATCATGACGGGATCGATTTATGTCCACAGATGGATGCTTGAGGTTGTTCAAGAGTACGTCTATCTTGAGCAACAGCTTGTCGTCCAGCTTGGTAGCAATAACTTTGAGAAAGAAATCGAATCGGTTGGGCAACGTTTGGCAACTTACGCCAAGTTTTCTCTTCGCTCCTACCACAATGCCTGAAGACCAAGGCCTACAACCAATGCGTTATGACGTACAGTACCGAGACGTGAACACTCACAGCAGGACTAGTTCACAAACTTAAAGTTACGCAGCGAGCTATGGAACGGGCTATGCTTGGCGTCTCCTTGAAGGATAAAATCCGCATAGAAATTATCCAACAAAGAACCAGAATTACCGACATACTTCATAGAACAAGTAAGCTTATGAGGCAGTGGACTGATCATATCTGCAGAAGTACTGCTGGCCGCTAGACCAAGCTTGTCCTAGAGTGGAGACCACGACTCGGTAAGCGTAAGGTAGGGCGGCCCCCGGTTATGTGGAGAGACGACCTGAACTCGAGGCTGGGACGGAATGGATACGAAAGTCTAAGAATCATGTACAGTGGTGCGTGTTGGAAGTGGCCTATGTGCAGCAGTGGATTGCTATAGGCTGCATATCAAAGGTATAGGTATTACGATAATAGTTTCATGTATATCGGTAAATCCATGGCTTTACCGATATGCATGAAACTAAGTATAAGTACTAAGTAAAAAGAACCACAACTCATATGAGGAAAGCTATTAATTAGTAAATATTAAAAGGAACCACATGTACATTGTCTTAATTATCTAGAAAGTTTAAGAGTCTTCTTTCTCTTAGCATTATCCCAGTTTCAATCTGGAGTCCGCTTACTAGTCTAACCGCATTTGGCTGAATATTAGCGTATGCAAAGCAAATTTATATACACATACTTAAATGAGTTATTTATCAATACATTTAACATTTATATAAAATAAGTGTACTATTTTAGTTAATGCATATAATTTTTTTGTAAATCCATTGATATCTCAGAAGTGCGTTTTTGCTGGGTGGTTCCTTTTTGCATAAATATGGACAATAATTAATGGTAACATTGACGTTGAGCGTTGGTTGACGTTCAGTTAGTGACAAAAAGTAGTGGTCCGGCCGCATTACGTTGCCAGCACAAAGTCATTAAATACAAAATGAACTTTACCTGCCGGAATTTTTTTTCGAAGCAGTAGATAATGATAATAATTTTTTTTTAAATGGCAAAATTAGGAAAGTACGTACTTGGTGACCTTTTCTCGTAAACGTTAATGCAAAAATAATCGACTTAGTGAATAAAAGTCATTCTTCGGAAAAACTGTACTTAGTGAGTTTTCCTTGTCACCCTACGATATTAAGTATTAGATTTATTATGTCATGGTTACATCCTAGCGATTCTAAAGTGATAATCATATACTTGCAATTAGCCAAAGATCACAATACTTATCACTATGTTTTCTAGACAGACATCTCGCTCATATATAATTTAGTGATTTATTATTTTCAATGACTACATGAACATTATAAATAAGGAAATTGGCTCAATAAGCGTATCTAAATCATACAAATGTGAACCCCATCAATTATATCTTATACTAATATATAAAGCTGAAGAGTTTGTTTGTTTGTTTGGTTGAACGCGCTAATCTCGTGAACTACTGATCCGATTCGAAAAATTCTTTCAGTGTTATAGAGGTAATTTATCGAGGAAGGCTATAGGCTAAATAACAACACTCTATGAGCCACGGGAGCAGATCAGTAGCCTTAAATAACGCGGGTGTAACCGCAGGCATCATCTAGATCTAGTGCAATATATAACGCGTCCACTGAAGGGATTGTCATTGATACTATTACTATTTTAATATTCTAAGTATAAGCAGAAACTTTGATTCGATCTTAGCATTCATGGAGACTATGGGCTTTTACTGTGACGTACTTGTACTATCAGAATGTCGGATTCGTTAATTATCGCACTTGCCAACTTTAAGGGTTACAACTCGTAAATGCCTAGCTATAGTCAGAACGATGCGAGGGTTGTGCAATATATGTAAGGTCATCGATCACAGAAAATGTATTTGAACCTCGTTTTGTTCATGCTAACTGATATGTCACTTATTGTTATGCATCGCTCTCCATGTTACAGAAATATTAACAACTTTATTGACGGTTTAAATGATGTACTGAGGGCACCTACTCAAACTGTGATACTAATGGGAGATATCAACATAAATATTATGCCCGGAAGTACTGATTGTAATTCGGAGGAATATATTATGTCATGTGCAGCTGCCCATGGGCTCCTCCCCGCCCATTATTTTCCTTACGCGGCGCAAATTGCCTTGATCATGTGCTCCTAAAATGTAGGCAGCGATAGCCTAGATACCAACGGACTGCCATGCAAAGGGTATCGGGCTCGAATCCACGGCGCGCACCAATGACTTTTCGGAGTTATGTGCGTATTGAATTGTATATTATCGCTTGCCCCGTGCCTCGGAGAGCACATTAAGCCGTCGGTCCCGGTTGTCATGAAGATCTTTGACAGTCGTTAATAGGGCGTCAGTACCTTCTAAATAAACTGACACTAGTCTAAACCATGGAATATCGCTATCCCTTCGAGTTGTGGAGGTCAGACAGGTAGTCGCTCCGTGGAAAAGCTAATGTTTAGCCAAATCTAGTTAGACTAGTAAGCGGACCCCAGGTTGAAATTGGGATAACGCTAGGAGGATGATGTGCTCCTAAAATGTAAACTGTCGGCCACCACCCTAGTTATTGAATCAACAATAACCGACCACTATCCCGTGTTACAATTTTTACAAACAAATAAAAAATATTTAGGTATCCGTCGCACTAGATATTATATAAACTACAAGCTTGTTGTTAGTGAGATAAATAGTGCTGATTATGCTCCTATCCTTAGTATCACTGATCCAAATAAAGCCGCAAATATGTTGATAGATAGTTTCCCGAGCACCATAGCAAAAAACACGGTGATTTATACAATTTCTAGAAGACAACGATGTCTCAAGTCCTGGTTAACGCCAGGTTTAGTGCGGTGTATGAGACATCGCGGTCGCATGCAAAGTAAGCTTAAGAAATCATACAATAATTAATTATTTAGAATATCATACACAAGATATCGCAATTTTGGTAATTCTCTTTTAAAAATCTTAAGCAAGCATGTGAAAAAAGTCCGTTTGCAATAGCTAAAAAAGACTCTAAAGCTACGTGGGATATCATCAAACAGGTGACTGGTATAAAAGGAATCTCTAGCCAGCCGTCCGAACGTCTGCACCTCCGTGATATTCCTAAAACCTCTCTTAACCACGTTAACAACTACTTCTCAAATATTGGACAGTCCTATTAAACTACATAAAAAGAAATAGACGCCTCGTTGGTCTCGCGGCATAAATTTGCGCGTGGGATTGGGATGGGTCTCGGGTTCGATTCCCGGGTCGGGCAGTGTTATTGGGTTTTTCCGTTAGGAAATTCTCAGTAGTAGCACGGAGTCTGTTAATGTGCCCGGTACGGCAATAGGCTCGCCCCCTATTACGTGGGACCTAAAAATTTATGGCGAAATGTGGGTGTAATATTACACCTCTGCCTACCGTGATACAGGCGTAGAGAGGCTATAAAAAAAAAGAAGTCGAGGCCATTATTCGAAATCTGAGACCTGACTGTGCTCTAGGATAGGATTCTTTTGCCGCAAATATTTTAAAAAGTGCTAGCGATGTCTTGGTACCCATAATCACTCAGATGTGTAACCTTTCCATTACATCTGGTGCATTCCCGGATGCATTTAAGGCATTAATCCACCCTGTCCATAAAACCGGGCACAGAGACGATATCAACAACTACAGACCAATATCTATCCTGTCAGATATGGCAAAAGTCCTTGAACGCATTCTCTGTAAAAAATCTTATGAGGTACCTTGAAACTAACAACATCTATATATATAAAAGAAAGTCGTACTAGTTACACTATTTATAACTCAAGAACGGCTGAACCGATTTGGCTGAAAATTGGTTGGGATGTAGCTCAGAACCAGGAAAAGCACATAGGATACAATTAGTTGCAAAAAATAATCTAGGACGGATTTTAGAGAGGATCCAAGTTTGTAGGGACAAACCTACTACCTATTTATTGACAGTAAGAACGTATGCGCTATAATAATTGTATTGTATTTCAGTACTGTCACATTATACATTGTCATATGGTGCACTGTCATTACTTCGTTCGCTTATTGCTTATATAAACTAATAATAATTGTAACAGCCTTGACTAATCCCTACTAATATTAGGTATAAATGCGAAAATGTGTATGTATGTATGTACCGATTTCACGCTAAACCGGCTGAACCAATATTCTGTACTCATAAATGCGAAAGTGTGTTTAGAGATTCTTTAAATTCTTGCAGTTATAATAATATTTATTTTAGTATAAACAGAATTCCAACGAAAATTACTAAAATATGAGAACAATAAAGGAGATTTGTGTAACCCCGAACTAAACGCGAGCAAAGTCGTGGGCAAAAGCTAGTAATAGTAGGATGCAGTCATGGATTTATCTCAACACATAGTCTTGACGCTTGACAATAAAAGAAAAAGCTTATGCATATTCCTAGATCTATCAAAAGCCTTTGATACTGTCTCTGTGTCACTCTTGCTGAGGAAAATAGAATGCTTGGGCATACGGGGATTTGTACTTGATATTTTCAAAGACTATTTAAAGAATCAAACCCAAGTCGTTAAAATTGGACAATGTCAGATCGACGAGCTTCTCATTTCATACGGCGTGCCCCAAGGTAGTATTCTAGGGCCTATCTTATTCCTGCTATACATCAAAGACCATTGTTATTGACCAAAATTTTGGCATATGCTGATGAAACAGCTTTAGTCATTGATGACCTGGATTGGGCCCAGTGCTACCGAAATGCGGAATCACCGGTAAAGCAATAGTTGACATGTTATTTACTTGATGTGTGATGTGGGGCACTGACCTGTGTCGGGCTCGGCGGTGGCGGGCGCGTCCTGCAGCGGGCTGGTGTAGAGGCGCAGGTACACGGTGATGGCGACGCGCGCGCAGCGGAAGTAGAAGGGATGCGCGCGCAGCACGTCTTCAAGTCGCAGCAGCCCAACGTACGAGCGCAGCGTCATCTTTCGCATGCAGTACGAGTGGAAGTCGAACTGGTCCTCCATGATTTCCGAGAAATGCTGCCGAAACAAATTTTACTCAATTACTAACACGATAATAGCACTCATAGGGTGACTGGACTGGCGTTAGTAATAGATCGACAAAGGTAAGCAAAGTTCTGAGAGATCCCTACATGAATCGGTTACTGTTTTACGTGGCATTTTTATCCAGAGAGCTACCGAGCTTTGGAGGGCAGGCAAAGCGGACCCCGTTGTTTCAGGACAGGCAAGTAAGGGCTTGTCAGAGGCTTTCATATCAGTCGAAAACGTCCACTGCTGAACATAGGCCTCCACCAAGGCTCTTCACGTGGACCGATCATGAGCCACCTGTATCAATCCGCTGCCCGTGATCCCAACTATATCACCAGTCCACCTTGCGGGAGGCCTATGCTACGACATCCGGTGCATGGCCGCCACTCAAGAACTTTTCTAGAGCTATCTCGGTGACTTTGGTTGCCTGCTGATTTCTTCATTCCTGATTCGATCTGGCAGGGAAATTCCCGGCATAGCTCTCTCTATCCATCTGAGTGACTTTGCACTTTCTAATGAGGCCTATAGTGGGCGACCAAGTCTCCATTTCTTATGACCACACTGGTCAAAGACTTTAATCTTGACTGATACACTGCGCGATAGCGGGAATAACCGAGTTGGATTGGACGATAGACCTGTTTTTCAAAGTTGGACCTACCTAACTGGATAATTTGTCCCAGGCGTACATATACAGGTGTAAAAAGACCCTTAACGAAAACTGAAACCCCATATTGTATCAATCATTACGAACATTTTTTTATTCGGCACCATACTTGGGAAATTCCTAGATATTGAGGCTCAAAGGCACAACATTTTTTTTCTAATTATTCCAAAATCGTGTTTTAAATGATAAATGTAAACTTTCTTCTAAATAAACATAAACAAATTTTTCAATATTTCCCTATAATAAACGGCTTTATAGTTCCCTCAAGGCAGTGTATGCGTTACTATCAATCAGCTGGAGGGCAATGCCGCGCGACCACGTGATCATAAACGTGCCGCCGTTAGGGCGGTTTCAGACTAGTTTTATACGCGCGTATAAGCTCGTTTTTGGAAGCGCATATATGCGTATAGTGTCGAGTTAATCTAGCTGTAGGGTCTGTCGCTGGGTTAGTTGTGGGTGATCGCTTGGTCGTGTTTATCTGTCCACATAAAAACATTTAGTATTGTATCGGCGGAGATCGCGAGTCAGAGACTTAGATATATTAAATATCTGCCGGCATGTCGTCGGAGAACAGCAAAAGCATCCTACGCCTTTCCTCTAGAAGCTCTAGGGTCGGATCAAAAATTTTACTAGTTCCTTTGGTTGTTTGGGGCTTGAAATACTTGGACTCCGTTTTATAGACAGCATCCACGAACCCGCCACTAAAGTCGCCCACATCAACGCACTTGCTCAAGCATTCGAAGCTATTATGAAGTTTAAGCTGAAAGCTCTCGGAATTTAGGAAATTAACTGGTGCCGGTCGGCGCCTGGACAGAGGCGTTCAGCCGGTCTATAAACTCCGAAATTCAGGCTAACATTTGGCCATGATCTCACCTGACCGTAAGCTATGATAATTCCATTAAGGAGCATATTTGCCTAGGAGGTATGCAGCCGTGTCTTGAAAACACCCAGATTATACTCATCATCTGTCTATACTAATATAATAAAGCGGAAGAGTTTGTTTGTTTGTTTGAACGCGCTAATCTCAGGAACTACCGGTCGGATCTGAAAAAATCTTTTTGCTTACGATAGCCCAGTTATTCCGGCAGGCTATAGGCTATATAACATAACGCTTCGACCCTTTGGGGCCGGGCAAAAGGCTAAAAAGGCTAAAACATTATGTTGGCTAATCTCAGGAACTAGCAGTCGGATTTTAAAAATTGTTATTGCCTATGATAGCCTAATTATTCCGAAAGGCTATAGGCTATATAAAATTACGCCACATCTTTTAGGGGCCAGACAAAAATAATAAAATGGTCAAACGAGAAGGGGGAGGGTTGGGTCAAAGGCAAAAAAAGGCTAAACGAATAGGATACAATCTATATGGGTATCGTTTTCGAGATTTTCGGGACGCTGATTAATAATATGAAATTTATTTAGTGATCCAAAATGGCGGACGGGAAATCAAAGATGGCGGGTGAGAAAATTTTAAATATCAATATGGGCATCGCCTTCGATATTTTAAGGGGTGGAGAATCGAAATACAACATCTATTTCGTGATCAAAGATGGCGGATGGGCAATCAAAGATGGCGGATGGGAAAATTTAAAAAAATCAATATTGGTATCGTCTCCGATGTTTAAAGGGATGGGGAATCCAAATACTACATCTTTTTCGTGATTCAAGATGGCGGATGGGAAATCAAAAATGGCGGATGGGAAAAAAATTAAAAATCAATATGGGTATCATCTCCGATATTTAAAGGGATGGGGAATCCAAATCCGACATCTATTTCGTGATCAAAGATGGCGGATGAGAAATCAAAGATGGCGGATGGGAAAGTTTAAAAAAATCGATATGGTTATCGTCTCCGATGTTTTAAGGGATGAGGAATCCAAATACAACATCTTTTTCGTGATTCAAGATGGCGGATGGGAAATCAAAAATGGCGGAAGGGAAAAATTTTTAAAATCAATATGGGTATCATCTCTGATATTTAAAGGAATGGGGAATTCAAAACCACCATCTATTTCGTGATCAAATATGGCGGATGGGATTTTTTTTAAAATCAATATGGGTGTCATCTCCAATATTTAAAGGGATGGGGAATCCAAATCCGACAGCTATTTCGTGATCAAAGATGGCGGATGAGAAATCAAAGATGGCGGATGGGAAAGTTTTAGAAAATCGATATGGTTATCGTCTCCGATGTTTTAAAGGATGGGGAATCCAAATACAACATCTTTTTCGTGATTCAAGATAGCGGATGGGAAATCAAAAATGGCGGATGGGAAAAATTTTAAAAATCAATATGGGTATCGTCTCCGATATTTTAAGGAATGGGGAATTCAAAACCACCATCTATTTCGTGATCAAAGATGGCGGATGGGATTTTTTTAAAAATCAATATGGGTGTCATCTCCAATATTTAAAGGGATGGGGAATCCAAATCCGACATCTATTTCTTGATCAAAGATGGCAGATGAGAAATCAAAGATGGCGGATGGGAAACTTTAAAAAAATAAATATGGTTATCGTCTCCGATGTTTTAAGGGATGGCGAATCTAAATACAACATCTATATTGTGATCAAAGATGGCGGATAGGAAATCAAAGATGGCGGACGGGATTTTTTTAAAGTCGATATGGGTATCATCTCCGATATTTTAAGGAATGGGGAATTCAAAAACACCATCTATTTCGTGATCAAGGATAGCGGATGGGACTTTTTTTAAAAATCAATATTGGTATCGTCTCCGATGATTGAAGGGATCGGGAATCTAAATACAACATCTGTTTCGTGATTCAAGATGGCGGATGGGAAATCAAAGATGGCGGATGGGAAAGTTAAAAAAATCAATATGGTTATCGTCTCCGATGTTTTAAGGGATGGCGAATCTAAATAAAACATCTTTTTCGTGATCAAAGATGGTGGATAGGAAATCAAAGATGGTGGACGGGATTTTTTTTAAAGTCAATATGTGTATCGTCTCCGATATTTTAAGGAATGGGAAATTCAAAAACACCATCTATTTCGTGATCAAAGATGGCGGATGGCATTTTTTTTTTAAATCAATATGGGTATCGTCTCCGATGTTAAAAGGGATGGAGAATCCAAATACAACATCTATTTCGAGATTCAAGATGGCGGATGGGAAATCAAAGATGGCGGATGGGAAAAATTTAAAAAGTCAGTATGGGTATCGCCTCTGATGATTTAAGGGATGGTGAATCCAAATACAACATCTATTTCGTGATCAAAGATGGCGGATAGGAATTCAAGGATGGCGGACGCGATGTTTTTTAAAGTCGATATGGGTATCGTCTCCGATATTTTAAGGAAAGGGGAATTCAATATTATATAAAAATCTATGTTTGTTTGTTCATCATTTATAGACTCTGAAATGATAAGAGATTAAGCGCTAAGTCAATGGTAACTTTGGAAAAGGGGCTTGGAAAAAAAGGGAATTAAATAAAAACTCTTAAAAAGCGATACGGAGTTCGCTGGGTCAGCTAGTACTAATATAATAAAGCGGAAGAGTTTGTTTGTTTGTTTGTTTGTTTGAACGCGCTAATCTCAGGAACTACCGGTCGGATCTGAAAAATTCTTTTTGCATACGATAGCCCAGTTATTCCGGAAGGTTATAGGCTATATAACATAACGCTTTGACCCTTTGGGGCCGGGCAAAAGGCTAATAAGGCTAAAAGATAATGTCGGCTAATCTCAGAAACTAGCAGTCGGATTTGAAAAATTGTTATTGCCTCTGATAGCCCAATTATTCTAAAAGGCTATAGGCTATATAAAATTACGCCACAACTTTTAGGGGCCAGACAAAAATAATAAAATGGTCAAACGAGAAGGGGGAGGGTTGGGTCAAAGGCAAAAAAAGGCAAAACGAATAGGATACAATCTATATGGGTATCGTTTTCGAGATTTTCGGGACGCTGATTAATAATATGAAATTTATTTAGTGATCCAAGATGGCGGGCGGGAAATCAAAGATGGCGGATGAGAAAATTTAAAAAATCAATATGGGTATCGCCTTCGATATTTTAATCGGTGGGGAATCGAAATACAACATCTACATATTTTGTGATCAAAGATGGCGGATGGGAAATTTTTAAAAAAACAATATGGGTATCGCCTTCGTTATTTTAATGGGTGGGGAATCGAAATACAACATCTATTTTGTGATCAAAGATGGCGGATGGGAAATCAAAGATGGCGGATGGGAAATCAAAGATGGCGGATGGGAAATTTTTAAAATATCAATATGGGTATCGTCTCCGATGTTAAAAGGGATGGGGAATCCAAATACAACATCTGTCTCGTGTTTCAAGATGGTGGATGGGAAATCAAAGATGGCGGATGGGAAAAATTTAATAAATCAATATGGGTATCGTCTCTGGTGGTTTAAGGGATGGAGAATCCAAATACAACATCTATTTCGTGATCAAAGATGGCGGATAGGAAATCAAAGATGGCGGACGGGATTTTTTTTTAAAGTCGATATGGGTATCGTCTCCGATATTTTAAGGAATGGGGAATTCAAAAACACCATCTATTTCGTGATCAACGATGGCGGATGGGATTTTTTTTAAATCATTATGGGTATCGTCTCCGATGTTTAAAGGGCTGGGGAATCCAAATACAACATCTATTTCGTGATTCAAGATGGCGGATGGGAAATCAAAGATGTCGGATGAGAAAAATTTAAAAAAATCAATATGGGTACCGTCTCTGATGATTTAAGGGATGGTGAATCCAAATACAACATCTATTTCGTGATCAAAGATGGCGGATAGGAAATCAAAGATGGCGGACGGGATTTTTTTTTAAAGTCGATATTGGTATCGTCTCCGATATTTTAAGGAATGGGGAATTCAAAAACACCATCTATTTCGTGATCAAAGATGGCGGATGGGATTTCTTTTTTAAATCATTATGGGTATCGTCTCCGATGTTTAAAGGGCTGGGGAATCCAAATACAACATCTATTTCGTGATTTAAGATGGCGGACGGGAAATCAAAGATGTCGGATGAGAAAAATTTAAAAAATCGATATGGGTATCGTCTCTGATGATTTAAGGGATGGTGAATCCAAATACAACATCTATTTCGTGATCAAAGATGGCGGATAGGAAATCAAAGATGGTGGACGGGATTTTTTTTTTAAGTCGATATTGGTATCGTCTCCGATATTTTAAGGAATGGGGAATTCAATATTATATAAAAATCTATGTTTGTTTGTTCATCATTTATAGACTGAAATGATAAGAGATTAAGCGCTAAGTCAATGGTAACTTTGGAAAAGGGGTTTGGAAAAAAGGGAATCAAATAGAAACCCCTAAAAAGGCGATACGGAGTTCGCTGGGTCAGCTAGTCTATACTAATATAATAAAGCGGAAGAGTTTGTTTGTTTGAACGCGCTAATCTCAGGAACTACCGGTCGGATTTGAAAAATTCTTTTGGTACACGATAGCCCAGTTACTTCGGCAGGCTATAGGCTATATAACATAACGCTTCGACCCTTTGGGGCCGGGCAAAAGGCTAAAAAGGCTAAAAGATAATGTTGGCTAATCTCAGGAACTAGCAGTCGGATTTTAAAAATTGTTATTGCCTATGATAGCCCAATTATTCCGAAAGGCTATAGGCTATATAAAATTACGCCACAAATTTTAGGGGCCAGACAAAAATAATAAAATGGTCAAACAGGAAGGGGGTGGGTTGGGTCAAAGGCAAAAAAAGGCTAAACGAATAGGATACAATCTATATGGGTATCGTTTTCAAGATTTTCGGGACGCTGATTAATAATATGAAATTTATTTAGTGATCCAAGATAGCGGACGGGAAATCAAAGATGGCGGATGAGAAAATTTTAAAAATCAATATGGGTATCGCCTTCGATATTTTAAGGGGTGGGGAATCGAAATACAACATCTATTTCTTGATCAAAGATGGCGGATGGGAAATCAAAGATGGCGGATGGAAAAATTAAAAAAAATCATCGTCTGCTATGTTAAAAGGGATGGGGAATGCAAATACAACATCCGTTTCGTGATTCAAGATGGTGGATGGGAAATCAAAGATGGCGGATAGAAAAATTTAAAAAATCAATATAGGTATCGTCTCTGATGATTTAAGGGATGAAGAATCCAAATACAACATCTATTTCGTGATCAAAGATGGCGGATAGGAAATCAAAGATGGCGGACGGGATTTTTTTTAAAGTCGATATGGGTATCGTCTCCGATATTTTAAGGAGTGGGGAATTCAAAAACACCATCTATTTCGTGATCAAAGATGGCGGATTGGATTTTTTTGTTAAAATCATAATGGGTATCGTCTCCGATGTTTAAAGGGATGAGGAATCCAAATACAACATCCGTTTCGTGATTTAAGATGGTGGATGGGAAATCAAAGATGGCGGATGGGAAAAATGTAAAAAATCAATATGGGTATCGTCTCTGATGATTTAATGGATGGAGAATCCAAATACAACATCTATTTCGTGATCAAAGATGCCGGATAGGAAATCAAAGATGGCGGACGGGATTTTTTTTAACCTTTAAGTACCGACGTGCGGTCTATTAGGCCCCGGCAGGTACTTCACTTGTTAGTTTACCCCTTTCGCTGAGGAATATCAATCGCCGCTTTTAAGTAGCTGTAAGAACAGTATCCATGATGATGTAGATGCAGAAAGTGGTATCGTCACGTTCGCATTTGGTGAGTAATTATTGTTTGAAATTCCAAAGCGGTCTCTCAGACTGCACGTCGGTACTTACGTTAGTTTTTTATGTTTTGTTTTTCTTACAGTTTATTGTTATTTTTACAAAAATATTTAATTTTCACGTCAGGGACTTCAGGTAGTCCTGGGACAGATTTATGGTACTCAAAGAAATCCCAGATATGCAAATAAATCGAATCCAAGTTTTTCGCGAGGGATTGTGACTTTGGCGAGTATTTGGTTCTGATAAGCCAGATACACCTAAAAATCAAGCTGAAAAAGTTTACTTATCTACCCAAAAACAAAAGAAAATAGACATGCTATGTTATTCGTGCAAAAAAAACATGTTTTTTTACAGTACGATAACCAAGTGTGAATTGACTAAGCTAAAAATTTAAAGTGTAGTTGGGCAGTGGACATTTTCTTTTTCTGAAGGTTTATATACTTGATATATATTTTTTCTAAAAGTTATAATAGTCTTGATACAAAAAAATGTATTTTTGTTTTTTTGTGAGCGGTATTCTTTTTGTTTTGATTTTTTATATCGAATAGCCGGATTTTCCTCCAAAATTCAGGCCAAATATTGTTATCGCCTTATATTACAAAATAAAAATAATTTGAGTTTCTTTCTATACTTATTTTTTCTTACAACCCTTTATTTTTAACCATAATGCACAGAAATTTAATCAAACATTCACTTTTGTTAAAAAAATAACGGAATCTTTACCGCGGTCTGTCAGACCTCACGTCGGTACTAACGTTACAAAAAGTGCACGTCGGTACTTAAAGGTTAAAGTCGATATGGGTATCGTCTCCGATATTTTAAGGAGTGGGGAATTCAAAAACACCATCTATTTCATGATCAAAGATGGCGGATGGGGTTTTTTTTTTAATCATAATGGGTATCGTCTCCGATGTTTAATGGGATGGGGAATCCAAATACAACATCTATTTCGTGATTCAAGATGGCGGATGGGAAATTATTAATATTATCACTTTGACTCACCTTTAATTATTAATATTATTGCCTCTATCACTCATTTACTACATCCTGACTTACAATAAGATAGTTATTTTTCTACCCCAGAAATAATTTATATGGCAAAACAACTTTTTCTGCGTCATCTATCTATACGTATATATAAAAATCAATGTTCGTTTGTTTGTATACCTATATAAACTCTAAAATTTTTGATAAAGCACTGGTAGTCTTGGTAACTTTGTTCAGAATTTCAAGGAAAAGTGGTTTGAGAAAAATAGGAATAAGAAAAAAGACCTTTAAAAAGCGATACGGAGTTCGCCGGGACAGCTAGTAATATAATAAGTGTGCAAGTCTCGAATATTGATGAGGTATACCTGCAGTGAGAGGGAGTGCACTTGCACTCTTACTGGCTTTGCCTTCTCAGCTATATTAGGGGAATCGATAGGACGACCAAAGTGAAATGAGGCCTGTCGTTACTTAAGCACAGACATAAGCTTAACTAAATCAGCCACACACAAAGGTTCACTTATCTGGAGTCGGCTGGGACCAATGTCTCCTCAAAGAAGAGAACGTCAGCGAACCTGTCTATTGGGCTCTCTAAGTAACTGACGTAAGTTCGGGATGTTTCGACAGATGGCGTGGCAACCTTTCACAACTGGCTAACTCACTAGCGTGAGTTTTATTGCCCGTTCTTTCTCATGGTTCTACCTATTGCTTTGCGAACGTGGCAGTAAATGTAAATGTAGAAGCCTACAGTAATAATGTTTTAAATTTGAGTATAAGTAATTATTTTATAAATTTATTATTCTGACGTTCATAAGCGTCACATTGTGACCCAAATGAATAAAGGATTTTGAATTTGAATTTGAATTTGACTACTACTAACTGCGGCCAGCCAAGCTGTGCACCGTGCCCTGGCTCCAGTTACTCTCTGAGACTAGCAACTTAATATAGTGGACAGAGGGTACGGCAGACCAGTATATAATCTATGGACAACTATTCGGTCATGTCCTCCATTTTGGCTTAATGGGCCCAAGTTCCAGAAATCGATAATACTGTTTGGCGGAGCGACTAGCTGGGCCAGATAGTCGCAGCCGAAACCTACCACCTTTGTTCTTTCGAAAGATTAGCAGTCCCCGGATACCATGCCAGGTATTCAAGGTGCTTACAGGAGTAAACATAAGCATCGAAAGTAGCAACATACCGGTAGGTGTATTTACAATGAAGATTGTCCTAATTGCCCGATTTCAGTAGTGGATGTTAGAGCGTAGCGTACGACAAACGCAAACAATCGAAATCTTATTGTATTTTAGGCATGAGACCAATTAAGTCAAATAAACCTCTCCAAACATAAATTCCTTTTGCAATTTGCAAAATAAACATTAAATAGTTGCAATCTGAATTAGATATTATCGCCTCGATATTTGGTTTTATTTTTTCTATTCAATCCGCAATTCATAAAACCACCAAATTCCAAAACGATTCGCTTGCTGGGCGACAATTCGCTTGATCTCTTTCGCTCTTTCAATGGATCACTAAGTAAGAAAAAGAAATGAAATTCGCTCACTCTCATTCTAACGAACTAGTCGTTTGGTAGAGTGAAAGCGAACGAATGAATATGAAAACTATCGAAAACGTAAGGTTCATATTTACTTTGTAGTTTGGTTGCGCTTGCACCGTTTGGTTCGGATTAGATTGTTTGCGTTATCGTGGTATTGTTTTGCGTTTTCTTAAATCGGTTTTCTCATATTGGAATAACGATACGATACGATTTCTGACTGCAATCGGATTTCAGATTCGTTTTGATATATCGGTCTCGTGCCTAGTGCGCGTCGTGGATTCGAACCCGATACCCTCTGCATGGCAGTCTGTTGGTATCTCTACTAGGCTATCGCTGCCTCTCACACCACTACGCCAATCATGCAGTTTTTTTTAGTAGTGGACTCGGCTTGCCGGTCGCAATAGGTCATAAAGTTAAGCAACGGTTGCACGGGTTGCTCCTTGGATGGGTGTTGTATTTACATCAGAAAGCTACCGTGATCAGGAGGGCAGGTAAAGCTGTTGATCCCCATTTTTGTTTTAAGACACGTCTGAGGCCTTTAGCCGATCTGAAAACTCCGACACCACTCTGAAACTTTGGAAAAGGGGTTTGGAAAAAAGGGAATCAAATAGAAACCCCTAAAAAGGCGATACGGAGTTCGCTGGGTCAGCTAGTCTATACTAATATAATAAAGCGGAAGAGTTTGTTTGTTTGTTTGTTTGTTTGTTTGAACGCGCTAATCTCAGGAACTACCGGTCGGATTTGAAAAATTCTTTTGGTACACGATAGCCCAGTTACTTCGGCAGGCTATAGGCTATATAACATAACGCTTCGACCCTTTGGGGCCGGGCAAAAGGCTAAAAAGGCTAAAAGATAATGTTGGCTAATCTCAGGAACTAGCAGTCGGATTTTAAAAATTGTTATTGCCTATGATAGCCCAATTATTCCGAAAGGCTATAGGCTATATAAAATTACGCCACAAATTTTAGGGGCCAGACAAAAATAATAAAATGGTCAAACAGGAAGGGGGTGGGTTGGGTCAAAGGCAAAAAAAGGCTAAACGAATAGGATACAATCTATATAGGTATCGTTTTCAAGATTTTCGGGACGCTGATTAATAATATGAAATTTATTTAGTGATCCAAGATAGCGGACGGGAAATCAAAGATGGCGGATGAGAAAATTTTAAAAATCAATATGGGTATCGCCTTCGATATTTTAAGGGGTGGGGAATCGAAATACAACATCTATTTCTTGATCAAAGATGGCGGATGGGAAATCAAAGATGGCGGATGGAAAAATTAAAAAAAATCATCGTCTGCTATGTTAAAAGGGATGGGGAATGCAAATACAACATCCGTTTCGTGATTCAAGATGGTGGATGGGAAATCAAAGATGGCGGATAGAAAAATTTAAAAAATCAATATAGGTATCGTCTCTGATGATTTAAGGGATGAAGAATCCAAATACAACATCTATTTCGTGATCAAAGATGGCGGATAGGAAATCAAAGATGGCGGACGGGATTTTTTTTAAAGTCGATATGGGTATCGTCTCCGATATTTTAAGGAGTGGGGAATTCAAAAACACCATCTATTTCGTGATCAAAGATGGCGGATTGGATTTTTTTGTTAAAATCATAATGGGTATCGTCTCCGATGTTTAAAGGGATGAGGAATCCAAATACAACATCCGTTTCGTGATTTAAGATGGTGGATGGGAAATCAAAGATGGCGGATGGGAAAAATGTAAAAAATCAATATGGGTATCGTCTCTGATGATTTAATGGATGGAGAATCCAAATACAACATCTATTTAACTTAACATAACGCAGAGTTATTTCATTTGTGTAATTATTCGTTTTTTTTTTCCTTTTATTATAGTGTTGTAACACTTTTGTTTTAGTTTACGTGTTTAATATGCTGGTTGACTTTCGTGAGTCATTTATCCGCAGGTTGCGGTTGAAAATCAGTGTTTGACATAATTTTATGTCAGACGTATACTGAACCGTGACCAATTTTTGCCATATTCAATGTGTTTGTATTTTTACTCTGTTGTGTATAATTATGTTTATCTTTGATCCGTTTTTTGTACTTGTAGTGTATGTATGTACCTATGGCAAAAATAAAACCTCATTTCATTTCATTTCATTTTTTCATTTATTTCGTGATCAAAGATGCCGGATAGGAAATCAAAGATGGCGGACGGGATTTTTTTTAACCTTTAAGTACCGACGTGCGGTCTATTAGGCGCCGGCAGGTACTTCACTTGTTAGTTTACCCCTTTCGCTGAGGAATATCAATCGCCGCTTTTAAGTAGCTGTAAGAACAGTATCCATGATGATTTAGATGCAGAAAGTGGTATCGTCACGTTCGCATTTGGTGATAAAACCACCAAATTCCAAAACGATTCGCTTGCTGGGCGACAATTCGCTTGATCTCTTTCGCTCTTTCAATGGATCACTAAGTAAGAAAAAGAAATGAAATTCGCTCACTCTCATTCTAACGAACTAGTCGTTTGGTAGAGTGAAAGCGAACGAATGAATATGAAAACTATCGAAAACGTAAGGTTCATATTTACTTTGTAGTTTGGTTGCGCTTGCACCGTTTGGTTCGGATTAGATTGTTTGCGTTATCGTGGTATTGTTTTGCGTTTTCTTAAATCGGTTTTCTCATATTGGAATAACGATACGATACGATTTCTGACTGCAATCGGATTTCAGATTCGTTTTGATATATCGGTCTCGTGCCTAGTGCGCGTCGTGGATTCGAACCCGATACCCTCTGCATGGCAGTCTGTTGGTATCTCTACTAGGCTATCGCTGCCTCTCACACCACTACGCCAATCATGCAGTTTTTTTTAGTAGTGGACTCGGCTTGCCGGTCGCAATAGGTCATAAAGTTAAGCAACGGTTGCACGGGTTGCCCCTTGGATGGGTGTTGTATTTACATCAGAAAGCTACCGTGATCAGGAGGGCAGGTAAAGCTGTTGATCCCCATTTTTGTTTTAAGACACGTCTGAGGCCTTTAGCCGATCTGAAAACTCCGACACCAGGTCACACACTCACACGAAATAAAACCTGTCAGAGACAAGCTACCCGTGCGCAATAGCAACTCTCCGCTGGCTACCCCCTCTCACTTCCCCTTAAAGGCTAGCGTCTACAAGGCTCGCCGAGCCGAGCCGAATCGAAACGCAGAAAGTCGCCTCCTATATATTTCTATGAACCTGCGTTACTTAGCGACTGAACTTAATGATCATGACTGCCTCATTAGTCTCGCGGCATAAATGTGCGCGTGGGATTGAGAGGGGTTGGGCAAAGTGCTATTGGGTTTTTCCGTTAGGAAATTCTCAGTAGCAGCACGGAGTCTGTACGGCAATAGGCTCGCCCCTTATTACGTGGGACCTAAAAATTCATGGTGAAATGTGGGTGTAATATTACACCTCTGTCTACCCCTTCGGGGATACAGGCGTGAGTCTAAAAAATTATGATCATGAAGATAATCATTATCATGACGAGCGGCGTAGAAAAAAATTATGGGAAGAAATAGCAGGAATAATGAACGAATTTGAAACAAGAACATATCTTCGTCCGAGCTATCCATCATTGACAACACAAGCCCAACCTACAGCAGCCAATCGCCGACTGCTGGCTTCGATTCGATTCGTCTGTAATGAACGCACACGGATAAAATGCGACTCGGCGCGATTCGACGCGGTTCGAATGTAGTCGACGCCAGGCTTTACTGTGCTGTAGGCAACGGCAAATTAGTCTTCGATTTTCTCGGTCTTTTTTTATGCGCTGTACGACTATGCGCTTGTGACATCATCGCGTAGAGATCTCAACTCATCGCGCAGTTAGTAACGGCCCGTTTACGGAAACTGGTGCTAAACGGCGGCGGCAGTGATTTCAATGCCCATAGCACGTTCTACTCCTATGCATGTACATCGAAATCGCTGCCGCCCGCCGCTGTTGTTCGAGAACGGGCCGTAATTGCAAATTCTACTTCACAGTAATGAAATGTAGCACTCATTGTGAGACTCGTATTGCCGTTCGTAGTAGATCAGCAAAGTTAACCCCTTGTATGCTGGAACGCAGATCTACGCGAGACACAATAGCTTTTTAATTGTGTCTGGTATTCCGGCATACAAGAGGTTAAGCAACGCTTGCACAGGTCGCCACTTGGATGGGTGACCACGTGTCGCATTTACATCAGAGCGCTACCATGCTTCGGAGGGCACGTAAAGCGTTCGGTTCCGGGTCTTGTCTCAGGACAAGGATCATTAGACCATGTCGAAGGCCTTTGGACGGTGTGAAAACTCCGGCCACACACTCACAAAATGAAGAAGACGGTAACGTATGTAGAGCAACTAAGGCACTAACCCTGTCGACTTCGTGAGCCTTTTTGAGCGCGTCTCCCCACTGTTGCAGGCGCTGGTAGGCGGCCGCCGCCTCCGTCTGGAACCACATGCACTGCATCTCGTTCAAGTTCTCTGTCGCCGGCACGCCTGCAATCACCACACAGCTTATTTAGTAAAATGGTATGTGTGTAAAAATAAGACCATTAAATAAGCTACTACAGTAGCTGTAGTAGCTTATTTAATGGTCTTATTTAAATATTAATGGCTGTAGTACTATAAATTATATACTCTCTCATAGAATGTAGACGTAAAGTAAAAGTATCTATACCAGGGGTGGCCAACCGATTGATCGTGATCAACTTATGGATCGCGGCTATGAGTCGATCGGGTCAAGACAACATTGATTTTTACCAACTGCTGACATCAATTTTCTTGTGAAATAAATTTTTCAGTAACTGTACATGATAATATTGATTTTTCTATCAACTTTTTGATAAAAATACGAAATTAATAATATGTCGGTATAATTTAAAGTTTAAAGAGTTATGGAATTGATAGATCCCACACCGTTTCGTCGGTAAAAAGATCTTAGCTCTGATTAAGTTGGCAACCCCTGATCTATACTATTGTGTTTTATTCAGTGAGAGTGCTGGAGGTTCATTCTCTTTTCATTCTCCCTTATCCCGCTTCTCCTATTCTTTATCCCGTACCAAACGCTGTCAACGCATTTGTGACTCCTTTGTTGTTGTCCATGGACAGGCCCATGGACAACACCCAACAACAACCCAGCCTACAAGACACCTAATGTTTTTATTTCTACAAACAAACAATTCTGTCAAAGCGGTGAGGTATACAGGGCGAAGGAGGGCTACAAAAATGCATTCTAATTGGCCGGTTCAAATTTGCGGTACGTCATAATTCATAACTAATGTTAGGATTGGTCTTATGTAAGACATATAAGTCCAACGTGTTGTCAGAAAGTGTTTTCCTTACGTCTGCCGTCTAGTAGGCTGGGTTGTCGTTGACGACACCAGAGGAGTCACAAGTGCGTTGCCATGTGTCCAGTGCCAGTGGGTGTCCAATGCTTCGAACGCGAAGCAGGAGCAAGCGATTACTGCCGCCCATTACCAGCTGCCGGCGTTGGCCGACTATAACATAAAATTAACAGTAATGTTACCTTCTCTCGTAAACTTGGCGCACATTTCCTCTGCTCGCTTGATGTGTCCCGCACGTAACATGTACCGCGCACACTTGCTGTTCACGTAGCGGTCGGCCGTGTCCATCGCCTGCGCCTCCTCTAGCCACTGGTACGCTGACACCGGGTCGCCTGCGTGCTGGAAACGTGAGAACAATATTCCATTTAAAATGTTTTTGACCAATTTCTATTATTATTTCTACTATATATAAAATTCTTCCGTTACTAACTACTTGACGACCGGTTGGCGCCGCGGGAGTGTAAATGACTGTTACGCCGAAGGTCGCGGGTTCGATTCCCGCTCAAGTCAAACATGGACATTTGTGTGCATGAACATGGATGTTTGTCTTGGTCTGGGTGTTTCTATGTATAATTTGTACGTATTTACAAAAAAAGAAGCATATATGTATGTTTATCCATTATCTAGTACCCATAGTACAAGCTTCTGCTTAGTTTGGGACTAGATGGTGTTGTGTGAATGTTGTCCATGGGTGTACCCATGGACACGAAAAGCCAATAATTTTTACCTACAATACTGTAGTATTGTAGGTAAAAATTACAAACTAACCTTATATATTCTGCCCTTAGCGATGAATAGTTCAATGAGAGTAGGCGTATGTTCTATCGCAGCGTCTATATAGTGCAACGCTACGTCCGTCTCTTTCTTATGGTCGAAGTGCTGTGCGGCGTAGTAGTAGGCCCATAGTAGCGCGCTCGCCGGTTGTTTCACTTCGCTCGGTTCGGCACTGAATGTGCCCTTGCTCGTTAGATTCTCTATGTACTGTAGTATTAGTTTCTCTATCGTGTCCGCTTTGCTCTGGTCGCCGTATAAAGTTCTGGAATTATAGAAGTCTTTATTGGTATCAGATAACAAAAAAAAAAAGTAAAACTGCGCTCTTACTTTCATTTTTGGCGAATATGTGGCCTAGGTACTCTGGTGGCGGAGTTTTTAGACCGCCTGAAGGCCATAAAGCCGCATGAAGGGACAGGGCCTAAGGATTCTTTGGTAGGTATAGGACGATAGGCGGAACGGACGGCTATAAGTGTCTGCCGAAGCGCAATAGGACTCTGATGTGAACTTAAAACTGTATACAAAATATTTCATAGTTTGGCTTAGTTCTAAGTGTCTATGTAAATGTAAATATGGTGCTGTATCGTTGTATGTAAACGTAAATATACCATCTGTCTACGACACATCATAGACACGATGTTACTAAACGTAACATCACTAGTACTACATGCAGAGCTACAGCACTACGGCGCCTGCGCACTGCGGCCGCGCGCCGTCATGGGTCAGCGAGCAGAAGCGCAACGGAACACACGTTTTCAAATCTATCGCTTGCGCTGAATATTGTCGGGCATTTTTCACATTTGTATAGAACCAGTTACTACAAAACACAGTTTACAGTCTACTGCCAACATGATTTATTTATAACTGGCTTCGACACCATCATTATCAGTCAGCTGCAGTCCTCTGTTGGATATAGGACTCTGCAAAGACACGCCACAGATTTCGATGCTAAATCTTTATGTCCAGCTGCTGCCAGCCGGTTTGCGTATATCGTCAGAGCGATTGTAGACTAGCTTCTTTTCATATGGGTAGTATTTAACTCTTCCTCACTTTATCTCTGATTTCTACAAACAAATATACCTTTATTCCATCAAAAATACTAACTGCGCCACTAAATATACCCACAGAAATATTTCATAACGAACATCTGTTTATTGACCGTTGCAAATCTCTAATAATGAAAATAATCCTTTCAATTAAAGAAGCTTTTAAAATTTTAGGTTTACTCACCAACCAAATAATTTAATAAACTGTAGGTTCACGGAGCCCTGCTTTGCAGGGCTCCTATTTTTGGGTGCAGGGTCACAAGAAAACCTAACATAACCTTATTAAGTTATCAAAATGGATAAGTTTTCCGAGCGACCGAGACTTTTCATATTAAATGATTATTTGTAGAAAGATCGGCATATTTGGTGTGCAATAATTATTTCAGTGTGAAATTAGTATTTTAGTGACAGAATAGAGGATTTTTAGCGTAAGGCACTTCAGTGTGTTACTTAAGATTTTTGATGCACTGTTAAAAATTTCCCTTTTCATATTACGCGCTTCAAACTTCCGGATTTGATCAGCAGGCCGATTCAGAATGTCACGACAAGTAATCGTACGATATGTCAAATTATTGTCCTCGTCTTTTAGCCGCCTATCAGAGATATTTTGAACAAATATTCATTGAATGCGGTATATTTATTATTTTACTTCATACTGAATGCATAAAATTTATAGGAAATGCGATAGTTTCGACAAAAAATGAGGTAGCGCGTTTGACAATTAACGGAATCGAATGTCAAATGAGATATCGAACGATTCTGAATCGCCACCCTGGACGGATTTCAACCCGTTACCTGAGATCGACGAAGAGCGGCGGTATGCCTTTGTGTAGTCCATGGCGCAGGTACTCGTCCACCAGGCGCTCGAACGCGCCCCCGGACTGCGCCTCCGTCAGCTGCAGGCGGCGGGGCGCTATTGCTTTGGGATACTCTTTCCTGCAATCAACAACACAACAATCGAATCAATATATCTGTATTTATAAAATTACTGACTGACAGACGAGCCAAACCCAATAGGCGCAGGCAGCTGAAATTGGCAGGAATTTTTCTTGGGGACCGTTGGCGTGCACTTAGAAGGGCTTTCCTGAAATTACGTGAGATCGGGAAGAAACTAATTAATAAAAGGTAATTCTACATTTTAAAAAGATGTGCGCGCGTAGCTGCGGCTGTCCTCAGTGTGTTCATATAAATAAATTCCATCTATCCTATCCAGAGAATGAGCCATATTCTGACGTTTCTCAAAAGCTCAGAATCGTGCACACTTGACGTGTGCCAAGCAAGGCCTAATGCGCGATACGTGTTGCCGAGTACTGGGCTAAAGTGACGTGTCCAACTCTGATAGCAAAACAACTGTTTATCAAGTGCACATAGCAACATACACAATACCAAGACATAAGCAATCTTCTGTCTTTCTGTCTGTCTGGGGTAATCTCTAATTTGTAACAGTCATAAGTATGGACAGTTCCTCAAATCGGTACTATTTTTTTGTCTCTAATCTCAGAATTCCGTCATTGGATTTTTTATACAGTATCAATTTACTAGAAGCTAGTCTTTTTATTGACTTTTTGTTTATTTACACAAACAAATCGTTTTGAATCAATATACATGCGAACGAGCAAGACGATGTATAACGCACGCATTCAGAACATTGCATAGTTATCAGTAACATTGCATAATACATGTACATATATGTGCTATAGTGTGGCCATTAGTGCTGTGCACTCCCTGAGGTATGCGCGGCGAGGTGGGAGGCGAAGAAAAAAGTGCATGAGTTCACATGAGATCGATACATGTCGGACAGATCTTACGATATCAGTTTGCATTTCTAAGGCAAGACTTGTGGCGGGACGATGGTCGGAGGCTATCTATCTGTAATATATTATACTTACTTAGTTGATTAAAATGTAACCCAAATATACTCATATTTTATTAACAATGTGATACATAAGAACTAAACTTATAATTCAAAGCAGGACTTGTTTTATTGAACATTTTTTATATTTACAAACAATTATATATTCTAACGAAAGTTATTCTGACATAGATTCTGTTTCAACTTCATCTTCCATTTCGTCATCATCTTCATCTTCCACTTCTCCACCGGAACTTGAATCAGAGTCTTGCAAATTTATTATGAATGAATCGATAACATTATTGAACCTACTATCGCGACTCCAGTGATCATTTTCATTTTTCTGGACATGATCGTCGCATCTCTGCCATTTTTCCGCCGTGAATTCCGAAAACAATTTATCCAATAAGATTATCTTTTCGTCTAGAGAAGAATTAATATAGTTTTGGGCTATGTTGTTTTTAATATCAGCCTAGACCAACTCAATTGGATTTAAATCTGAATGGTACGGAGGTAAACGCAGAACAGTGTGTCCACTAGCTTTCAGGAGTTCGTCAATTCTATACACTGGTTCTTTTTGTTTATTTTTATGAGAAGTAGCAGTTGAGCCTATGACATGGTTCCTGAAAATTCTACATTATGGCGTAGCAACCAGTTCTGCATTTCACTTTTGAGGCTTGATATAGTTGGTTTCTTCTCAATCTGAACGCTGTGGTAAGACGCGTTGTCCATTACAATCACAGAATTCGCCAGCAACTTATCTTTTAACTTTTCATCTAGCCACTTATAAAAAGTAGGTCCGCTCATATCTCCATGATAGTCACCGATTCTAGCATCAGATTTGAATATAGTCAATGCATCATCCACTAAGCCATTTCGACACCCAGCGTGGAGAATTACCAATCGCCGTCCTTTCCCAATATCAGCATGAATTCCGGGTTATGACGATGATTGCCAACATTTGCTGGCATGGTGACTGGCGCTGTAATATTAGGCTGCTCTATAAGGATATGTCTCTTTGATTTGCATTTTTTGAAACGGTAGCCCATTTTGTGTAAAAGCTGTCTTAAATATTCCCGTCCACAATTCAATATGCCATCCTGTCTCAAACTTGATAGTAACTTACGGACACTTGGTTTTTTTTTTCAACTTCGTAAAACTGATGAATTTTTCTTCTGATAACTCCAAGGTCAAAATCATCCACAAAGTGTTTTTTCTTTAGAACTTTTGGTTTTTGGCGACTATATGAAATTTTAATTGGCTTGAATTTTCAATTGATAAATAACCCGCAGAAATCACATTATGCACGGTTCTTTTGCTGTATCCCGTAGCCTCCGCAACGATTTTGGCAATATTCACGTCATTTTTAAATTCAAAGCTTTCTTTGTCTGCTTTTCTTTTCTTAAAATATTCAGCCACCTTAAAAATGACAGTCTTCATATCACGAGATAACGCACGACCCATCTTTGAATATTTATCTCATGTGCGTCTGACATACAGTACGTCTGACAGTTAGGGAGCTAGTTTCAAAATCATTGAAACTAGCTCCCTCTTTATTCTTCACACGTAACTAATGGCGTTATTCTTCTTACATCATAAGTTTGAAGAATTACCGATGTACACAATCAAAGGCTTTTGATAAGTCGCAAAATATACCTAACGCAT
Organism: Euclidia mi; assembly: GCA_944739405.2. NCBI lineage: Eukaryota > Metazoa > Arthropoda > Insecta > Lepidoptera > Erebidae > Euclidia > Euclidia mi. The sequence goes on from OX123195.2 coordinate 46,294,262, forward strand.
CTTGTGACTTCTCCCAAGCCGCAAAAATACTTTTCAGTAACTCAACTGCTGCGTCAGTAGTTGAACAACCCCTCGTAAATCCGAACTGTTTCTTGTGAAGAAGATTATGTCTATTAAAATGATTAAGCAATTGATTAAGTATTAACTTTTCAAAAATTTTACTAAGAGTTGGCAATACAGAAATAGGTCGAAAATTTGAGGGGTCTGATGTGTCACCAGATTTAAATAAGGGTGTAATTTTACTATATTTCATTAAATCAGGAAATGTTCCAGAAGCGACACAGCCATTGAACACTGTGGTTAGATGTGGAGCAATTAAAGTAATAATATATGAAACAGTCTTTACTGACAATCCCCATAAATCCATTGTCTTTTTCATATTAATAGTTTTAAATTGTTTAAGAATATCTTCAGTACTAACAGCAGTAAATTCAAAGGCTGTGACACATTCTGGTACGCAGTCCTTAAGTAGTATTTCAGCAGACGTGGAAGATGACTTGAGTGACTCTGTAGTTAAAATGGGTATATTAGCAAAAAATTTTTCAAATTCTGTCGCTACTTCCAAGTCCTCTGCAACACTCACATTATTGATATTTAGTAGGTAGTCGCGACTGCGTGCTTTGGCTCTACCAGTTTCGTTATTGATGACATTCCAGGTAGCTTTTATCGTATTTTCAGCGCATTTTATTTTATTTTTCAAATAAATTGATTTTGCAGCATAACAAGCTTGTCTGAATGTTTTTGAATATTTTTTTACATAATTAATAAAGGCTGGACTATTATTAAAAGTTTTTTCATTGTAAAGTTCATATAACCTAATCCGACTTTTATGAATGCCTTCAGTTGCCCAATCACTAAACGTCAGACGGTCAGTTACATTAATTTTTTTGGGTTTAAATACAACAGAAAATTCATCATTAATCAATTTAAATAATGAGTTATATAACTGATCCGGACGGTCATGAGTAGGCAACCAACGCATTTTACTAGATAAATTATTTTTAAAAACTTCCATTCGGTTTTCATTTATAGGTATAAAATTTATAATTTTACTCTGAACCTTAAGGTTTTTTCTTGGACAACAGACTAACTGCCCACTGTGATCAGACTGAAGCATATTAATTAAGGATTTATGTAAAGGTTTAGTGTTAATAAATATATTATCAATACAGGTGGCACTTGTGGCAGTCACTCTAGTTGGTTCTAAAAAAGTATGACTTAAATTGTAAGATTTAAAAAGATTTAAGAAATTAATTGATAAAGAACTTTTCTCTAAAATGTTAATATTAAAGTCACCACAAACAGCAACCGTTTTATGGCAATTATTAACTTTGCTTAGGGCGTCCTCCATAATTACTATAAAACTTTCAAAAGGCGCACATGGAGGCTTGTATACGCTCATAACAATGAACTGCTCAAATTCGACACATGATATCTCTATAACTCGCTCAACAGAAAGGCTCACAATATCAGATCTTTCCTTAAATTTTAAAAGTTTATTTATTATAATTAATGAGCCGCCTCGAATAAAGTTTTTTCTGCTGAATGAGCTTGCAACCTGGTGGTTATTGAAATTGAATATGAACTGATGGCTTTTTAGCCAATGTTCTGTAATACATAAGATGTCAATATTGTTACAGTTCATAAACAATTCCAATTCTAATTCCTTACTCATCAACCCTTGTATATTCTGATGCACCAGGTTGATACAATTCTTACAATTATTTTTTTTACAATGTGTGGTTGATGAAAGTGTGTTTTTCTTACTTGTAATAGGTGTGGTATTAAAAAAGGTAACTAATGTCTTATCAAGGTTATTGCCAGAGATTGACTCTATTGTCTCATTACTTAATTTAAAGAATTTGGAACGGATTCCAAGCTAATATTTAATGTCAAATTAGACTGCTCAATAAAAGCAGAGTTATTAGCCAAATTTTTGGCTGTGTTATTAATAAAATATGCTAGCGATGATGCTATTTGTCTTTGATTATATTGAGATAGATAACAACTATCACATGTCAAATAAAAGTTTCTAATGAAAGCATTAGAGTCAATTATGTCAATAAAATCATTGTAAAATGTCAGTGTATGTAATTTGCTATTTAACTTATGTCTAAAATCATTTTCGGCCTGTGGCAACAACTTACTGTAGGGAAATGCAACTAAAATTATTTTTCTAACTTTAAACGACCTCTAGCGGCGATTTTTGTAAAACTGACGGCAAAAAATAGCCTGTAAGTTAAAAAGGTGGCGCTTGCGTCGCCTAAAATGTCGAAGTTGTCGGTCTATTTCCAGTTATAATATATTAGTCTATGGCCGCCACGAGCGTTGACGGCGCACTGACAGAGCGCAGCAGCCGATTCTCCGCCCCCCCGTCTCGCCGCGCGCATACCTCAGGGAGTGCACAGCACTATTGGTCACAGTATAACTGCTGAGTATGTTAATTGTTTGTTGAATGGCATATCTGCGGTGCGTTACAAAATAATTATCATCTAGTATTAATATTTTCACCAACATTAGTGCTAGTGCGGTATGATAATGGTTATCATAACAATATAATAGACTATTATTTTTCATAAGAAACTGTGACATAGAACTACCATAGAATATCTCTACCAGATCGTAATGTGTGGAGGCGACAGCTCTACCAGAACCAATTTGCTAGCTAAAGCTTAAGCTAACCTAACGCGTGCTAGACTATAAATAATAAGTTGATATATTTGCTGCGTCAAAGAGTGAGCTCGCAAGGTGTATATTATTTGTAATATCATATACGTAATGATAGTATGTTATTGGTATTATATGTAAGATATATTTTGAAGATTAGATGATCGTATTCCTTGAATGTAATGGTTATGTACATACATACATACATATCGTCACGCCTTTTATCCCCAAAGGGGTAGGCAGAGGTGTATTTCTACACCCACTTTTCGCCAGATATACTTTAGTCCCACGTAATAAGGGGCGAGCCAATTGCCGTACCGGGCACATTTCCAGACTCCGTGCTGCTACTGAGAATTTCGTGACAGAAAAACCCAATAACACTGCCCGGCCCCGGAATCGAACCCGGGACCTCCCGATCCCACGCGCACATTTATGCCGCGAGACCAACGAGGCAGTCATAGGCAGTGGTTATGTGTAATTTGTTTTTTGTCGTTGTCTGTTTGTGTGTCATTTAATCACTACACCACTATTGTAATAGGAGATTCACTTGTAAAAATAGTTGGTTATATGTATAGTGAAATAAATAAATAAATCTTAAACAGATGTCTCGTGCGGCAATCTAACCCCGGCACACGATACTGGTTGTGGCACGGCGCAAAAAACACTGCACCATGACAAAATCTCTTACGAGTTATCAGCCTATATTCGTGGTGTTTGCGCGCCAAACCTGCCATCGAGAGTCTCATGACCGAGTAACGACCCGTTCACGATCAGCGGCGTCGAATATCCATGGCGCGATCTACACTGGAGCAAAGCGCGACTGGAACGTCGAAATCGTTGCCACTGCTGCCTGCCGCCCCCGGTCATGAGCGAGCCCTAAGCGACCGAATGTTAGTTGCCTTCGCATAATGCTGACGCTTCGGCGCGTTTGGTGTGTCATGTCAACCAAATAAAGTTCAGTTGGTGAAGTATCAGAGCGGTACGTTTAGCAGGTGTGTCACTACGCTTAGGAACTAAATAAAAATAACGTGAAGAAGTAATAGCATGGGTAAGGTATTAAGGTATAACGGTCGGCTAGTAATTACACTCTCATTCTACTTACTTATATACATCATAGAAGGCCACTTTTGCATCAGCATCACTAAGTTGCTTAGCTTCTATAAGTTTCTGATAATACATCACATTCTCAGGATTTCTCTTCAACAAATCTTCGTACACACCTTCCGCTTCCTTAAACCTGGAAAAGCACAATGAATATGTTAATAGTCAGGCTGTAAGAATTTGATGACGGGTCACGACTAGGCATGAGACCCATATATCAAATCGAAACTGAAATCCGATTGCAGTCAGAAATCGTATAATATCGATATTCCAATATAAGAAAACCGATTTTAGAAAACGCCAAACAATACCACGATATCGCAAACAATCTAATCCGAACAAAACGGTGCAGTGCAAGCGCAACCAAACTACAAGCTTACGTTTTCGATAGTTTTCATATTCGTTCGTTCTCTTTCACTCTACCCAACGACTACTTAGTTAGAATGAGAGAGAGCGAATTTCATATCCATTTCTTTCTTACTTAAGAGATGAAGCGAATCGTGAAATCGTCGCCAAGCAAGGCAGTCGTAGTTTTTGGCGGTTTTATGAATAGCAGATTGAATAGAAAAAATAAAACTAAACATCGAGGCGATAAGATCTAATTCAGATTGCAACTATTTAATGTTTATTTTGAAAATTGCAAATAGTTTTAATAGTTATTAGGGATTTATGTTTGGAGAGTTTTGACTTGATCGATGTTTATTTATTTTGTTCACTTGACCTAAGTGACACGTGCAGTGCGGTGCGCGCGTAATAATAATTAAGAACCTATATTTGGTTTTCGTGTAAGTTAAAATAATAGGATTTAAAAAGTTTTATTGTTACATTGTTAGGATTGTATGTGTTAATAAATATAAACAATTCGTGTTGTGTAGTTTTAGTTTGTTTCACGACTGAGTTTTTTGACAATAAGTTTTAGGTAGTTAGTTGGTTAGGATTGTAAAGTGTAAATATAAATAGAAACAATTCGTGTTGTGTATTTTTTTAACTTATCTATGAGTATGACTAATCGCAGCGTAAAATGTACGAGCTTACAGAACTTTATGCTAGTCCCAAGCCTAGGTAAAGCATGAGGGAAAATCGTCATAATTACAACTATAACCATTACTAACTAAAAACCACCAGCAGATGCTACGTAGGTACTAATAGACAAACAAATGGCAATAGAATAAGAATTCGATTGTTTGCGTTTGTCTACGCAACTAGCAACTACGCTCGAAAACGATTTCAAAATCTGAAATCGGATATTTATCGGTTTGCGTAAAAATACGAAAACGCCCATGCCTAGTCACGACACTGAATAAATTCGAAAATTTCATTTTGTCAGTCGCCATATTATATTCGCCCGTTTTCCAATCTTACCAGATTTTACAGAATACTAGCTTTGCCATAAAGTAAATGCCATCTGAACTGGCCATCTGAACCATGTAGGAGCTTATCTATGTAGTGATTAAGACCAGTTTTCAGAGATTTAAATCAGACTATCGCCAAACCGTCTGGCTTTGCGTTAGTCTACTCAGACAGCGGCGTTTGTTTGACTACCTCAGATCTACACGACAGCCGTCGACAGGATTGCGACTGTCATCTGGATTCGTAGCAGTCGTATCATACAGCAATTATGAGTTCTTGTAACCACTCATCTATAAATCAAATTGGACTTAACCCTAAATTCTTGTACTACCCACAGGGGTAGGCAGAGGTGTAATATTACACTCACATTTCGCCATGATATGATTTCGTAGATATCACGTAGTTTATTACATACATAGTCTCACGCCTATATCCCCGAAGGGGTAGGCAGACGTATATTGCTACACCCACTTTTCGCCAGATTTATTTTAGTCCCACGTATTATAGAGGGTGAGCCTATTGCCGTATCGGGCACATTACCAGACTCCGTGCTGCTACTAATAATTTCCTAACGGAAAAACCCAATAACACTTTGCCCGACCCGGGGATCGAACCCGAGACCTCCCAATCCCACGCGCACATTTATGCCGCGAGAGCAACGTAGTTTATTACGCAAGCATGTTGTCATTACCCAGCACTTGCCAGATTCCGTGCTGCTACAGTGAATTGAGAAAAACTCAGTAACACTTGCTCACCCCGGGTATCGAACTCGGGACCGATCAGCAGACGCATATTGCTATCCACTGGATCGCGAAGACAGTTACATATCTACTAGGACAACCAACACATGACTGTCTAATCCCAACTAAGCTGAGCTAACTATTGTAACTGATAAACATAGTTACTTATATATTCTTAAATACCTACACAACATTGTATAGATAAATTAGAAACAGACACAGAACAATAATTTTATTGTGCCCATCAAATAAAGATTTGTCCTGGCTGGGCATTGAATCCACAAGCAGTTAGGGTAAATAACCACCAGACCATCAGATATATATTTAAGACATGCAAATATTTGTACATTGCCATAATTTTAGGCCATGTTGAACTGTTGAAAAGTCTTGTTCTGCTTGTATTGGCTTTGTGACTTTGTGTATCAGTTTGTTAGAATTATTTAAACAGATGTTCATAAAATTTGGTATAAGGTTCTGTTCATGTCAATTTTCTGTCATAAAAATATAAAATACTACTCACTTTTTCAATTTCAAATAATATTCCCCTGAGGTCTCTTTAACAGATAACTTGTCAAGAATTTGAGTCGAGAACTTATTTAGATGCTGCAGCGCTCTGTCATACTGTCCTGACTCCGCCAGAACCATATTCTGGTAGAGAAGTAGCTCTGAGTGCTCATAATCATGTGGTCCCTTCATCTGGTTGGTCCGGAAAGCGTCCAGGATGCTGTTAGCCATTTCATAATCACCTAGTAAATGGTAACTCATGGCGAAACCAATCCATGATGCTCTCTGTGTGGGCCTCAGCATGAACAACTGGTAACGAGTATCCTGAAATGAAATGAATGAAATGAAATTTATTTACATTTTCCTGGAAAAGTAGTGAATATTAATTAACAAGCATATATCATAAAACATTTTCTATTTGTAGTCAATGATAGCATTCAATGATTTAGTAGCTTATATCCCAGTTTAAGGTACAGTTAGCCTAATGTAGAGACTAACAGACTATTACGCCGAGGGCCTTGAGTTTTATAAGTTCAGTACATATTCACATAACATAACATAACTTCACGCCTTTTATCACTAAAGGGGGAGGCAGAGGTTTATTACTCACCCACGTTTCGCCAGTTATGTTTAGGTCCCAGTGTAATAGGGGCGAGCCTATTGCCATCTACTGGGCACATTATTAAGCGAGCAATAATTAACATTTTTTAATACACACATAACTTCGAAAAGTCAGAGGTATGTGCCCGGGGCACCTGGGGATCGAAACCGAGACCATCGTCTCGGCAGTCCGTTACGTGCACCACTGGGCTATCGCGGCTCTATACTACATATTCAATAGTTTATAATCATTATGAAGAAAAACATTGTGAGGAAACCTGAGTGTCTGAGAGATTTTCACAATGTTTTCAAGAGATATGTGAAGTTGGAAAACTGGGACTTGGCAAGCATGGTGAACTATGTCTAAACTCAATCAGATTGAAAAGAGGTCATTGCCCAAAACTGGATAAATCATAAGCAAGGTAAAATTTAGTCTTGTTGTCAATCAGTAAATTTTGTCCCTTTTCAGTCTGACAGGGTCTTGTAATGTACTATTCATAAGCACTTTCCTATATTAAAAAGTATGGTAGACAGTATAGTAAGGAGTTGAGAGAGGCTTTCAGTGTTTTAAAATTGTAATCTATAGTGCTAATGTCAATAGCATTTTTGTGATAAAGTATGGGTAATTCATAATTGCAATTATATTATTGATCAGTGGCATAGGAAGAGGGGGAGCGGCGGGGGCGGTCCGCCCTGCCACCCATCCAAAAAAAGGGGTGACACCCAAAACTTAACTTGAAGAACAATGTACAAAAATATAAAACAACATAGGCACTAGCTCAGCACTATGAGAGTTAGCCCGGAATTGTTAGGTATAGACTAAAAAAAACAAAGGTCATCCGCCAACTACCACCCCGGGTGCCACCCAAGCTAGCTACGCCACTGTTATTGATTCATACTACTTGGGGCCTGATGTTGGGCATGCTTCAGTGCAAAAATAACTTTAAAATATAGTAACTTATACTGTTACTTGTTATAACAAAGGCCTATAAGACAAGGTGTTATAAGTATTCTAATTATATCATAAATATAGGTATGATATAACAAGAATACTACAACTAATAGGAACACCTCATGTTTTCTGTTTACTAATATAAGTTTAGTATAATAGTATTTATATTAAATCCAGTGATAAATGAGCCTTAACAGACATTTAATAAAAGACACCACAAACATCTGAACTCAAACAACTATTTGTAGATCACAAAATGACTAGTGATTGACCCTATAATAATATGGAACATTCAGAGCTTAATAGTGATTGACAGCTTTAATTACCTATACAAATTTGTACATATAATACCATATAATATAAAATATGGCATATTATGTTAATATATAAAATTCTTGCATTACTGACTGACTGACAGACACACTACAGCTAAAACTATTGGGCACAGGAAGCTGCAATTTGACATGTATGTTCCTTGAGGACCGTAGGGGTGCACTAAGAAGGGATTTCCCGAAATACCCACGGGATCGGTCAAAACAGATAAATAAAAAAAATGTGCAGGCGTAGCTGCTGGCGTCCTCAAGTACCATAGCTCTCATAGTTGCTATTCCTCTTTGAAACTTAGTGATAGACAGGTACTTGGTTTTGATTATAATTGTACCTCAATATTCATGTCAATTAAAATACTTTTGATGTACTTGAAACCTAATCAAGTAACTGATATATTGTAATTAAAACATATTAATAAATGTTGTTGTATCTTGATCTACTTACTTTATAACCTTCCAAATCCCGCATCTGAATTTGTAACAATGACAAATCTCGTAAAATCTGAATATTCTCCTTTTCCCATTTGAGTGCATTGCGGTAACATTTGATCGCCTCATCATACTTCTTGTCAGACCTCTGGAGTAGACCGTACACATGCCAACATACAGGAGACTTGAGGTCATTGCGGAGACCTCTACGAACATATTCATAAGCTTCATCTTTGCGTCCCAAGCAATTCAGTGTTAATCCTTTCATAGCCAATGTTTCTGAAAAATACAGGGCAGGATTATTAAATAATTGTTCTAGTGTTTACATTAAAATATTTGACTATTAGTTGTAACACTCTTGAAGTAAATTATGCATTGATTAGTTACGTACAAAAAACTTAAAATTCAGATTTTAAGTCAATTTGTTTTAAAATAGACTACAAAGATATAACTAGGAACCTATAATCTTCACTTTTACTTACAATGAGTTGAAGAATGAAATCATATTATGCCTGCACTCACAGCAAAAACAAACAATGACAGAGACATATTTTCAAAACAATTTATATTACACATAAAACATTTGTAATCACTAACACAGACATTTGATACAGGTGAATCCACCAATACAGAACTAATAAATTTAATCATATGCGGCATACAATAAATAAAACTACACCTGATAAATTAGGATGATTATTTACCATAAATTTCTGTAGTATAAAAACTTACCTCCATGCTCTGCAAATTTAGGATTCGAAAGTATCTGCTTCGCAAATTTGAGTCCATTTTTATATTGTTTATGTTCGTAACAGCGCTGGAAGATAACAATGCACTTATCATTGAGCGTTTAACCTCTATTATTAGATGCAGCCCAAGGGTGCTAGGCTAGTACATTTTGTTATTCACTATGATATTATAACACACGACCATATATCTGTGTCTTATATTTGCTAGAACAAGCTTTATTTTCTAGCTAAGCTAGAAAAATGCTTTCGCTGTGATTTGAATTATTTTAAAATTCAAGATAATCGCGAAGAATGACAAGCAGCACCAAACCAAAATGAATGTTTACAATCGGACTTACCAAAATTCTTTTGAAAAGCGCATTTTCTTTAGGTGGCAAAGGATTACTTGGTGGCATTTTGTTCGAATAAAATGAAGTATCTTTTTATTATTTCACTAATAAATTGAAATATTTCTAAAAACCTCGTGGCTATAAACCAAAGAAGTCGATGAAGGATTGCTGTCTATGGTTTTTGAGAGAAGAGCGGGTCACGTGACCAAAATTGTTGCCCGTACGCACAGATAATAAAGAAGATATATATTTCATTTTTTTTTTAATCCAGGTATTTTCCACATATTTTTATAAGATCATTTTACTTTTACTAGACTTCATCTCTGGCTCCAACAGCGTGAATTATATACCAAAGCCTTTCTTGGCAATATCTTTCTATTGGTGAAACCCGTATAAATTCGGTAGTTTTTGAGTTTATATCATACAGACAGACAAAAACAAAAGGCGACTTTATTGTATATATTAATTAAAAAAATATTTTATAAGAAAAATATTATTTTACTTTAATAGTAGGACCTCAATTAGGAATTTGGACGAACTAAAATAGCTTATTATTAAAATACTCTACTAAAAATTACAAACACAGCACACAAAAAAGACAAGAAAATAATTTTAATATAGCACTGTGGCCAGTTTACACTCACTTTATTTATGGCTACCGCTCCACATCCGTGGCGCATAGCATGATGTTATATAGCATAAAGCCTTCCTCGATAAATGAGATAACCAGTACTAAAGAATTATTCAAATCGAACAAGCAGTTCTTGAGATTACAGCATTCAACCAAACAAACTTTAGCTTCGTTATATTACTAGGTACTACTAGATGAGCCTGCAGTTACACCCGCGTTGTTTAAGAATACTCTTCCTTCCCTTCCACTCCCGTGGCTCATAGCGTGGCGTGTTGTAATATAGCCTATAGTCTTCCTCGATAAATGGGCTATCTAATAGTGAAATATTTTTTTAAACCGGAACAGTAGTTCTTGAGATTAGACCGTTCAATTAAACAAACAAACAAACTCTTCAGCTTTAAATATTAGTTTTAGTTATTGAATTTAATTTGCCGAAAATGTTAAATTACGTTGTTATCTATTTTTGCAGAATTCCTGTTGTCTCAGTGTCTGAATTATTGATGAAGTTGCTTGCATCCACCGACGACTAAGCGATACTTGCATCCTTCGGCGTTTCACAATGAGTAGAAATTATTCAAAAAGGGCGATTTCAATTAAATTGTCTATACCTCTAATTCATAACTTGTCAGAAGTTGTCAAAAGTTAAAGTTTTATGCTAGTTGTCAAAATTGACAATTCAATTTTGTGTTTGTTGAAGTGAAGAATGCAAAAAAGTACACTATAAAATTTTAAAACTGTTAAACTGGTTCAGTATTCTTGTGCTTACATAGACTCTATATTTTATTTATAGAGTAACATGGGCATTGAAAACATGCGTCGCTGGCCTATGTATATTGTGTTTTCCGTGTGTATTTTACTGTTCCTTTCACTGTTCAGTAGTTGGAATGCAGAGACTGAGTTACGAAACAGGGTTTCAGAGATAAGTACTCAGCTCCAAGAATGTTCGAGGCAGCAAACATCTTACATGGAGGAGTCTTTAACTTTACTTGAACAACGCGACGGCTACGTGGTCAAAGTTAATGAGTTAGACAAACAGAAATCAAAATTAATCGACGATGTAGCCGAATACAAATCGAAACTTGCCAAATCTGAAGGACAAGTCAATCACACGAAAGTAGACGTCGAACTGTGTAGAGCAGAACTGCAGTCTTTGAAAAACTTGCAAGTAAGTAAAACTGCCATTGTTGATACTTTAAGATTAGAAAAAGATACGTTAACGACACAGCTAGCTGAAAGAAAGCAGAAGATAGAAGATTTGGAAAAAGAGATAGAGAAATTAAAGGCAGCTCTTACTACAAAGAGTGGGCCAAATCCATCATCACCATCTAAAGTGACTCCTGTTGTGCAGCCACCTAAAATCAGTGCAGCTTTAAGTGCAAAAGACCCTATAAATGAACCTGTATTAGAAAATGATGCTAAAGAAGAGCTCGAAGATCCAAATGCAATGAATGATGGCAACGATTTTGATCCTCAGTTGCAGTAGGATAAGTATAAGATAAATTTGTTGTAATTTGTGGCCTGTTGGTGTGATAATTGTAATTACCATTTTGAGGACTAATGAAATTATGAGGCTGACGGTGGAAAGGCTAAAAGCTGATTTTTAAGACACAATAGAATATTTATGAGAGCAACCTGGTTTTTAAGTTACAATTGAATAAATTCATGATAATATTAATGTACCTACCTATTTTTCAATTTTATTTACTATAAGTGTATTATTTGCATATGCTATGCTACTGATAAGAGAATTGTGAATAAATAGTGTTTGTTTTGCACAAGGCTTGTATGCAAAAACAATGCTATAATTACTGTTATCTGTTTCCTGACATACTGTAGCTGATGGATTATACTATTTTATAATACTTAGATACAATATCATGTGACTTGCCTATCAGTATATTGTTCCAAATCTCACTGAATTTCTCTCCCTCTGTATCTAAAGTAACCTGTGTTGCTTAATAATTGAAGCAAACACACAATATTATTTTATACATTTTGATATTATGAAATTTAAGTAAGTATAGGTCGGTTCACGAAAGATGACCACTGCGCAGAAATAATTTTTTAGGTCCCCGTGGAGATGCGGGGTGAGGCGCGGGTGGAGTGCCAATGACGTGGCTCCGTTCTTGATGCATTCCCTAAATGCGAGAGAATGGAGCAACGCCATTGGTGCACGAATGTACATATGCGCGACGCCCGCCATTTGTGGTCAACTTTCGTGAATTTACCTATACACCTGTTGATATTATTCCAATTAGAATGCAAGGTAAATTATTTATTATTTGTAATTCAATTTAGCTATAAAGCTGAATAGGTAATCAATTTAATGTGATATGCAATATTTAAAAATGTAAGTGCAATAATACATTTGCTTGTAGTCTTTCTACTGTCAAGTTTATAAAGATGCATTTCCTTATACATTTTTTTACAATTGTAACTTTATTATAGTACTGTACAATGTAAGGATGGACTTCATTGTTCACAGTTTGTTGATGTGTGATTTGATGAAGCCATAAACATACTCTTTAGCAATAATATAATATAGAAAATATTTTGAAGATCCCTGGACAAATTATTGAATCTAATTGATATGCTAATATCTTAATATATAAAATTCTTGCGTTACTGACTGATTGACAGACACGCTGCAGCCGAAACTATTGGGCGCAGGAATCTGAAATTAAGCATGTATGTTCCTTGGGGACCGTAGGGGTGCACTAAGAAGGGATTTCCCAAAATTCCCACGGGATCGGCCAAAACGGGTAAATTTAAAAAAATGCAGGCGTAGCTGCTGGCGTCCTCTAGTTTACAAATATTATTGTTAAGTAAACATCACATATTATTTTGTCAGTTAACTGAAAATATAAAGATAAGTTAACTAAATATAATTATGTTTAATGTCTTCCTTGTTATGTACTACAGAATCAAAGACCAAAACATTCCTTTCTACCTGCATTTTTATGTATAAAAAGGCATAAAATTAGTTTCAATAGTTGTCATAGGGACAATGTATTACATCAATATGTAATAGTTATAAGTATTTGTATTAATTAATTAGTCAGCCATGTTGGTGCCAGAAAATAATTAGATCTGACATGTTTCTTGAATATTATTTTGCTCAATTTCGACTTAATTCAATCTGGGCTTGATATTTAATATTGTGGAAAGTATCGTTAGAAAATGAAACCCTTAGTACCTATATTATTATATAATTTTCAGTAATGTTTATTGTCATGACAATGTATGTCCATGTTCCATTAGAAATATGTTGTATTTTACTATAAGTGCTGTATATCTTTTTCTTACATGTCTTTTATAGTTGAGGAATAAATTATATAGATTTATTCTTTTTATTAATTTAGTTTTATTACTATGTCTTCAAAACCAACTTAATTACTATTAGCTCATTGATTTGAAAACTAATAGAACTCTTATACTGTAGTGTGTAACCGTCGGCGCTCATACATAATGGCGAAGCGACAATTGTTGTCAGTGTGTACACCTAGTTGTGTTAATTGATGTTTGACTTCATTCAAAATGAAACCAATGTCGATAAAAGATAGACGATAAAAATGGTCTGCGCTGCGCTCTTACATCCGTCGTGCGCAAGTCCTAATAATTTTCTCGTACCGTAATCTACTTTCGGCCATTTGTATGGTTTCAGGCATAAATAAAATAAGAATAGATTACGGGATCGGCTACTATTTAATGAGGTAGCGAGTCCCCGACGGAGTCGCGGTAAATTACCTATGTTAATCGCGATTTGCACCCCGGCACTAAAGGGGCGATGAAGACACCGCGGTGGTTTTAGTAAATAGGCTCTGCAGTCCAAACGACTTTAGGGGTCGGTACACATAATTATAGCAAAGCGCAGCGCAGCACAGAGCAAGTGCCCATACACACACACACGTACGAGGGGAGTTCAATGTATTCTCGGTATCGAGGTGATATACTAATAATAAGGGTAATTTAATTATCTCATTAGTTAATGACACTCTTTGAGGGTATAAATACAAAATTTAATTTAATTGCCACCATTAGTATTCAAGATATCATTGCGAAAAGACAACTATGATGACTGATTCGACAATGATGAAAAAAATCGAGCATCGTGCAGTGATAAAATTCCTCACAAAACTAGGAAAAACTCAACAAAATATCCATGAAGAAATGGTGGCTGTTTACCAACATTCTGCGCCTTCATTATCTACAATTCAGAAGTGGTCAAGTGAATTCAAACGGGGTAGAGAGAGCATTGAAGACGACCCCCGCGCTGGTGGGCCAATTTGTGCCGCTACTGAAGAAAACGTCAAATTAGTCGGAAAACTTGTACTTGAAGATGCCCGTGTAAGAGTGAAAACATTAGCAGAAATGACTAAGCTATCCGTGGGTACCATTCACACAATCCTTCATGAGCGCCTGAATTTGTCAAAGGTCAGTGCAAGATGGGTGCCGCGAATGTTCACCGCGCTACAGAAACAAGTGCGAGATGACTGTTGTAAGGAGTTTTTGGACCTCTGTGGTGAAAATCCGCAAAGAATTTTCGATCGGATTGTTACTGGTGATGAAACGTGGGTTCATCACTATGACCCTGAGAGCAAGCATGAGTCTATGCAGTGGCACAAAAAAGGATCAGACCCGCCGAAGAAGTTCAAAGTCACTCCTTCCGCAGGAAAGCTCATGGCCACGGTGTTTTGGGATTCTAAGGGAATCTTGCTAAACGAGTACACAAGAAAAGGTCAAAGTATTACTGCTGCATCATACGCAACCACCCTGCGTAATTTAAAGGAGGCAATTAAAGAAAAAAGACGTGGTAAATTAACCGCAGGTGTGTTGCTGCTTCACGACAACGCGCCGGTTCACAAGTACGGATTTGAAGAAATCAATCATCCACCCTACAGTCCGGACCTGGCCCCTAGTGATTATTATCTATTCCCTAATCTTAAAAAAGACCTTCGTGGAAAGCATTTTTCGGACGATGAAGAGTTGAAGGGAGCAATAAACGAACATTTTTCGGGCCATGAAGAAAAATATTTTTCAGAGGGAATTGAAAAGTTACTTTCACGAACAAATAAATGTATTGAGATGTTAGGGGAGTATATTGAAAAATAAAATTTATTCAGAATTTTCCGCCTTTTCCTTCATACCTATACCGAGAATACATTGAACTCCCCTCGTATGTGTGGGTATGCATGCACCGTGATAAATACAGTGACTTAAACAACTTGACGTGATAAATACAAGCTTGAAGCGAAGCAAACATTTTTCCACTGTTAAGCTGTTATTGTCATTGTCCCCATTGAAATGCAATTACATAAATGAAAACAAAAAAAATGCTGAGCGGATCAAAACTACAACTAGCGACAGCGGACATGCAGACGCGTTACACTGGATGTAAATCGCAACCAGTTTCCAACATTTTGCGAAGTCTCTCATCAGTGATCGTCAGTATGGATGGGCTCAGACCGATACGATCAACGGGCGACAACGGGTTATCTTGGGTATATACACCTTTAGGGTGAGGCCATGGACAGGCATGCGGAGTCATTGGCTATTATTCTCGACATTTCATAGGTTCCTTGACTGCCTCCGTAGTCCAGTGGATAGCGTCCCGGGCTCGATGCCCGGGTCGGGCAAGTGTTACTGGGTTTTTCCGAATTCTCAGTAGCAGCATGGAGTCTGGTGATGTGCCCGGTAACGGCAATAGAATCGCCCTCTATTACGTGGGACCTAAAAAATCATGGCGAAATGTGGGTGTAATGTTACACCTCTGCCTACCCCTTCGGGGATACAGGCGTGACTCTAATAAATAAAAAAAATCACAGCTTCCTGTATGAACGCCGTTTTCGAGTCCTCTGTGACGGTAAGTTATCAAAGTATCTCCATGTAAACGCTGGTGTGCCTCAGGGGTCCGTCCTATAGCCTACACAATTACTTCTGCATATCAAAGCCATGTACCGTGTGCATTCTTAGCAAGTATCTCCATTCCTTACCTAGCCCTCTCTTCTGGCACCTCCACTACTTATCAGTCTCAATATCCTTGGTTTACAGATACGCCAAAATCTCAACCAAAGGGTGCTAATACATCGAGTGTGTCATTATCAGCATCCCACTATAAGTTGGAGTTGTGCCTGCTATACAAGACTCATGTTCGTTCTTGCGTGGAATAGGTACTTTCTATTTTCATTCCTTTTTATTTTTGTATAAAAATCATGAAACGGTTCATAGGATACATCTACCTACGAATTTTCAAACGTGTAGTTTCGGAATAAAGTGACTGTGACATACCTACGGACGGACCAACAGACATGGCGAATCGATAAAGGTTCCGTGTTTTGCCATTTTTGGCTATGGAACCCAAGGCGGCAGTTCTCGTTTGAGCGTTGTCAATTATTAAGGACACAATAATATTCTACCACATTCACACAACACCATCTGGTCCCAAACTAAGCATAACTTGTACTATGTGTACTAGATAATGGATAAACATACATATATACTCTTTTTTAAATACATCCATATTATATAATAGAAACACCCAGACCAAGACAAACATCCATGTTCACGCACACAAATGTTTGACTTGAGCGGGAATCGAACCCGCGACCATCGGCGTGGCAGTCGTTTACACTCCCGCTGCGCCAACCGGTCGTCAAGCAACCACATCTAGCGGCCAGTTTCAATATGTCGATCTATCCATGGATTTGGAGATAAATATTTTGTATGGAGCTTATGTATCTCAAATCTTCAAAAATGGATAGAACAAAATGGTTAGTATATCAGCAGCTTTAGAACCACATAAGTATTATATTTTAAAAAGATGTCTGTTGTTAGGCAAAAGAGTCGAGAGCCACTCTTATGAAACAGCGCTATTGTTTTGACTAGTTGAAGAGTGCCTTTGTCAAATAGCTACCTATTAATCATGAGAATAATACCTACCTATCTTCTCAACTAGGTATATTATGATGTAAACGACCTCTTTCTCAGATGTTTTAAATAAGTAGACATTATTATTTCTAAACAAGTTTTATTTACCTTATACATCTCTATCATAATCAAAACAAAAATATTCCCATCGCCATTACTTCACAAGTAATGTGTTAACAACATAAAACTTACAAATAGTTAAAACTAACAAGAGACGTTACACTTGGCAATCTCATTTATAATCCATTTGCCGAATTACTAAATTAGAATCGTACATTGTAAAGTAGTGAATCTAAACTAATTTAATATAATTATGTTGGCCATTTACCCAGCTTACGACTAATCTCCGATTTATTCCTTTTCGGATTAATTCTGAAATGACGGGACAACCAATCTCGGAACGAAACCAACATCGCATTTAGCGTTGCAAGGTTGTAATAGTTCTGAAAATCTATACAGAATCTGATTCGGTCAGACATTCGTAAGTTAAAAATAAGGCATCTGTCTTTTGACCAAATCAGGTGGTGTATAAAGTTACAAATGTTGACAATCTGAATTATGAAACAAGCGCCAGCGCTAGATCGCTACCCCTTTCTATAGCATTCAACGCGAAAGCGAGAGTCAAGTATAACTAGCTTCATGGTTGGTGTAACTAACATGATCAACACAAAGGTTAATTAACATCGCCACGACGCTTTGCGTGTTAACACATGCGCTTGACTAATCCTGACATGGTAATCATCAAAAGACAAATTGACTTTGTTAAGACAAAACAACCATTTATGTACATTTTAATCTACCTTTACGATAAGGCGAATTTATGTACGATTGCTAAACCAATGTATTATATCGCAGGTAAATAGGCAACATAAAATATTGTTACATAAAAACATTTCGTCAACTATAAAACATGAACGAGATTGAGTCACAATTTAAATATAGGCCTAGTACTAAACTAATATTCGTCTTTAAAATTAAGTCTATCCCTAAAATGTATATAAACTAAAAGTCGGTGGTAAAGAGAATAGCGGAATAAACAGAGATCGCATTGAAGACAACAGACCATCAATTGGGATTGACAATTGAACTATTTTGCGTATATGATGAAAATTATACAGAAATCATTCAATCTGCCCCATAAGGCCTATGCAAATATGTCAATATTGCCTTTTTGAAATTATATTTGTAAAGGTCTATCTCAAGTTCGTGGAGCTAAATAATGCTCTGAGTAAGGCAATCACCATACTGGTGGACCTGTCATAGCATGCATGGTAGAATGAAGTGGTCCAGCATTATAACGGTTTCCAACCGTTTAATTAACGGGTCTTTATCATGAACTAACAAACATTATGCCCACTCGATCGATCGTAAATCAACGTTATAAAGATCAATTCATAAATGATTATAGTAAAGGTCTATCCCTTACTACATCTGGAGACATTAAACAAGAAATCACAATTATTTTCTCACAAATACTATGTAGTCTAAGCGGTCATGTAAACAATACCACTATCGCCACCGCGTCGCTACGCTGCATATACGCACCGCCAACGTGCCGCAGTCGCTTAATTCTATCATTCCTCTGTACAATTGCTAGTAATAGATGGCTCGTTCAAGTCTCATGCCTTCGCAGCGAGTAAACACAGAATAGCGGCGAGGCCGCGGCATCATGTACATGAGCGCTTAGTCCACACCCAATTGTTATACAGCGCTCACAGTAGCCTTCAGAAATGAAGGAGGTACTTACAATACATTCACTGATATGTACAATATGGCACACAAAAATAACATAGTAAAATTATCAAGCAAAATTGATGGTTTCCTTACTTTTCACATACTTTTTAAAATTTAAAAGGAAGAGGTAAACATTAAGGTTTGATATTCACATAACAGAAACTCTAATCATGTAATTTCAATCACTTCTGGCTAATGTGATCAATATTTAAAGTGTTACATGCTACCAAGATTAACTGATTGATACACATATTCCTTGTGGGCAATTAATTTACATGATTAGTTTGATCTAAAACTAGAACACTTGGAAATAGTTATATGATGCATGCATTGATATAATAACCATAGATGCACAGTCAGCATCTCAAAACCGTCCGGAAAAATAGACCCAAAATACATGTATTTTCAAATAGTACTATATTGTGTAACGTTTTTCGCACCGTGCAGGAGTTAAACGCCAAAATTTTACGACGTAAATACAAATTAAGACAAATAGGTATGTCATGTATAATTGAATTTACAAAATAATTTATGATCACTATCATAACTATAACCAGTTCTACACAATGTGGCCAGTCATGAACATCACTAGGGTTTTTGTATATCAACGTGTACAAGTGAGAAAACTTTGGCCAAGCCTACCAAAAAGTAAAATTGTTAATCATACAAACTACTATTAAGATACAAATTCATAATGTCAAGAGGTATAGTTGGTCAGTTTGGTCACAATGTAAATATTTAGTATGATAAAGGTACATACAAATAAACACTTTAACATAGAAAAATAAAACATCTTCATATCACATGGTTATCAAATTGTAAATGTCCATTAATTTAATTTTATAGTCAAATTCTGTTTATTTCATTGCAATAGATCATTGTAGTTTGTAAAATTGAATAAGAAAGTTCAATGGCCTTAGCCAAGCAAGACTGGGATAAGCACCATGTGACAAATAAAGTCCATGCTGAATATTAGTGTGTAGTGACAGCACTGCATAACAACAGCCCATCAATGGACAACACATCATTATCGCCTATAGCTGGTATTAAGGCCCCAACACGTTAGTTTAATAAGTAATACCATGGCAGATGATACATTAAATCAAATAAGAGTAAATAATAATTTCATCAAAATATTCTGTGTTACACAATGTCCTTGCAATATTGCACGCCTGTTACTTAGAAAACAGTAAAAATTGACAATAAAATTAAATAAAACTATAATCTATACTTTCTTCAATGCTTCCTCTTTAGCAACTTCTTCAAAGGCAGCCAACAAATTCCTCCTGCAGTTACTCTCATCTGTGTACCTTAAGGCCCAAATTATATATTCTCCAACATTCAAAGGATCTTCAGAATAGCTTATTTGTACTTTACACTTTCTCTCCCACTTCATAGCATCCACACTACGGCTATTCCTAGTTCTAGTGAACTCAATGTAACCATTACATTCTACTGCTAATTTTGGCAACTGAGCATTTAAGGCATCATGTGATCGATCAGAATCTGTTCCACTTGTAGAGGGTAGGCAGTCTCCTTGCCCAAATTCACAGTTTGGAGGTGTGACAGGGATACATCTTCGCTTCACCCTACGTACTATACCATCACCTCTACTATTTATTTCTTCATCAGAAAATGATCTTTTCAATTTGTTTACATTGACTTCATTTTTTTTATTGTCAAGTTCAGTGTTGTCAGTCTTTCGTTTTTTGTCTATGCTAACTTCATCTTGTGGCTGGCAACCCTCAGCCCACTCTGGACTGTTGCAATTAGATCCCAGCAATCTTCTCTTGTGACATCTGTCTTTTGAACTTATTATTTCAGGGGAGTGAAGTGGACTAGCTAATATAGAATCATCTTTCCTGAAATTTGTATTAAAATCTTTGTAATGTGATAAATTACATGTAATAACAGCATCTAGCTACACTTGTAATGAGCGTTAAGGATTGCAGAGCAGGGGCAGAAAAGAAAACAGCATATAGAAAAGCACTTAGTTTAATAATTAAATCATACAAACCTTTGTAACCTATCATTTCGACTTTGTATTTTGTCTATGCTGTCAATTGTGGTAAAGTCATGTCTTGAACATTGCATATCATATTTAAGGAAAGCAGTAACTTTCTTTCTTGTTTTAATTGTTCTGCCAAACCATTCAAGAATTGCATCATCAGAAACGTATAAAGCTAGATTATGTCTTTCGTTGTCTATCATGCTTTTGTACCATGCTATGAATGTTCTAGCTTGCTGCCGTGCAGAAAATTTGTTGCTGGTGTTGTTGTTATTTTCTTGTGCTGTTTTGGCAAATTTGGAATGGATGTTGCGTTTATGAGGAGTTGGTGGTGATGACATTTTCTGAGGAGTTGGTGGTGATGACATTTTCTGAAAATTTGATATTGCTTAATTAATAACAATGATAGATTTAATGTGTTATTGGCTGAAAAAAAAATGTTGAAATATTTCTAATGTGCGCTAGAATCTCATACATAATGATTTCATGTCTCATTGATAAAGGTGAGCATTATTACAACAACCGTTATCGTAATGCATTATTGATACGCAATGTATAATAAATTATTGCAAGTGTCATTATACTGTTGTCAACTATTCGTTATTGTTGTTGATAATGACAATCAACAGTCATGGCGCGCCAACTGTTGTGTGCGAGCGAGCAAGCATTATGCCCAACTACCAATATGTGTAAAACAGACAGCACTAAACGCTGCTCAAGAAGTCACGATTACCCGATAATGTTTACAGTAACCGCGACAATTTAAGTAAGGAATTTACGATTATGGGCCTTTAGTGCACGATTTAAAGTTCTTTTTATAAAAAACATTATTTACTTGTTGTTGTTTTCAAATTATTTCGTTTCGTTATTGGTGTTATTTATTATTGTCAGCCAGTACAAGAGTGTAAAAGTGTTCTGTGCGTACAAGATTTGTTGTTATTAGATTTTTAAAGATAATTACGTTAATAATTCATAAAGTAAGTATATAAACTGTAAATGCATTTGTGATTCTGTGATTGTGACTTAGGAAATAAGTAAGTAGTTCAATCCAATATAAATTACTAAACAGCAAATCGCGCGATAGCAGATTCATTGACAACAGGCTGTTGTCAACAGCAGAATAATTGGTTAAAGTTTAGAAACGTGCTGCCTCGATAGACGAAAAGTGAGGATATTAGGGGGTTCTAGGGGGTCTTCTCATACCTATGCAACACGATTTTTTTGCCGGAAACGCCGTCTTATAAAAGAAACTACGACAAAATTCTTAATTTTTAGGTTAGGTTAGTGTAGTAGGCACTTTTTTTAAGGAACTGTGTGTGTTTTGTACTGTGAACTGAGTCTGACTCCGGGTGTGCTCCCGCCAAAAGCTCTCGGTCACCCCTGAGTGTCGCTACACCACACTCAACCTTCGCATCGCTACGGACTACTATCGCGCTTCGCTCTGCTCGGCCTCGTGTGGCTTGCTCCCCTCAGGACCTCCCTCAAGCTTCTGGCTCCCGCATTTATAAAAAACACTCTAGGGGTAGGGACCATAATACTACGTGGGGTCGGGGTGCCCCGTGTCGGTTCTGAGACTAAGTCCTGTCTGCATAATAAGTCAAATTATAAATAATAAGGGTATATTTACCTTTGCCATATTTCCTTTTTCCAAATTTGTGTTAAAAAAGTGTCCTACTACACTAACCTAACCTAAAAATTAAGAATTTTGTCGTATTTTTTTTTATAAAACGGCGTTTCCGGCAAGAAAATCGTGTTGCATAGGTATGAGAAGACCCCCTAGAACCCCCTAATATCCTTACTTTTCGTCTATCGAGGCAGCACGTTTCTAAACCCAACCCGAATAATTGACAGCCGTTTACAATAACGGTTGTTGAAAAATAACACAACAGTACAATTCATTGTTGAAAAACAGCCGTTATCGCCAACTCTACTCATTGAAGTACCTACAGCATATATTGCCAGACTGATGGTCAATGCTAAACAGTTTGCTTTGTTTGAGCAGTTGTCTTGTTGGTTGACTGCACCAAGTGTAGTTGGTTCAATTCCTGCACAAGACAACACTGTGTGTTCTATTAATTGTTCTTTTAACTCTGATAGTTTATTGTGTCTGTTGTTTGCCTATTTGTTAAGTGACACTGGATTTATTTCTATTGCAAGACTCGTCTTTAATTCGGAGAAAACAATTTATATTCATATGGCATTATGACAAACATTAAACTTTCATGGACAGTCACATTTGTCTAAAATAATATTGTTTGACATATTAGGCAAGTCATAACATACAAGTAAGATAAGATTCAAATGAGAAAAATTCCAATTAGAAATAATTTGACTGATATCAATTCATTGGGCAATGTATAAAGTGTTACCTACTCAAATATACAACTAGAGTTTCATTGGGTTACTTACAATTATTTATTTATCGGATAATATTTCGACAACTTTGTGGGAGCTGTTCGCTCCGTGAGCTAGCTCCAATCGAAGTCCTGCAAGTCGTCTCTTACTTTCTTCAATGTACGCAGTGATTGATAAATTGATTTCTAAGAGTTCTTTGTGCAGTATTGATACAGTATGGCTGTTTGTAGATATATTTTCTGTAAATAAACATAGAAATCATCTAATTGTCACACAAAAACAATTGAACTACGACAAAATTTCGATTTTTAAAACATAACCTACTTAAACACTTTACTGCTTCCAATGCTAAGTGTTCACGGGATAAATCATCAGATATTGTAGAATTCATCTTACGTTTCACTTTGTTGTAATTAATATCCGCACATCTAAACTATATATCAGTATCAATCAAACTTAAAAATGATAGCGTCGTTTTCGCAAAACAAAATGGCAACCATAAACTAGCAACTAGTAATGTCAGTTATACAGACAAAATATTTAATATGATGTGTAGCGTAATGTAATGGTAGCGTACATAGAGATATACCATGGTAGCGTAAGAGAAAAGTGAGAACATCATTGGAGTTTCATTTGATAAAAAAGGACGGCAGGAACACAATGTTCTAAACATAGGTTCTGAAGCATAAGTTATGCTTGGAACGAATCGTATACTCTGACAGATTTCCATAGAGTAGATAGATAGTAGACCAGATATTTCCGCACGAGCTGCGGCTTACTTGGTCCACAGACGTACAACTTTTCCTTGGCTAATTTTCACTTTAGGTAAATAGTGCGAGAGCAAATTATCAATGGAAGTGCGTAGTGATAAAGAGAATAACACGGAAGGTGTGGACAGCAACTGATTAGTGCGAGTTCATTATAAGTCTGAGCTAATCACTCATAATATTCATTAATCGCTAGTAATGAGTAATAAAATAAGTATTATAATCGTATTGTAATTGTAATGGTTGGTTTATAGCTATGTGTACTACCTTTGTTCGACAAATAGAAGTGTTATGAACTCTAGCCACTCAGCCACGGCCCACAGCATAGATTATACACTTATGGCCCACAGCGGCGGCGGCAGCGGCGCGTGTTTTCCATGTACATGGCGTGACATCGGTCGCGGCGCGCGGCTGCGACGGAATAAAGCGCGTCATGTACATCGAAATCGCTCACTGCTACCGCTGTAGGCCGTGCTCGGGCCGCCAAAAAAGCACGCTTATGCGACATGAAGTCATTGATAAACAAATAATTAAGTACTTGATTATATTTTATTTAGCATATCATAGTCTTCTTACAAGCAAAGTTAACTGTGTCAGGGTTCCGTACCTAAAAGGTAAAAAACGGGACCCTATTACTAAGCCTCCGCTGTCTGTCTGCACCAAGCTGTATCTCATAAACCGTGATAGCTAGAAAGCTGAAATGTTCACAAATTATGTATTTTGGTTGCCGCTATAACAACAAACACTAAAAATAAAATAAAAAAATTTTGGTCCCATTCAATAAACGTGTTTTTATTCCTGTTTTTTGCTCAAAATTACCAACGATAACAGGTAGACACTTAAAATTTTCACAGAATACGTAGTTGTATATTACCTTTCAAAATAAATCATTAAATAAAAAAAGTTAATAATAAAGGCTCCCATACAACAAAGGTATTTTTTAAGCAATCGATCTTAATAAACAGGTAGGAACTTAAAAAATATTTAAGTATACATAAAACGAGCGTGATTTTAACATCTACTGATGTATATCTTGTGCAAACCAATTTGTGTTGAAAGTTTTTATCACGATCTAGAATAATATATATTTTTTTAGATTTCTCACTCTCTTATTTTAAAAGTTGGATTTGGGGACATTATTCCACTTTGCAAGCGTCTATTTATTTATCAAACGATTGATTTTGAGATAAAATGGCTGACATAATTTTTCAAGACCTATCTTTAAACAGCCCGTACGTACCTATCTTATTTATATCAGCCCAGAAACGGCGTTCACTGCCGGAAATAGCCCTCTCTCAAGGTTCTACACACACCAATTTTGAGCCGCCCGCATCTAACCACTTCCCTCAATCTTAACCAGATCGTTGGTCCACCCTGTGGGACCCTGCATGTATGACCGTTGAAAAATCTTTTGCATTTCCTTTCCATGTATCACAATTTTTTTATTACCGAATAACATTATCGTAAAACAGTTCAAAGCATACATACATATACCAAGTTTCAATTGTGTATTTTTATTAGATAAAGTGGCTGTGAAATACGGCGAATACGTAAGGGTTCCCTTTTTGCCATTTGGCTACGGATCCCTAAAAAGGCGTCTAATGAACCCGAAACACAGATCACTGCCTACTAAAAAATAAAGCCTTACAGTCGTATCAACCCTGTATAGGTCTTTCAAATTTTCACATTTCAACATAATATAACATAATTATAATTATGTTAAAATGTAGAATTTTAAATCATAAATGTAAAATTTTACTCTATGAAATGTAGTTAAAAGTCGCCCACATTTTTATTAGTTTTATATAAGTAAGACATGTTTCTATTATTTTGATGCCATAAGTAAAAAGTTTAATTTAGTTTGTAATTCGAATAAATGACTGCCTCGTTGGTCTCGCGGCATAAATGTGCGCGTGGGATTGGGTGGTCTCGGGTTCGATTCCCGGGTCGGGCAAAGTGTTATTGGGATTTTCCGTTAGGAAATTCTCAGTAACAGCACGGAGTCTGGTAATGTGCCTGGTACGGCAATAGGCTCGCCCCCTATTACGTGGGACCTTCAAAATTCATGGCGAAATGTGGGTGTAATATTACACCTCTGCCTACCCCTTCGGGGATACAGGCGTGAGACTATAAATAAAAAATAAAAATTCGAGTAAAGAGTTTTCTTTGATACATTTTCAGAGAATGGGCCAAAACCTTGGCCAAAACTCAATAACAACCATTTTACAACACAGTTGTAATTTTACAAACGCTACGCCAAAATGGCCTGTACAGAGATAGGCTAAATTGAAGCATAGACAAAATATTAATTACGTGAACGATTGGATAGCCGACGGAGCGAGCTTCTTTGGGAGTGGTAATGCGCCGAACCAATCTACTGCGTTCTTGCGATCATTGACTTCGGCCATTGGTCTATCTTTTGTCAACCAATCATCGGAAAACCAGTGAGGACCCAATGTAAGTTTACAATTTATTTTCACCGAATATTCTCTGGCTATGGATGTTCCGGCGTTTATCTGCAATAACATGAAAACATTACAATATCTTCTAAATTTTACATCAATGTCTGAAGAAATTACTTGAAAAAGCAGCCATTTTGATTACGTTGCTTTCCTTTGGCCAATTTGGCCTCGTAGTTGTGACGTGTTGAATCTTCCTAAGGTGAAGTTATCACAACTTGACTGGCTACAATTTTCCGTCTTTTACATAGTGCTCCAGGAATCATAAAATTGTACTCAAAATTAATGGCTAAATATATTACATCTCATGTGTATTGTACACTGATCTAAACCAACTGTGCTCTCGTTTCGATCTTCGTTCTTATCTATAAAAATTATCTTTATCTCATGTATTTTCCTTGAACTTTTGAATTTTATCATCTACTAGTGGACAAATGGTTATAGTTTGTGGAATACCCTGGATATAATATGACAATTTGTCATAATATAGGGGACTCGAAAAGTGAAACAAATCATTTTACAAAAAGTATAAGATATTTATTTCTTTTAAATTGTAGATTCCTCATGGAATAATTGTTTGCCTCTTTAGTCAATGGTAATTGTAAACAAGTACTATTATATTTGACAGCATAATGGAGCATGCACAGATCCAGAGCTCGGACGGAGCTCAAGTAATGACAATAAATGGACAGCAGTTGCAAGTACTGCATATGAACAACACTCCACATATGATCCAGGGACCTAATGGACAACAGATTGTTGTACATGCAGTGCCTTCTACTGGACCAGCTATACAGGTAAAAACCATTACGTACAAGTATGCTATCGCTTATTGATAATAGTAAGCATTATTTATTTATTCAATATTGACTAATGTATTTCAATTGCACATGCTATCAGATTGGAAATCCTCAGATCCAGGTAGTAGTATCACAATTTTATAATTTTTAGTTTTAATACATTTCATTGCCTTCAATTTCACTGAACACACGCTAAACCCCCACCCGAATAAAAAAAAATGCTTTTGTGTGTATTTGGCCTCTTAATTAAGATACATCATTAGGCAATCAGGGCAATATTGAAGGAGGGATGTGATCAGTAATTAATTCTATTTAAACAGTAATATTATCTATGGGAGCTGGTGTGGATCTATCAAGTATTTACAGGTATGGGAAAAGACTATGTCATGAGGTTGTAGGGCTAAATTTCTCTTGTAGAAAATGGCCTCAATATTGCATGCCCATCCTACATTTGGATGTCTGGCGATTATCTTAATAAGGGCTGGATCAGCACTTCTCTTTAATCGGTGCACCTCTATATCAATTCCGAATATGTTTTCAGGTTGCTACACCTAATGGTCAGCAACTGCAGCAGTTACAAGTGCTGCCTATATCCAACTTACAAGGTAAATGGATTTTCACCTATGTTTTTTAAGGCTACTGCTCTGCACCAGTGGTCCATAGTGTGATGTTAGAGCATATTCCTTGATGCTGTCCTAACACAAAAATAATTATTGAAATCAAACATGAAATGGAATAATTGGCTGGTTTAAGACACAGATTAGTAATATTACTTATTTTAGTAGACTATGCAAATCTAGCTATAATATACAGATTAAAAACTATTTGCTCATCTCTACAAAGTTTTGTTCCAAGAGACATTAGTACCACTACATTGAAAGCTTAAAACTAAGCTAACAGCTATGCATAAATACTGCAAGTGTCTGACAAATAAGTTATCAAATTAAGTATCTATAACATTTATTTTTATGCATAAAAAGCAATATTTGCCATATCTGTAAGAGTGTCACCCTTACAGAAATATTGCTTTTAAAATATTTATATATTGATTTTAAGTTGACTGTAACTTATTCCATAATTCCATTTTTCAGCTAGTGGCAATATCCAGCACATGCAACTAGTCCAAACTGCAGATGGACAGACATTCATATATCAACCTGTTGCCGCCAGTGCCCAACCAACCATCGACCAACATCAAATTCTACATCAGCCTGCTGGTATGTTAAAATTTTGAATAACTACACTAGATGAGCCCGGGGATACATCCGCGTTATTTAACGCTACAGCTCCGCTCCCGTGGCTCATAGTGTGATGTTATATAGTCCATGTTTTCCGAGTGAAAATAGAATCATTTATAGACTGTGTTACTTACGCCGATTTTTTTGATATATTTTTTATTACTGTATGTTCCAATTTAAATTTAGATATTTTGATGTATGGAGATCTGCCACTGTCCTTTTGGTAATTACTTATTTTCATTTCAGTTATCAATTTGAACGGCAACTTAGTGCAAGTGGCTGGTGTCGGTAATGCGGTCCAGGCGCAACAGATTGTAAACCAACCTAACATTGTTATGGTAAGTTTTTCAAATTAAGATACATACTAGCTGTTTCCGACAACTTATAACGGCGTTATTTTGAGTATCTCAACAACAGTACCACCTACCGGGTCAAATTTAAAGCGTTTATTACCATAAAGATTCCAAGAGAACTACTACTACGTTTTACTGGAAGATAGAGGACTACCGTCCTCTATCTTCCAGTAAAACTACAATCACGATTCCATTGACCAACATTTCTGAACTGTTCTAAGTATAAATATGTCTTTTGTGGTAATGTGGAAAAATACAAAGTCACTACAAAACCGTTTGTAGTGAATTTGTATTTTTTCAAATCTCTTTAAGCAAAATTATTTAAATTCTAAAACATTCAATATAGTAATATCAACATCATGAATGTGTATTCCAGATGGTGAATGGCTCAAACAGCGCGGCGTCCCCATCGAGCGCGGAGGGTGCGGGGGGGTCGGCGGGGGGCGCGGGGTCGGACGAGGAGCCGCTGCTGTACGTGAACGCGCGCCAGTACAAGCGCATACTCAAGCGACGCGCCGCACGCGCGCGCCTGCACGAGCTCGGCAAGATACCTAAGGAGAGACCGGTAAGGAAACAGAACGCGCGCCAGTACAAGCGCATACTCAAGCGACGCGCCGCACGCGCGCGACTGCACGAGCTCGGCAAGATACCTAAGGAGAGACCGGTAAGGAAACAGAACGCGCGCCAGTACAAGCGCATACTCAAGCGACGCGCCGCACGCGCGCGCCTGCACGAGCTCGGCAAGATACCTAAGGAGAGACCGGTAAGGAAACAGAACGCGCGCCAGTACAAGCGCATACTCAAGCGACGCGCCGCACGCGCGCGACTGCACGAGCTCGGCAAGATACCTAAGGAGAGACCGGTAAGGAAACAGAACGCGCGCCAGTACAAGCGCATACTCAAGCGACGCGCCGCACGCGCGCGCCTGCACGAGCTCGGCAAGATACCTAAGGAGAGACCGGTAAGGAAACAGAACGCGCGCCAGTACAAGCGCATACTCAAGCGACGCGCCGCACGCGCGCGCCTGCACGAGCTCGGCAAGATACCTAAGGAGAGACCGGTAAGGAAACAGAACGCGCGCCAGTACAAGCGCATACTCAAGCGACGCGCCGCACGCGCGCGCCTGCACGAGCTCGGCAAGATACCTAAGGAGAGACCGGTAAGGAAACAGAACGCGCGCCAGTACAAGCGCATACTCAAGCGACGCGCCGCACGCGCGCGCCTGCACGAGCTCGGCAAGATACCTAAGGAGAGACCGGTAAGGAAACAGAACGCGCGCCAGTACAAGCGCATACTCAAGCGACGCGCCGCACGCGCGCGCCTGCACGAGCTCGGCAAGATACCTAAGGAGAGACCGGTAAGGAAACAGAACGCGCGCCAGTACAAGCGCATACTCAAGCGACGCGCCGCACGCGCGCGCCTGCACGAGCTCGGCAAGATACCTAAGGAGAGACCGGTAAGGAAACAGAACGCGCGCCAGTACAAGCGCATACTCAAGCGACGCGCCGCACGCGCGCGCCTGCACGAGCTCGGCAAGATACCTAAGGAGAGACCGGTAAGGAAACAGAACGCGCGCCAGTACAAGCGCATACTCAAGCGACGCGCCGCACGCGCGCGCCTGCACGAGCTCGGCAAGATACCTAAGGAGAGACCGGTAAGGAAACAGAACGCGCGCCAGTACAAGCGCATACTCAAGCGACGCGCCGCACGCGCGCGCCTGCACGAGCTCGGCAAGATACCTAAGGAGAGACCGGTAAGGAAACAGAACGCGCGCCAGTACAAGCGCATACTCAAGCGACGCGCCGCACGCGCGCGCCTGCACGAGCTCGGCAAGATACCTAAGGAGAGACCGGTAAGGAAACAGAACGCGCGCCAGTACAAGCGCATACTCAAGCGACGCGCCGCACGCGCGCGCCTGCACGAGCTCGGCAAGATACCTAAGGAGAGACCGGTAAGGAAACAGAACGCGCGCCAGTACAAGCGCATACTCAAGCGACGCGCCGCACGCGCGCGCCTGCACGAGCTCGGCAAGATACCTAAGGAGAGACCGGTAAGGAAACAGAACGCGCGCCAGTACAAGCGCATACTCAAGCGACGCGCCGCACGCGCGCGCCTGCACGAGCTCGGCAAGATACCTAAGGAGAGACCGGTAAGGAAACAGAACGCGCGCCAGTACAAGCGCATACTCAAGCGACGCGCCGCACGCGCGCGCCTGCACGAGCTCGGCAAGATACCTAAGGAGAGACCGGTAAGGAAACAGAACGCGCGCCAGTACAAGCGCATACTCAAGCGACGCGCCGCACGCGCGCGACTGCACGAGCTCGGCAAGATACCTAAGGAGAGACCGGTAAGGAAACAGAACGCGCGCCAGTACAAGCGCATACTCAAGCGACGCGCCGCACGCGCGCGACTGCACGAGCTCGGCAAGATACCTAAGGAGAGACCGGTAAGGAAACAGAACGCGCGCCAGTACAAGCGCATACTCAAGCGACGCGCCGCACGCGCGCGCCTGCACGAGCTCGGCAAGATACCTAAGGAGAGACCGGTAAGGAAACAGAACGCGCGCCAGTACAAGCGCATACTCAAGCGACGCGCCGCACGCGCGCGCCTGCACGAGCTCGGCAAGATACCTAAGGAGAGACCGGTAAGGAAACAGAACGCGCGCCAGTACAAGCGCATACTCAAGCGACGCGCCGCACGCGCGCGCCTGCACGAGCTCGGCAAGATACCTAAGGAGAGACCGGTAAGGAAACAGAACGCGCGCCAGTACAAGCGCATACTCAAGCGACGCGCCGCACGCGCGCGCCTGCACGAGCTCGGCAAGATACCTAAGGAGAGACCGGTAAGGAAACAGAACGCGCGCCAGTACAAGCGCATACTCAAGCGACGCGCCGCACGCGCGCGCCTGCACGAGCTCGGCAAGATACCTAAGGAGAGACCGGTAAGGAAACAGAACGCGCGCCAGTACAAGCGCATACTCAAGCGACGCGCCGCACGCGCGCGACTGCACGAGCTCGGCAAGATACCTAAAGAGAAACCGGTAAGGAAACAGAACGCGCGCCAGTACAAGCGCATACTCAAGCGTCGCGCCGTACGCGCGCGACTGCACGAGCTCGGCAAGATACCTAAGGAGAGACCGGTAAGGAAACAGAACGCGCGCCAGTACAAGCGCATACTCAAGCGACGCGCCGCACGCGCGCGCCTGCACGAGCTCGGCAAGATACCTAAGGAGAGACCGGTAAGGAAACAGAACGCGCGCCAGTACAAGCGCATACTCAAGCGACGCGCCGCACGCGCGCGCCTGCACGAGCTCGGCAAGATACCTAAGGAGAGACCGGTAAGGAAACAGAACGCGCGCCAGTACAAGCGCATACTCAAGCGACGCGCCGCACGCGCGCGCCTGCACGAGCTCGGCAAGATACCTAAGGAGAGACCGGTAAGGAAACAGAACGCGCGCCAGTACAAGCGCATACTCAAGCGACGCGCCGCACGCGCGCGACTGCACGAGCTCGGCAAGATACCTAAGGAGAGACCGGTAAGGAAACAGAACGCGCGCCAGTACAAGCGCATACTCAAGCGACGCGCCGCACGCGCGCGCCTGCACGAGCTCGGCAAGATACCTAAGGAGAGACCGGTAAGGAAACAGAACGCGCGCCAGTACAAGCGCATACTCAAGCGACGCGCCGCACGCGCGCGCCTGCACGAGCTCGGCAAGATACCTAAGGAGAGACCGGTAAGGAAACAGAACGCGCGCCAGTACAAGCGCATACTCAAGCGACGCGCCGCACGCGCGCGCCTGCACGAGCTCGGCAAGATACCTAAGGAGAGACCGGTAAGGAAACAGAACGCGCGCCAGTACAAGCGCATACTCAAGCGACGCGCCGCACGCGCGCGCCTGCACGAGCTCGGCAAGATACCTAAGGAGAGACCGGTAAGGAAACAGAACGCGCGCCAGTACAAGCGCATACTCAAGCGACGCGCCGCACGCGCGCGCCTGCACGAGCTCGGCAAGATACCTAAGGAGAGACCGGTAAGGAAACAGAACGCGCGCCAGTACAAGCGCATACTCAAGCGACGCGCCGCACGCGCGCGACTGCACGAGCTCGGCAAGATACCTAAGGAGAGACCGGTAAGGAAACAGAACGCGCGCCAGTACAAGCGCATACTCAAGCGACGCGCCGCACGCGCGCGACTGCACGAGCTCGGCAAGATACCTAAGGAGAGACCGGTAAGGAAACAGAACGCGCGCCAGTACAAGCGCATACTCAAGCGACGCGCCGCACGCGCGCGCCTGCACGAGCTCGGCAAGATACCTAAGGAGAGACCGGTAAGGAAACAGAACGCGCGCCAGTACAAGCGCATACTCAAGCGACGCGCCGCACGCGCGCGCCTGCACGAGCTCGGCAAGATACCTAAGGAGAGACCGGTAAGGAAACAGAACGCGCGCCAGTACAAGCGCATACTCAAGCGACGCGCCGCACGCGCGCGCCTGCACGAGCTCGGCAAGATACCTAAGGAGAGACCGGTAAGGAAACAGAACGCGCGCCAGTACAAGCGCATACTCAAACGACGCGCCGCACGCGCGCGACTGCACGAGCTCGGCAAGATACCTAAAGAGAGACCGGTAAGGAAACAGAACGCGCGCCAGTACAAGCGCATACTCAAGCGTCGCGCCGTACGCGCGCGACTGCACGAGCTCGGCAAGATACCTAAGGAGAGACCGGTAAGGAAACAGAACGCGCGCCAGTACAAGCGCATACTCAAGCGACGCGCCGCACGCGCGCGCCTGCACGAGCTCGGCAAGATACCTAAGGAGAGACCGGTAAGGAAACAGAACGCGCGCCAGTACAAGCGCATACTCAAGCGACGCGCCGCACGCGCGCGCCTGCACGAGCTCGGCAAGATACCTAAGGAGAGACCGGTAAGGAAACAGAACGCGCGCCAGTACAAGCGCATACTCAAGCGACGCGCCGCACGCGCGCGACTGCACGAGCTCGGCAAGATACCTAAGGAGAGACCGGTAAGGAAACAGAACGCGCGCCAGTACAAGCGCATACTCAAGCGACGCGCCGCACGCGCGCGCCTGCACGAGCTCGGCAAGATACCTAAGGAGAGACCGGTAAGGAAACAGAACGCGCGCCAGTACAAGCGCATACTCAAGCGACGCGCCGCACGCGCGCGACTGCACGAGCTCGGCAAGATACCTAAGGAGAGACCGGTAAGGAAACAGAACGCGCGCCAGTACAAGCGCATACTCAAGCGACGCGCCGCACGCGCGCGCCTGCACGAGCTCGGCAAGATACCTAAGGAGAGACCGGTAAGGAAACAGGAAAAATTGCCTCCAGTGACCCAAGAGCGGCTGTAAAAATAAAATGGCTTCAAGTGGCCTCAACTGGGGCAAAAAAAGATCCTGCGTCCGGTGCTGCAGTGGTCCCAAAAGAAGCAAAACGCCTCCGTCATAGGAGGGTCCTAGATGAAAGCTTTTACCACACGTTCTCATCTGCCAAATATCTAACTCACTGCTTGACATCTCGTAGACCGGGATCTCGGGAGATCCTTTATTTTAATTTTGTGGCTTTGAGTTGATGTGGTTTTAGCACGAGTATACATACATAAATATACTCGTTCCTTTCTCCCATCAGGGTAAGCAGAGACAACAGTATGCCACTTGCTTCTATTCTTACAAACCTCACAATTTTTTTTGTCAGATGTGTTAAAATAGTTTTTGTCATGGCACACTTATGGAGAATATGTTGTCGGAGTGAAATTAGCAAAGCCAGCGATTTTATTGAGGCCTATTCATATTATTACCAGCATGGCACTACCACTCAATTAAATATTATATTTCAGAAATATCTACACGAGTCAAGGCACAGGCACGCAATGAACCGGATAAGAGGTGAAGGAGGCAGGTTCCACTCAGGCAGCAGAAAGTAAGTTGTGCAGTTTTTTTACATATCCATATTTATTTTAACTATTAAAAATCTTTCGTACACAATGTGCATGCTATGAAATGTAGCTAGTAATAGTTGCTATGAGCGTGACATAGCTATCTGTTCGTAATTGATTCGGCGAAGTTAGGCAACGCTTGCACAGGTCACCACTTGGATGGGTGACCGCGTGTGGCCTTTACATACGCGAGCGCTACCGTACTTCGGAAGGCACGGAAAGCTTTCGGAAATCCAGAGCGCCTGAAGGCCTTCAAAATTGCCTAACGGTTCTTGTCTCAGTTTTGGCAATTTTGAAGGCCTTTGGGCGCTTTAAAAACTCCGGCACTGTCACACGAAAATGAAATACTTGTAATATGGAAAGGAAATGTTAACAATTTTGCGTCATGCCTCTCAAATGTTCTTACCTAATATTTAAATGTAAATCTAGGTTGTAGCTATCTAAAACGCATTAAAATATTCTTTTCTATTTGCTGCAGTTATAGTCAATATGGAAATTAATTCAGTTTAAGTTTTATCATAGGACTAATTAAAATAAAATTATTTACAGGAACATGGAAAATGCCGAGCATGTATCAGAGGACCAGAAAATGTTAGAGGACATCAAACCAGACACTGTATCAATAACAATCATACAGGTAATAGATTTTTTTATTGTATATTTGTGCGTGAACACTGTCTACTAGTAAAAATGTAAGTAATTTCGAGTGCGCGGTTGACGTGGTGGTTTAAGCGGCCACCTCGCCGCCTGACGCTGCGTTGACTTTTGTGGGTTCGATCCCCGTACAGTACACTCTTCGCCTTGTGACTTACCTAAATGTTCCAAAAACGTGCTCTGCATAGCCGCTCATGACCAACAACCCCGGTCAACATAGAATAGTAGTATAAATAGTAATTTTGATTTGTAGCATAATGGACTTTGTTTCAGGACGACGAGACACAAGAGCCGCAGCCGACGCAGTGGCGGCGACTCGCGCCACAGCAGACCCTGCAGTCCACATAGCAGCCACTCATACCGGGCGCCGACGACTGTGCCGTGATCAGTGTCATTACGGACCACTGACTGACTTGTACACTGCCGAGTACATCCGACAAGGGCTCACACACATTCGACTAGGCGTATTGACTAACGCGAACGCACTAAAGCCACTATCAGCTGATTGAAAAGTGAACGCCATGAATTGTCTCGCGTTACGTGATACGAGGTCTACCTTCCGTCAAATGTACGAACACCCTAGTCAGTGATACTGTGAACTAAAGTGTGATCATGGAATATAGTTCTATAAACATATTGAAGATGATATTTAAGGAGTAAATACTAAATTCTAGCTATGGGAACAGTTTGAAACAGTTGACTGTATATGTGTGCTCTGTGGCTAGTTGGGAAAAATGTAATTAATCCATACATTTGTGTGAATCACATGGATTTGTGTTAAGTTATAAATATATGCAAAAAGTGTCTCATGATGTTATAGTTGTTTAGTTATATAAGGCCCATGCAAAGCATAAAGATAATTGAAAACAATATCATAACTAAGTATGTACTTCAGTTGCATATAAAATAATTTTTGTTATAAGTTTAGAACAAAGCTTTTGTTTTAAATCAGGTTTTCTAAGGTGACAACACTTATTCACTTTCATCACAGATTCTGTTTCTGAAACAATTTACAAACTCAGTATCAGGAACAGAATCGACATGTTGCTGAAACATTTGAAACTTTTTGCCATATACAGAGCTGTTAATTAACAACTGCGACTCAACAACAGCTAATATTAGATAGTATGATTTGGCTGCACTAATGATTGTAGGTTAAAATACACAGACACTAACTGTCCATATATTGTGAATAATACAATAGATATAAACAGGTTACCGTGATATATGAGGCCTTTGTTAACAACGGTTTTATTTTTTACATTCTCTATTTGGTCTGTGTTTGTGTACCAAATGTTCAAACAGGCGTACTGTTAACTACAAATCATGCATAATAAAATATAATATGTTTCATTTGGGAATCAAGATAACCAAATTATTCTTAAAGGCTGATCAATAAAATATAAATTTTATATATTAGAGGCTAGGTCATGTTCAGGTGACAATTTTATAAAACTATCGCGATTTTCGGAACTTTGTTGATCGTTTTATTCCGATTTGCCGTGTCTGTTTTTATTCACTTTTATTTTTATTGTTGATATTGAGCTAGATGTTGGTTGTGGATATGCTTTCTTATTTTACTAAAAACGATTGCTGCAATATGTTATCACTTATTTAATAATCCAATTAATCAGTTTATCATGTTTTATTGTTAAACCAAAGAGGTATTCCGATTCGCGTTCGGATCAGAGCGGTCCAGGAGACTTGTATGTATGTAAATATTTGATGTAAGAAATGCTAGACTAATACTGATAACTTTTATAATGCGATTTAAGTACAAAATAAATATGCACATACAAACTTGGTATTTTATTTAGAATTTTTATACACTGTATAAGTTAATGTGCTCTCTGAGACACGGAATGATTTGAACATTTTCTGAGAGCAGCTATCGATAGGTTAGTAGTGCCCGCCTGTTAACTGCAAACACTCAACCATGGGTGCTGTTGCAGAAAGCTGCGGAGCACGTAGCACGTACCCGCTTGTGGTAAAACGACATCACGGTGTCGTCTAGAACTAATTTTGGGTAATGATACCACCTGACCGTAATTACAAAGCAAGGAGCAATTACTTATAATAATTGCTCCTTGTTACAAAGCATATGAATTATTATCTATGTCAATCATTTATCATTCGTAAAGGCCGGCGCGCACTGACGTCGCGGCATGGCACGGCATGGCAAAGGATTTAATTACTGATCGTCATTTTTATTTCAATGAGTTTAGAATTCATATTACTTTATTTCGATACAATCGTACAGCCGCCGTGGCATGTCGTGGCATACCGCGGGACGTCGCGGCATACTTCGAGATGCCGCGGTGTGCCACGACGTAATCAGTACATAGATAAATTAGTTCCTGAATTCACCGCTAGTAAATCTTGTTCTCCATAAATCATGTATCCAGAATTGTTTTCTCTTCGACATATCGCAGTTTGTATTTGTCGTTCTTTATCTTCAGCAAGAAGCGCTATTGATACAAAATTCCTGTCAATTGGTGTCCGTTTCGATGGCGCGGCCATAACCTTTTTTTTTAAAAAAAATGATAACAAGATTTTGTGAAAATTTGTAAAAGTAGACTCCCAAAACCACAAATTTGTCAAAGCTATGGTTAAAATGTTATAAGGGTTTGAACGTGGCCGCGCCATTGAAACGCTCCGAACCGCGCGGCCACAAAGATCTTTAAAACTAAGCATTGCAGAGACCTGAAATTTTGGTAAGTAACAGATTGAATTTGTAAAAAAATTGTAAAAATATAGAAAAAAATCCTGAGTTTATATTTTAGGAGCTGTGAGACTAATACGACATGGCCGCGCCATTGAAACGGTGAAAAACACATTTTCACCGATATCTCGTTGGAAAAGCAACGCAGACGCCTGAAGTTTTTTGTAAAACCCAGATTTGAATTTGTCAAAACTAGTGTAAATACAACAAAAAATCCTAGCTTTATATTTCTGGAGCTATAAGACTAATTCGCCATGGCCGCGCCATTGAAACGGTGAAAAACACATTTTCGCCAATATCTCACTGAAAAAGCAACGCAGACGTCTGAAGTTTTTTGTAAAACCCTGATTTGAATTTTTCAAAACCAGTAAAAATAAAACAAAATATCCTAGGTTTATATTTCTGGAGTTATAAGACTAATACGCCGCCGTGGCCGCGCAATTGAAACGGTGAAAAACACATTTTCACCTATATCTCGCTGAAAAAGTAACGTAGACGTCTGAAGTTTTTTGTAAAACCTGGATTTGAATTTGTCGAAACTAGTAAAAATAAAATAAAAAATCCTAGGTTTATATTTCTAGAGATATAAGACTAATACGCCATGGCCGCGCCATTGAAACGGTAAAAAAATATGTAATGGCCTATATCTCGCTGAAAAAGCATCGCAGAGGTCTGAAGTTTTTTGAAAACCTAGATCTGAATTTGTCAAAACTGGTGAAAATGCGCATAAAAACCCTAGGTTTACATTTCAGGAGCTGTAGATTACGTATTTATTAGTCTTAAAGCTCCTGAAATATGAACCTAGGATTTTTTGTTTTATTTTTACTAGTTTTGACAAATTCAAATCGAGTTTTACAAAAAATTTCAGACGTCTGCGTTGCTTTTTCAGCGAGATATCGGCGATTACGTATTTTTTCACCGTTTCAATGGCGCGGCCATGGCGTATTAGTCTTATATCTCCAGAAATATAAACCTAGGATTTTTTGTTTTATTTTTACTAGTTTCGACAAATTCAAATCCAGGTTTTACAAAAAACTTCAGACGTCCGAGTTGCTTTTTCAGCGAGATATCGGCGAAAATGTCTTTTTCACCGTTTCAATGGCGCGGCCATGGCGTATTAGTCTTATAACTCCAGAAATATAAGTCTAGGATATTTTGTTTTATTTTTACTGGTTTTGACAAATTCAAATCAGGGTTTTACAAAAAATTTCAGACGTCTGCGTTGCTTTTACAGTGAGATATTGGCGAAAATGTATTTTTCACCGTTTCAATGGCGCGGCCATGGCGAATTAGTCTTATAGCTCCAGAAATATAAACCTAGGATTTTTTGTTGTATTTTCACTAGTTTTGACAAATTCAAATCTGGGTTTTACAAAAAACTTCAGACGTCTGCGTTGGTTTTTCAACGAGATATTGGCGAAAATGTGTTTTTCACCGTTTCATTGGCGCGGCCATGGCGTATTAGTCTCACAGCTCCTAAAATATAAGCTCAGGATTTTTTTCTATATTTTTACAATTTTTTTACAAATTCAATCTGTTACTTACCAAAATTTCAGGTCTCTGCAATGCTTAGTTTTAAAGATCTCCGTGGCCGCGCGGTTCGGAGCGTTTCAATGGCGCGGCCACGTTCAAACCCTTATAACTTTTTAACCATAGCTTTGACAAATTTATGGTTTTGGGAGTCTACTTTTACAAATTTTTACAAAATCTTATCATTTAAAAAAAAAAATAACGTCATGGCCGCGCCATCGAAACGGACACGTCAATTGGACGCCTTGGTATGACGCGGCATGCCGTGTCATGCCGTGCCGCCAGTCGGCGCCGGCCTTAAGATCAATACATGACATAAGTAGATGATCTGATTATGCAGGTCTTAATAAATTGTATCTTTAATATTTATACAGTGATATAACTAGTTTTGTTGGATACAATAATATGTTACGAATCCCTTTTCGCCCAATGGAGATTTTCTGAAATGATGCCAACTAGACGGCAGCACTGAGGCTTCATAATTATGATTTGATAATCATAATTATCAAATCGTTTGCTATTTTGGACTAGGACTCCAGGAGCTAAAAAAATACTTAGAACATACTGTCCTAGAGTACCGTTCTGTGTTGTTTCACCATAAAAAGGGATGAGTAGATAGCTAGATACTTACGAAGCCTCAAGCCAGCCCCTTTGCGGAGAATATAGCTCGAGACATTAAAGATTTGTAAGGAGTAAATAGAGCGCGCGGGAAAGAGCAGACGCAAGTACCGTGCGCTCCTCCCGTGATTCGGGCCGCACGCCGCAAGGCAGTACGACCACGAGGTGGTGGCGGGAATATGTCCCAGAGATTTTATTAAGTGTAGAACTGTAGAGTGTGGACAATAAAAATGCTTATAATAGTTGAAAAGTTTTATTAAAAAGATTTCATAAACATGATCCCAAAAGGTCAGGTAGATTAGTTCATTATCCCTACTACAATAATAATAATTGGCATCAAACATTATTTGTACCTAAATTATATGTATAACATTACGTGCACTTCTATGTTTGCAATATTTTATTTAAAACATACGTAAGTAGATGATTAACAAAATAGATAAAAATAATAATATCTAGAAAATAT
Source organism: Euclidia mi (assembly GCA_944739405.2). Lineage (NCBI taxonomy): Eukaryota > Metazoa > Arthropoda > Insecta > Lepidoptera > Erebidae > Euclidia > Euclidia mi. Next base: position 46,335,223 of record OX123195.2, read on the forward strand.
TAAAATAATTTATGTACATACCAATTTAATAAAAAATATAATTTTATAATCAATAAATGTCAAGTAAAATAAAAAATCAACAATACTGGTTTGTCCAAATCAATAAATACTAATAATACAAAATGTAAGTAGGTACCTACCTAAGTAGGTATAACTGAGATTCAGTAAACAATACCAATCTTAATTGCACATATACAATAATTGTACCATACATCTTTTATTTTCGCACACCATTAAAATTATAAAAAAATATATCTAATAATATCTAAGAGCCAATCGCACATACCTACTCGTTGTCCCAGGTACAAGCCCAGGATAGTAAAAGTATAATTTATGGCAGATTGGGACCTTTTAGAATTATACCTAATTGCCCGATGTTGATACTAATAACGTTATGGAGTAGAAAACCACTAATGTGATCAATTTTTAATGGCAATATTGTATTGTAGGTGTGCGCTGGCTCTTCAGTGAGATTGCACACTGTCCAGGCCGCCAATGAATAAATTTAGAAATTCAAGAAGTTGTCCCCATTTTTAAACCTCTTTTTCTGTGTAGGTACCCGTAAACTTGCTCGCCAGTGTGCCATCCCTAACAGAAAAAACTACTGAAAAAACGTAGATACATTTTTCATTATTGGGCGACTTCTGAATAAAACAACTTAATATCTAGACGAGATTCCTTAACAATACCTACAAATATGTATAACAAATTATGCTATTTGGCTTTGCTGTCTATGGGTCCACGCATATTCGACGATGCTTATCGAGATTGACAAAAATGCATGCACCTAAATGCATTCATGGAACGTCGCGCGTCGTTATTTCTCAAGCAAGTTGGCCACAATAATTTATTGAAAGAGACAAATAATTAACATTGCTATGACGACGATATTTTGAATAAGAGCCTGAAGATCCACAATCACTTGATAGCTCAACCACGTTAGGGTATGTTCTGGAGTCCTTATCCGTTATTGCACACGACTGGATGGTACAAGAGTTATCAATGGAAACCTTTTCTATACATCTTTACTAAAAGCGTCCCTGGCGGCCACTACTAACCGTTACTAAGCTTAACATTTAGGGGTTTTTAGAAATTGTACGGAAATTGTTTTCATCGAGGATCAATTCGAATACAATCCATTCGAGTGCAAGCTCAGATACTAACTCAGGTCCTCTGTTGGCGATTTTCGCGAAGCGACAGACGATGCGTCGTTTCGGCGCATTTGCCGTCGAATACGCATGGAACCCAAGGGCCTGCGCAGACGAGAGACAAGTTCTCGGCATACACCCCACTCCACGAACCTATTAGACTGAGTAACGCTCAAGACGGACTAAAAGTACAACGAAAACCGTTGTTTTGATCGCAGGGATTTTAGGGCCTGGTCACGAGATCGGTCTAAGCGGCGCGGCAGGGGCGTTGTAGGTACATGACGTGTTTACTCTGACGCTCGGGCTACACTACCGGGATATGCCAACAATTATTGCCATAATTTCAACAACGCCTAGGTGTAACCGCGATTTATGGCCATAATTTTACAATGCCAATCAATATGGCATATGCCGGTAGGCAATAGCTCCGGCGGCGGTCTTTTTCGCACATCAAAGAAGATTACCGCAGTAATTATTGCGTTTGTGGCCACACTACCGTTTGTTCAGTGTGCAACACGAGTTCGACGACGACTCACGTATCTACACTATCTACCGATATGGAGTGGTCAAATGAAAAAGCGCTCGAATTTTTGGAGTTATTGCAATCCGAACCGTCTCTCTAGGATACCCGACAGAAAGCTAAAAATTTAAAAGATTCATGTTAAAATAATTGGCACTCATAAAATACCAAACAGCTGCAGCTTCATCCGCCATCTTGAAAAATGATATTTTTACCGCCTAGTTCATTGGCATATCTCGGTAAACTCTAGTGTAACCACACGACTTCACGCAGTAATTTAACGGTAATTTATTGCCATAATTATGGCGGTAACAGCCCGGTAGACGGTAAGGTAGTGTGGCCCGAGCGTGAGGCGGCCGTGCGCCGCGTCACAGTAAACACGCCATGTACATCGATAACGCTTGCCGCTGCCGCCCGCCGCTGTAGGCCGTGACCGGGCCCTTAGTCCTACAGCGGCCGCGGCAGCGGCGAGCAATTTAGATGTACAATGTACATGGCGCGTTTACTCTGAGGCGACTTAGGTCGGCGCGGCGCGGCGTAGCAAAAGCGCGCCATGTACATCGAAAACGCTTGACGCTGCCGCCGCCGCTGTAGGCTAAGGCCGGGCCGTTAGACTGGAGTATCTCGTCTGCTCAGTCCCTAAGTGTTATGTTTGTGTGTGGCGGTGTCCCGCACGCGTTGTATCTCGCTCTTGATGGCGGAGATGAGCGGCAGCGCGGGGTCGTCGGGCGGCAGGCGGCCCGCGCTCGCGATCAGCGCGGTGTTCACCACCGGCCGACCACCTAGGGACTGTTAAGAGACATTTCACTAAACCAATCTGACATTGGTAATGAAGCAATTTAGTGTCATATTTTGTGATTTGAACAACTTTATTAGGTAATTATGTAGATAACCGGGAATATTTTCAAAATTTAATACTTAATAAATTATTCGGCAATAGGCTCGCCCCCTACTACGTGGGACCTGAAAAATTCATGGCGAAATGTGGGTGTACCTAATATTACACCTTTGCCTACCCCTGCGGGGATACAGTCGTGAGTCTATAAAAAAAAAATCAACAGGTACAATCAGTCCCTATGTTAAAATAATTTAGCGTCCAAAAAAACCAGTGAACATTAATGTTCACCGGTTTTTTTGGACGCTAATTTTATACACGTAGGAAGGCTGGACTGTAATCTAATTTTATGAGGTAGGTACTGTATTATACTCTTCATTTAGTTTGTTGAATATGTGTTTATTACAATTTAGAAATACTATAGTAATCTGAGGTTATTGTCAGATAACCACAGAATATGACACTAAAATGCGACATTGCAATTCGTACAGATTCGTTATGTGAAATGGCTCTTAAATTATCATCGTGTTGGCGTCCCATTGCTGTGTGCAAAATTTCGTGTTCATTGCAGGTTTCGTTTTGTGTGTTCATTTCTCGTGAATTGTGGCAATTTCTGCAGTGTCAGAAGTATAAGATATTTTTATATGGTTAATGTTAGTAGTATTAGTGGAGTGGTAAGGGAACGTCCATACATTACGACACACGAAATTATTTTATACCCCCTCTCCATTCTTGTCACAGTTCGTCCCATTCATTATCATCTCGATCTTCCGACAGTGTCACACTTCGGCGAGCCCCCTCTATATTATGTGTGACATTGTTTATAGACGACCCTTAATCCTTAATAGATTATGGAATTATTAGGTCTGGTTAGGAAATAAACAGAACTATAACTTAGGTATTCCTGGTTGACTGTGAGTGTAGCTTGAGGGAACAAAAATTTATGTGCATAATTCGAATCGGTTCAGCGCACTAGAATCTACAAAAAAGTATAAACTTTACACAAAAATTGGGCGCTTGGCCGCACAAGAATTTCTGGCACGTTCTGGCAATATTAGGTACAGTCAACTACATAAGTCACGACACAGCTTGAGGCTTTTATGCATTTAAACTCTGCGATAATTATATTATAGGTAGGCACTATAGGTTATTTATAAATTATGGCATAAGTATTAATAGAATAATAATATAATTAGGCACTTGGGACGATATATACATAATATGATACAAAATTTGTTTAATGTAGGTACATGGAATTATGCAGCTGACTGTACATTTCTTTGTATTACGAGTAGGTATTATTGTTATACCTACTCATAATAGATAAATATAAAATTACCCATTTAATTAAAACTGCCAATTTTGCGATAATTATGGCGACTACATGTATAAAATAAAGCATATTACACCGAAGTGATTTTTGAATAGGTAGGTGGTATTATTTTGATTAACACCCACGTAGGAAGGGTATGTCGTTGGGTTTGTTTCTGGCATCGAAGCGATTATGATGGGAATTATGGAGGGATTTAACATATTATATAGAATGTAGGTAATGTGTATAATGTAATAGTGTTCGTTTTACCTGTGGCGGCGTATGTCCCCAGGCGCGGGCGGGCGGCGGCACTCTCCTCTCGGCCGCCGTCCGAGTGAAGGACGTGCGCGGTCTGGAGCCCTCGGCCTCCGCCCTCGGGGCCGATACCTCGGCTGTGCTCATCACATGTCGACTAAACAAATAACTCGTCATCAGCCCTGTGTAACTATAAACTATCCCACTGCTGGCCACGGGCTTCTTACTATGAGAAGGGTCAGGCCTTAGTCCACACGTGCGGGTTAGTAGATATCTTTCGAGACTTTCGATAATATTATGGAGAATTCTCAGATATGCAGATTTCTTAAGAACGTTTTTCTTTGACATTTAGCATGTGATAATTAAAAAACCAAAAGATAATATTAAACCTGTTAATTTATAATAATACTCAAGAGTTATGTGAAATCTGCCAACCAGCATTTGGCTGGCGTAGAAGATTGTGGCCTAATTTTTCTTATAGTATGCAAAGGAACGTGATCAGCAGTGGGATGAGAGGGTAACGGGCTCAAGTCGTTCTTTTTTCAAAAGCAAACAACGTTTTCCGTAAACGCCCGTACGAGTTGCAAAACTGCCTTATAGGCGCCTACATGCGTTGCGGTGGGGTTGGGGTATAATATAACGTGCTAGTCTGAAACAGCTGTTACCCGGCGCCGGGCCCCGCCGAGCGGCCCCGCAGAGTGTCTCTGGCGGCGAAGGGCTCGGGCGGCAGCCGCACGTTGTCGTTGCGCGCCTGCGCTATCTGCTCGCCGCTCCCCGACTCTGGACAAACATCATAACATACTTTGTTGTTTTTCGTGTGAGTGTGTGGCCAAGTTTTCAAACCACCCGAAGGCCTCCGATATGGCTTAACGATCCTTATCCTTAGACAAGAACCGGGATCAACAGCTTAACGTGCCCTCCGAAGCACGTTAGCGCTCAGATGTAAATGCCACACACGGTCACCCATCCAAGTGGCGACCTGTGCAAGCGTTGCATAACTTTGCCGATCTGTTACGAACGGCAAGCCCAGTCTCGCTATGAGCGCTACAAATATAACATACTTAAATAGTATTACTTACTAGAGAGAGACCTCGAGGGAGCCCTCTACCACTAGTTTAGCCACCGCACGTCTCCCGTCGACTCGATAGCCGTTCGACGTTCTGATTAGTCTACTGTATACATGCTCTTAACACCGAAGCACTCGGCACAAGCCAATCAGTGGATAGAACCGCTATCGAATCGAGTTGTAACGGATGGTTTGTAAACTCATGATAGGGGCAGTTACCTGAAGCGATAACTCAAGACTGAACGCAGGAAGGCGAGGAGACCCGAACACAATTGAAGTGAGATAAGGTATGGAAGAAGAATATTACTTACTAGCTGAACTTGCGATTAAGAGGGGGAAGAAGAAGAAGAGTACCTATTACTTATTAGCAGAGCCCCCGGTTTCATCCGCATAAATTATGGCTGCTGCAGCACCCGTGGATTGTTACTTGATGTTACATAACCTATCTCGTTAAATCATCATCAGCCTTTAACAGTCCACTGCTGGACTAGACCTCTCCTTTGAAAGGAGGAATTGGCCTACTATACCACGCTGGCCAAACGGGTTGGTATATGGTTTGTATCAAGTTTTCCTTCTCTTACAGTGTTGTTCTCTGCATAATATGCTCCCTCTGTCGGCTCTTACGACACCCATGGGATGATATGGGGTGGTGACATTCCATATTCTTCATCCGTTACCACACGGACTCGTTAAATAGGCTATGCAAAATCATGTTCAACCAAACTCTAAAGCTTAAATCTCATACTTAAAAATAACTTACCCACTGGCTCTATATCATTCCTTAAACCAATTTATTTATTTAAAGCTTTTAATACATTGTATATCAAGGCACAATGGTACAATGGCAAGGCACAATCGACTTCATCATCATATCAGTTGATAAACGTCCACTGCTGGACATATTATAATGGCTAAACTTCTCCAAGCGGACCGATCTCAAGCCGCCGGGTCGGTCCACCTTGGGGGTATTATATAGTCTTTGACCTTGGTAAGTGTACAAAATAATTTCAAGTACCAATACCTTGTTTGTTGTCGTTATCCCTAGAATCTCTCTCATTGTCCACGGTGTATGTGTCGTGTGAGTGTGGACTGGAGCCCACGCTGCCGAACAGTGTGAAGGCATCGTCCATTAACTCGTTGAAGCGTTGTCGCATGCGGGACGGGCCTAAGTCCTTGCGAGCTGATGAGGTCGACTTGGCTGGGCTGGATGGCTTAGATGCTGGCAAATAAAAAAGGAAACAATTCTGTGATTTTTTTATAATAACCTAATAGGTTTGAGATACATACTTGACATAAGCTCCATACAGAATATGTATACGTTGGTCTCGCGGCATAAATGTGCGCATGTGATTGGGAGGTCTCGGGTTCGATTCCCGGGTCGAGCAAAATGTTATTGGGTTTTTCCGTTAGTAAATTCTCAGTAGCAGCACGGAGTCTGGTAATGTGCCCGGTACGGCAATAGGCTCGCCCCCTATTACGTGGGACCTAAAAATTCATGGCGAAATGTGGGTGTGAAATTACACCTCTGCCTACCCCTTCGGGGATACAGGCGTGAGCCTGTAAAAAAAAATGTTTAACATGTACCTATCTCTAAAACCCATGGATGGATTAAATAATAATATTGAAACTGGCTGTTAAGCATTCGCTTGTAAATAGAACATCGAGCATTCGCCGTTTTAAATTGTCCAACTGAACAAAGTACAAAGCTAAGTATAAAGCCAAACATTGCCGCGAACATTTTCATGATCTTTCCAGCGAACACGTTAGTCGATGCTCGTCATAAAATTTTCTACACGAAGATGGTCTAACAGTCACGTTACCTGATAAAATACTCCCGAAAATGCTCTTGTTTTTAATTAATACAGACATTTTTTTCTGTAATGTTATATTCGGATATGGGCTACATATCCAGTATTGAACCTGGGCATTGAATTAGTTCAAACTACGCTAGAAGATTTTTTTGTCCTTACCATCTTTAATCCTTTGACAGTGTAAATCCCAAACTAAGGGTCCAATCACACCAGGATCCTTATCAATGCTGCCCAGCCTAACGAGCTGCGAAGCCATCTGTCGTCGAGGCACCACGTCCTTATCCTTCTGCTCTTGTTTGCTCCGTTTGGGCGAAGCACTTGGCGAGTCTATGTCGAGGTGACGGACTGACACAGGCTCCAGAATTCTTGATAGTGGTTCGACCACGTTTCCTCTGGAATTGGAACATTTGTGTTCAGTAGAACATCTTACATTTCTTCTAAATGGACCACAATTATTTTTTTAAGCTTAATATAAAATATAATATAGAATGATAAAAACTCATCAAAGACTTGACTCATCAAAGTCACCCGTAGCTGGCTGTTCTAATTAAGGCTTTCAGTCTCGATACATTTTCTTTCGATACATTCATTCGAGTCCCGGGAAAAAATTTCAAGACTCAGCCCGGTCTCGAAATTCCCGGTTAGTGACCACGTCTCGTGGCGTGGTATATTTATCAATTTGTTTAATAGGCAAATCTTATGTACAAAGATGTAACACTAAATGCACAACAACCTTTAACATTACATTGTTTGTACGTTGTAATTAAACAAATACAAATCACGACAGTAAATAATTATACTAGTTATATTTATCAATTTGTTTAATAGACAAATCTTAGGTACCTATATACAAATGAGTGCTACTTCACTGCGAACACGATGATATAGGGTTGTCTGCGAAAATCCTGTCAGGAAAAGCTGTTGGCAAGTTCTTTTTTAGGCTGGACCGGATGATTTTTTGCCAACCACGGTAATTCACGAGATTTTTTAGTAATGGTTATTATTTGACTAAAGTCTCGATAGTCTCGAAAACTGGAGGTAGCAGTCTCGAGTCTCGAAAACACAGCAAAAGTCTCGGTCTCGAAATCTTCGAGACCGAGACTCCCGGGATGAAAGCCTTAGTTCTAACCCATGTCGAGACGTGGGGACAAATATTCGGTAGGTACCTATGTACTTGTATGTCGTTTATGTTCAAATATTTACACGTTTGGGACCCTGTACAAAGCTGTACGTAACCGTACCCGTTACAAAGATTGAAGACCAGATACAACTGGTCTTCTAACTGGTTGATAATCGTGATGAATGTCTAAATACTCTACCAGAGTATTTTGACATTCACTGTCACAGGAGTGTTTGGCCAACTCTAGTGTTGGAATCTATAGACTGCATGAAGGCTTTCGACGCGGCAACGCGAAACGGGCTCGACGGCTTTAGGTGCTCTCCGATTAAGGCCTCTCCCACATTGCTCATGAGCGTTCCTCGAGCGTACGCTCGGCGTCTGTTCGGCGTGCGCCCGGCGTTCCCTTTATACTGCAGAGTGAACGCCGAGCGTACGCCGGGCGTACGTTCGAGGAACGCTGTCGCCCAATGTGAGGGAGGCCTTACAGTAGGTAGCGCTTCAATGTAAATGCCATACAGCCGGTCATCCAATCAAGTGGTGCCATCAGTGACCGTTGTTTAACTCTGCCAATCTATAACAAACTGTAAGAAAAGTCACGCTATGATCGCCTTGTAGACTTTGCGTGAAAGTGTAACAAGCATCTATCCATCCCTCCTCAAGATCTAATAAGTGGTTACTATTTACCTTGGCAACGCGTTGACAGACGGCATAGAGAGATAAGACGTAGGTGTCTGAGGCACTGAGGGTTGTCCACTGTCGGAGCTGTCCAAGCCAGCAGCTTCCAGTAAACTGTCCGTGGTGCCTACTGGGAGTGAAGTATTATATTATACAGGTGGTTTGGTAATTTGACCTACTGCTAGGAAGGAGGTTATATATGAGATCATTTGTAACAAATTGACCGCCATTAACTAGGGCTCCAAAATTAACGGTTTCTGAGATATCAAATTTTAGCTGTATACTTGGGTCGTTTTTACCCTCTTAGAAGAAAATTTGCTAAAAATCGTCTCTTGGTGCTTTTTGATTAATTTTTTTTTGGAAAATGTAAGGGTAATTTCCCCAAAAAATCTGCTGTGCGTTGTCTGTCGGTCAGTCAGTATCGCAACAATTTTATTATATATAGATTAATTGGTAACCCTGTCCGTGTGGTGACGGATTAAGAATACAGATTGTCACCACCCCATGTCATCCCATGGGTGTCGTAAGAGCCGACAGAGGGAGCATATTATGCAGAGAACAGCACTGTAAGAGAAGGAAAACTTGATACAAACCCTATACCAACCCGTTTGGCCAGCGTGGTATAGTAGGCCAATTTCCTCCTTTCAAAGGAGAGGCCTAGTCCAGCAGTGGACTGTTAAAGGCTGATGATGATGATAATTGGTAACCAATGTCAGTGTGGTGATGGATTAAGAATACATAGTGTTACTATTATATTTTATTACTTGGGTGTCTTCAGAATTGACTAGGGCAGGGGTCGGCAAACTTCGCCTCTCGAGCCATATGCTGCTCTTTGGGTGTTTAACTGCACCTCTTTAGAACCATAGACAGATATTATTTATGTGGTAAAAAACACGAAATTCACAAAAAATATCACGATAAAATCAGTGAGACTGTTGAAACAAACTATTTCAGCACAATATTAAAAATAAAAAATATACGCAAGGATAGTTAATTGTCGGCATGAAACATTTTTGTGGCTCTTTAAAAACTTTGAAATGTTGTCAATTGTAATTTTTGGCTTTTCCCACTCAAAAGCCGCTCGCCACTCAATTGCTGAGTTGCCGACCCTTGGACTAGGGTAAACACACGACCCCCCCTGGGATCTCCACCTTGTCGTGGTGGGGGGGCTCAGTAACCGTGGATTGGTGACCCGCGGTGAAGCTAAGAGGGATCCAGGAGGGGACGCTCCGCGTGGGCTTGACGGGGCCTGCGCAGGATGCGTCCAACGGTGCGGGTGCGGGGGACAGTTCTGTCTGTCCCTCGCAGTCGGGTGCGGTCGCGGGAGGAGAGGCGTGTCGGTGTTGCGTTGCCGCGCGCCCTATCTCCCGCAACCAAATGGGGGCGCACCATTCGATGCGTCGCGGTGGGGCCGCAGAGGTAGAGGAGATGCGGTGTTGCGTTGCCGTCCTCCCTATCCTCTGCGGCCGCTGGGTGTTTTGGCGGCGGAGCCCAACACCTTAGTCCGCCGCCAAGGGGGTTTTGTTGTTCGGGGCCCGCCTGACCATCTGGCGGGCTGATACCCGTCGGGGGGTTGCGACGTATGCTTGGGCGAAACCCGACCCTCCGACACACGGGTACATGAGGCAGAAAAAAAAAGAAAAAAAAAAAGGGTAAACACACGAAGAGACGGAAACTCATTCTTAGCTAGAGTGGTTAGCAATTAATTAGGTATTTGATTCACTTACCTCTTTTCTTCTGAGGCATTCTGAGAGCATGCGGCTTCTTCTGTCGACGACGGAATGCCGTCGCCACTTCTGACACTCCAGAGGACGTGGTCGATGAACTATACGAGAGAAGAGATTCTAATATCGATGGATGGATAAAGTTTATCCAGAATCGGATATAGAATTTGTACAAAGTAGGTAAACTTCTACTTCATTAGGAGAAGTTTACTTGGTAGATGTGTGGTTTTCTCAAGGAAGGATCCTGTTTTCTTTTAGCGCTATACCTATTTGGTGATTGTTCATTGACTTAGGGTAATAGAGCAACGATTCTGCTAGTAATAATGTTTGAAAAAGTAAATGTTACGGACATTATTTTATTATCTGTTTCTTTATTCGGGTACGTGGTTGAAAATAGTGGCCTCAAAGTTGTAATTATGTACGTCTCATAACTAGATATTTTACGGAAAAAGTAATATTTAAAAGATGTAAATTCCTTGAGACTGGGTGTGTACTTACTTAGACGCTGCGCTGGCCGCCCGATATATCGGCAGCAGACTGCTACTCGGTCTTGTTCTGCTCGGTGATACGACACTGATCAGCTGTGGAACATTCAATGGACACAACATGTGAATAGCACATACAATGGCAATGATCATGAATTAAATAGCGTACAATAGTCTGAATGAACGGTTGTGGTACCTATAATTGTTGTTAAAAGTTGTATGGTAATGTGTTAACAGAATCAACGAAATTCTATTTTAACATCTGGGTTGAATGGTTCAAGAAAAGGTGTCTAAGTTGCCACCAGTAACCATAAAAAGCCACGACAAATGATTTTTTGTGGTTTAGTGGACCCAATTTTGATGGAATTCTTAATACAGAATGATGCCATGTTTCTTACAATTAATGAAAAGAAACTAATACTATTAAATAAGACGTAAAATTGTGTCTGATTGCGTCAGAAGATGAAGGTATATGATAACTATTAAAATATATTTACCTTTCCATCCTTTTCTTCATGTACTTGTTTCAGTTGATTCCTCTCTGCTTCCCTCATCAGTTCGTTTCTGTAGGCTCGGAGAGACGCAGCGGACTTCAACGCCTTCTTTCTACAGAGAAAACGAATGTTTCAGATTATCACTCACGTTAAATAATAGATTTGAGTAAGTAACTAATATTCATACCAGCCTTTGTATTAAAGTCAGTAAATGTGGAGTTTTGCCTCTCTCCACTCGAATAGACAGGCCGCCTAATAGGGATGAGCTATTCTGTAACCTATGATAACATCTTTGGACAGGACCTAGGCAGACGTTCTCAGACCAGATTGGAATTGGTCCTAAAAACAGGACAGGTTAGAAATACCCTGAATACAAGAGCATGCATGAGGAATTTATTTGGAGTGAATGAAGCAAGAGATATATGTTAGGATTGTTGCAAATGGCGATCCTTAGTCTCTGCCTACCCCTCCGGGAAACAGGCGTGAGTCTGTATGTATCATAATATCTTGAGAATAAATACCTGTGAGCGAAGCACAGTAACGCTAGCAGCACCAGTAATAATAGTATAGCGACAGTGGCGCCTACCGCCAGCGCCCATAGCTCCGTGCCGTGGACCCCGCCCTCCGCCTCTCCCTCCAGACCCTCGGCGGTCTTCAGGTACGCTGCTGGAAACGACACAGCATTACAAGCTATAATGGACACATTCTCAAATGGAGTGCGCATTTTCTCTTTACTAGTTGTGTCTGAGACGTCTTCCTGTGATGTCTATATTATAATAAATGAAGGTCTTAAGCTAAATTAACAATGAACAGAATTTCACATAGCAATTTCTTAACCCTTGTTGCTTCCATAATATTGTGTTACGTGAAGTTTACAAGTGTATAATAATATAAAGCTAATTACTTGAAGAGCTTGTTTGTTTCGTTGGACGCTCAAGAACTATATATTATTTCGATTTGAAGAGTTCTTTGTGTTGGATAGTCCATTTATTGCGGAAAAGTAGTAGTACCAGTAGTCCTAAATATTGCGGGTGTATCCACGGTCTCAGTTAATAATTTATATGTATACTCGTATATTGATACTCACGCTCGGCCTTAGTAGTGACAACAGCTCCTAATTCCCTCGCAACTTCGGCGTCTCTTACGAGCCTCATGTCTCTCGCAGCCACCGCAGCCGGCACTGCCCTCCCTCCCACCAATACCACGTACACTATTTGTATGCTACCCGTTTCTGGAGACTAACACAAATATTGTTCATTAAAGGACCTAAGGACCTAAATGCTTATCGACAAATGCGTTTAGATCGTTATATCAACATAATTATTCTACAATCATATTTCTTACTATTTAAAGTATTTTATTAACATACATGCTAAATAAAGATTTATTCATACATTTATTTTAACTAATAATAATAACACATTGCTAGAATAGCAAGAGCCCAAATTTTGTTCTTTGTTATACTTTGATGATATAATCACTGTGGTTCATATCAGTGGTGTTGACTGAGGGGGCGCAAATAATGAACGACTAAAATTTTATACAATTGTACAGTGCTATTTACCTCTGTTATATTTTGTATATGTACTTGAACAGGTGGCTGTTGATCCGGTTTTAATATTTCCCTTTTGAATAACTGCGTGTCATTCGAGTCATTTCCTTCGGATTCCAGAGGAATATCAATTAAATCTTTTCTAATTTCTTCTGGTTGTTCTCTGTCGTCCACTTCTCTCTTACGAAGAATAACGGTAGGAGTAGCAAGTATCCATGATTCAACTTCATTTAGTTTAGTTGCTCTGATATTCGCATTTACTAAAGTAGTTACTTTGTCAATTGAAAACATTTCTATATTCATTGGATATGTAAAGTCACTTGGAGAATTAGATACACTTTCACTAGGTTCTACATGTCTTATTAAAGTACTAGTAACAGACTCCACAGGAGTAACCATAGAACTATCAATTTCCAGATATTTGAACGGAGTATTGGTATTTTGCGGACCTACGGGACTAACATTATTGTCTTTATTGACTACGAACGAATGAACATCGTGCTTTTTTCGAGCAGGTGGTGCGTCTAAAGATTTAATGATACCCAGATGACGTTCTTGTTGTCTGAAAGAAACAAGATTAAGTTAAGAATGTATTAAAGAGGTGGCTATAAGCAAGCAAGGCCTCCTGAATCCACTCTCGTATTCAAATCTAATAAAAAGGCTATCTGTGCATCTACATACGAGTATATACGAAAAGAAAATGTGTTATCAGCGAAAGCAGCTAGCATATTAATGGCAAAGTGAATGTTAGTTACCTCAAGAAAGCCTTCTGGTATAACCTAGCGAGTCTCAATTGCAGGCTATCTGGAGTGGATCCCTGTATGACAGTGAGCAGCCAGTACCTTCTGTCCTCGGGGATCTCTGGCTCGAGGCTACCTGGCACACCTGGCTCCCCGCAGTTGAGCACGCACTCGCCTGTCGATCTATCTGTCACCGCCTGCCATAAAACATCGTCGAGTTTTGTTTTGCATACCCAACATCAATCTGATGGCTTATACTATATCGAGCTCTTTCTGACAAACCCTTGTATTTACTTATTTAGCAGTTGTAACTATGGGTTCGTGTCATAAATGTAATTGAAATATTATCCAACAAAAAAATCTAAAATCGAGTTTAACTTATACTCAATAACTTTAACAGACCATGAATAAATATTTGTTTTGAAAGTCCATGTTTAATAGCCGTACTTTATTACAAGAGGGTTTAATTTTAAAATCCTACCGTGAAAGAATGCGGGTGGATAATTCTGGATTGACATTGTAAACAGTGCATGATTCTGGCCCATTAAACAGAGCTAGAACAACATGAAATCACAGTTTACAGTGTCTACACGAAGGGTGGCTTTTGTGAATTCATAGCTTTATTACGATTACCTAGGGAAACACGATCTTCCCCTAAGGAGACAAGATATTAAAAATTCTACATTTGCATTCATTTTACATAATAAAACTGGCTAAACGTTTAGTTTATACCCCTAAAAATACAAGCAGTAGGCCTAAAATTATTATTATACAGCAGAGCTATAAAATTGGATATTTTAATATTGATTGTTACAATCATCTCTAAAAAACACAGTCTGCTAATATTTGAATGCTCTTCATCATCGAAGTCTAAATATGCTTGTATCTTATATTTTTCTCGTTTAGGTAACTGTGATCATTTAGTTTATTTTAATAATTTCATTTTTATTACTTGTAATACCTAATATTGTACGCCTTACGTGGCCGAACAATGTGATTCTACAAACAACTATGTAGTAGTATGTACAAGTATGTATCTACTAGTTTGTCACCACGTTAAAGACATTTTGATTTGAAATTAAAGTCGAAATACAACTTTAAAGGTCTGCCATAATTTTGTGCAAGTTTAATCATCGTGCAAGTTTTTTTAACATAGTTCATAAGTATATTTACTAACAAAAATTGTATATTGTATGTACGTTCATTCTGTAAGATATATATCATAAATAAAAATATGTATGTCAACACATTGTCTAGTACCCATAGTACAAGCTCTGCTTAGTTTGGGACTAGATGGTGTTGCTTGTATTATATTGTGTCTATATTTATACTTATATAAATAAATTGATTGATTGATTGAAATGTTGGGAGACATGCCAACCCGCTCGTGGCCAGCGTGGTGGACCTTACGTGTCTCATAGCGAGAAGAGGCCCGTACCCAGCAGTGGGATAGTTTATATACAGGGCTGATGACTACGATGAAAGATAACTTATAAACAATGTAGTACTTACTTGTGGCGGGTATGAATCCAAGTACACAGTAGCCAAGACAGTGGTGGTTCGTACCACTGGCGTGGACGGCTGTACTGGGGCTGGCACGGGCGGGTCTGGTGGTGGTGGTGGCCCGTCCCCTGAGCCCGTCCAGAAGAAGTCCTCCAGACGGGGAGTGCGCTGGTGCTGGTCCGGTGATACCAGCATGAATACTGGGAAGGAGAACGGATTTTATAGTAACTTTTTTAAAGATGCTAGTGGCAGGCGCCCCAATGGCCCATCTGATGGTAACCACCGCTCATTGACTTCGCTCAAGTCAAGGTTAAACAAAGCAAAGACGCTGTTTACCGCAAAAATAATGCTCTTTAAACCGTAGAAGCGCAAGTTATAGCGCTCGGGAAACATCGCGACAGACGTAGTTCATTCCAAAGCCCACACTTTCGTAAGGAAAAGATTTCTATAAGCGTACCGTGCCTGACGACGGATGAACTCTGCTGTAGCGTCTAATGTTACGTAGGTAGAATGGTGACACTGGTATCTAACTACCTAGTAAGTTAAATAGTTTATAAAAAACTACTTATTTCTGCCTGCTACTACAGCGCCCACAACTAAAGCCTATGTGGTATTCTGATTTCTGATGTAGGAATAAGCTATTAACATATACATAAATATAACTGCTAAGATTGATTGACCAAATTCTGTTCAGTAGCTTTTGCGTGAAAGTGAAACACCCATCGACACATCCATGATCCACCCTCAAATACACATATTTTGTTTTACATTACCACGTGTAACACTGAGTCAGAGGTGACTCATTTCTTAAAATATAATCAGTTTCCTTTAGCTTGCAAATGAAAACTATCGACCCATTCGAAAACAAGAATTAAAGTGTCCGAAGTTACCAAGCACTCGTAAAAGTTAATATTATGATAAACGAGCAGCCAATAATTGCTACAAAATATCAATCAATACAAAATGTCTTCATCAACATTGTCACTATTCCATCACCATGTCGTTATCCCGGTTGCCTGGTGAAAGCGTTGGATTGATTTTGGCTAACTAGCTTATTTACCAAAGCCCTTGAGGTTTGTTTGCCGCGCCCAGCAGATAGATGCTATAGATTGAAACAATAGCCTATAGAATATAGAATTTTGTTACTGATAAAATAAAATATATAGTCATGGGGACAATCAAGCCAATAATTCAAGTAGGTATCAATGTTGTTGGAATATTTAGACAATATGTTAAATGGTCTGAAGAAATAAGATTACGTTCCATCTGGTGACGAATTATAACGTGTCACAAGTTCACAACCCCATTTTATTCCGTGAGTGCCGTAATCGGTGGCTAAGGAAAACTCACCATGCAAATAGTAACTCATATTGCCTCACAATGCCACTGAGTACTGTGACGCACATTAGGAGAGGGCTATGTCCAGCAGTGGACAATAAAAGGCGGATAATGATGACGATGATGAAAAAAGGCCAGAAAGTGAGAGGTCTTCTTGAGGTGAGGTTACCATAGATTTAGACGACAGAATACCAAAACAGTTAGTTTTCAACCTTTCTCAAAATAGGTACGGCGCGGCAGCTCTTTTCGTATGTTGTGACAACAATCAAAATATGATTCAATTGCTGCTATAATACAATCAAAAGTTACCCACATTAATGTGTGTTCGAGGCAGGTAGGTATTATTAGTTTGATGTAGATAGCGAGCCATTACGAAACATTATGAAGTTTGGTATGTAATGGTCATTATTGTGTTCAGTGATACTAATAAAGTAAATTGAAAATAAAGCAGTATTAAATCCAATTGAATAAAAGATTTTCTTTGTAGATAAATGGATATTTCTCATTTGTCGCCTCACTAGGCTATCGCTGCCTTAGGTCAAGTCATATTACACAGAATTACTTAAAATACACGATTTTAATTAATAAATATAATTAATTAAAATAGTCTACTCAAGATAGTTTCTTTAAAAAAAACGTTTCACTCGGCATCTTGAACAGAGTGAGGAGGTATTTCACTTCGAAGCAATCTGTTGTTTCGGTTTTATGCAATATTCTGGTTCGGTTCTGCGTGGAATACTACTCTCACGTCTGGAATGACTCCGCACATCTCTCGACTGGTTGCAGTCATGGCGTATTGTTTATATGTTTGTACCATATACAGGATCTTGAGGCTACTATGACCCTAGAGTCTCTATAATTACGCAGCTCAAATATGTTGAGAGAGAGAGAGAGAGAGAGAGATAAATATTTTTATTGTTCGCAGCATTACACTATTATACAAAGAGTACATAAGTAGGCAGGATCACATAGTATTATACGAACTTAATAAGTTACACAAAAAAGTTGTTGCATCAATGGCTGTCTATTGCCATCTAGAAAGTGCTTCAAAGAACATTTTCAATGAATCCCACCTTCTCTTTCCCATCTAAACAAGAGGATCCGGGTTGACGCTGCACCGACGTGCACGAAACGGTTCGGAACGAACTTATCTATCTCATCAACAGCCTTTAATAGTCCACTGCTGGACTAGGCCTCTCCTTTGAAAGGAGGAATTGGCCTACTATACCACGATGGCCAAGCGGTTTGGTATAGGGTTTGTATCAAGTTTTCCTTCTCTTACAGTGCTGTTCTCTGCATACTATGCTCTCTCTGTCGGCTCTTACGACACCCATGGGATGATATGGGGTGGTGACAATTCGTATTCTTAATCCGTCACCACACGGACAGTCTCTTATCTATGCCGTACTACTAAGATGTTTTGTAGGTACTCATACAAGCCCACCTGTTCCCTTCCTTCTTGGATCCTGGATCCTTTACAACAACAACAGCTATACTATAGGCCATCATAATGATGACCATTATATCATCGTCATAGCGTTAGCTCCTAGCGTTATCCCAACAACCTGGGATCTCAACCTGGGGTCCGCTTACTAGCCTATCCGGATTTTGGCTGAATATTAGCTTTTCCACGGGGCAACTGCCTGTCTGACCTCCACAACCCGAAGGGATAGCGATATCCATGGTTTAGAATAGTGTTTATTTAGTAGGTACTGACGCCCTATAACGACAGTCAAAGATCTTCATGACAACCGGGACCGTGCTCTCCGAGGCACGGGACAAGCGATAATTGACAATTCAATACGCACATAACTCCGAAAAGTCATTGGTGCGGGGCGTGGATTCGAACCTGATACCCTCTGCTTGGCAGTCTGTTGGTATCTCCACTAGGCTATCGCTGCCCTCGATGGACATCATATTTGGATGAAGGCCTTCGCTATAGAACTCCAATGAATGTTTTAACATCAGGTGACTTGGGTCCATTTAATTTGGTAAGTAGAACACTCGATCGGAAAACCTACATTACTATACGATATCGACATAAACTAATAGTAGATATTGACATAATTTTTCTGTGATTTTCTGTGCATTACTTTGGTAATAGGTAGTTACCTATACTATACCTAATACATTTACATTGAAATGTAGTGAATGCGAGTACCAGCTAAATGCGTCGCCCGTAGCAGTTTAAATGTATGTATAAAGGTGGATTTATTTAACAAAACGAAACAAATTGTTAGGTAAGTAAAAAAAAAGTGTAATGATGACATGGATTCATTTGGTTGAGCCATTGATGATTCATTTGGGCAAAGAGCTCAGTGGGTTAGCGTTAAAATAGAAAAATCGAATATTAAATATAAACGACGTCGTCAACGGAAAATTAGGTAGGTACGAATGACGCTGACTATGCCTTTTCTTGAAAACGGAAACTGGTATCAACTAAATAGTTATTACTTTTATTGATGCATTAACAAAGCTATCTTTGTTTTTGCTTCATGGATGGCAGGGATGGTGCAATCTTTAACGTTATCACTTCAGCAATATCGGTAAGGCAATTTAGTGGTCATAACTTAGACCCGCACTTTGATTGAACCACTTTGGTTCCTCAAGTGCTGCCGTCTTCTTCCTTGGGAATTTTGGTTTCGCGATTCCGATGTAAAATGCCCTAGACTTTACTAGGTACTTACTACATGTAAGTTGGACACAAATAATCAAATATGTGGCAAAAACTTGTGGAAGGAGGAATGAACATTCCGTGGATAATTTTCGATACGTTTTGCATTTTAATAGGTACTCGCACTACAAAAGACGTAAATTCAAGAAAAATGGTCTAAATAAGGACAGTTGGATATATTTCATATGTGGTACTTAGTGACACATTCGACATTCAAGCGAAGATGATTTTAATAGACTGAGAGCCAGTGTTCCGCAGACTTACGGTATAGTAGCAAACTCCATATTAATGCTAGTTATAGTCAGTCATCTGCCGTAGATCAAATGGAGGTTCATTATTCCCATAGTGGGTTCCTTTAGGCGTGCCTAGAAGTCGAAAAGCATGAAAATCGACTTTCAAAACGTGATCGCAGCATGTCTGCCGTTTTGATATCTTAAAATATATATATATTTTTATAGAAATACTTAATGGCAGACACTTGTTCCGGTTCCTACTATATTTTATATAATATCATAGTTCCCAAAATTTCATAAAATTTACGTTATTTTAGCAAAGCTAAAAATTATATATGTTATTTATATTATTATTATAAACGTATATTTACAAAGGCAGACACATAGGTCGGTTCTGACACTCGGGCAGACCACACGATACTTTCTCAGTCGTGCTATTGAAGTTGCACGATTTTGATTTTCTCACTCTTCATTTCGCAGGGAACTAGTGTTTCAGCAAAGCTGCAATTTATGTATGTTTTTTACATCATTATTATATATGTATATCTAAAAAACCAGACAGATAGGTCGGTTCTAAAATGCAGGCAGACTACATAATAGTTTCGCAGTCATGCTAATGGAGATACACGATATTGACTTTCTCACTCTTACTGGCAATGACAGCGAATCAGTATGAATACATGTGAACAGTGTTTTTAAATTTTATAATTTACTAGAGGATGCCCGCGGTTACACTCGCGTTATTTCAGGCGATTGCTCTGCTCCTGTCGTTCATAGCGTGATGTTATAGCCTTCCTCGATAAATGAGCTATCTAACACTGAAAGACTTTTTCAAATCGGACCAGTAGTTTCTGAGATTAGCGCGTTCAACTAAACAAAGAAACTTTTCAGCTTTTTATATTAGTATAAGATAAGATAACTCTTATTTTCAACCGCTCTGTGTGGAGAACCTTAGGGGAGGCCTTTGTCAGCAGTGGACGCAGTGGACGTCTCTAGGCTGACATGATGATTGAATCAACGGAAGTCTGCAGTTCTGACGAAGAACAGTGAATAATTTTGATTTTTTGTAGCCAATATTAAATTTATTTATTCTGTATTTGAATCGCGAGTTGTACGTTTTGTTAGAACAAAATAAATTAGCAAAATCATTATTATTGGAAGTGAAAAAAAAATTGTTGATTTCTATATAAATACTTATATGTTTATGATTGAAAATTTAGAGTTATAAATTATAAAATTTAAAAACAGTGTTCACATATATTCATACTGATTCGCTGTCATTGCCAGTAAGAGTGAGAAAGTCTATATCGTGTATCTCCATTAGCATGACTGCGAAACTATTATGTAGTCTGCCTGCATTTTAGAACCGACCGGCGACCTATCTGTCTGGTTTTTTAGATATTCATGTATAATAATGATGTAAAAAACATACATAAATTGCAGCTTTGCTGAAACACTAGTTCCCTGCGAAATGAAGAGTGAGAAAATCAAAATCGTGCAACTTCAATAGCACGACTGAGAAAGTATCGTGTGGTCTGCCCGAGTGTCAGAACCGACCTATGTGTCTGCCTTTGTAAATATAAGTTTATAATAATAATAATATAAATAACATACTATATAATTTTTAGCTTTGCTAAAATAACGTAAATTTTATGAAATTTTGGGAACTATGATATTATATAAAATATAGTAGGAACCGGAACAAGTGTCTGCCATTAAGTATTTCTATAAAAATATATATATATTTTAAGATATCAAAACGGCAGACATGCTGCGATCACGTTTTGAAAGTCGATTTTCATGCTTTTCGACTTCTAGGCACGCCTAAAGGAACCCACTATGGGAATAATGAACCTCCATTTGATCTACGGCAGATGACTGACTATAACTAGCATTAATATGGAGTTTGCTACTATACCGTAAGTCTGCGGAACACTGGCTCTTAGACTATAACGCTTTTAGACGATAACACAGAGTGAACTAAAGCCGTTGCTCTTCATAAAATTAAAGCCTTCCAAAAAAATTCGCTTAAGGTCCCACTTTGCGTGGGCTTGAACTCACTGGTGGGCGGGGCCAAAAAGCACGCTGTCTCACTTGACATCGTGCCCGAAAGAGATAGTATCAGTGATGAGCGGTTAGACACTAGTCCTCACGCACGACGTCTGCTTTGCACCCACACACATAGCGCTCCGAACCGTTCCGAATAAAAACGAAATTACACGATGCACACATACCGTTTCGGTTGTTGCGGTGTGTGCCGCTCGACACTCGCGATATCAGCAGGTATCTACAAATTCGTACTAAAGTAGTGGGTACTGCGTTTTTGCTATATATTTGTATGGCTGCTAAGAGTGCGTTCCTATTATACAACATTATTTTTAGCATACACGAAACCTGAATACATTTTGTTTAGAATCATTGTACGGTTAGCTATGTACCTATTGCCAAACTATAATATTATCAATGAGTGTAGGTACGTCATAGATAGGTAGCGCACGTTGAGAGGGATTGCCGTGTTATCGCGCCGCGTAATTAGCATATTTTTGAACGGACAACCAGGTAACATAACCTTATATTATAAATTTATGATTTTTCAAGATACAATTATGAAATTTTGAGATTCTTTACACAAAAATACAAGATTATATTGTGTGTAAGATATTTTATTGTGTTTAGTTTTCCTCGAATGATCTTGCAATTGCTGAGGAGTTTACGAGCGAGCGATGCCGTACTGACACATGCTTACTTGTTCATCGCGGTTTATGTCTGATTTATATGTTCCCAATGCTGGGACATACCTAGCCCTCATCTTTGTGAGAGGGAATGGTCTATGTAATCCTCCACGCAGGCTCTGTGCGGATTGGTCTATGTCCAATTGGAAGCTTTACCTAGGTACTCAATATCACTAAATACATATAAACACGTAACACCAATTTTTTTACGTGGTATAATCATCAATTTAGCCACAACACAACCACCCAGGGCAGGACGGGAGGGACTGACAGACTTGTACCTACTGACTAAAATCCACAGTGTCCTTCAATAGCCCTTTACGTTCCGGGGCCACAGTTGCCTGATGGTGATGAGATAGTCCTGCCTGTCCCCGGCAGGCAAATCAAAAAACTTTTTTGTCTCACCAGAAATGGATAAACATCGGTAAAAAGCTCGTCTAGTGTTTAACTTTATTGTGGTAAGACGGCTAAAGTTTACATTTGACGGCACGGTTGGCGCAGTGGCTGAGCGCTCGACTGCTGCGCAGCGAGTCGCGTGTTGGATCCACGGAACAAATATTTGCATGATCTGAAAATACACACACCAAAAAAAGTTTTTGATCACTAGGAAATGCTGATAATAAAAGAACATTATCAAGAAAAATCTTTATTGTGTGTTTTTACAATAGAATCTAAAAAACATAATATAATCAAGCCTAACAAAAAATATTTCAATTTTTCAAAGTGATCGCAAACTTAGTTGTTTTGGGTGTGGGAGTTTATGTATAGATGAGTTTCAATGTTTGTAAACGTACCCACGATACCGGAGAAATTCCAAGAGTGGATCATAGTTTTGAAAAAATAACATTTTAGTGTCCACAACGACAACGCGACGGGGCGGCGCAGCGCGGGCGCGGCGTCGTCGCTCGGTCCGTTTGTGATACTGTACTTGTATTGTAGGTGATTAGGATAATCCTACTACGCTGTGTCCAACATATTTTATATTTACGACATAATATACTTTCATCTTGTCTGCCGCCAAAGTTGTCAACTCCAAACATCGAATAAATAACTACCGACGAAAAACTAGGGTTGTCAATAGAAAAAAAATATATCCCTAGCAAATAAAATAAACCCTGTAATGAAAGATGTTTTTTTAAACGTAGCGCGTATGTAGGTATATGAAACGTAGCGCGAGTAACGGCAGATTGCTACAAGATTATAAGTTACTTACTGAAGGGTCCTTGCATATTTTTATTTAGTTATTGAAAGAGAACAAAGTAGTGTGTGTCGTTATAGCCGGATACGGCTAAGAGCACTATTGAATAAAACAAAGTAAACTGTTTTGTAAATATTTCTTGATTATTACATTGCTTTATAACATTTAAAAAAATTAAAATAAAAAATATTTTTTGAGCATTGAATTAGTCGTAACTATTCTTGGTTTATTCATTTATACACATATTTTTAAAATAAAAAAAAAGCAAATCCTACTTAGTAATACGGTTCCTCAGTCAGAATCCACAAGTTTGTACTTCAAAGCAAGTTGCTGGTGAATAATCCTCGTAACTAGGTTATGACTGTAAAAGACCTCACAGTTAGCAAGACGTGAATAACCAGAGATAATAATTATGTCTGATCGACTCACTCGGATGGTGTCAACCATACCGTCTTTCATAATATGTCTCCGGTAGCAATTCGTCTGCAGTTTGTAATTAGTGCCACTATAGTTCAAAATAAATCCTAATAAACAAAAAAAAAAAACATTTAGGCACAGGAGATCATCGGCTGCAGAATGGTTATATAAAATTTTGTGTCTGTAATAATAATTTATAATTACACCAATGATAGCCGAGCTCACCTTTCATATGTCGACAGCTTCGCGTGCTAAGTCAAGATATTTGATTTGTTTATCTTTCTTAGCTTTTACGAAGTTCTCGTCATGCGGGATGATAACATCGATTATCATTACGCGGCCCGGCCCTCTGATCTATCTATTACTGCTAAGCCAGGTTTATTGTCCTGTCAGTAATGAAAGGCAGATTCCAGTACATCATGACATAGTTTATCTCGAGAACTGGGTCGGGCACATACTTGTAATACGGTACCCTCAGAATCAACATTGTATTTCAAAGCAACTTGCTGGTGAACAACCCTGGTCAGTAGTTTATACCTGTACAAGTACTCCCCGTTAGCAAGATGAAAACAACCAATAAATCTGTAATTATAATCAAATTGACTTTGAGATCGTAAAGAAATAAAAATTCTATTTACATTACGCTAATTTTGTTTGTCCTTATGTTTTACATTCGATCTCTAAATGGTAGTTTGCGAGGGTAGCGGGGATCTATCAACTCCGGCAAAACACATTTCTGATAAAATGTTTCTAATTTTAAAATTTTGTCTGCCGTCCAAAACGCATCATCTCTTTCAATGATATCTATTTCTATGCCATTTGGAGTCCAAATAACAAAATAGCAAAACTTTCTTTTTGTAATCATTAGTTGGCCTTGAACTTGATAGTAATAATTATGTGTTTTTTTTAGTTTTAGACCATTTGTGGTTTCCACACAAAATGTAATCTTTTTTTGCCGTACTGCCTCCAGAGGTGTGAGGCCTGCTGCTGACGACGGGCATTTTATTTCAATGAGACTATCTGTCCCTAAAAGACCATCTGGACTCGCACCAAGGTATGGTTTATCCATACATATGAATAAACCACATGGTATTACTTTTTGTTTAGTTACATTTTCTAAATCTGCAATAGCGGTTGTCTCATGTGCCTTACCATATCGAGTTGCATCGTTCCCGGTAAATGTAGAATACAACATATTTTTTAAAGTCGCAGTACAAGGCGTAGAATCCTTCATCTTACATATTTGGCCGAACAAAGATGCGGTTATTCGTTTTTTGCGTTCCACGATCCACAAATCACAGTTGGACTGTGTGATAGTTTTCTTTTCTAACTCTTCAATTTCATTACTATTTAGTGATATGGAAAGAAGAAAATCATTTTTATTTTTTTCTAAAATATCGGGTGGCATATCGGGCTCCTGCTCCAAATCACCATAATGTTTATCGGCCGTTTTAAAACGCTTACTCCTTTTGGTACCGCGTGATTTAAACAGTTCCCTTCTCTTTTTATCCTGTGCTAATTTATTTTTCATTTTATTTACGTACTTGTCTGTATAGGAGTACGATGTTTCAGGGCATATAACCTTTTGTATTTTACTTAAAAAACTATAATCGTTTGTGTTGTAGTGCCCTACTGCGGAAAAACATCTTCCTTCGTACGTCCCTCTTTGCGTGAAATTAACTCGCTTGCCGGCAAGGAACTTTGCGATAATACAATTAAATTGTTCTGCAGCATTATTCGTCTCTTGAAGGAGCAAGCTTTCTGCATTTTGCAGAAGCCACCCAAGATTTTCAAAAATATCGCTCCAAATCCCGCACGATTTGAATTGTGGAACGAGATTTTCTTCGACCACTAATTTTTTGCAATAATATTCTTTGCAGTTATTATGACATCCGAATACGTGGCAAGGCCCATTCCGTAAGTCTTCTTGCAGGATTCTAACCTTGTCTGCTGTTTCAACCTCAAGTTTTTGCGCATTTGCTACTGCCCCAGTAACAGCGTTATTAAGTCGTCGTATTTTGTCTAAAAGCGCTTTACGTACAGATACAGGTACAAAGCCAACTTTATTCTGCGTTTTTTTTCCTATTTTTCTTAATTTGTTTGAATAATTACGCATCAAATGGTTACTGCATTCTATTTTTCTAATGTGAACGTGAGGTCCATATACCATTGCATCTCTAAGAGCATTCATTACACTGCTATCTCCATCACCAATTACTTTAGTATACATGAGCCCGTGCATCTCCATGCTCACTTTAAAACCGTCTACAATGGCCGATGTCTCCATTTCGGTAGATGGACCCGAAAAGTTTTTAAAACACACATGTGTCGGAATTGAGGATTTTTTATTTTGAGCTATAGCACACACGCTACAATACGAATTTTTAACCCCAATGTACAGTACTTTTTTTGTACGGTGCCCTATGATACAACCTACACCAGAAAGTGAGTTAAAATTTGTACCATAACTGCGTTTAGCCCAGGAGCCGTCTGTTATGACGGTCACAAAAGGTACACCTTGTAGGACTTCATTGTTTTGCAGAGCCAGTCGTCTTTCTTCTGCACCTGCTTCTAGCATAAGCTGTAAGCTGTATGTCCTTTCGGATAATGCCTAACTTTTTATTATTTTTTACATAATATGATTCACTCATATTAGGCAAATTTAAGCTAGCACACACTTCATCAAGCTGGCTCCACCTTGCCAGTTTGTGTAATACCTTCAATTACATTTAAATTAATAGGTATTTCTTTATTTCCCTGGTTTGACTTCTGAGATTCAATGTTTTCTATTTTATTGCAAAATTTGCACTTGAAAACAAATCGTGAGTAAAATCCAATTCTGTTTTCTTTGATAAATTCCATGTGCTGAAAATTACATGTAAATGGATCATGACTAATATTTTTCAATTGCTGAAATAGATAAGCAATATCCACTATTCTATTTCCATCTAAAGTCGCACTATCCTGACAATTGGCGGATTCAAAAGAGAAATCGTAGTTGTCTGAAATCGATTCCGAATCACTGGATTTGTTATATTCATGTGTTGAAATCGAATTTGATTCTTCCTGTGTGGTTCTGCAAACACGTAACTCAATTACAATATGCATAAACTATCAGAAATGCATTTTACTAGCAGTGGCTATTACGGATTCCATACTTACAAAAACGGCGTGTTATGAGCAAAATCAACCTCTGATTCGATGATATCCCAATCAGTTTGAGTTGGAGTGACTCTGGGGCTAGTCTGATCATAAGGATCATTTTGTACACGTACATTTTTACACCGTAAAGCCTTCTCTGGTTGTAAAGCTGTCTCATGTACTTGTGCTTGAACCACAATTTGTTTAAATGACTCACAAGGAGACCTAAAAGCAACATAGGTAACTAAGATGAAGTTAGACATAATGAAAGAATCAACAATTCAAAACCTCAACGAACACAGTTGGTTGCCGAATTGACCTAAAATTTAATAACTACGGTACATAAAAAAACTACTTACGATAGGGGTGTGGTCACATGAGAAATATCCGAACTGATCTGTTCACTAGCGTCACTTACTACAGGTAAATCACGTTGTGCAAACATTGTTTCATGAACTTCTACTACACAGGTATCTTGCTCGAATGCATCTCGCGTTGATCTAAACATGGATTATACAAGGTTAAATTATCAAGCAAAACTACGCATCGCCAACATAATAAAAAAAAATTCGAGTTATCAAACATAACACTCAAAATAATTCTTACGGTTGAGACGTATCCAGTATAGGAGCAATATTTTCTTTATTCATGAACCATGCACTCAATGCTCTCTTGAATTTTTTTTTGCGTGGGGCACTTAGTTTTAGGCGCCCTTTTGTTCCCATTCGCCAATCTTTTGTATCTGTTCCATAAAAATAACAGCAATATAAGAAACCTAAACACTAAAATAATTTGTTTTATGAAAATAACAAATAAATTAAGTACACATTAATAAGAGCATATTAATGTGTACTTAATTTATTTGTTATTGACATTAGATTATTTTAGGCAGTATTCTAAAGACGTGTAAGGCTTCTAAAAATGCAGACATGTACCTAATTTTTATCGAAGTAAAGAAGTAGGTGAAAAAAACTAATATAAAAAGTCACATAATAATTTGTGACAACCCTCGTACATCGATTCGGACACGAGTTTGAAGCACGTGGCGAGTCCCGATGCAACACGTCGCGGCGTTTGATACCTCAGCATGATGTTCAGCTGATGCCAATTCAAGAAATGTAGTACCTAAATTGGTACCTATACATAATAATACAATATAGAACTAGGTACACACATACTTTTTATGGTGTTAATATTTTCAAATGAGTTCTTTCGCCCTAGGTGGATCAGAAAGAACTGTCAGACTAGTACTGACTAAAGTCCACCATATTCCTTCTATTTCCCTTTACGTTCCAGGGTCACAATTGACTGAGTCCCGCAACCCCAGAAATATCGGTACGGTACGTTATCAATAAGGTACCCCGAGTGCTACAAGCACAATATAGGTAATTACCTAATATAATTACCGTGCCAGAAGTGCCGCAGAAGGGTTTTACATAATGAACTAGCTTTTCCTCGTTGTTTTACCCCTGCTGCTCGGCTCCTATTGATCATAGCGTTATGAGTACGTTCGATAAATGGCCTATCCTATCTAACAAAAAAAAAAGCACCTCTAATTGGCCTAGTTGAAAACAAATGATTTGATCCAAAATATTTTTTTCAATTCGAACCTGTAGTTCCGGAGATTAGCGTGTTCAACCAAATAAACAAACTCTTCAGCTACATAATACAATTATGTTTTGTCTACGCGAAACCAGATAAGTACACCTGTCTAATGTCTATTATTTTTGTGTAAAATATCTATCCACGATGCAGACGCCGCGCGCCACCGCGTGCCGCCGCCGCGCCTGCGCGTGACTAGTGTCTACACACACACGGACGGCGGACGTAAAACATCGTGGCGGGATTTTATCTTCCAAGGAATTTTCAATTTTTGTTGGTTAGCCGAGAGTAGAAAATCAGGAGATTTTTCGACGCTCTGCGATTCTGCTGGATTCTCAATCGCCGGCACAATACAGAGTGTTGGATATCCGTTACGGAATGAAATAATAATAACCGAATGGACTTGCCCTTGAAAACAGCGGCGACCCGGACCGTAAGGTGCTATTGACGGACATCGTGGATTTTAATCAGTACAAGTGGTACAAGTCTGACAGTCCCTCCCGTCCCACCCTGGGTGGGAGGACTCATTTGATGATTTTACCACGTAATAAAAAGATCACTAAATAGATAGGTGAGTAGGTACTGTAAAGAGTTATTACTAAAACTCTTTAGTAATGTGCTGCTGGCGGGTGTGAAAAGAAATAAACGGTTCGAATATTCTGAATGATATTGTTTTTAGACTGATGTGTCATGTGTCATCGTGGAAAGAAAGCTTATAAAAATATAAGGATTGCTGTATCGGCCGTGTCCACGTAAACACTTCGATGAATACACGCTGAATCCCGTACCACGGTGTATCTCTGGGCTGCCCCCCCCCGTCACAGTACCTAGAGATTAGTTGTAACAAATTATATGACTTACCCATTGTTAGTTTTAATTTGTTTACACCTGTTCTTCAATGAACCAACACAATCTTACTGGCACTAAAGCACATAGGTAGGTATGTGACTAAAGTCCATTCAAAACAATTACAAAATAATAAATTCGGAGTCCAAGCAATGCCAAGTCAAACAGATAAAGTAGGTAACGAAATCCAAAGTTCAAGCCAGGGGTCAATTTAGAGTAGTAACATAAAGCGTAGATAATATAGGTAGTCAACATACACGTCATACGAACGATGTAGGCCGCAGTAGACTGAACCAAACTCAGACAGCCGCGCTCGGCGCCGTGACACGTCTGGTTCATGTGTGCGTGCGCGTCGTCCCCCCGCACCGCAACCGGGGTAACTTTATTCAGTGAGATGCACGATAGTTCAGAGTAAAAGGCGCGCGTGATAAAATACAAAAAGGCCTTTGGAAGAAGGGGTTTTATGAAAAAACCACTGCATCAATCAATTTCAAATAAAATTTATTGAATTCTTCGAGAAATTTGCTGTGTCGGTACAGGCTTCGTTTTTGAAATTTGATGCTTCTTTTATTTCTAATTTACGCTCAAAGTTGTGTTAAAATTAGCCAAAAAAACGAAACTTTAGAAGCTCGTAACTTTTTATTGGCTTATTATTTTACAATTCTGCTTCCGTACAGACAAAATTAATAATGAGACAAAACGATATCATATTTAACTTTGGATGTATATAGTCAAATAGTGGAGTAAAACCCCCCCGAAGTTTGTATGGAAAAAATGTTGACTTGAGTCGCCTTAACTCTCAGGCGTATAGTAGTTTCTACCAATCTTTTCCTTCACCATTGGTAACTAACTTCGAGGAGTCGAAGGTCGATATAGGTCTAACTCGAAACCTTCCAAAGGCACTCCAGTGTATCTAACCGATTATTTATAAAGCTTCTTCGTCACGAGCAATGTAGGTAATACGGAAGTAAGATCATTCACCTTGTAAATATATTTTATAACCAAGAAATTCATAGCAAAAGAATTTTAATGATAAAAGAACATTTGCATAGGAATGAGGCGCATAAAACCCTATAACGTTAAGAATGCAATAAATGGCATTAATTTAGATTTTGTGAAGGATTTGTTTGGTTGTCTTATTTTTACAAAGTCTGTTGAAAAGTCAGGGTCTGCTTTGTTATTGCAACGATGTTGACAGGTCGACAAACACGTCCAAGTTTTGTAACATCGCGTGATCTGCCGAATAAATGAGCTTTACAGTTTATTGGCCCTCCCTGTAACTGAAAGTAACTTCGGGATTCTTGTTTGGTCCAATTTACGAGTGACAGCGATTAGGCACACCATAGGGCCTATGTTTGTACAATGACAATGTACCTACACATTTATGAGTAGGTATCTAGGTTAGGAGCCGCGATAGTCGAGTGGAGAGACCGACAGACTGCTACGCAGAGGGTCTCGGGTCCGAATTCACGGCACGCACCAATGACTTTTCGAAGTTAAGTGCGTATTAAATTGCTAATTATCGTTTGCTTATCGGTGAACGAAAACGTCGTGAGGAAACCTGCATGTCTGAGAGTTCTCCATAATGTTCTCGAAAGACATGTGAAGTCAGCCAACCCGCACTTGGCCAGTGTGGTGGACTATGGCTTACCCTTCTCACAGTGGCGTAGATAGCATGGGTGGCACCCGGGGCGGTAGTTGGCGGATGACCTGTTTTTTTTTTTTTAGTCGACACCTAACAATTCCGTATGCTAAAACTCTCGTAGTGCCGAGCTAGTGCCTATGTTTTTGTACATTGTTCTTAAGGTGTCACCCCTTTTTTTGGATGGGTGGCACCCCAAAAAGGGTGGCACCCGGGGCGGACCGCCCCCGCCCCCCCCCCCTTCCTACGCCACTGCCTTCTCATAGTGAGAAGAGGCCTGTGCCCAGCAGTGGGACAATATAAAGGGCTGATGATGATGATCTAGGTTTAAAAGATTCGTGAATGTGACACAAATCGAAACTAGTTATTTGTATTGTATAGCATAGGTGCCAACTTCACCTGTTTCACATAATATACCTATGGTAAATTATACTTTTAACAAAAAGTCATTTCGCGAAAAATGGTTAATTGTAAAATGGGTAAAGGTAAAGGTAAATGGTATAATAGTAAATTACTTTTTACAGTTCTGTACCTCAAAGGAAATCGGAACCTGACTGAAACAACTTGTAGATCAGATAAAGCTGTGTCCCATGCTGGTATGAATCCTGCACTTTTCGGTTTGTAGTCGAATGTGCGATAGTTAACCACTAGTCTACGTGTAAACGTCAATTATATCCAAGATATAGTTAGAAAATACTGAATTATTGACTGACTGAATGGTAGAAAACGCACAGCCAAAACTATTGGCCGCTAGAAACTGCAGTTTGACATGAATATTTCTTGAAGACCGTAGAAGTGCGCTAAGAAGGCCGATTGCCCGAAATTTCAACGGGACGGTCAGAAACTGTTAAATTTAAGGCCAACCTCATATTGGGCGACAGCATTCCTCGAGCGGAGCGTACCTACCAGAGAGGTTGGACGTTCATATTTCTTTGGTACCTACGCACAACGTGCGCTCGGCGTTCACTCTGTGGTACAAAGTGAACGCCGGGCGCACGCCGAACGGAAGCTGTGCGTACGCTCGAGGAACGCTCATGATCAATGTGAGGGAGGCCGGAGGCCTTAATACAATGTGCGGTGTAGCTGCAGACATCCTCTAGTTGGAATATGAATGTGAAAATAAACCGCTGGACGCTTATGAACTGCGACATCAACGGGATCAGAGCCAGTCCGTACCATGCCCCGGAGTTTATACGATACAAAACGCATTTCCTCAATATTACACGTACACAAACTTTATACCAAAACGAGGATGTTTTGTTTAATCATAATACGTATATGTTAATGAAGCGGGCCTTTAATTTCAGTACTGAACTAATAAAAAATAAATAACGGCATTTCATAGGTAGGTAGGTAAGTACCTATTTGATAATTTGAAGATCTACCGGTCGAAGAAATTAGTTAGGTATAAGTACTTATTCTACGTATGTAAGTATTATTGTGATATAATGCAGAATTTGTACCTAAGTACGGAAATACTTAGGTTTTTAACCTAGCTGTTGTACATCTGCATTCTGTATGCTTTTCTATATTATTTTTAGCCATCTGCTTAATGCCAAAAGATTGTAATTAGGTATCGGCTTATTTTACAATAAAGATGAAACTAATTATTGTACCTACCCTTCTTCGGTATTGAGTACAGAAAGTTATTGTACTCATAGAAAAATTGCAAGGTACGTTGAAACTCGTGAAATATTAGTGTAACGGCGGAAAACGCGAAAAACGTTCGCTGCACCGGTTGGCACCGATTTTATCGTGGCAGTCACGACACGGCCACTGGACTACCTTGCTTCCTATAACAATATCTGGGTTCAATAAATAATACTGATTTTTTATAAGGGCAATAAGTTGTAAAGGAAACATAAATACATACATAATTGGCCAATTTAGACACATTTAATACACGTTGAGCTCACACTTATTAATCTGTGGATGAGATGAGCTGATCTTATTGTGTTCTGATTGTGCTGACTATTTTCGGTCTAAAGTAAACCACAGTCTTTCCACGATACCTACTTGCCACTTACGCGGCTTACGCCACATATCCCGGATACAATATCGATGACTGGATATAAACGCTTCTTAGCAAAAACGGCACTCCAAACCGTTGAACATCGATTTGTCTTTCGTTTAATAGTTTGCTACCAAATGTTAATACCTAAATAAATGCTACACCCAATTTCATTGCAAAATGTTCTATGTTGGCTGACCCTCAGAAAAGTACGTACCCGCCAGTTATTTTCATTCACCTCCCATATTGAGTCATGTAGGTCTGTAGAATTTTAGAGCACGCATCCTGTCGGTAATCAGAATTCGTGTACGCATAAAAAAACTAACAAAAAGGCATATAATAGCGCTGTAATAGCGGTGGTTACGCGGAGTTGTGCCCAGGCGCTGCTTTTGTGTTCCATGCGACAGCGGAAGCGCAGGACGCGGTCGGCTGAACGTCACGTTACCTGTGCCTTTGATTGGTTATTATTTTTATCCAACTTCAAAAACGAGATTTATTTTTGGATGTTTTTCGTATACCTACTCTATTAGGTAGGCTTCAGCTGAGGCTCATCAACCCGGTCCAACTAGGGGATATGAAAGCCGAAACCCCGTTGTGCACTACCCAAATCTGGAGACTTCGTTCATCTGGTCTTTTGCCATCGTCTCATGCCAAGGCCCGTAAAAGATCACGCTTTGCAGCATGGGATCTACATTTATTTGGTCACTTGTACTTATGAACTATGTAGATGTTTTTGGAAAAGGCTCGTCGCTGAGGCGATTACACAAAAATCGATGCACGAGATTAAGCGTACCTATCCGGCATCAGTGGCCCAAATAGGATTTTGTTTTGGGGACAACCTGTCCTTGAAGGTGGTGAAAGAATGTTGTATCAAGGGAAACACTAAAAAGACCTTTGTATTTGGTAGAAAACAGATGCTTTTAAGAGGGATTCAGCCCCTTGGCCCAGCTCCTGGATCTGGCCCGTAGGTATATAACAGCCTGATTTATGGAATGTCGACCAGTAATAAAAAATTAAGTACGAGAAAAGTAGCTTTTTCTGGCCTCCAAGTCACTTTGCAGCGTGAGGACGTGGAGATCTCTGTCGCTCCTTACGAGAAGTCAATTTCTACCCAAAAGTATTCTGACACAGGTCAAAACCATGGAATAGGTAGTCGCTTTGTGGCAAAGCTAATGCTCTGTGGAATGATAGACCGATGTCACTGGGTTAAAGGTGGCATTATGAGGATAATACAGATCCTTCTCGTCATGCTGACATCCATCGAGATCGGTGAGCAAATGGTATGGGAAAACAACGCCGTGAAATAAGTGAGTGTGGAGATCCATTCATTGATAAAATTTGATCCACTTTTTATGACTGAAAACGTATCTGTGTTTAACAAAAGCTAACGCAAACAGCTTGCACTCAATAGGAGCATAACTAATAATAGGTACTACTTAGAATAATATAATAAAATACTACTTAGAACTTAGAAATAATTTAAAAGACAAGTGCCAATAATAAAGTAAAACTGATTGTATAATAAAAATAATACTTACATTTATCGTCGTTCTCGTAATCATCAGCAAACACAAATGCAATATAATTTAACAATATAAAATTAATATTTACTTTAACCATGCTGTTAGGAAAGTTCAGTGCACTGTAGCACATTGAAATATTACCTAAATTTAGAACATAATTGTGTAAAATGTCTGCATTAGGTTTATTGTTACAAAATATTTACACATTGTCAAGAACATGAAATTAATTAAATTTAAATTTATTTTAATTGATTTGTTACACAAGTACTGCCGGAAATAATTTAAAATTCATTAGGACACCAGCCTACTACGAAAATCGTCCAAATACAACTGTGCTTTTAGGATTATTATCGCGTTGCCAAGCAACTAAATTGAATAACGCGCGCATGTAGCTATCATTCATAGCCATAGACAATCTCCTTTGCAATTTTGTTTTTTTGATTCCCAATATATTTATTTGTGTTCTTGGAAATGCTGTGCTTTTTATCGTATAAATAATTATAAAATTCTGTACTTTCGAAATTGAATGTGATGAAGTAAGAAGTAGCAAGTAAATGAACCTTATTCTATATCTATGGTATAATTTGTTTTTACGAGTGTGGTCAGCTTTTGACTTATTTTTATAGTAGTAGAAAATAATAAGAGGTACTGTAAATATAGTAATTATAGAGATGCCAGCAATCTAAAAAGGTCAATATAATTATTATAAGTAGGCAATAATTAATATCAATTGGTTGCTCACAACCAAAAACTTTCAAAAGCATTCGGGCATTTAACATAAAAGTCATATTTATAGATCATGAGAAATTCATAAATAGAGGGAGAAGTTTAAAATAAAACTATAAGAATCGTATACTAAAGTTGTATGAGGTATACAAATTGAGAGACTTTAAAATTGAGAATTTAATAATAGGGGAAATTACGCAAAGCCCAAGACAGACGGCGCCACAAGCAAGTACAGAAAACAGTAATCTGTCACACGACAGCGCGTTTTTGAAATATTAGTTCTGCGCTAAATAATAACTATTTATAAAAATCTACGAAAACGAGTTTTATTTACGAGTTTATTAACCTTTTAATATCGTTAATATTATTTTTACTTGTTTACTTCTGTGTATTGAAACGATAAAATCTATTATAGGTACTGAGTATAGGTACATAGCCGGCATATTAACATAGCATGAACTAATCGATTTTAAACTTTCGCGATTTGTATACATCATACAAAATAATTTAGTGGGTCTTAATCGCGTTAACTTAACTTATTTAAGGTATAAATACAAAGACCTATTTGTTTCCGACATTTCGCTCGTCTTGCACCGAGCGTGGTCGTGGAGAGACTGATGAGAGCTCAGCGTCGTCTTGTGG
The DNA here is from genome assembly GCA_944739405.2 of Euclidia mi. Lineage (NCBI taxonomy): Eukaryota > Metazoa > Arthropoda > Insecta > Lepidoptera > Erebidae > Euclidia > Euclidia mi. The sequence continues at coordinate 46,371,188 of OX123195.2, forward strand.
AAGTGCGGGATTCGGCACCTACCCTCACTTGGTCTTTATTTAAGTTCGCAATATCGGTACTCCGACACACTACACTAATGACGTCCACACACTGTTGAGATTGATCACTGCGGTGGTGTTTATATTTGCTGATGACTGGATTCCAAGTAGCCGATAATCTATATCCATCCTCCCGGTTGAAATTGTTATATTTCTTGATTTCTACAGCTTCACGTACTATCCTGGAGTAATAGTGACGATCGGTGGATAAGACTTGTGGTTGATGTAGTTCTATCCAGTGGTTTGGTCCAGACTCCAGGAAATGCGCAGCTATCGCCGACTTATTAATGTCGGATTTTACAGCTGCGATATGTTCTTTTACTCTTTTAGCGATTGTATGCTTAGTCTGCCCGATATATGAACTACCACAGCTGCAATTGACTTTGTAGACGCCAGGTATTTGGAGAGGAATGACATCCTTAGGGGACGCAGATTGTGTGCTATCTTAGAGAGCAGACTGTATACAGTCGTGATGGAGTATTTCTTGAGTACTGTTCCAACTTTGTCCGTCACTCCCTTTAGATACGGCATGTAAGCGGGCACTCTGCTTACTTCAGGTTTACGCTCGTTCCTCTGCCGACGGAGTATGTTTTTCTTGTATCCGTTGCGTCTAAGTACCTCCCGAACATGTGACAGCTCACTATTTAATTGTTCAGGGTCACATAGGTCATAAGCTCTGTTCACTAACGAGGACACAACGGAATCCAAGTCGAAACGTCGGAAACAAATAGGTATTTATACCTTAAATAAGTTAACGCGATTAAGACCCGCTAAATTGTTTTGCATGATAGCATGAACTATTTTGATTATATTATGTATAACGTGTTTACAATACAATAATTGTAACGCAATTTAATTCATTACTTATTATTATCACTTTTTGAAGATCGCGTAGGCATAGAAATTGATTTGGTAGTTTTTTTTGTTTTACTCTGGCAACTCAGGCATTTATCGTGGCACGCAATCTGCAGCTCAATTCGTGGGAGTTCGTCGCTTTCGTCCGTCGGGGACTTTGTGCGACGTAAACGGGTGTGTGCGAAAGTATGAAGTGAAATCGTACATAAAAGTGTGTGAAATGTTAAGTGTTAGTTTTTAATGTGCTAAAAACAAAAATGAGTGCGAACGGATAACCTGGTTTTCCTTTTTGATCCATAAAACATTGTATGCATCGGTACACGTAACATTTGGTATGAACGGTTTCAAAATGGCTGTGTTTTGAAGGACCCTTTGTCCGCTTTCGTGTGCTTCTTTCAGCATGATAGTGGGATCGTACTGTCAGAAAATTTACTTAGAGAGGTGAGGAAGGCTCTTGCTAAGTTTTAGTGGTTGTTGTGTAGAAACGCGCAGTGGAAAAGTACTGGTTCCCGCCGATGAACGGTGTCGGTTGATTGCTTTCTATACGAGCGATACCCACGAAACGTTCGCTAGCAACGTGTGAGTTTCTAATAAACTTTTTTATTTTCTTGTTTGTGTACTGATAAAGGTGGCTCTGGTATGCGGGCGTGGAACGTACTTTTATAATTAGTTCGGTGTTGACTTTCGTGCTGAGAAACTGCAAGGTTTGTCAGTGCGAAGTAAACATAATATATGACGTGACTAAAAATAAACGGTGTTTCCATTTGTGTCTTATTGGAATACATAATGCGCCTGTCACGTATTGCTGATGTATCATTTATGGGTTTATCATAGTTATATCACCACAATGAAAGAAATGATAATGTTTTGTAATCATGGTTATGACCAACTAATGTCTGTCACCACCAGATTGTAAACAAACTACATTTTATATGTAAGATGTAACTAAATATCTTCTTAATTAACAAAATGTATTTATTGCTTCTTTACTCAAGGATGTGCACATCAATAAAGTAATTAATAAGGTTACTGATTACAACAACAAGAGAACAGATTCCATAACATTGACTTTTTTGTAATTTATCTGCTAATTTAAATATTTCAAGACAGTGAATTAAGTCAATGTTAATGCATTTTCTTTTATTACATCCATTCTATTATGTACTGAAATTTTGAAGTACAAAAATAAATCAAAGTACCTATTCATTGATATTTAAAAATATTATGTTAATATGATAAGGCAACTAATTTTATCGTATACAAACATTAATCTCAGTGCAAGACTTGATTGATTTTTATTGCGTCATACATTGCGGCAAGAGTTAAAATATAGCTTCGTTATAAATATTAGATTTATAAACTAATCTTTTTTATTTGGAGAATTGACTTCTGCACTAAGCTAACCAAATGCTTTCACTATTAGCTAATACTGCTTACAAAGGGCAGCAGGGCTATAATGTGGGTGACAAATAGTTTCAAATTAAGAAATAAAACTAGAAACCTTGTTTGCCTATAAGTATATTTTATTCATTTTTAAAGACCGCTTTAGCACTAGGAATAAATAAGAGGAGAGTTTACAAACATTAAATCAATAGACGCAAAGAACAGCCAAATTTAGGTAAACTGTGTTTGGCACATTACATTCTTGAAGTATCGTGATATTTTGTTATAGCGTTATACCATTAGGCATAGAATTGCAATTTACTGATCTCACAATCAATTTAAAATCCTTTAAGAAACTTATTAGTACAAACAATATAATATACCAGCAGCTACGCCTGCATTTTTTTTTAATTTACCCGTTTTGGCCGATCCCGTGGGAATTTCGGGAAATCCCTTCTTAGTGCACCCCTGCGGTCCCCAAGGAACATACATGCCAAATTTCAGCTTCCTGCGCCCAATAGTTTCGGCTGTAGCGTGTCTGTCAGTCAGTCAGTAACGCAAGGATTTTATATATTAATTTTAATGCTGATGTGCTAGGTATTTACTTATAAAATATAAACTTTCTATTTACCATTCTATACTTAAATAGTCAGAATGATGATATTATGCGTCTAATTAGGTACTTAGTATTGTCACTCATATAATTATATTATACCTACTCTTTTATATCTCATTGTAAATGGACATGCATACTTCATCTACTAAATACACTTTTTTTTTGTTTGACCAAGTTTTTGTTTACTAAAAAACGGTGGTTGAAGGTGACATTTTAAATTTATGTGCAATATTAATTTCATTGCCTGCTATCATTGACTATTTATTTATTAATTATTGGCAAAACTGTTGTGACAAGGATACAGTTGATGCAACCATCAAGTTATAAATACTTGCGATTGTAAATATTATCTGTTTCCAACTAAAAACTGGTTATCATGTATTGGGAAGGTTTTTGCGCATAGTAATATTTAGCAGGATAACTGTATTTCATCCTGCTATAAAAGTAAAAAGATGAGCAATGTTGATGACGAAACCTTAAAGGGCTTAAAGGATTGCACAATTCATGGGGGCCATCAATATTGTGCTGAAAATTGGTTGCAATCAATCAGACCGTTATTACAACACGAAACCTCATCTTTTATTTGTAGTTTATATAATTTTACAATTTTACATGTAGCTAGATGAAAAAATAACGCATGCAATCACGATTCTTTTATTTGAAAAGCATACGTTGGAAAGGTCACGCCGCTCGAATCCTCTGGCGGAGCCGCTCGGCCTATCGTGAAATGTCGCAGACACCGTTACATACCTAACTATTGTCGGCAGCACGAAAACCGAAACGCATAACGGCAACCAAGTCATTGTTTGTTGCGCTCACGCATGCCGCCAACGAATAAATCTAAAAATGGATTGCTTCCATGTGATAAAATGAATGATATTTTTCTGATTTGACTTTTTCGGCTTTCTTACGTAATCATGTCCTGCTTTTTATTTTAAAAAATTTATCATCATCATCGTCCTAGCGTTATCCCGGTTGCATCCAAATGTTTCGCTTTAGAGCCGATTCGCTAATGATTTTAAATAGACATACATAGTCTCACGCCTGTTTCCCCGAAGGGGAAGGCAGAGACTACGGAACGTCATTTGCAACGACCCTGACATAGGTATCTCTCTAATGATTTTAATTGATGAATAAGGGTAAAAAGTAGTTTTATGTTACGCACTTTCAGTGAGCTGTCTTCATAAACGGCTATTTTGCTGCTAAATACGATTAAGTATAGATTTTTACGCCCGATCTCGATAGAAGATGAAAAGAAATCTGTATATATAAAATCCTTGCGTTACTGACTGACAGACAAGCTACAGCCGAAAATACTCGGCGCAAGAAGTTGAAATTTAGCATATATGTTCCTTGGGGTAGAGGTGCACTAAGACGGGATTTCCCGAAATTCCCACGGGATCGGGCAAAACGGGAAATTCGAAAATATGTGCGTGCGAAGCCGCTGGCGTCGACTAGTACTGTATATTAGACCCCAATCGGCGTGTTTGTGTACAATACGTGTAATTAAAGAATTATTTTTATCATCATTTAGTTATCAATATATTTCAGAAGAATAAAGAAAACTAAAATTCCTCTCTTTGTTACATAGAAATTGCCGCAAAGTCCGTGAAACTCTAGAACACCAAATTCTTGTTGTCGAGTCTCTCAGATTGATTGCATCATTTACTTAAAGAATTATCTTGCGATAGTGTACAATTTGGCTCTGTACGATTTGTTCTGATGTTTATCAAACTGCGCATCCAGCGCATCTTGAACGACTAATCCGGATCGATGGATTATTTGTGATAGAGCAGATATTTCTGATAGTAACTTTATATTTGGTCTGTTATAATCTTATAATAACTAATATTATGTAGCCTGCCTGACGTTTATACCTTCAGCTTGGTTATATCGATAATGATGACTGATTTTGCACATCATATTTACTGGGATTCTTAGGAGTACATTAATATTTTGTTTAGTAGAAAAGCATTTAGCACGATCCTGTCGGAATTTCGAGAAACCCTTTCTTATCATCATATCATCCGAAACTTCTTAATGCACCTGACAGACCCCAAGGAACATGTACATGCCAAATTTCAACTTCTTGTGCCCAATAGTTTCGGCTGTACATTGTCTGTCAGTCAGTAGCGCAAGAATTTGATATACAGACTGATAATGAATAAGTAGTCAAAGTTATTTTTGATATTAAGCCATTATCTAATCAAGAAAGTGGCAAAAACATTCGCAATTAACTTGACGTATTAAAAAGCGGTCGCGTGTTCATGATATCAACTCACTTTAGTGTGGGTTAATTATGCGGGTTTGATACCCGCACGCGTATTTTTGACGGTGAAAAACATAAAATTATGTTGAATTATTTCAGTATAGAATACAATACATCGTTAATAAATAATAATTGTGATAGGCGGATCTGTCAATTGAGTTACATAAATTCACATTTATGTCGCGGCATAAATGTGCGCGTGGGATTGGGAGGTCTCGGGTTCGATTCCCGGGTCGGGCAAAGTGTTATTGGGTTTTCCATTAGGAAATGTAGCGCTCATAGCGAGACTTGACTTGCCGTTCCTAACAGATCGGCAAAGTTAAGCAACGCTTGCACAGGTTGCCACTTGGATGGGTGACCGTGTGTGGCATTTTCATCTGAGCGCTACCGTGCTTCGGAGGGCACGTAAAGCTGTCGGTCCTGGCTCTTGTCTAAGGATATGGGTCGTTAGGCCATGTCGGAGGCCTTTGGGCGGTCTGAAAACGCCGACACCAGAGTTGGCCACACACTCACACGAAAAACAACAATTAGGAAATTCTCAGTAGCAGCACGGAGTCTGGTAATGTGCCCGGTACGGCAATAGACTTGCCCCCCTATTACGTGGGAGCTAAAAATTCATGTCGAAAGGTGGGTGTAATATTACACCTCTGCCTACCCCTTCGGGGATACAGGCGTGAATCTATAAATAAATAAATATTCTTTTACAACGTGAGCAGTATGAATAAAACGTGACATTTTTGTGCCGTTTTGCAAAATGCATTAATTAGTAGCTCTGTAACGGTGGGTCTTCTACCACATTTATAACCTGACTCGCAGTACGTTGTGTGTTACTTCAAGTCGTTGGTTAGTTTTGCTCGAAGAGCAACATAACAGCCCGTGCAAGGTTGTCTTTATAAATCACCTACTTTGTTTCCCTTTAGACGTACAGAAATATTGTAAAAAAATATGGACATTAGAAACTATTTTGTGACTCTGACAACTCGAGCTGTGTGACTTGATTTTCCTTTTTAGAATTTTTCTTTTTCTGCATGGGCGTAGGCCCCGTTCAGTTTATGCCACTTCCCTCGGTCTTGGGTAACTTGAATCCATTTCGCGTCTGCTGTTTTCTTGATGTCGTCATACCAACACATCTGTGGCTTTCCTTGCGACCGCTTCTCACTCCATGGTCTCCATTCCACCAGCGCTTTGCACCACGAACCTTGCTTTCTGACGACAAAGATTTTAATTTTGCAATACAACACTATTCTGGATTATACAGACAATGTGCGTCTTCAAAGATATATTAATACAATGTAAACTGTTTAATATATGCGTATTTTGCATTTCTGGGACACAGTAGATAACCGCTGCAAGTGTCGTGTCGCTGCCATGTATCTGATAAAAATGTGCAGTTTCTTATCACATACTAATACATGTTATCTGACGTTCTCATATGTACGTGTTAACCAACAACGCATTTGTCGTATTTTCGCAAGAAATTTTACCGTACTCTGACCGTTGTTAATATTTACCTGGTTTGGTTGAATTTGTTCAGGTGTTCATTTAAATGTATACGTAATGGGTGACTAGTAAACAAGGCTTTTAATTTACGATTGAATAAGCACTCAAAGAAATGCTCACTTTGATTATAATTGACCCGTTTGTGAAGTCTTACTTAATTTTCGCTCAATTGCTGTGGCATTGTGCTCTTTTATTCCGTTAGTGTTTAGTAATAATAAGATACTTACGTCACTGAAATAAATATAATTCGTTATTTCTACTTGGGCTTGTAGAAATTTCGTCTGTATTAGGTACTTCACTAGTTAGGTCTTCCAATAAAATACCTGGAATACGTTTATCATCCAAGTAAACAATATTGGTATTAGGTACCTATATGAATATTGTTATGTCCTGTTACTTTCTGTTGTGGTTATTTCGAAGGTGATTAAGTATGTTTAGTAACTTTTGAAGTTACTAAACATACTGACAACGGATATGATTCAATTATTCTGTATTGAAGATAGTTTGTATTATACGCCTACGGTATATCACAATACCAATGATTAGCTGTATTATTTCTCCGTAAATAATGCTTTTCTATTATTAGCTTCTCTCCTAGTTATCAACACTGTCATTCCTTTACAAGGGAAAATCGGATCGTTCACTTCTGCATTACAAAGACGTGAAAGCCCGAGCATCGGAGCAATGTTTCACGTCTGTAATGATGTCTTATTATTCTTTATGTCGTACATGTCATTCTGGCGTCACGTTTAAAACATAAAACATGATACGATGCCTCGGGGTGATTAAGAAAATTATTTATCAATTTAGTTGAAGCAATTTTGTGTGGCCTTGTTCTGTGATGTTTGTAATTGTACTAATTTTGTGTTACGGCCTATTGTGCTTTCTATTCTAATGGCTAAAGACATCCACAATAAACATGGCTGAATATTAAGGCAAATGTCTTTTGTATTTGCGCTTAGCATAGGAATACAATTGGTCGTTAGCGAATAGTAAAGTGACGATTATAGAGGGTCGACATAGGTGTGGATATATGTACAGATTGTATACTGCTCTTTATGGTATATTTATTATTGTCATAGGTACAATGTGAATAAAATCCCTGGATAAAATATATTTAACATTAACTGAGCCCGCGGTTTCACCCGCTTTTAAGGGCTACTGCTGCACCCGTGGCTAATAGCTTGATGTCATAATTGTAGCATATAGCCTTCAGTGATAAATGAGCTAACCTACACAAAAATAATTATAATTATTCAAATCGGAGGCGTAGTTATTGAGATTGGCGATGAAATAAAACAAACAAACACTTCAGCTTTATTAAATTACGTATAGATGATGATAACTTATATTCAGCACTACATTCGCTCGCGAACTTATGGCATCATTATCTAAAAGCGGATATCGTGGACATACGTACTACATAGTAACGACTTGTTCATTCCCATTTAAGAGCCCAATTTACCATTTGTAACATGTCCGGCCGTTTCACCCACGCTTGCCTTTAGAAAGTCGATGGGAGCCGCGATAAATACTCAGGTTTCGGCGGCCAACGTTCGAGCATTGTTCTCAGACCACAATAGGATTATAGGATACGACCATAACGCTATTTTCACTTCCGTACAGCGAGGATTAAGCGCACCGATTATAAATCTACCGTCCCTAAAGCGTTTGCTCGCTATAAAACCCGTTTAACTGAACCGCTTACTTCTGCCATTGTCATGTAGCGTTACGCTATTAAAGTATACTTTTAAAATCAACACGTTTTCACAAAGTTGCAACGTTACTGAGTATTACAACGTGCAGAGAAAATCAGAGAAAATTGACTCGACGCTGTGGAAATTGGAAAAATTGTACGGCGATTGGCTCTATTCAATTTTAAACTTTGTTTACGTGCGATAAGGTGTAAAATAGCTTCAGTGTCGCGGCGATTTGTGAAAGGATGCCCTTAAAAACGAGGACAGAAACCCCAGAGTATGGAGGTGGCGAATAATTAGTATGGAAATTTCGACCCGTCTAGTAAAAGGTTAATACGATTGTAGATATGGGGCGTTTAGTTCCGACTAGCGCGTTACTAACCCTTTATGCACTGTACTGGAGGCATTATCGTTAAACTCTGTTACAATTTGTCTAGAAAGCTATTTCATTACTTACGAATGCAAAATAACATTAAAATGAATAATAAAAGCAAATTAAAAACCTTTTCTGTAAGATCGATATGCTTTATTATGAAATGACCTCAATAGTATAGTGTAAATGTCAGTTAAATAATATTATGCCTAATGAATAGTCATCGTCGTCACCATATAAATTAAAGTGACTGTGATTTCAAAATAAATTGGATTTTCAAATAATCTTCTTCATATATAAAATCCTTGCGTCACTTACTAACTGACAGAAACGCTACAGCCGAAACTATTGGGCGCAGGAAGCTGAAATTTGGCATGTAAGTATGTTCCTTGGGGACCGTAGGGGTGCACTAAGAAGGGATTGCCCGAAATTCCCACGGGATCGGTCAAAACGGTTAAATTAAAAAAAAAATGCAGGTGTAGCTGCTGGCTTCCTCTAGTGTAATATATACTTAGTTAGAGACATGATACCGAGTCTTTAAGTCATAAACAAACTATTTAAAAAAAATGTCTATCTGTCTGCCTGTCGTTCTGTTTGTCTGGAACAATCAATGGAATGACTGAACCTATTTTAAACTATCACTGCAAGATCAAGGAGTTTGCAGGGCTACATATAGGCTTTTTTTATTTTTGTATCGGTTTGGAAAATCCTCATGGAGTCCCTCCGCGCTGGGGGAAGGGCGAAGAGGACTGTCCAGACTCTTACCGACTTGTGTCGGAGGGTCGGGTATCACCGAAGCATTCCTCGCTACACCCCGACGGGTATTGGCCCGCCAGATGGTCAGGCGGGCCCCGAACAAAACCCCCTTGACGGCGGATGAAGCCACCAACAAATGGTGCGCCCCCATTTGGTCGCGGGAGATAGGGCGCGCGGCAACGCAACACCGACACGCCTCTCCTCCCGCGACCGCACCCGACTGCGAGGGACAGACAGAACTGTCCCCCGCACCCGCACCTTTGGACGCGTCCTGCACAGGCCCCTCCAGGCCCACGCGGAGCGTCCACTCCTGGGATCTCTCTTAGCTTCACAGTGGGTGTCCAAGCCACGGTTACTGAGCCCCCCGACCACGACAAGGTGGAGATCCCACGAGGGGGGTGGGGGTTCTTCATATAGGCTGCAATTTAACCCAGTAGCTAGCGCTCTTGTCGAAATACCCAAAAAAGCGGCTCAAACCGCGGGCAATAGCTAGTTGTAAATAAAATAAAACTAGAACCACTTTACCTGAATTAGGTACGAAGCAAGGCAAAGCACTGACCTAAGAGTACTACTCAAACAAGTGTTTTGCACTAGATACTCGTACTCGTGTACAAATATTTTATCCTCTAGCAATTTCCTCTCAAATTTCAAACTTTAAACGCTCCTGTAACGAGTTTCAAAGTAACAAGTTTAATTAACAAATGGCTAAATCTGTTTTGCTGCGCGTTTGCCGGCACCGTCCGTTTATAGACCGGCCATCTTGCTCGCGAGTGTATCCGTATGAACTTCGGCCACGTCCTCCCATCTCTACATACAATATTTTGAATAGACTTGACTTCCTGGAACCGAGAATACTTCAAATACGAGTTCACTGTTCTCAATTTCGCTTAACATTGTATTTTCAAATGCATTTTATCAATAACTAGATGAACCCGCGTTTACATCGCGTTATTTAGGGCTAGTGCTCCGCCCCCGAGGCTCATAGCGTGATGTTATATAGCCTAGCCCTTCCTCGATAAATAAGCTATCCAAAAAAGAATAAATTATTTAAATCGGACCAGTAGTTCCTGAGATTAGCGCGTTCATCCAAATAAACAAACTTAAGCTTTAGAATATTAATGTAGTGAAGTCAATTTCTGCTAAATAAAGCAATTATGACGAAATTCACTACATATTAAGTACTGTGAACCATTGTTAAACGGTAAAAGAAACCTTGTAGGCTTACGTCTGAGATTTTATTATAATAAGCGGATTTCGCGTTTGGTGGAGTCGGCTCGGCTCTGTCTCGACTGTTCAAGGAGAATCGGGTTTCAATGTAAATCTAGATTGTTTTGCAGCGCTCGTATTTCTTTTGCCTTTCTGTTACTGCAAATTAATATTATAATAGATGTTATTGAGGTTAATGGCGACGTTTCATGATTGTATCGTTGTTATATTTCACGTCGCCATCTTAGTATCATGTTTAGGCAAGGCTCCCCAATTTACTAATGAATGTGCCTTCGTGACGCCAAGTCGCGCGGCTTCTACGGGGCCTTTACAGGTCGGTTTCACGGAACGGAGACATGCTTCACAGTAATGGTGGCTCTTAGCAAATGAAAACTCGATTTTTAGGACGCTCTCTGCAAAATTACTTACTCGCTGTAAATGCAGAAAAATATTAAAATTGCGTAAGTGTCGCGCGATCGCATTTAATTTATATTACAGTTACATTATAACAATTTTATGAATGTATAATATGTTTATACAAAATCGCTTTGGTTGTATGTTGCGTAACTGAATAACGGCCCGTTTCAATATTCAATCTATCCGTGGCTATGGGTACTAGAGATATTCGAGACATTTTGTATAGACTATAGAGCTTATGTCAATTATGTAGGTATATATCTTTAGTAGCCAAAGCCACGGATAGATCGAATATCGAAACTGGTCGTAAGTGGTGTCATAGTTATAAACAACGCAATGTAGTATTCTTAAGATTGTTTATTGCGGCCCATTCACAACTAGCAGCGGTGGGCGGTAGCGGTAGCGATTTCGATGCACATGTCGCGCTCTACTCGCCGCGGCCTTTGTTGCGTCAGAGAGGAACGCGCCATGGACATCAAAGTCCCTGCTGATTGTGAAAGGACCGTTATACATGGATGCGTTTTTTATAATATTCTTTTTGTATTGTTGGTAGGGAATGCATGTCATGTTCCCGGAGCCGTCGCAATACCACAACAGTCAGCCCCAGAGCGCGCAGCAAGATTACCTGCCGGCCGTGTCGCCGGCGCTCCAGCCAGTTAAGAAACGTCGCGTGCTAAGCCCCTACAGCCAACATAACGGACTACCGCACTTGCAAGACAACAGCGGCTACAAGGTGATTACTTGTTCTATACTAGACGTACTGTTATATCCATAATTAGTTCCTAATTAAATGCTGATATCTGCACTATTTATATTATATATAGGGCCATAAGCCACGCGGCCAACGAGTCGCAGATAGACCGCGAGCCGCAGAAGTCCCGTCGTAGCCGTCGTTAACAAGTCAGACAGATTGTCATTTTTTTCTAGTAAAGTAAAGTGAGGCATTAGGTGTTTGTGTCTGTGTAAAACTCTATTGCAATAAACTGTGGTTCCAGCTGAAATAAAAGTGTTTTTTTAAAAAGACAATCCGCGGCTGCCGCCTAACATTGGTGTCAGAAGTGGGATCTCGTAAGTGGTTTCCGTGCAAACCCTGAGATCCGAATCCGAGGTCGCCGCGCTTTCGTCACATTGATCGACGGTCAGTCTCAGCCCCTGGAAGCGCTGAGCCCGCATCAAGCACTTCAGCATCGTGGTCGACAGTAAGTCTCCTCCTACGTCGAGCCTGCACCACCGCCACACCACGTGGTCGACGATAAGCCTCCGCCAGCGTCGCGAGCCCGCACCACCACCGTCTCCAGACACCGCCCCGTGTCGTCACCGTCTTCTGCACTCGCCATCATCCAAGCCGTCACGGATCTTCGAAGCCGTCCGCACATCATTGGTCGCGCCCCGTGTCGTCAGCGTCTTCTGCACTCCACATCGTCACGGATCCTTGAAGCCGTCCGCACATCTCAGGTCGCGCCCCGTGTCGTCATTGAAGTCACCACGGATCCTTGAAGCCGTCCGCATACTTTCGGTCGCGCCCCGTGTCGACATCAATCCCGTTCGTGTACGTGTTATAATTCGACTCTGATCGGACCTCGCGTCACGGACTCGTTAGCGTCTCTCAAGTTACTCCTCAAGAATTCGATTTCCGTATAGACTCTAAAACTACATCTTGCATAGGAACAGTGCGTCCGGGCATGTTGCTGATCCTGATACTGTAAGTCTTTTTATTGTTATTCTATTGCATTTTATATTTCTGTGTAATTCTGTGTGTATCCTTCCTAAATCCTAAACCATGTCCGTAAAAACCGAACATGAGAAGGTAACCCTAAATGTACTTACTAAATTCATTAGGCCATATAAGGGAGACCGTGAAACACTTCCGGCTTTCTTAACGAACTGTGACAATGCTATGTCATTAGCAGCACCTGAACAGCATGGCATTTTGTGTAAATATATTATATCACAATTAGAGGGAAAAGCCCAACTAGCGTGCAGTCTAAAAACATTTACACAATGGTCAGACCTAAAATCATTTCTACGGTCCACCTTTGGTGAAAGAAAGCACAGTTCCCATTTATTAATAGACCTTCAAAATTGTAAACAGTTAGCTACAGAAACAGTAACGCAATATTCGTTGCGAATTGAAGCCTGCTTGACCAGAATCCAAGCAGACATCCATTATTCGTGTTCAAATGAACAAGAACTCATAGGTAGAATAGCTGCCATGGAGGATCTTGCCCTAAATACTTTTATAATGGGCCTCAATCCCAACATATCGAATATGGTCCGCTGCCGAAATCCTACTTCCCTAAATTATGCGGTAACACAAGCCGTAGAGGAAGAGAAAATTTTCAATTTAAGCCGCTTATCGCAACGCACAGGCAAATCTTGTACGATCTGTAACAAACAAGGGCATACTGCCAATGAATGTTATAAAAAGAAAGCTAGCTCTCCTCCAGTTCAAAAATCCTATCATGTCCCGAATCCTTCATCTCATTTTCAGGCATCTCCAAGCAATCGACAGTATCCTAATTCCAATCATTCTAATTTTAATAACTCTAATTTTAACAATAAGTTTTGCGCATATTGTAAACACAAGGGTCATGTTATAAACGAGTGCCGCAAGCGTCAATATAACAATCAACACCGCTCCCAGAACTCGCTACCCGATGCCGCGCCTCGAACTCAAAGTAATACCGCCAGTACACGTGTACCGAATAACGCTGCGCGCGTGCATTGCTGTGAACACGACTCCAGTTATGCACCTGTTGATGATAATAATGAATGCGATTTAAACGCGAATTGATTTCGGATTCGTGCCTGCCGAAATCAATAAATAATAACGGCACAAATTATTTTACTAATTTTAATGCAAACTCTTATCCTAAATCTAATACTAGCTCTTATACTAATTCTTATGCTAATTCTTATGCTAATTCTTATACTAGGTCTTTTACCAATGATCAACAGGATCATTCGGGTTGTATTTTAAGTAAACATAACTTACCAAATCTTAATCCTAATTCTTATACTAGTTCTTTTACCAATGATCAACAGAATCATTCGGGTCGTACTTTAAGTAAAAATAACTTACCTAATCTTAATACTAATTCTTATACTAGTTCTTTTACCAATGATCAACAGAATCATTCGGGTCGTACTTTAAGTAAAAATAACTTACCTAATCTTAATACTAATTCTTATACTAGTTCTTTTACCAATGATCAACACGATCATTCGGGTCGTACTTTAAGTAAAAATAACTTACCTAATCTTAATACTAATTCTTATACTAGTTCTTTTACCAATGATCAACAGAATCATTCGGGTCGTACCTTAAGCAGAAATAACTTACCAAATCTTATTCCTAATTCTTATACCAAATCTTTTACCAATGATCGACAGGATCATTCGGGTCCTACTTTAAATAAACATAAATTACTAAATCTTAGTACTAAGTCTTATCCTAAATCTATTACTAGTTCGTATACCAATGATCAACTTAATCATTCGGGTCTTACTTCGAGTCAAAGTAACTCACTTAATCTTAAAACTAGATCTTACACTGAATCCTATAAAATACCTCAGAATAATCTGAGTCTTACTCGTACTAATTCTAAGTCTTTATCTCAAAATGATTCAAACGTCACCAAATCTCAATCTTGTGTTCTTGATGAGGTCAATATAGTGCCAGAGAACTCAAACGTTTCTGTGCCTATTTTTGAAACGAGTATTAATAAATACAGAATCTCTTTACCTTTTACTTATCTCGTTACGAATTGTTCGCAAAAGCCTCTTAGCTTTCTTATAGACACCGGTTCGAGTGTCAGTATCGTAAAAAAATCTAGTTTGTCAACTAAACCCCGATTAACTGAGGAAATAATCCGCCTCAAGGGTATCAATAACTCTGGATCTTATAATGAAACCTTGGGTGCCTTTGACCTAGAGCTTCAGTTGTGTAAAGAAACATTGTTGCACAAGTTTCATGTCATTACAGATGATATAAATCTCAAATATGACGGTATAATTGGTACTGATCTCTTTCGTATTCATAACGCCAATATAAATTACGATTCTAAGTACTTAAATTTGCGAGGTCATAATCTACCGATTTACTTCGAGAATAAGACTTACATCATACCGGCGCGTTGTGAAACAGTAATCGAATGCATGGTGTCAAATGATATCTCGGCATTGCATAACTTACGCGAAGCGCTTGTTTTAGATCACGTAATTAGTGAAGGCGTTTATTTAGCGAATTGTATAGTTAGTCTAAAACCAAATAATCGAGTCAATATCTCAGTTTTAAACACCACTGAATCTGAAATTCGTATTCAAGACTTCAAGGTCACTTTAACTCCTTTAGAATTCCCTGAGTCCCATGAATCTCACGAGACAATTAACACAGTTTCCTCATCTCCATCTGATCGACGAGAACGCATCTTAAATTTAATTAGACACGATCATCTTAACTCGGAAGAAAGTCAAGCCCTATTAGAATGTTGCGCAGATTTTACCGATATCTTCTATCTTGAGGGAGACCCCCTCACTAGTACAAATGCAATTCAGCACTCTATTAATACAGGCAATGCGCCGCCTATCAATGTAAAATCATACCGTTTTCCCGAGTGTCACAAAGACGAAGTTGACAAACAAATTAGAAAGATGCTCGATCAAAACATCATCCGACCCTCAACCTCTCCTTGGAGCGCACCTGTTTGGGTGGTCCCGAAAAAGATGGACGCCTCAGGGCAAAGAAAGTGGCGCATCGTCATAGATTACCGACGACTTAACGACGTCACCGTAAACGAAGTTTATCCCATCCCTCTTATTTCAGACATCCTAGACCAATTAGGCAATTCTAAATATTTTAGTGTTCTCGATCTAATTTCTGGTTTTCACCAAATAAAAATCAATCCTGCTGACGCTGCAAAAACTGGTTTCACCGTAATCAACACAAATGGTACCTCAGGTCATTATGAGTTTACTAGAATGCCGTTTGGGCTTAAAAATGCCCCTGCAACCTTCCAACGGCTTATGAACACTGTGTTATCGGGTCTTCAAGGTCTGCACTGCTATGTCTACCTCGATGACTGTATAATCTATGCAAATTCCCTGCCTTCTATGATGGAAAAGCTCCGCCTAGTTTTCGAAAGACTCCGTCAATTTAATTTAAAACTACAGCCCGATAAATGTGAGTTCTTAAGACGTGAAGTGAACTACTTAGGTCATACTATCACCGATAAAGGTGTCTCTCCAAATCCCGACAAGGTCAAGGCTGTCTCACAATATCCCGTTCCCAAGAATCCTAAAGATGTAAAATCTTTCCTTGGTCTCATCGGTTATTACCGACGATTTATCGAAAATTTCTCGAAAATCACCAAACCTTTAACTTCGCTCTTGAAAAAGGATGCCGCTTTCCATTGGAATGTGGAACAGCAAACAGCCTTCGATATCCTAAAAGAAAAGTTAACCACCGCTCCTCTCCTCCAATACCCTGATTTTTCTCAACCCTTCCTCGTTACTACAGACGCAAGTAATTACGCCATAGGCGCAGTACTATCCCAAGGGCCAGTTGGCAAGGATAAACCTATCGCGTATGCTTCGCGCACCCTTAATAAAGCAGAAGGTAATTACTCCACGACAGAAAAGGAGTTATTAGCCATATTATTTGCCGTCAAAACTTTCCGTCCCTATCTCTATGGCAATAAATTCAAAATCATCACCGACCATAGGCCCCTCGTGTGGCTTTTCAATGTAAAAGACCCAGGAAGTCGTCTTATTCGCTGGCGTTTAAAGCTGGAAGAATATGACTACGAAATAGTGTATAAACAGGGAAAGCTTAATTCGAATGCCGACGCGTTATCACGTCACCCGGTACTAGTTACTACACGCAGCAACAGCCTTAACGATCACTCTTACGAACAATATTTTAAACTACAATTTACCAAATCTATTCCTCCAACAAATACACAAATCGAGGAACATACTCAAGCTTTACACCTTACCAAATGCAAGCTGATAGCCTGCCCTACATCCCTAGATTTTGATAGTTCAATGCCACATTGCGAAAATATTTTATCTCAAATTGAAAATTCAACCGAGATGATCGCATCCGAACGCGAACCTGAAACAATATTTACTACATTATCTAATAATAAACAATACTATTTCTTATTCACTAAAGTTCATCATTATGACGAAACTAATTATAAAACAATATATTCTCTTCTAATAAAATTACGTAACACTATGCTAGATCAAAACATAAACGAACCTGAGCTCGCGATATCAGATTTTAGCGAACCGTTTTCTAAGTTAGTCTATACTAAAATATATAACATGTTAAACTTTATCTTCCATAACACTAATATCAAAATACATATTTACAAAAATCAGCTTATTTACCCTACACCCGCTGAAGTACCCAAAATACTTCAGGAAAATCACGACTCACCCATTGCCGGTCACCCAGGTATAAAACGGATGTTAAGTAGAATCAAAGAAGCCTATTACTGGAAGTCCATGCGTCTAGATATAGAAAACTACGTAAAAAATTGTAAACTTTGCCAGATAAATAAACCCTTACGTTGCTCAAATAAAGCACCTATGGAGATTACCTCTACTAGCACTAGACCTCTCGAAAGACTAGCGTTAGATATTGTGGGAACTCTACCAGAAGCTGGTTTGCAGAAATTTAGATTCATCTTGACCTTACAAGATGATTTAACTAAGTTTACCTGTGCTTACCCCATGATTACATCTACTAGCGACGAAGTTGCTCGTAACCTCATACATTTCATGTCACTATTCGGCTTTCCTAAAACTATACTTACCGATCTAGGAACATGTTTCACCTCAGAGCTTTTTAAACAAGTTACAGATATATGTAAGATCAAATCTATTTTCACTACTCCCTATCACCCTCAGTCAAACGGCGCTTTAGAACGCAGCCATGCTACTTTGAAAGAGTATTTAAAATCATTCGTCAATGAGAACCAAAACGACTGGCATTGCTATTTATCAACAGCGTTGTTATCGTATAATACTACACCTCATACCACTACTGGTTTCAGTCCTTTTGAATTGTTATTCGGTTATAAGCCTGTCATCCCAAATTCACTTTACGAAACAAACGGTAACAACACGTATCACGAGTATGTGCGTGCTTTGCAGTATAGAATGAAGTTTAGCCGCGAAAAAGCTTTACAGAACATCGTAAACAGTAAAGAAACATCAAAACGCTACTATGACGAATCAAGCCGTAGTACTTCATATAAGACTGGCGATATGGTATACATAAAACATCACCATAGGCTACGAAAGGCCTTATCCCCTATCTGGAAAGGTCCCTACAAAATTATAAAAACTAATGGTAATCATAACGTCACCGTATGCATTAATCGTAAACATATAAAATATCATACCAATGAAATCAAACCCGCTCACACGTAGTGTTGTCTCTTTTCAGAACGCTATGGCGTCACTGCCACGCAGAGCCTACCTTAACGCCGATAGTACACAGCCCAGGAATTTATTTCGACCCTATTGACACTGTTTATTTTTATAATGATTACTGGAAAATAATAACGCATTTAGATATAGTGTCTGTTGAACCGCATCTTAATAATATTGAAAATTTAATTAAATCAACTTTAGACCTATGTATCAGATCGCAATTAACGGAATTTATGCAATGTAAAGACCTCTTCAACCCAGTAGAAATAAATGTACAAGCTAATTTGATTAAATTAGATTCTTTGTCTCATATCATATCCTCAGATTCACCAAACAGATTCAAAAGATCAATTGAGTTTGGTGGCGAAATACTAAAGTTTTTCTTTGGCACACTAGATGCTGACGATGCACGTAAATACGACGCCGCTATTGACTCATGTCAACAAAGCGAGGATGAGTTGTACAACTTAATGAAAGAGAATATTCATATTGTAAAGTCTAGCATTAACACATTTAATACTACTATTTCAAGGTTAAACAAGAACGAAATTAGATTAACTGCTCAAATTAATAAACTCAATGAGATCTTAACTCAAACCACTAAAAACAATAACGAAGTATTGTATATATCAAAAATAAATAATTTACTTAATATCATCGAAGGTTCCTTATTAACTATTTCTAATTTTCTAGATTCTGTCTTAAACTCTATTTTATTTGCGAAAGCGAATGTTTTACATCCTTCTATAATTACACCTTCTAACTTATTAATAGAACTAACTAAGCAAACTCATGTCATAAATAAACGATTAGATTTTCCAGCTCCACTCAATATAGAGACTATTCATACAGTCATAGATGTGTCAAAACTAACTGCATATTACTATAAGAAAAGAATTGTATTTGTCATCCAAATTCCTCTTATCTCTCCTATAAAATACAATGTATACAAATTAATACCATTACCTACCCCTTCCGATCAAACCAACCCTAATACCTTTGCCCTTATTCATCCTACAAACCCTTATCTAGCTATTACAGAAGATAGATTAAATTATGCTATGTTATCAAATTTAAATATAAAGGACTGTTTGAAAATAAATAATGATTATTCTATTTGTCAATTGGTAACTATATACTCTAGTGTCTCTAACCCATCTTGCGAGATGAAATTATTAACAGAAGTAGTGTTGTCATTACCTAAAGAGTGTGATTTCCGATTATTATATGGTCAAATAGATATTTGGCAAAAACTACACAAAAATGAATGGATTTATGTGCAGTCCAACCCAAATAAGTTAACTGTAAAATGCAAAAATGGTCTGAAAGATCTTTCTGTACTTGGTACTGGTTTACTTCAGTTAACCCCTGATTGTATCGGTTATTCGAAAACTCTACAATTTATACCATCGACCACTATGACGTCAATGTATAATAATAACCCATTTACCTTAGATTTTGATATTACTCAAGATAATTGCTGTAATAAAGATTTCGTTAACAAAACAATTCCACTGTTATCTCCGTTATCTTTAAGTAACATAGATTTAGATTCTTTAACGCATACTTTTCATAAATTAGATGATTTGGAAATTGAAATTAATAAATACCAAAATCAATCTCATTTTGTTAAATATTCAACATATTATTCAGGATTCACTTACGCATGTATTGTTACAATAATTTTGTTTATTTTATATAAAGTGTATAATTATTTTAATTACAAAAGTCGCTCATCATGTTGCATTCAAATATTTAATCAATGTAACACCAGGAGAAATGTCCAAAATCAAAATAGAATCAGTAATTCTATTGAAATGATTGACCAACATGAACATTCTTTATCTGATAGCGATAACAACTCTCATCATTCATCTAATAGAAACATAAGTAATTTTTGAACCTAGTTCTAAATATATCTCTATCTTATTTAAGCTATGATTCTAAGATGATTATTATACACAATGTCTTATACTAAATCTTATACAATGACTTATACTAAATCTTATACAATGTCTTATACTAAATCTTATACAATGACTTATACTAAATCTTATACAATGTCTTATACTAAATCTTATACAATGACTTATACTAAATCTTATACAATGTCTTATACTAAATCCTATACAATGACTTATACTTAGTCTTAAACAATATCTTAAACTATGTCTTATACTATATCTTTATACTGTGTTGATATAATTTCTTTAATTTTCTCAATGTTTTTGTAAGCCTCATTTTTCTTGAACTCGATTTCGCTCATCTCATCTCTTGAGATAATGCTTCATCTAAAGGGGGGAGATGTTATATCCATAATTAGTTCCTAATTAAATGCTGATATCTGCACTATTTATATTATATATAGGGCCATAAGCCACGCGGCCAACGAGTCGCAGATAGACCGCGAGCCGCAGAAGTCCCGTCGTAGCCGTCGTTAACAAGTCAGACAGATTGTCATTTTTTTCTAGTAAAGTAAAGTGAGGCATTAGGTGTTTGTGTCTGTGTAAAACTCTATTGCAATAAACTGTGGTTCCAGCTGAAATAAAAGTGTTTTTTTAAAAAGACAATCCGCGGCTGCCGCCTAACAGTACGAAATGGCCTAGTTAGTAGTACGATTTTACTTGTGAAGGTTGTGTTTGCTTTTTGATGTGACTGAATTGTCTGGAACCGCCACGGAAATGTCATGATTTCATCTGACTTATAAGATTTACATAGTAAGGTAGAATAACTCAACAGAACTCGACGCTGTATGTATTGTATATAAGTATATTTCTGTCTATTATTAAGATTTTAAAAAGAAAGATTCGAGAAATTAGTTTTGATATTATTTCATGATGAAATATTTTCAATGATATTAAATATTTTAAATTGTCTTTCGGGATTATACCTTTGTTTGGAGTAACTGATATTTCGGCGCTTTACCGACGGCGGCGACGTACCTACTCATGACCACAAAAGTTTAAATTCCGATATTAAATATCTTACAAAAGCCGAATATCTGACGAAGCCTACCATTATGTCTGTGCATGATATCTACATAACAGCCACCTTTTGAGCAAGCTGTTTTAGATCCCACGTAATTAGTCTTGAGCCTAATTTCTTCCGCTACCGTTCAGAATCTTATAGAATAAATAAAAACCTTTAGTTACGGTATTAATAAATAAATAATAAATTGTATTGTATTCTTTCAAATATATCATTTGCACCGATATGCTATTTCTTAACAGTTGCTGTTTTCTCAGCGAAATTGTGAGAATATAACCACGTGACGGGCAAGCAAAAAAATATAGCTATCAGTATTTAAGTATAACAACGGTATGTCGACTCGTGGAATATTCCACCTATCACTGTATACGACCAATATGACTGCGTAGAAAAGGTTAAGTACTCGAAGTATTTCAACATTTAATATCCATGTACGTAACCATATTAAAGCACTGCAGTCACCTCCACTAGTTATTGATAAACAACTCGTTTCACGAGCCAAAAATCTCTACATTGAATTTTATATCCATTAATTTGGTTTATAAAAACATACTTCTTAAATATTCTGATTACGTTATTTTTGAAATGGCTGGTTGGGTGTCACAACAGCTTCGAATGAACGTTTCTAACTTTGATAGGCTGTATCAATGTTTTTCTGATACGGCTAAAATATTATCAAATCTATAGACTAGACTAGACAATGTGGTAGTCTAATCTATCGATACAAGAGTTTGCATCGACAATTTTTTTGTGATTTTAGATTTGTAACATAAGCTCCATACAAAATATGTCATACACGAATCTCGAATCTCAAAATCTATGGATAGATACTATTGAAACCGGCCGTAAGGCGAATGTGACAAGGAGTCATAATTCAAGCTAATTTTGCGTGACGCACAGACGCGCGCATACCAGCTGATGAATATGTAATCGTTTTAACACTGTCGTTCCACAAAGGGAATGCCAGGCGATACATGTATTTTCATGTAAATCGATGGCCTACTCGATCGCGAACTCCAATAATAGCAATATTAAAGGCATGCGTCAACAGAAACGCGTCCAGCAATGTTATTTATGTAAAGAAATAGCTCATGACTGTATTTCCCAAGGGTGGAACGGTTACTTTTCTGATTTTCTCATATAACAACACAGCCTTGTTTGGACTTATATAAGTGCACAAAAGATTTGACTTGACCTGATACACGCGCGTGTCGGTTGGTGACCTTCCGTAGTAAACGTTGCTAAGTCATTTGTTGATGACTTTGCAATAGTAGATGATGCTTAGGCAGCCTCTGATTATAATAATTAACAATTACATAATTATGTTCCATACATCATCAAAACATTTTTTGTTGACGGCGTATTAATATATGCTATAACAAAACCTTTCAAAATTGCTTAGCCAAATTTCCTTTTTATTTTCATTTACGAAATAAATTGTTCTCCCCTTACGCTCGCGAACTCGGCAATATGCAGTGGCGCATCTGTCGCGAGATGGTCTTTTTACCGTTAATCAACATCTGGGGCACTTTTGAAAGTATCGCCCGCCACGCCAGTTCGCTTCACGACGCAACCGAAATTGGTTTGCAGTCCTTTATTGTGTATTTAAACTGCCGGATAACAGCTTCTACTGGGCCGTCTCAGCGAGACCCCGTCGATTCTCTTGCATAAAAAATCAAAGCTTATTAACACAACCAAAATCATAATAAATCCTTATATGGAAAATGTAAAAGTAAAAATTATCTTGCCTTACGAACACTTTAGTACAGTTACAATGTATTTGTTAACATAAATAATGCAAAGTTGCAAAATTGAGTGCAAATTGGTGTTCTCAATTTGTTGATTTTGTTGCAAAAGCAAGATAGCTATTGTTTAGAGTACGCGTCTTTGTTTGCGCCCCACATTGGGTTTCGTTTCATTCTGTCATGTGATCGGCGAAGTCGTGTTGGTGGTATTGCTTAACAATGACCTCTCAAGACGCGCACGTTGCTAGTCAAAGTTCAACGCAGACAGAATATGCCGTCACATCAACATATTCATAATTATACATAGCAGCGTGGGATTGAGAACAAAATTAACTTACCTGGCGCTCGTCTAAACAACAATATTTATTAAATTATTCCCCTCAATAAAATTCAATTCGCCTGAATTTTGCCTCAGATTTTTTGTTAACATTTCAATTGTTCGAACTGAAAAATGGTCGCTGTATTCAGAAGTGAGAAATAATGTAAATGTTTGCGTAAGCGGCTGGCGTGGCACGTGGATGGGAGGCGAGGCCTCGTGATGCCTCAACGTGAGTGGCGGGAGACGGGGAATACGAGTACATAGCCAGGACCCACCTCAGATAAACGCCACATAACACCTTGTTTTTCTCTATAGCTTCACTCTGTATAAAACTGTTATCAAGGTCAATCCGTAATATATACCTTTAAGCATTGTAATATATAAATACATTTTAATTACGCGGGGTCATTGATCGACTTCTGTACGTGGCTATTAACTACGCTTATTCATTTTGAGTATCACTGCATGTTAGCTCGTGTGATAAAACGATTATTCCGTTGAAAATACGTTATTTGATGCTTAATTTCAGCTTTATTTATTATTTTGGTGTATCAAAAACTTGACGAAAAACGATTTAATCAAATGGATTTTTATCGATACAGAACTTAGCGTGTCTCGCGTTTAAGTATAATTTTGTTTGTATCAGAGAGTGACGCAATACTGTTTGTTTACGTGGAGCGAAGTGGCTACGTGCATTTAGCGAGGCGCTGGCACGACGTTGCCAAGTCGTGCTTGTGCCAAATTTGGCATCGCAATGATGGTTGCCTACCGAGGCTCGCAACGACGACCACTTTTTGCCAGTAACGAGAATTGAGCCGCAGCCCAAATCTTGTTTTTGATGTATCAACTCAATGGCCGCTCCGAGAAATCGCTTATATCAAATCGCGTTGTTGTTACATTTGTGTTTCATAATTAACTTACACGCTTAGCTTGCGCCCTTGCAATTGAAAGGTTTAAAGGTTTTTACCGGTGCAACTATTTGTTTTTGCAGTGTGGTCTGCGGTTGTTAACTTAAATATATAAATGGATCCGACAATTGAATGTCATGATTATCTTATTGTCAGAGCGACGTTGCCACTCGGCGGACCTCTGTGCAGTGGCGATTTTGCGTATGGTTGCGTCTAAAAACGGTGCTCAGCATCTTGTAGGCATCAGGTTTCGTCGAGGGGGACTAAACATTCACTTCCCGGAAATTGCTACACACGCGTTTCGTCTTGAGATTTTCTTTATACCTTATGTTTTAATTCGGCATTGCCAATGTTTAAGATACGGCGCCAAATCTTTCCTTTATGATGAGTGTTGAAGTTTCAGGCAACTCGAGTAAATTTATGCTGCATTAACTTGAATGCATATTATAACAATAACACAATATCAAGAAAAACTGTTATCAGCGCATGTATGTGTGAACGTTTTGTTACATTGTCCGAGCCGAGGGAACATTATAACGCCTTGACATCATTTACAAATCCAGCGCGAAGGATCGCTTGTTTTTGTTTATTGCACCGGGTTTGTGCAATGAAGATTTCGTGATGTGATGTGATGGGCGAATTGGCACCGGCGGACCATACAGGTCAGTCACCCGGCGGCGCTCGCCCCGCGTCCCTCGCTTACGTAACGTCGCGCTGTTGCCACACCGCCGACGACATTGCCAAAGTCGATACCTCCATGATCATTCGCGCCCGCTAATATCGCCTTATCAAAACTCACCGACACATTCACCAGTTTATCTACGACGCTTTCGCATATTAAACAATCTGCTCTGATATCGTTTCATGTGATGAAAATTAGTATAATACGAGAGACAAATGCACAAAAACTGGTACGTTCTATGTCACGTCGATTAGTCAGTGTCACAAACTTTCACCTCCATGCTCTGTAGGATATTGTATCTCCGGGTCACTTTAACTTTCACGGTTGTTACCGATATAGCTTTTGTATTTCGTGCGACCCCGTCACATGAAAACCATCAATTTGCGAGGTGAACGATAGGTACGTTGCAATAGCTAATGATGTTCGCATGTAAGGGCCTATTCCCAAGATAGGTACGTGGACACCGACCCAGCTCCGTTTCCATCGATGTCAATCGATACATTCACGACTGGCTCAGAAGTATGTCGTTTGCTTGCGAATGGCCTACCTATCGACTAATACGACTGAGTCGTGTTACTCGGTGCCCGCGATCGGTGTGCCACACTGATTTATAGACGCATTCATCGCCGCCATATAACATGAACCAACATACACGTACCTCACCACACTCACATATAACATGCCGATGCCGCGATATTAAGTGAAGCCCTTGGCAAACATCTGTCCGTTTCGATTACACACAAAAATGTGTACTTTCCATCCAAATGTCGCCTTCAATTCTCGTCACGTTTATGATAACGTGAAGTTTAAAGTTAGCCTCAATAAGATGTTATAATTTCAAATCAGGGGCCCAATTCTCCTAAATAAATATAGTTTCGATATCATGTCGGTGTAATACTTACGTCACAAAAAGCGTATTCTTATAAATTATCTGATAATTTAACGAAGTTGTAACGAGATCGTAAATTGAAACAAGTGTCAAAATATGTGTCAACGACGTACTGATTATTTCAAATTATACGGTAATGAGAATGACATTAGGTTATCAGAATACCGCTTCTGAGTCCATTCAAAATATAATATCAATGTCATATAAAAATAGGAGAATTGGCCCCCTGATGTTTCTTTATAGTCAGTGCCAGTGTTATTCTTGCGAGATATGGAACGCACATCTTTTATCCTTGTTTATTTATTTTTCACAGAATTCAGAACTAAGATCGCAAAGTCACGGAGTACGTTGCCAAGTAATAGGTACTATCTCTATTGCTTGGCTTTGTTTATCTATATACATAATAAATACGTAGGTTTGTTGTTGTTTTTTATTAGTATTGTTCTTGTGTGACCTTCACAGTACGTAACCAAAGAAAACGGGTATTTTCTCCGCATAATTATAATGAAAATTCATGTACCATGCCACAAATCTACGTCTAATTAAACATGCTGTATAAATTTATCTTTCATTGTGATCTCATTGGCTTTGTTTTCATGAAAATATTCCGACAGTCTTTGTTATTAAGTGTATGGTTCAAGAGCTGCGGCTGCTGGCTTGTTATTGCTCTTATTTTCAATACGATTTTTTTTTATGTCGACTTGAAGTAAAAAGTCCAAATATGTATATATACGCGGTTTTGAATGGTTATATCATCCCAACTAAATATTATTCTCAATGTTTTGTAGGATTTTTTGACAAATAAAACTTACCTTAATTATAATTTAAAATAAATAATCGAATTCATTAAATACTCGGCAAAGATTTTTAGCTCCTTTTATAGTTGCTGTACAATGTAAATAGGTAAAACGAGGTGGTCTTACCTAAATAGACGGAAACAAACTGCGACCCCCCGTGGGATCTCCACCTTGTCGTGGTGGGGGGGCTTAGTAACCGTGGATTGGTGACCCGCGGTGAAGCTAAGAGGGATCCAGGAGGGGACGCTCCGCGTGGGCTTGACGGAGGCCTGCGCAGGATGCGTCCAAAGGGGCGGGTGCGAGGGACAGTTCTTCTGTCCCTCGCAGTCGGGTGCGGTCGCGGGAGGAGAGGCGTGTCGGTGTTGCGTTGCCGCGCGCCCTATCTCCCGCGACCAAATGGAGGCGCACCATCGTTGCGTCGCGGTGGGGCCGCAGAGGAAGAGGAGATGTGGTGTTGCGTTGCCGTCCTCCCTATCCTCTGCGGCCGCTGAGTGTTTTGGCGGCGGAGCCCAACACCTTCATCCGCCGCCAAGGGGGTTTTGTTCGGGGCCCGCCTGACCATCTGGCGGGCCAATACCCGTCGGGGGGTAGCGACGAATGCTTATGCGAATCCCTACCCTCCGACACACGGGTACATGAGGAACACGGGTTGGTTTTTAGTCAGTAAGAGTCTGACAGTCCCCTTCGTCCTTCCCCCGGGTTCGGAGGGACTCCATGAGGATTTTCCAACTCGATACAAAAAAAAAAAAAAACGGAAACAAACTGCGAACGTTGATTCAAACTGGATTTGGCTGGACTGTAGTTGAGCTTCTGAATAAAAAATAAAGAGCAGTTGGATGTTCCAAGTTTCACAATTATTAAGGTAAATTGAAAGTGACAAGAATTCGATATAATACTTTTATTGCCCTGTTTTGTTAAGGGATTTCTATCCTTCGATGGATGCGTCAACCCCATAGAAGTCAATTGAGTCTTGGTAGCAAATTTTAACCAAGTGACAAAAAAATTAAATGTATCACGGATATTTAGATATTTAAGTTTTATTAAATGAAATTTTCTGTCTAGTCTATTATAAAATAAAATAATGCTAAGGAATATAAAATTAAGCTTAATGCGCCAACAGGTAATAATTCCTCTTTCCTATCGAATATCTATCCCGACTTTCTTTGCTAGCTGAATGTCTGCCCCTTATTGATTTAATTACCATAACTTCGTCTTCCGTTCTACAAACTACAATCCCTTTTACAGTTATGATGGACGACCAAACTAACAGAACATATAGGCTATAAATTATAACATGCACTTCAGCCCTAACAAATCATGTTCAAGTTAGTTTGTTCTAAATCGACGCGTTGACGCCGAGATGAATATTGTATAAAGGTATTACTGGTAAGACGATCTTCCACATCAATTCCAATTAATAACGCTATATGGGTATGGTCATATGCATAGTGTGATACGCAGTATGACGAACTGTTTATAACTGCTCAGAAATATTGTGACGATCATCTTTATGAGTTACCTTCGAAAGATATCTCTCAGAATGATTATCTATAACTTAGTTTTTATTTTTGGCTAACATTCTGAATTTTGACGTTGAAATTATTAACTAGGTACGTGAAATTCTTTATTTATTTATTATAGTCTCACGACTGTATCCCCGAAGGGGTAGGCAGAGATGTTATATTACACCCACATTTCGCCATGAATGTTTAAGTACCACGTAATAGGGGGCGAGCCAATTGCCGTGAAATTCTTAGCGGATATAAATGCAATATTACTTTTGATTGAAGAATATTTATTTATCTATTTTCTAAAATAGAATACGATGGAATGGCTATTTGATATAACTGGCTTTATATGTATTTCCTGAAAATGTTAGCTGTACAAGCTATAAAATTATGAAGAAGATTTTATACAGTTTGCTGAATTGTAGTTCTGCTAACGGTCGTAGAGCCTGGCATATTACTACAAATGAAATAATTATAACAAATTAAACTTTATCGCTTGGACACGGCGTTGTAAGGATTTTCAACATACTTGTACGTCTTTATTAGGAAACTTGTTACACATCAAGATAGTGCCTTCCTATAATCTTGTCACAAGATAATGTGCGCAGCATCCGATGTTTGTTTAGATGATAAATGTAGTTTCTAACACGTACCACACGACTAACGTGATTTACTACAAACTAAAGAATACAGCCATATTGTAATATCAATGCGATAAGTTTGGCAGCTACGACATTTAAGACTATGGTATACTTATTATATAATTTTGAAAATAAATTGCAATCCCTTGATGGGGATGCATCAATCTCTGATGATGAGAGATGATGCATATTGCGAGGACGGAAAACTAATAAAATATCCTGATTTATATTTAAACTAGAAGACGCCAGCAGCCTCGCCTGCATTTTTTTAAAATTTTCCCATTTTGGCCGATCCCGTAGGAATTTCGGGAAATCCCTTCTTAGTGCACCCTTACGATCCCCAAGGAACATACATGCCAAATTTCAGCTTCTTGCGCCCAATAGTTTCGGCTGTACCTTGTCTGTCAGTCAGTCAGTAACGCAAGGATTTTATATATTAAGATTGTGTACAGATTGATTTATACGATGTCACCGAACAGAACAGTAAGACTGTTCCTGTTATTATACTGAGCTTGTTGACAGCAATCTTCTATCGAAGACGGGACGTACGGTCATATGGTGACAATCGTCTCGGCTCTCAATAACGGGATGTGTTGATGCTCGCGCGCTCTCGATCATCGTGAGATAATATGTAAACATCCTTCATACGTTATCCTGTTATAATATAAATTAATTGTTGTATTAACATCTTATTATAAACGCAAGTCGATCAAAATATTATCTCAGGTTTAAATACACATTGAATACCGTGTGAGTAAGTCGCGTCATCGCGGCTGTAGCACGTTTACATTGAAATTGTCTTTGCGATCGATCTATTGCTGCTTGTGTCTTACGGCTCAGCCATTTTAACAAGTCTGGAAGGGTGCTACTCACTTCGCTTTATTATTTACCGTCACCTCCCAAAACAAGATCAATCCCCATCTTATGTTCACTGGCTAGCCAGAAGATAATGTTGCCAATAGAGATCTCATCATCATCAGCCTTTAACAGTCCACTGCTGGACTAGGCCTCTCCTTTGAAAGGAGGAATTTGCCTACTAGGTATACCACGCTGGCCAGACGGGTTGGTATAGGGTTTGTATCAAGTTTTCCTTCTCTTACAGTGTTGTTCTCTGCATAATATGCTCCCTCTGTCGGCTCTTACGACACCTATGGGATGATATGGGGTGGTGACATTCCGTATTCTTAATCCGTCACCACACGGACTATAGAGATCTGCATCGACATTATTCTAGTACCAAACTAGGTTTATATCAATTACAGTATGCGTAATCTCATTACCTCTCCCGTTTTTATCAAGTAAATACGCGTTTCTAGGCGTGCATTTACATTCGCGCTACAAAGACGTTTCAATGACAAAATATGCGGCGCATTACTGAAACACAGTAGGCCTAATAAAGACGTCTCGCTGGTAAATTACCATTTATTACTGAAGTAGATTATGTAGATGCGGTGTATAGGAGCACAGCCGTCAATCATTCGTATTTGTTCTCAACAGAATGTTTTTAAATCTTAGAGAGACTCCGTGATCAAATAATTACCTTCAAGTTCCAGTTAAATGTCTATACCATGAGGTATATCTCTATTATTTACATCAGTCTTTACCAGGTCGGACAGGGTTTTAATTTGATTTTGTTTGAGCTGCATTTTGTCAAATTGAATTTTGAATTAAAATCTCTTCCGAATATTAATAATTTTTCTGTACGTGTGTTTGTAAACTAACCTAACATACCGATGAATTGTGTGTATATTTTTATGGGTAGGTAGCTAGTTTATTTGAAAATATTATTGGACCCGATAGGTAGTCTGTGTGTCACCAAATTCAATTACAATATACGGCTATGTCTTCTCAGAAATGGCTCCTTAAGTTTCAGCATCTACACGATTTATAAATCCTCTGCCTCATTGAGCGCTGAAGATACTCATGAATACCAACTAGCGTATAAGTATTTCGACGAAATTAGTGAATACGATTACAAGTTAAATGTTTTCCTTAATAAAACGTATAGGAAGAGAATTTGTTGTGCGTTATAAGTTATAAGTTCGCTATAAATTTTGTCGAAACGGCTCTTGCCTGCGATATTTCGTATATCACATGGCTACACATAAATGCTTTTGATTATGTGCTTAATAAATCTAAGGATTGTCAAAAATAAGACTAAGGGGTACGAGAGATGAGGACTGTAAGCTCCGTGTCACAAGGAACTTGTTTTTTTTTTTTTTTTTTTTGTGTGTGTGGACTAGTTGTTGGCCGCTGATGGCCTTGACAACTTTACGCGGACTATGGGTGAGCGCAGAAGGCTCCCAACCCGTTAAAGTATACTAGACAGCGTTTTGACTCCCCAAGGGTGGACTCCCACGAACCTCGGCTTGGGGCGCTGCCGGCAATGCGGGACTAAGGTGTCCCGCGGTATTAACGTTAACGCGTCGCGTATTCCGTCCTCGTCGGCGAGTACGGAACCGCGGTCGAAGTTGTATGGCTGCGCGAGCCGTGTGTGCTCTGATTTGAGCAAGTGTAGTGTTATCGTCAGGTTCATCTAATACGTGCCTAGGTCTCCTAATCTTAGAAATCCTAGATGGTGTATAGTTTAACGCCGCAACCAATAGTGGGTTGGGGTGTGTCGAAGCAGAGTCAAAGTAGCTACGGGAGCACTGTTTCATGAATTGCCTGATGGTCGGCAGTTGTAAGTCTACATGTAACTCCTCGTTACGTACGTACCACGGTGCGCCCGTAGCTCGCCGCATGAACTTATTCTGAAGTGTTTGTAGCCTATGGATCCTGTGTGGCCTAGTGTGTGCGAATACTACACTAGCGTATGTCATTATAGGCCTAATACACGATGTGTATAACCTAATCTTGTTCTTAAGCGATAGTTTAGATTTAGGGTTAACTAAGCTATGTAAGCGCCCAAGCACAAAGGAGGCTCTATTGCGAGCCTTCGTAATGTGTGAGCGGAACGATAGTTGATCATCAAGAATCACACCTAGATATTTGGCTTCCCTAGTCCATTGAATAGGGGACCCAAACATCCTTATCTGTGGGGTCGCACCCGGAGGGTACAGGTGAGGGGCTCTCCGATGGAAAAGCACCGCCTGACTCTTCTCGGGATTGACCTCTATCCGCCATCTCCGGAACCACGCGCCTAGGGCGTTGGCTGCGGATTGGAGCTTCCTACTGACTGCGCCAGGGTCTGCGCCTGCGTAATAGATGGCTGTGTCGTCTGCAAAAAGTGCTGTCTGCACTAGCCGATGCATCGGTATATCAGCGGTAAACAATGAATACAAGAGAGGCGAGAGCACTGACCCCTGAGGGACACCGGCGCGGATGGCGTGACTCGAAGAGAGCGTGCCTTCAACGCGGTACCGAAAGCTTCTATCCGACAGATAGTCTCGTATGATGAGCACGAGCTTGTGAGGCACTCCCATAGTGAAAAGCTTGTAAATCAAGCCGTTGTGCCACACTTTGTCGAAAGCTTTCGCTACGTCGAAGAAAACAACGCCGGTGAATAAATTGCGCTGCAACCGCACGCTGATATACTCAACGATACGGTGAACCTGTTGTACGCACGAGTGGCGGGTTCGGAACCCAAACTGTTCGTGAGGGACCAAGAGCGATGCATCAGCGTATGCTTTCAGCCTAACATATAAAAGCCGCTCGTAAACTTTCCCTAAACCTTTAAGCAGACTGATAGGACGATAACTACTAGGCTCGGACCTAGGCTTGCCGGGTTTGTGGATTCCTATTACCACGGCTTCTTTCCACTGATGTGGAAATATATTGTTGTTAATTGCGGCGTTATATATAGTAGTCAAAATGACTATGAAAGCTAAGGGGAACATTTTAATGACCCTGTTTGTTATGCCGTCCGAGCCGGGAGCTTTACGGGGGTGTAAACCCTTAATGATCATCCTAACCTCATCGGGGGTGGCTAGGGGTATGTGTTGCTCGTCATCGTCGTCTCCTATTACGTCATGTCTGTCTGTCAGGGGACGAGGTGGCGACGTGAGAGAGGCTCGACGCTCCACCTCGTTATCTACCTCTATTAGGTGGTCTGTGTCTATGTGTGACGTGCTCGGCGTACATTGTTGCTCCAGGCTGTCTGCCAGGCATTCTGTCTTGTCCCCGTCCTCGAAAGCCGGTGGACCATTAGGCCTGTTTAGAGGTGGTAAACAGGTCTTGGTGACATCTTTAGAGAGCGAACGAGATAGCTGCCAGAAGGCGAGGTGAGTGGGTTCTAGCTCGCTAAGTGTAGTTTCCCATCGAGAGTTACGCATCTCTTTAATACGCGACTTGACGTCACGCTGTAGAGAGCGCATAGTGAAACGATTGGACTCAGTCGGGTATCGGTCGTAGGCACGAATCGCTGCGTTCTTACGCCGCAACAAGTCACGTACATCAGCGGGCAGGCTCCATCGACGGTCGCCCGTCTCGGGTACCTGCCGTGAGCAATCGTTAATTAACGATTGCACGTGACTCGTGAAGCTATCGACCGCTTGTAGTGTGTCATTGACCCCCATTTGATTGGCGCCTAGTGGTATCTGCTCTCTGAGCACTGGCGAGGACGACACGAGTTCTTTCCCGAGTCGTGCCCAGTCAGTGACCAGTTTAGTCGGCCTGTGCCCTGTGTCTATGGGCCCTATTCTGGGTGCAAAGTCTAACAGGACCGGTCTATGGTCGGAGTCTAACTCGTGTAACACTTCTACCGAACACAAGCGTAAACTTATGTTCTTTAAAAGGGCCACGTCTAGTATGTCAGGTCTGTGCGTCACGTTATCAGGATAATGTGTCGCCTCGAGCGGCGTTATAATGTCATAGTTAAGCGACTCAGAGAGTGACTCGAGTATCGTGCCGCGTGGGTTAGTCACTTGACACCCCCAGCGGGCGTTCTTGGCGTTCAGATCGCCCGCCACGATAACCGAGTCGCCTAGCCCCAGGAGGGCCTGAAGGTCTTTTTTCAGGAGCCTCTTAGGGTTGTGTGAAGTGCTAGACGATGGTGGGAGGTAAGCAGATACCAGGGTAATAGATGGGTGCCCTGTCATGGCGAGTTGACAGACCGAGGCCTCAATGTACTCCAAGGTTGGCGGATCCATAGGTATACAATGCAGAGACTTCTTAAAGTATATCAGAGTGCCCCCACCGGGCGAGTTCAGCCTATCATTACGCACTAAACAATAGTTTGCAATGTTAGGGTTTCTGTGTGCTGGCTTTAAGAAAGTCTCTTGCACGAGTAGTATATCTGTCTGATGGTCCCTAAGGAACGTGCCTATTTCATCGCGTTGCGATGCAATGCTATTAGCATTGAAAAACCCTACCTTGAGTGATCGTGGTTTGACTCTGCCTATAGTGTGCCTATCCATTACTAAGCCCTAAAGTTCTCGAATGACTGAAATACGTACGCGTACCTGAAACGTATTTCTAACATGGCGTTTAAGTTGCCTTGAGCGCGCCTAAGCTCTGCCGCGATGGCGCTAATATCAGCGTTGCTCGCGAGCGCTGCGAATCTAGCTACCAGGCTGAAGTCGTCTTCAACCTGGGGGGAGTTGGGGCTGGCAACGAGTACCGGTACCGTCGCCGGGCGCGGGTTAGTGGTGGGCTGGGCCACCTTTAACGCGGGTGTAGGGGTTTGGATTGTAGCGGGCCTAGCTGTTTGCGCGAGGGGAGCATTCGGGCGAGATGGCAATGACGGGAACGCTAAAGGCGTGTTCCAAGCTGAAGGCTGAGACGGGCCAGAGGGCCGGGTGGGGGCTGGGGCCGTGGGCCCCGGGAGGACTTTGCGTGCGGGCGTTTGAGGCGCCTTCGCCGCGGGTCGAGTGGCACGCGGTGCCTTGGGACACCCGCGGTAGTTCGCGGGGTGACCCAGCTGCCCGCACAATACGCATGCGGGAGGGTCCTCGCAAAGCGCCTTGTCCCTGGGGCGCTTGCAGTCGGCGGTTGCGTGGTCCTCTAGGCACTTGACGCACCTAGGCCGCGCGAAACAATTACGCGCCGAGTGCCCATACAACTGGCATCGGTGGCACTGACTTATAGTGCTGTTGCGGCGGGGAGGCTCGACCTTAATGCCAGACAGGTGGCATATCGAGGTCAGCCTAAAGATGGCTTTCCCCGCCTCTGATTTGTCGAGCACGACGAGAACCATGTCGTATGGCTCACGCGTCCTCGCCTTTGTCATGCGGTGCACTTCGTGCACCGGCAGTTGCTCCTGGAGCAAGGAAGCTTTGACCTCTTCGGTCGTCAGCTCCTTCGGTACTCCCCTAATAACGGCTCGGAGGAGCCGCTCTTCGGGGAGGGTATAAGTGTGGAAGGAGATCTGCCTCTCCTTCAACACCCTGGTCAGCGCGCGGTGGTCCTGGGACGTGGCCACCTGTACCTTGATCCCCTGTTGGGTGGATCTGGCGCTGGTATAGTTGACTTGGTGCTCATTGCACCAGGTGGACACTGCCAGCCACTTTGCCTTGTCCTGTATGAACAGGGGTGGAGGCATTGGGGGCTTTGTCGGGGGGGCCCCTGATGGGGGCTGGGGGGTCTTGGGTCGTGGTGTGGCTGGACGGCTGTGTCCTGGCCGCGAGCTTGATGGCGTAGGCGCCAAAGTCTTAGCCGTCTTGGCCGGCTTAGCCGCCTTGCTCGGCTTTGACTTGGCCGCTCGGCGGCGCTTTTTGCCCTCTACGAGGGTGAAGTCCTCTTCCGGGACTGAGGTTAGGTCTGACGAGTCTGTCGACTCGCTACCAGACTCCTCCTCTTCTTCCTCGTCCGAGCCACACACCGTCACGTCCATCTCGCTCTGAGCGCTAGACGGGCGGCTGGTGGTGGCTTCGGAGTCGGTAGCGCGCAAACTCGGCAGCGGGCTGCGAGAGCGCGATCTAGCCGATGAAGTCGGCGAAGGCGGGCGGGCCGCGCTGATACGCGGCTGCGGTCCTACAGGCGCCTGAATGGCATCCCCAAAGATTTCCTTTAGAAAGGAGAACGCCCTAGGGTTAGAAAGGATAGTTTCTAAACTTATCACTCCGGCCATCGTGACCGGAGTGTAAGTTTCTAACTTACTGACTAAACTACAATATCTATATAGTCGCTAAGCGCACTATAATCCTAAATATAAATAGTGTCGGCTGACTTATTATAAGCGACACGCGTCGCGAGAACTATGCCTAACTTACAACGGAACAGACAGTAATAACAATACCTACTATTATTAGCGCGGGTCGAACGCGCTAACTTCCTAACGGTCGCCGGTTTTGGCGCGAAACACACAACAGCGCGCTGTGAACGCGTTGTATACCTAACTTGTTTCCCTATCTGGTCTCGAGCGGGAATAGCCCGAGGTGTGGTTGTGAATGTCCCTCCCGACCCGGGGATGGTCAGGGGGGGATGTGTACTTAATTAGTGAGCCCTAAGCTTGTATTCCCTTCGCCAATCTTAATGTGCAAAAGGGTTCCTAACTGCCTTGGTGCCGGGGTGGTATGGGCCTGAGTAGGCCGGCACACCCAAACTGCACACCAAAGAATAGGATGAGGAAATAGGTAGGTGGGAAGGAGATGGTTGGGTTCGACTAGGAGACACCCCAAGGCCGAATGATCCAACCCCAGCCGACTTTTACGTAGCCCTGAAGGGGCTCCGCAGGTGTGTCGGGTCTACACCCACCCGGCTTCGTTAACACCGTTAGGTATCAACCGGGCGACCAGGCACAACACTGGTTTTATCCCTGAAGGGGCCAAGACTTTTGTTATAATGTTTACAGAAACTGTAGGACTTTTGTTTGAATGTTCGTAGAAACACGACTTATAACGCCTGTTATGTCAATTACACTATCCTAAAAAGGACCGTGTGAATTGCCACAGCAATTGTTATTGAATACGAATAAACGTGTAAACGTTTATCGTATGTAGGACGACAGCGGTAGCGAGCGAGCGTGAGCGCGAGTGCGTCTGCACGGAACGGATGCCAGAGCGTGTCTCAAGGAACTTGTTA
This sequence comes from Euclidia mi, assembly GCA_944739405.2. NCBI lineage: Eukaryota > Metazoa > Arthropoda > Insecta > Lepidoptera > Erebidae > Euclidia > Euclidia mi. The sequence continues at coordinate 46,408,184 of OX123195.2, forward strand.
GCGTTTTCTTCCTTTAGTACGGTTTCGATAATGAAATTTGCCGTAGCGATTTAAGCTGCTTAGAGACTCCGTCTTTTGAAATGTAACTCTGTTTTTAACTATTTGAACCCCCACGGCACCATTGCTTTTATATTTGTGGAAACACTTTTATGGTGTTCATCATCATCATCTCAGCCTTGAGACGTCTTCTGCAGGACATAGGCCTTTGCCAAGGTTCTCCACAAGGTTCTTTTTTTTATAGACTTTATCCCCGAAGGGGTAGGCAGAGGTGTAATATTACTCCCACATTTCGCCATGAATTTTTAGGTCCCACGTAATAGGGGGCGAGCCTATTGCCGTACCGGGCACATTACCTGAGTCCGTGCTGCTACTGAGAATTTCCTAACGGAAAAACCCAATAACACTTCGCCCGACCCGACAAGGTTCTATGATTGTATTTCAAGCTAAATATACTCTGTGCGGAATCCGTCTGAGAATTTGTCTGATGTAGTGACAAGTTTATCTAAGCAGTCACAATGCACGATGATCACATTTAGGGTTTGTTTAATAAGACCAGTTCATAATTCAGTTGACAATTTAATAATTATAACATGTTGTACTAAGAACAGTACAGCAAGCTATCATAAATACTCTTGGAGCTGTACATTGTACGTAAAAATTGTTTTGTAATTGTACATAAATTCTTTAAAAACCTGCCTCTCCAGGACTAGAGACGTTTATATCCAGCAGTGGACTATGGCAGGCTGATGATGATGATGATGATAATGATAAAAATTCTACTATTTACTTTATTAAAATCTGTCCAATTGCTCATTAACTAATATTAACTAGCGATTTATTTGACACCAATAAACAAATTTACCTGATCCCGTTGCGATGCAGTTACTTATCACAATGTCGTTTTATTTATTCTTGTAGTTGTACATGAGTTAAAAGCAACCAGTATCAAGTTTTTGCAAACATTGTGACACGAGCATATCCGGTCCAAGGTTGACTGTTGTGTACAAATCATTAAAGTGTAATAACACCCCGCTTTACTTTCAGCTAGCGTTGAGCAATTTTAAAATAATATATATGATAATAATACCTACTCTGTTGTTTTTTGTCTTTGCTGTCTGGCTTTGAAATAAACTAGTGTCTCTTTGCTAGCATTGTGTTTCAGTACACGGATAGCTTAGTGTTATTCTATACATTTTCTAATAGTTGGGACAAGTGGACGGCCAAACGAAGATGTTTTCAATACTTTAACCATACACATTGATAATATACTTACAACTAAGAAAGCCGAAGAGCATGATGGGCACCTGGGAACTACTGAGCAGTTTAAAGATAACCTTTGATTGTAATGTTAAGGTGATATTGATATACCAGCACCAGTAATTTTATATTAGAATTTTCTAGCGTCGTTAAAGCATCGACCATTGATATCAGGGGACCTTGTGGATGTGAAACATGCTTATTTTATAAGTAAACCAGAGGACGCCAGCAGCTACGCCTGCATTTATTTTTAATATACCCGTTTTGGACGATCCCGTGGGAATTTCGGGAAATCCCTTCTTAGTGCACCTCTACGGTCCCCAAGGAACATACGTGCCAAATTTCAGCTTCCTGGGCCCAATAGTTTCGGCTGTAGCGTGACTGTCAGTCAGTCAGTAACGCAAGGATTTTATATATTAAGAAGATATTTGTCCCCACAAGCCACTGACTTATTGAGTCACTTAGCAACTGAATCTTTTATATGACTTTAATGTCATTTCTGCATTTGCAAGTACATATTTGTTTAATACTGTATTACGAGGGGAAGCGAATATCTCTGGTACTTTAATTATAGTATCGGCACTAGTGAAAGACGCATTTTGTAATGAGACGAGTCCTGCTATTGGTTATTCCAGTTGGTGTCTTGCAACACTGGCGAAGTGGCGACCATGCCCACTTGATTGTTCGATCCAATGCATTATTGTTCTATTCAACTTGCTAAAACTATACAACAGTTAGTATGTATTGTTAGTACGTTATTAAAACCGGCAGGCGTGTAGTGTATCGCTTTGTGTCGAAGTATGTCGGCTCTGTATGGGACCGTTTGTCGTGCATTTGTATGCTGTCGGTTGACAACGCAGTGTTATCTATTGTGTCAATGTGGACCGTAATGTCAATAACAATATAACTGTGCATTTGTGCGCGCACCTGGGTACCTACACACACATGTCCAGTGGAGAAAGCTGATGTTTTAAAGTTTAGAGTTTAAACGTTAGTTTGGTTTAAAAAAAAGAGCAGCGATAGCTGAGTGGAAGAGACCGACGGACTGCTATGCAGAGGGTCTCGGCCGTCTCGGGTTCAAATCCACGGCACGCACCAATGACTTTTCGGAGTTAAGTGCGTATTAAATTGTTAATTATCGCTTGCTAATCGGTGAAGGAAAACATCGTGAGGAAACCTACATGTCTGAGAGTTCTCCATAATGTTCTCGAAAGACGTGAAGTCTGCCAACCCGCACTTGGCCAGCGTGGTAGACTATGGCCTTACCTTTCTCATAATGAGAAGAGGCCCGTGCCCAGCAGTGGGACAGTATAAAGGGCTGATGATGATGATTGGTTTTAAATACTGTTGTGATGCAAGATATGATTTTTATGTGGCACGACATTTGTGAACGAGTCATATAAAATGTATGCCGATATTTTAAAACCTACTCATTACAGAAACTCATCACTATTGGATGCGACACATTGCGGTAGCAATAACACAGTTATAAGCGAGCACAGCGTTTCATACGAAATTTTACGAATATATGAAGTTAAACTTAATTACGTAAGCGAGCATCGCAACACTGAACAAACTAGTTAGTGCCTATTCAAATTTATTTGAGTAATACAAGTCTGCGGTTTACGCGATACACGTACGTAATATCTCATTATTCATTTTAGAATTTAATAGTTCATAGTACCTATATTCGGGCGATGTGTTGGCTTATGTGCTAAGCGTTAGGGAATATTTACTAGGTGTTAGGAATATTAGATGGTCTAGATCTTACTAATATCACAATCTAATAATCCATATGTCTTTATACTGTGCTAATTAATATACTCACGGATGAATTTGATTTATTATTTTAACATAATAGTATATAACATAGTAGTATACAATACTCGTCTTCATGTTAAGACTTTACGGTTGAAGATATGTTGATGATTTGTACCTAGTCTTTTAACACATACGGATCCGATGAAGAGAACGGGCTAGTGCCAAGGAGCTCAAGAACCAAAATCTGAGTCCTCCTGTGTCAAGGGAATTTCTGTATTTCTCTTGACAAAAACCGAACCCTCATCAGCGTCAAACCCCTCTATGTCCTAGATCCACGACGGTACACATAATACTTTATCCTTTAATTTTACACGTATTTCATACTACAATTTGAAGAAACAATCCTGTATTAAGTCATCAAAGAAAGTAATGAATTGTTTTCAAAAAATAAAATGAGAATGAGTGTACATTAAAAAAATAGACATATTATGCTTTTATCATGCGCGTTTCGTCATTTCTTAGCACGAAAAGCTGCCACAGCAGGTTATTTTCACAAAAATACCTTTCGCTTTAATACTCATCGAAGTGAAGTGGTTTCAAAGGTGATTATTAAAGACAATTTCCATCTGAATAATGTATCAAGCGGCGACGACGTTAGATGACGCACGTCGTGAGGCGACGCGGCTGCGCTGGCCGAGTGCATTGCACCCTAGAACATAGATGTTTGCCTATTTGCACACTCCTAAGATAACAAGTATCCTCGTAACCATTGTTCTCTAATGCCTCTGTTCTTTACTATAATTTATAGACAGATTCTATAGTTTTCTGTAGTTATGAATGGTATAAGCCTTTCTACAAGGGGTTATTTAGCATTTGAGGCGTACCTAACTATGTTCAACTCAGACCAAACTGCTTATTGCTCTCTTCAATGCGATGAACGCCTATTGCTCAACCGTAACGTATTTTTGTAAAAATTACACAACACCTACCACTGTTCCGCGGTTGAATCAACCACTTACTTTCTCTGAGCACATTTGATCTAAAAAAGTTTTCGCCAATGCGTCGATTAAATCGTGTAGAACATAGTTACATGTTAAACGGCTACTACTTTACCGACGTTTAACAACATAATGTATGTCAACAACAATAAGGTCGAGATTGCTTTGTTAATATACAATGTTAGAGTAACAGTCAGTGATCGATGTTTCCTATACTGTCACGTCGTGGGAGCGATAACATCGATACGTACCAGTTTAGATCTCGCTTGTAACTAGTCCATTGTAACCAGTTGTCCGGACTATAAATTAAAATTTCAAATACTTGTTAAAACAGTAGATAGGTATAAGGCAAATATATTCTTTAGTCATGTTTTCCTTGCACCAGTAGGCCAACTGTGGCTTGCATTAAAATATTAGCCGTACTGTCATACCTACAAAGTGCCTCTAGAACTTTGTAACTCGATTCATTATTCAATAACAAGTTCCAGACAATTTCAGCTCTATTTCGTGACCTTAACATTTTCTTCGTCTGAACATTTAAATTTTGATACAAACTGTAAGTAGGAACAGACTTCGGCAATATGCCTCGTTAAACGATAATGTGAGCACGCTACGGAAAAGTAAGTAATGCCCTTTGTAGCGGAGGTCAGTTAATTGCTTAGCGAGGTCATAGGAGCCATTGTTATTTGCATATGCAAGCCATAAGGGTGTCCTAATGTTGATCATGATAAGGACTATCGATGTCAAGGGGAGCGATGAAGCGATTGTCATGAAACGAGTGAACTTATTGTTGTTATGAACATTCAGACAAATTAATTACTTTCCTTACGGTATTAGATTCTTGCTATTTAGTACATATATTTCATTGGCCGTGGTCACGAGTGTACTGGTGAGAGCTCATTGCCGTCTTTGTGAAGCGTTGTCGCCGTGTTGGTGTTGGCACCTAGCCTGACTTGGTTGCATTTTTTTATAATCGCATTGTAGAATTATAATCCAAGGAAACTATTCGCAACATCTCCATATTCATTGTGTCAGTGTATAATCACAGTTTTTCTGCAAATATGACGTCGCTTGTACACAGTAATCTAAGAAGCCGTTCGTCTAACTGTTCGAATACATTAATTACTATGCATTGAATGAATCTCGTACACTATCAACTATTGCCTAATGCTAGCCAAAACCATTACATAATATTTGCATATTAAATATACCATGTTCCTAAGCGTCATGAACCTAGAGAGATATTTGTCTTTCCTCGTGTAGTAAAAACTCCTGAGGCATTTTACCTTGGGATTTTACGTTATCGTGGTCTTTTAGCGTATATTATGTAAATTTTAATTCTAACACACATTGACATTTTCCATTGAACCACCCACGAGGAAACAGCACCGACAGTCGCCCACGAACGATATCGATTACGACGCATTTATTCTATAATTTAGTCGTCGAGTTGCCTTCGAGTTTCAATAGTGATAGACGTTGACCGTTCCTATTTTCTGAGTTCGTCGTCCGACTCCAAGGCTCACAAATGTATTATTTCAAAGCTTAGCCATCATGATGTTTGGAACAGACCACTGGTAAAACGTTGGCTGTATTCCATACATACCACTTAATTTAAATGATCTTGTTGTTTTAAATAATATATTAATAGATTACATTGAAATGTTTTCTAGTCTCGCAGATAAATTTATACTCGCTGGATGCCTGCAGTATCGCATGCGATGTCTAGGTATGAATTTTTAACACAATACATAAGAACCAAGCTGAAAAACAGGGGCCCAATTCTGCTAAATAAATATATCTAGTCTCGATATCATGTCAGTGTCATACTTACGTCACAAAAAGCATAATCTTCTAAATTATCTGATATTTGAATGAAATTGTAACGATATCGTATGTGTCAACGACGAACTGTTTTATTTTAAATTATACGATAGTGACATTAGGTTGTCAGATTACCGCTTATAAATCCATTCAAAATATAATATCAATGTCATATAAAAATAGCAGAATTGGCCCCCAGATTGTAGATACGTTTTAAAATGTTACTTTCGTTTCGTTCAGTTAATCGAACAATCAATACATTGACGTGTTCATATAATCCATTCCCGAAAGAAAAAGCCTAACTCATACATAATATTACTGCGTAAAAACCGTTAGTAGTGGTAATCGACATGTTACCCTTTGACTTTTACCTGTACGTGGGAGTAGTAAGTAATATATTTATTTATTTATTATCTTTATATACACATAAAGGTGGACTTAATGCCTTAGGCATTTTCTGCCAGTCTACCGTAGAGTGTAATATACTTTCTATAACGTTAGTATCACGTTTGTTATAAAAATACTTTGATATCAAATAGTTTTGTTCTTTATTTTTCCCTGAGGTTTAAGTCACAGAGCTATACCACACAGATTACTAAATAGTTACTTCGTAAGCTATACTGTTGAATGCATTTTGATACAGACAATCATAACTTGACAACTTGGATCAGGATCGTAAATTGGTCGTGTACAAGTTATCTCGACGAAGTTTAAAAATATGAAAGCGAAAGAACTTTTCTTTTATAGATTCATACCCGTATCCTCGAAGGGGTAGACAGAGGTGTAATGTTACACCCATATTTTGCTATGATAAGAATTTGTAGATCCCACGTAATAGAGGGCGGGGCTATTTCCGTTACCGGGAATCGAATCCTGTTACGATCAGCAAACGCATACACTATCCAATGGACCATGGAGGTAGGCAGGCAAAACAAAATGCAATATTATATGACGAAATAGACTACCAAAAGCTGTTAAGTGAGTTAAAAATCACAGCGAACTCCTATTGTATCAACGTTATCAGCGTTCTGTATCGGATATGATTTGTCAACCGCGAAACGACATTGGTTTCCAATCTTTGTTTTTTGTTATCACTGACGTAACCAAAGAGATAAAAACTAAATTTATTTAGATTTTGTCAAGTTTGTTGCAGATTCGATTACGTTTTGCATTCGAATTGCAGTTTATTTCGACCTTCAACTTATTTCTTGCTGAATATTTATATAATCTGTTTCCTAATCCGTTTCAATTATTTGTGGTCTAATTTTATTCTTAACTAGAGGACGCCAGCAGCTACGCCTGCATTTTTTTTTATTTACCCGTTTTGGCCGATCCCGTGGGAATTTCGGGAAATCCCTTCTTAGTGCACCCCTACGGTCCCCAAGGAACATACATGCTAAATTTCAGCTTCCTGCGCCCAATAGTTTCGGCTGTAGCGTGTCTGTGAGTCGGTCAGTAACGCAAGGATTTTATATATTAAGATTTCTAAATTGCATATCGACTCGATCATGGTAATGGACAGACTTATGTGCATTTAAGGCCCGATTAGGTATGTCAGATTAAATTTAAGAGCTCTCCAAACGTAAAAAAATAAGTCGTAACGAAAAAGAAACTGACTAAGGCAAATAATTGAGCAAATTCTGAGTGTTATCTAGTTGGGGCCTATGTTACACAGTTAGTGCGTCCTTAATGGCTAGACTTTGAGGAAATGGAGGTCGTGTGGGTGTGGACTGAGGTTACTTCTTAATAAGTACCTATTATATGTATACTGGTCTTATCGCGTAGTGGTTATTTGCATATGCAGTTTAAGCGGCTGCCTTGCTGTACGGCCAGTTTCATTATTTATAGATTTGGGGGTTCGAGATAGGTACCTACATGTTTGACATATTTTGTATGGAGCTTATGTTAGATACATATGTATCTAAAATCTCAAATAATGGATAGATCGAATATTGAATTCAGCGGTAGCTTTAGTTGACGCTTGACGATGTGTTGTCACCAACGACAACCCAGCCTATTAGACGGCAGACGTAAGGCGAACACTTTCTGACAACATGTTAGACTTATATACATCTTACATAAGACCGATCCCAACACTGAATTATGACGTACCGCAAATTTGAACCGGTCAATTAGAATGCATTTTTGTAGCCCCTTTCGGCCCGCATACCTCACCGCTTTGACAGAATTATTTGTTTGTAGAAATGAAAACATTTGGTGTCTAGTTGTTTGGGTTGTCGTTGGTTGTCACTGACACAAGTCATACAAGTTGAGTGACACATGTAGATGTGTGAGTGTCCGATACTCACATAAGACAACAATATGTCATCCACAAATTGTTGTGTCGGATCTGGGTCGTCTTTCTGTCGATTACTTGAATGTTTGATAATTCCGTTGAGTTGTACTTCTGAAGTAAAATGTCAATTCGACTACCTAAGTAGCTACATGTATTAGAAAGGCCATTGGAAAATGACGGACTACTCTCTTTGACAATGATTTCTTAAGGCGCTGATAACCGTTGTATACATAAGAAAGAGAAGCGCGACGACGCGACGACGGGACTTTCAGAACTTTTTACAAACCATAAAATAAATTAATTATTTTGAAATTAAGCTCATTCTGCGTAAATAGTAACACCAGTAATTGAAAAATGTTCGGGTACTTTGAGATAACTTATACATTCAAGGAAAAGACAAATATCACCTCAGTCTGCCGTGAACATGAATTCTGGAAAGAATTCGAAACGTCGGCTAGTAATAAATTAAAAATAGAGTTTCTAGATCATTAGAAACCAATACATCGCGATAAAATCCGTAAACTGTAGTTTAATTTTAATGTGTAACATTCGCGTAAACCCAAGAAGATACTATATAAATTACTTAAAAATAAGAATAAAAACAACCAAGTTCTGTATTTAAATATGATACGTTATTGTTATAATTTTTACCAACGTATGATAAGTATTACAGATATTTTTGTTGGAAGATCATTTTAAGAGGTTAGTTTACTATTTTTTTGTATCGAGAAATCTTTTCAAAAACGTGTTTTGAATACAACAGGGTTCTCAGAAATTTGTTCAAGATTAACATATATTTTACCCGCCGTCACAAACTTAATAGATTTAGCAAAAAAATTGTTTGAGACAAGCCTATTTGGCTGTTGTCAGCGTCTTAAGTAATGTGCATCAGCATACAGGATTTAATAGTCCCGCGAAAGTTGTTTGTAACGAACAGTCAGTGTAACTTGATTGCCATCGAATAATGTTATGGGATAAAGTATACAACATTTATTTTGCATTTATTGATTGTACAATACTAAAAATCTCATTGTGTGTATTTTGCGTGTAAATAAATATACTAGTATGTCATTAAATATTACCATCATATTGTTCTAAATTTTGCAAATGCTCTGTTGGCTCTGTGAAAGGATTAATTGTTCTCTTTGAATAAATGTCGTTAGTGCAATGGCGTAATCGTCGATGCAGGCTACACTTGGTCGTGAGAACCTGGGTTGAGCAATGTAAACATTTAGGATTTTTTCTGAACATTTGTCATACATAGTATTTTTGCCGTACCTCATTTATCCTACTTAAAATTTGTCTATCTTGTCATTTCGAGTTCTACATTTTCTAATATGAATGCATTCTGACGAACAAACAATTGCTTCGTAGCTAAGTAAAGTTAATATTGATAGTATCTGATTTTATTTTCGAATGTGGCAATTTGTGATTTACGTTTATATTGTTGAATACTCTGATTTCTATATCTATTCAATTACAACCAAATCATTCAGTAGATACATAAAAATTGTTTTAGGTTTACACTTCAAGTTTTAAAACCTGCATAACAATGTATTCATATAAAAACAACAATGTTTTGAAAAGTAGTTCTTAAGATTAGAATACATTTTACGCCTTTACTTTTATTCTCATACCATACGAAAAACAAGTTAAATACTAGATGAGTTTCTATATGCTAGCGTCTCATAAAATATAAGCAACAAAGACCGCTTATATTACTTTTCCACGTATAAACCGACATGTTTCTCTCGTTACAGGTAAACAAATCACCGTAATAACAAATACTATTGTGCACGTACGACACAGGTAAGTACGACCTAACTGATAATAAATGCGAATGTAAGATTATTCTGTATCTTTGCTACACTTTAACTCTCAACTACTCGACCAATTGTCATGGAATTTTGCTTTACACCTTGTCAAGCATAGAGAAAAGAATATTAATACAGTTTTCTACGCAAGTGGAACCGGTGGCATATCTTATACTAATTTTATAGCTGAAGAGTTTGTTTGTTCGGTTGAACGCGCTAATCTCAGGAACTACTGGTCCGATTTGAAAAATTATTTCAGTGTTAGATAGCCCAGTTATCGAGGAAGGCTATAGGCTATATAACATCACGCTATGAGCCACGGGAGCAGAGCAGTAACCTTAAACAACGCGGGTGTGTTTTGTAATTTGAAACTAAAGACAAGCAAACCTGTAATGCTCGCGGAATATATAGGCATGACTGACAATTTCCTAGTTGAATGTAACCCACGAAGATCCAACAAGACTTACTAGCTATAAACAACACCCACAAAGAATACCCGGCGTCCGTAATTAACTGTAGACCAGACATTTTTTGCCGAATCGTAACTACAAGTCTCTGCGCACTGAGTGACGAAACAACCACTTTAAGTGCTAGGTACACCATCCACATATCGTCATATATACATTACAGCTCTCTATAACTGCAGCTAACAAGACTCCCATCGTTTAATGCCAGCTCAATACGTACTAGTAGTAATGAGCGCGATAATTTGTTGGTTTTTAAACCGGGCCGGCGGTTTCTCAACGATGTCTTTGTGAGCCGTGGGAGTGTACGCCATGTGCTACAGATATGCATTATTATTTTAAAAAATACCAGTGCGGACCGCGAGATAAGGCACGGAGCCTGATCCAGTGGGAACTTGAGATAATCTGTTAATAGCTCCTCCAAAATAACTTATTTTAGGAAACTCTTGCGGCATTGTTTTTAGATTTTGATGCTTAAAAATGTACTTGCAAGCGCAAGTGTCACTTCATATTATTGAATACATCACACCTGTATATTCGCAAAAGTATAAATAAAGGCAGTCTTCCAGCTTATTTCCACGGATCGCGCTGTTTCTGTCAATTGTCCTAGAGAAGCCAAAGTAACCGCACGTGAGACGTATGCAAAAGAGGGTTTATAATAACGAGAAGAGATGTCATATAATTGGCATATTATTATAGTTTCGTAAATAAATAATTAATAAAATGTTACCTGGGTATAGGTAACATTTTATTAATTATTTATTACCACGCCTGTTGTTGTGTTATCTGCTAATTTAGATACAGTATTTGATTACTGCGCGAAAATCATTACTTAATTGCTACTTCTCTTTTATTATATTTTTTGTTCACAATACATTTTGGTTCAGATCAGCTAGATGTTATATTTTCTCGATTGTGCATAATCTGTTACTAAAAGTATTTCGAAAGGACCGGTCTACAACAAGAATTTTATTAATAGCCTGAAGGTGTTCAACGATACGTTTGCGTAAGCCTTCGATTACAAATATATTATAGCAGAATCAATACCCTTATTACAGAACAAATTTGATTCTGTTCTAATTGAACGAAACGTATTTTATTAGTTGACATTAGACAAGACTGCCTCCGTGGCCCAGTGGATAGCATATGAGACTGCTGATCGGAGGTCCCGGGTTCGATTCCCGGGTCGGGCAAAAGTGTTACTGGGTTTTTCCGAATTCTCAGTAGCAGCACGTAGTCTGATGATGTGCCCGGTAACGGCAATAGGCTCGCCCCCTATTACGTGGGACCTAAAAATTCATGGCGAAATGTGGGTGTAATGTTACACCTCTGCCTACCTCTTCGGGGATACAGCCGTGAGTCTATAAAAAAACATTAGACATGTTCGTATTCTAGATAAATAGATATTTTATTTAATGTTTCTGTCATTCAGTCAGAAGTCAATCTAAGAACTCACTGGACGAACCGACTCCCATGAAACTCGTCTGTATTGAAGTGCAAAATTCAGTTTATTTTATTACTACAACAAAAAATATATATTTAATTCCCTACTCGTGTACTGATCCCCAGCATCTCAGTTTGGCTGCCAATGCAGCGTATCGTGAGCTACACTAAACATTTTAAATCGAGAAAATGTACAACATTCAGCTACTTTATTAAAGTTTAGTCAGGGCGTTGACACTCAAATTGCAAGCTTACAATGCAGTGTTGTTATAGCTCTGTGTAGTCATTTCATTACTCTCTCGCTTTTCTAACTATAAACGTGGGGTTCTCTTTCGCAGACTGTTATGAATCCATCCCAAAGTCCGTTGCCTCTGCTATCTGTCACCCACGTCTTATTTTCAATACCGTCTTCTTTTTATTTAAAAATTCATTGGCTTCTTTTGAACTTTTTCTACATTAAAGCGCAATTTATTCAGTGCAAGCTCTTACATTTACACTGGCAAAAACGGAGAATTATGCCTTCAAAACGTTTCAAAATAATTTACTCGTGCTTTTCGATAATCAAAAACTTTGATAACATTGAAATTGCATATTGGAAAGGAAGTCTTCGTATAGATGTGTCCATCAATAGCACAGTTATTCAAAGATGCTAGATAGCAGATAATTACTAATATTGCATGCCCCGTAACATTGACATGCACCATACATATAAATTGCATTTCACTTAATAAAAACAAAGATATCTTATTCAGTACCACGTTTGACCTTTTATTAGGTACTCACTATAGAAATGAACACCAATCCGTTGTGATCATCAACAGCTCCCTTTTTATCAACATAAGAATAGTATACAGTATACATCGGTCTACAGGTCTTTAAAAATAATATTAAAAAGAAACCCACTAAGAAACCAATTATAAGTTAAGATACAGAATTATCTGGTTCAGATATAGAAAATCTACGACAACATGTTTTGTCGTCATCGAGAAAATCGCGTTCATTCCCAAAACGAGGTGGTTAGCGCGTTGGGGTGAGGGATGACGTCAGACCTCCGGCTGGGCCACCCCTGGCCCCTAAAAATAGACGCCTGAGCCCGGGACTCGTTCAATGGAGGCTTGTGGGAGAAACCCACCGTCCTGACAACACCGTCGAATGAAAACCACACACAGACGTTACTTTTATGAGACGCAAACTTAGATCAACATAAATTCATGTTAACAAGACCATTTTAGTTGTATTATTTCAAAACTTTCTCCATTCAATATACCTAGCAGCGAAAACATTCTCAGACACGTTTGAACAAAGCAATTCGCGCGCTTTCCTATTTTATTCATACTACTTGTGAGATATGTTCAGAGTGCGGACTGCTGGAGAATTAATGATAGATGGTACAAACTGCTGACAGATATAGATGATATTTTCACTAGCACACCCCTTTCCATACATGTAATATTTAAGTACAGAAAGTTATATCGTGGCTGTATGTTATTAACAGTAATATAATAATAACATGACATGCGGCAAGAGATTTGTAATTAGTTGAGTAATTGTATTCATACCACGCACGTGGGGTACCGAGCTAAATAAAAATAGATGCTCAGGAGCTCCCAATGGCAGGACTCCAATGTGATGAACAGTAATAATGTCTGTTGTACTGCTGTTTGTGTATCTTGATGACTTTGTTCTTTCGCAACTGTTCTAATGACGTTTTGTTTCTCACGTACTGGCTATGTTGCTTTCTTTGTGTGTTAGTTTCTTTATTTTAATAGGTAGGTATGTATAATTTAATCAGACCATAATCACAGTAAGAAAATTGTTTACAATTTACTTTCTGTTAACGCGTGAAAATATTCTAATGTATGTCATGCTCCAATTTTATCAAATGCTTCAAAAACCTTTGCATTATCATCACTTAAGTAAGCTTAGTCGTTTTTCAGTAGAATAGGCAACCTTGAGCGAATTGTTTATTATCGTTATTAAATTACCATATTTACTACGTCACATACTTTGTGATACTTCATGTGATACGTACTGAAAATTAATAAACTGTAATCCACCCTTAGCTTCTACAGACTTCTACGACATACATTTCAAAAACTTCTACTCTTAGGCCTTATTTAGATAAAAGAATATTTTAATCAGAATTAAACGAAGAAGTCTCGAAATAACCGAGAGGGGCCTTATTGTATTACCGGCTACATCAGCATATTTCGGTGCCCCGGGGATCCACAACCCCGCCGACTCATTATTGCTGCTATTTCCTAGGAACAATGAAAAATCTCCGGACATGCATATACCCAGCCATCCTCAGTTATTACACTTGCTTTGCATTTGAAAATATTTTCACAAATTAAGCAGCTCTACGAAAATAATGCTTTGTTCTTTGTTTTGTTTTTCGTGGAACAAAGATTAGGTATGTTTGTAGTACCGTTTTTGAGTCAGTAAACATTACGTACGCTTTCAAATAAGTTCAGTCTTTGTAAAAAAACAATGCACATACAGAGATAGCTTTTATTTCTTTAAAAACGTGTTTCCACAAAATGCGCACGCCATGCCACGTATTGCTGGTCTGTACATTTTTCTAGACAGTAATGTAATAAATGAATCAAGGAATTTCCATACATCAACTTGTGAGTCTGTACACCTGTTCTAGTCTTTCGCGTCGCGTCCTTTCTCAAACACCTGTACATTTTGTATATGTCTCGTCCCCAGCCGCGCCTCGAATGCATTATCGAGCAACTTAGTATCGATTTTGCAATTTAAGAAATTGGAATCGATGTACATTTTGTAAAGCCGAGTGGAGGCATTGAGGCAAAGGTGAAACCTGACGGCGCGGCCTCGTCTAGATGTATATTGAGTAACATTTCGTGCTTCCGTTTTCAATGCACCGTCACCTACTTCTCTGCTCGAGGACAACGTTGAGTACAAATAAGTATTTTATAACATTTATAGAAATATAATCTTATATCTGTCTGTATGTATTAAATTCTTGCGTTACTCCCTGACTGACAGGCAACACACAGCCGAACCAAGCAGTATGTTCCTTAGGGCCCGTAAGGCTGCATTAAAAGGGGAATTTTTAGCAACCTCCAGGGGATCTGGAAGAAATGGTAAATGGTTAAATTGTGTATAAAGATTTTAAAGATACTTGTGCTCTTTCTACTCTAATCAATCTCTACTATAATCAAGTAAAGAATAAAATCCTTCTATAACAGGTATATCAAGTGTTATTGTTGTTTTTGTACTGGCTTGCGTCCAAACATATTTGATTAAAGACACAAAAAGTGGACGTAATTTCAATGTCATATTCATTGTGTATTTATTATAAAGTTGACTTGTGTTATGACTTTGTAGTTTGGCTGAGTCATTCTTGTAGGCCGCATGCTTGTACTGTTTGTGCCTATTCGTGTTTGGTAAACACATAACTGAAATTGAAATTTTGTCGTGCCTTATGAAATTTCAATAATTTCTTCATTATCATACACAGGTGCCTTAGGACATCGTACGACATAAACAAATAACTTTATCAGTTATCTGTGGGGCGATACGCGTAGATGACACACTCGCTGATACTACTGATAGTGCTATCTCAACACTATTGCTGCGAGTTATTAAAACTTTACTACTCACCGAGCATCCTACAAACGATGGTATTTTCCAAATGAACGATGGCTGTTCATATGAAAGTGATCTCTCCTAACTAAATATAGAGTATCAGTCCCTCAATCGATCACCGATGCGAGATTACAGGGCTGTTTGTTTCTTAAATCGTATAGGGCGAGGCGAGCGAGACAAGCAACGAGCCGAGGCCGCTACCTAAACATTAGCGAGGCACGTGTAAATTTCTTTATATACAAAGTTTGTTGGTGTGTGTGCGTGCTCAATGAGCGGCGTATCGACGCGCCTGCTCGTTAGGGGGGCGGGAAGCCGGCTCGGGGAAGGGGAGGGGTGTAGCGGGAGGGGGGCTGCGCGACCGACCTTGGCCGTGACTCTCCCGGCTCACCCCGGGAACACCAGCCACACACCAGCCCCAATTGATTTTCGCCTGATATTTCTTTCGTCTGTTGAAATCTTGATCCACAAACGTTTTCAAAAAACATACCATTTCAGAGTATGTATATAATTATTTATGTGAGCAATGCGTAGTATTTTGGTATATTCATAATCTTATCAAACGATGAATAAATCACAGTTATTAGGTATAGTTCATTCGACACACTGGATTTTATGTTATCAAAGCAAATACCTTTACTTTCTTAAATTAATCGGACATTTTGCGGCTTACGAGGGTGTGAGGCCTAGCTTTAACCAAATCGTACCAGCCCAGGGATATGCAATAGGTCTTTAGTTTCACATGTCGTTATCTGGCGCCTGCGGACCCTTTCGGAGAGAAGAGTAGTGTTATTGAGCGCATATGCAGCTCTCGCTGCGTGGCGCATCACTCGCCTCGTTCATTTCAGCTCTATGCAGATTACTTTGCACAGCACATCTCCTGTCCAATTTGGTTATAAGTATAACCTAATCTTCATGCTCCAGTGCAATTTTATCGGCACACTCGTAAAACATTTAGAATAACCCACAGAGTGGCCCTTCATATTGACTTTAGTATCCATTTCTCTTGTTACGTGCTGAAATAATTTATTTTACGTATCTACTCTTGTATTATCATGAAACATTTGTCCTGAATAATATATATAACATGTAACGCTTAAGCCGTTATATCTTTATGAAAGCCCGAATTACTTGAGATGGGTATTGTATTTTCCCTTTCTAGTATTGTTATTCGTTTCGTGTCAATATGGGGAAAAGGGCTTGTCTTATGTGAGGAACGTTTACATTTATCATTGAGTATATCGTTCTGATGTGTATCTATCTTCTAACGTTTTACATATTGTTACTACCTTCCACCAAAATACATCGGTCGATGACGGCACGAGTTGGCATAGTTTATGACAATCTAGATTGTCATTAACTATGCTGATCTCAATCTACTTCACGATCGTGATATAGCTTTAGAATATCCAATCTTATCTCCATCTCCCAAATCATTATGTACTTTTTTAAACGTATATAATTTTTTAAATTGAGACCAGTCGAAGACTAGATTAAGTTAAAATGAGATTCGATATTTTCTACATACATACATACATAAACTCACGCCTTTTTCCCGTCGGGGTAGGCAGAGACAACGGAACGCCACTTGCTTCTATCCTTATAGACCTCACGCGCTTCCTCTACACTCATTACTCTTTTCATACATGCTCGCCGGTTTCGGGTACTTCGGACCTTGCCGAATTACCCGATATTTTCTAATATTAATTAATATCTTAATAATAATACGTATTAATATTATTTAATAAATACTGAAATATTACCCTTTGTCTAACTCTAACTAAACTTAATGCTTAATATATTAACTATCGGTTTGAAGGTCTCCATGTATGGGCCACAGATAAATAATCGTCCATTCACAAGAGCCATTACGTAAATATTACTCTATGTGATCTATATCATAGTGGCCCTGCCCAAGACATGTAGTAATGCATGCATGATATTTAATGTATGTCTGCTGACCCACATTTTTCTGATTGAATTGTTAATGTTGTAACTAAATTACACACTGTATCGATTTAGAAACGCTTATATTTGATACATTTGTAAGTATATCACGTACCTACATTAAATACGTGCACATCTAAGTTTAATACATGATACTTAAAAATATATATTACATTAGGTCTGAAGTGTCTGTGCTCGTGAAATTAATAAATGTGTTGGCAATTTAAACCTATTGTAGATGCCTATATAATAAAGACTATTCTTTAGACTATATTATATGTAGGTAATCATAATTTTCTTTGGACTGATATCATCTATAGAAGGCTTGGTTCAACAAATAACCCACTTGCAGCAAAGTAATTGATCCTTCAGTTGGCAAATTGCAGTAGCAATAAAGAAGCTCTATCAGGATGTCCTCGAGGACTAACCATATGTTGGCAAATATAGTCCTTGCCATAATTAAATGCGCCGATAATATTCAGTAATGAAAACAATTCACACATACATATACTACAGCTGCAGAGTTTAATATACTAATCGCGGAAAGTGCATATTCTGTAAAGCTAGAGCATCTTGTCAAGGCATTCTCGTAGCAGGTGCGGCACTTAGCATTACTAGTACAACCTTTTAGCTTATAGTCTAATCTAGACATCATATGCAACCCACGACGCTTATTTGTATTTTGTCAAGGAGTTATTTCCTGTATACATTTAGACAATATTTATCTAATGAGAACTGTGACATGTGATTGACATCATGACAGTCAGTTATATGCCTTAAGGCGCTGTTATACCTCAGAAGCCGTGAAACACCTAATTTTTCGTCGCGCATCTAGCCATAACGGTACATTTTACAAACTAGCAAAAATTAGAGCTTAAAGTCAAAAGTTTGAACAAAAGACTTTTGAAAGAATTTTTCATGTACGTAAAATAGAATCATGGTAAAAAAATCACAAAATCGAGGCAGAAAATAATCTTTCGTCTCACTGTTTGCAATATTTTGATCGTAAGCTGTCATATTTTTTTTGATAATATTGTAGGAAATCTAATGAACTAAAGAATTACCCTATTTATTTTCATATTATACGTGTATATTTTGTAAAATTAAATAAAATCTGCCAAACGTCTATGATTTTGACGCTCGGTAGATCCCATCAATATCAAACGCTTCAGCAATTTAAACCTTATTAGCATAAGCGGTGTACTGAGTGTCAGTTGCTAGTTTACGCCCCGCCCAGACCTCATCATTCGGCTATGAGCCCTGTGAAAGATAGGTCATGTCGCTTGCGTCTCCGCTGCACGAAATTTTACGTAAACCTGTTTGTTATTATAATACGCCGATTTGAGTTCGTAATTTCATGTTTTATGTTATAGACTGAATACTTTGAATCAAATAGGCTTTTCATGTAACTATGGGCACATATAATTAGGACCTAAGTTTATACTCTTGTTGCGTTTAATGTGTTATTGTTTCTGTGCTTATAAATATATAATTAGAAGAATAAAATATGGACAATTGGAGAAATGAAGTTCTACGAAGGATTTGTACAAGAAAGCGTCGTAATAAAATAGAAATTTATCCATGGCCAAGTGATTATGAAATATGTAACATTTTTACACAAATTCTTTTCATAAGAGTCTTTTATGACTAACTATGTTACTTATATATTATCGATTTTGCATAATATAATTATATAAATTATTCTCACAATACATAGCTGCCACAGTTTTCAATTTTTGAAAGAAATTTTATATTTCAAATTCATTAGCTTGTCAGAGCACCTGGAGCGCTAAGATGCCGCCACGGCGAACAATAATGATGACAGCGCTAATATGACGCTCCGCAATCCGCACACAAGCGTTAACGAATGTTGTATTATTGTGTTTTGAACATAAACCTTTTTAGGTACATCGCGTAAAACTTTGATTATTCATAAACTATTAGGTATGTCTCAGTACATCTAATATCTTTTTAATTTCTAAAATCAATCATTTATAAGTAAGAAGGTAACTTCTCTGTTTGCTATAACACAAGATATAGTATTTTTTTAATAATAAAGTAAGTAACTAATTATCATTATTGTTATTACAGTGAAGTTAAAGATAACAGTTCTGCAACGTCTTACACACATTTGACTTTAGTCATTCCTAACACGATCTGTTCAAGAGCTAGCCAAGAAATGCCAAACAATTTTTTTAACAAATTTGACTCAAATTCCGTAGTGATAAGCAAAAATTACAAGAGGGATAGCAGTGACTGGTTCGAATTGCGTAAGAATATGTTGACAGATTGAAATTTTTGTATAGTGGTAAAAAGAAGAGATAACAGCAGTAAAGCCAACTTAGTAAATAATATTTTGTACAAATAAAATATTTGCAATGTAAAATCAGTTGCGCATGGAATCTAAAATGAACAACTGGCTTTGCAACAACTGGCGAAGCAAGAAAATGTAACAATCGAGCCTTGTGGATTATTCGATTATTGGTGCCACGCCAGATGGATTAATAGGTCCAAACACGATTGTGGAAATTTAATGTTCTAAAGTTGCCTATAAGAATGGCCTGGAGAATAGTATAAGAGCAAATAAAATGCAAATATGGAAACATGATAAAAAAGTGAACTGACTAGTCTAAACAAATATTGTAATTGTTATTACCAAATTCAGGGGCAACGCCACGTTACACGCAAACAAAAGTGTTTATTTGCTGTGTGGAGTGGCGAAAGTATACCACTAAAAATAGAAATTATAGAAAGAGATGATGTTTTCTGGGAGAAGCTTGTGGCGTTTTGTATGAATTGGCGGTTGCCTGAAATTGTTGATTCTCGTCAAGCTCAAGAGATGGCATTGCGAGATCACGGAGAGGAAAATATTTCATCAGTGCTTGAAATTTCTACAATACCAAGCCGTAAAGGGAACCTAAATGAAACTGTGCCTCGTGAACAACAGCAAATAATAAGTATTGAAGCCTTATCACCTCACACACTGACTTTAACATTCGATGAGAATAAAGAAAACCTGCCGGGTTGTAGCAGATAGCTAACTTTTGATGAGCTGTAAACTCTGTATTTCGTTCATAAATTATAAATGAATATAAATAAATATCTTTTAATATTTATTTTCTTTGAAACAACACATATTTGAAGCGAAAGAATTTTTTTATATTTTCCATACAAACATGTATGACGAGAGCTAACGAAAAAGCAGTAACTGAAATTCTAATTCTATAATTTTCTAAGCGACATAGCAGTATCTCATGAATAAGGTATATCCACATATCGTCGATGAAGTACCAATACCTCCTATGTGTTGAGAACCTAATTTTACACCAGAACAAACAAACTGTTTAAAAATAAGGTTTTATTTATTTTGATTAACTATTGATAGTAAAGTAGTTTCAAATGCATTACCTTTTTATTAGTTAGGAAGGGATTTGATTATGTTTACGTTATATAGGGATTTAGGCAGTTAGGAGATATTGATTCTAGAACTTGAAAATTCACTATATTGTTAGGAGTTATTTCTTGTAAATAAAATACATACTTTACTGAATCATTTTATTTAAGAAAATCAATTTACCATGTTTTATAATGACAAAAACAAAACAATAAATGAACTTAAATTAAAGATGTAAATTGCTTCAAAAATCTCTTTATGAAAATAAAATAATCAAAAATAAAACAAAAGAAAAGCTAAAAATCTTCTTCAATTAAAGGAATTTACGCTTAAACTTTAGGCAATGTATCGTAATATGTATGGCAATCTGATGGTATTACGTTTTTAGGGTTCCGTACCTAAAAGGTAAAAATCGGGACCCTATTACTAAGCTTCCGCTGTCTGTCCGTCTGTCTGTCTGTCACCAGGCTGTATCTCATAAACCGTGATAGCTAGAAAGCTGAAATTTTCACAAATTATGTATTTTGGTTGCCGCTATAACAAAAAATACTAAAAATAAAAAATATTAAGGGGGGTATTCCACACAAAAAACGTGGTTTTTTTTCGTATTTTTTGCTCAAAAATACTAACTGTAACAGGTAGACGCTTTTAATTTTCACAGAATATGTAGTTGTATATTATCTTTCAAAATAAATAATTAAATTAAAAAAAAGTAAATAATAAAGGGGGGCTCCCATACAACAAACGTAATTTTTAAGCAATTTGTTACTCGATATAAACAGGTAGAAACTTAAAAAGTATTTAAGTATACATACAACAAACGTGATTTTCTTGTATAGATGATGGTACGGAACCCTTCGTGCGCGAGTCCGACTCGCACTTGCCCAATTTTTTTTTCATGCTTTGCAAAAATTGCAAATGATTAAATTTTGTTGTTGTTATTAGAGATTCATTTGTAAATAGATATTAAAAACTGCAAACATTTCAGGCCTCGTCGGTAAACCAACCCAGTCGGCATCAAAATTCAATTTTATAGTGATGTTTCCGTCATCAGTATACCTGATGGCCCGAATGTTTGTTACAGTCGGGTCCCCCGCTTTCCGACCTGACCGAATACTTGAATATCGGAAAGTTGAAGCACTTGCATAGTTCTTAACAAAACTGTAGTCAACATCAACAGCTTCGTAAGGGAACGGATGTATTCGAGCTTCCTTTCTCCTTTTAAAGGAGAGGCCTAGTGGACTCTAATTTTTCACCATCAGCCCTTAACGGCTGATGGTGAAAAATTCATGGCAAAATGTGGGTGTAATATTTACACCTCTGCCTATCCCTTCGGGGATGTAGTCGGTTGTCGGTGCAGTTAGGAGATATTTCCATAAAATACATACGAAAAAATGAATGCCGTCACTTAGTAGGTATTTTCACGTAGCTCTTGAAGCTTTTTGGTAAAGAAATGTGGCATAGAAGTGAATTCAATTGATGCGAATATGAGTTTTATGTCTATTGTAATAAGAAAGTCATTTTGGACAAAAATGTTAGTTAGGAGGTATTGGTACTTCATCGACGATATATTTTTGATGTTTCATCTATTTTGACAAATAATAATGGGTTGGGTTTCGAAACAAGTCGCCTGAATTTGAGGGTATTGGTAGGGCTTAAGGTAGTTCGTTTTAATCCCCTAAAAGTAATTTTGGCTGCCGGAGTTGCGTCTAAATATTTTTAAACAATTTCCAAAATTTCATAAATACTTCGGCAAGTATGCAAAACGGAACATAGTTTTTATACTTTAGTACAGCTTTACAAATGTAATTTTAAGGTTTTATGTGAAAAACGTGAAACGCAACGCAAAACTGCCATCTTGGAATAATCATATTGACAGCTAATGTCAAATTTGTGCGTCATTGCTTTCGAGTGCCTTGGGTTAGGTGCGACTGGAATAAGTAAATAAATAGGTTATGTTAGGTTCTCTTTTGACCCTTAATCCGAAAATAGGAGCCCTTCGCAGGGCTCCGATAACCTTAGTTTATTAAACTAGTGTGATGAATGTGGAAGTTGGCAGTGCCATACACACCGATGTTTGGAGATTCTTTTTTTGGGAGGAAACCAAGTATTTCCGGCAAGTGAAAATGGTGAGGGGGGTTTCAAGACCTACCCTGCTCCCTCTCAAATCACTCACAACCCCTAAAAACGGCGACGTATTTCGAAACCTTTGCCATAATAATTATACCTATAATAACAATAAACATCCATAAATAAATAAAAGAAATCAACTTTTATTAAACTTCAATTATCTCGTAACTCGCTTTAGTTGAGATACGGCTTTTGCGCTTAGTAGAGCAGTATTGTGTTTTTTAGGGTACCGTAGCCTAAAATTGTAAAAACGGAACCCTTATAGATTCGCAATGTCTGTCTGTCTGTCCGCCCGTATGTCACAGCCAATTTATTGCAAAACAGATTTGAAAACTGGCAGGAATGGAATTAGATGTAGGTATTCTATGAACTGCTTCACTATTTTTATACAAAAACAAAACAAACATAATAATGGCCTCTCCATACATGGAACTGACTTAATTATTCTTATCATCTTACGGCACGTAGGTATTTACCTACTTTCGTCAACATTTAATACCTATAACGTCTAATGTAAGCCAGTTTTGCTCATGGCTGCACTGAGAACAAAAATTGCGCTATGCCTATATTGTACAAACAGATTGATGG
Organism: Euclidia mi; assembly: GCA_944739405.2. NCBI lineage: Eukaryota > Metazoa > Arthropoda > Insecta > Lepidoptera > Erebidae > Euclidia > Euclidia mi. Next base: position 46,431,712 of record OX123195.2, read on the forward strand.
ATATAATATAAATTTTAATATCAGTATCTCAATTCAATACGCTAAAACGTTTTGCTTGCGATTTTGAAATATTGGAATACGGATGTCTCCAGAATACGGCCGCACGCGACAAAAATGAAGGGGGGCGCCCCGCAGTAGACGGAGCTAAGCTCCCTTCACCTCCCCTGCTTCACCCCCTCATTTACCAAAACAGTCGCTTAGGACAGCGCCTTAATTATATTTTAAGGTTGATGCAAGTTTCTTTGAAAATCTTTTTAGTAAGTGAAAGAAAGGATGGTAGAAGGACGCGTCGAATTTTGTAATGGAAGCGGAAATGAAAACGGAAAATTGAGAAGGGGTTTCTTAACTTACAGAAGGGGGGGAGCTCTCAAATAAGTAGGTATTCCAAAGTCTCATACTTCGAACTACTGCGATTCATTCTTAATACAATTTTATTACGATCCTTATTCTTCAAGACATTTTTATCTGTGTGCCTTGAACAGATAAATAGTTATGACAATATGGCTGCAGATGTTGTTTATTGTAAGAATTGGTTTTTGTATCGATTGTCGTTTTGTCGGTGCCGTTTTAATTTTCTTGAAATATCTAAGAATGTTATTGCTTACATGCTTAGGTTTATAAGCAAAAAAAATATCTGTGGCACACGTAAACAAAATACTTTGGATGACCGTTGACCGCCAAAAATCGCACAATTGCACTCTGCATTTGTACAAAGATTTAAATTCTTGTACTACTTGCATAATTATCTGCTGTTAATAATTGTATTGCACTTAGCACATTAGTATTTTCCCTCAATTAACCTTTAGGTAATACACGATTGTATTGCGGTGAAGCAACGCGACATTATCACAAAATCTCGACAGGCTATACAAAAGTCAGCGACATCATTTGTCATACGTTATTTAGGGCCGGCACATACCTGACGGAAGATCCGTCGCGTTTTATCGGTCGCGTAACGCCAATACATACAAATGTATAGAAAAACGTTCAACCATTCACACCTGACCGATAATCCGTTAGTACGTCGAGCGTACTAACGGATTATCCGTTGACGTCGGGCGCACCACGCACCACGTGAATTTTGACCTTTGAGTAAGGAATATAAATGGAGAGGGCAAATAGTAGGTACATATAAAAAAATTACATTATTCACATAAATTATTATATTTTTATAGACTCACGGCTGTATCCCCGGAGGGGTAGGCAGAGGTGTAATATTACACCCACATTTCGCCATGATTTTTTTTATACACATGTATACGAAATCGACATAAAGCCACCAAACATAGTGTTGTCTCGTTTTGTCTTAGGGATATCTCTGTCAGAAAAAAGAGATAGCCATAGTTCACTGAATAAATTAATCATGACGATATTTTATTAGAAATGTCATTCGTGCCACTATCGCCATATTTTTCGCCAAGGTTTGTGGTACATCTGCTGTGAAATCGTTGTATATCGAATATAATAATTTTGTTTTTGTGCATAAATATGACTAAAAAACCGATATTGGCTCTCAGAGAAGATTTTGTTACATATTTCATACAAGGGTCGTCTTTCGCTTTGCCATGTTCGCCCACATTTGCATTATGGAATAAACTAATCTGGCAAAAGATTTAAACTAACAAAGGTAACTTACTACAAAAATGTATTATTCTCCTCTAACCGGCTCCATATCGTTATCGATTACATTCTGGAGAACAACCCAAATGGCAGCCATTTTATTTGCCCAACGTTTCGTAGGTGTGCACGCTAATTTCGTAGGTGAGCACGCTAAATTCGTAGGTATTGGACATACCATATCCATGTCATTCCCAGATCGGTGATTTTAAGATCGTAAGATTCCAGGGCCGCCAGACCTTACTTATTTTTTCAGAAACGAAATGTGTAGAATAATGTAGTGTTAGTATGTGCTATGAGTGTACGCATATTTGCTAGCTTGGATCGAGGGCCAATTTTTGGGTATGAGGTGCTAAAGGTCCACGGGAACAATTTCCATACATACCTATATAGAAAACATTTTGTGTCTTGCTCTGCAACTGTAGTCTGTAACCGCTTCTATATCATTTGTATAAGTTTTGTGAAAAACCGTAACCAAATCGTATTATCGTCTTTTATTTTTGAACCTCCATACCTAAATAGGATATATATTTAAATAACGCTTGTTGGCTACTATAAAAAATCTTCAAGTTAGTGAAACTCGAATTGCAATATAAATAACTACAGGACTTCAGTGACTACATAACATCAGGGAACACGAAAAATGATTAGGTAAAAGAATATAACAGTAAAATATTGAGCTGCCCTGAGTACGGCCCTGCACGAACAAACTTATATGTGTGCATAATAGCCACGCTTTCAGGGAATGTGTGCAGATACGCTCGACGCATTTTCCGTCAGATGTGTACCGATTCATTTGACGGAATAGACGCGACCGAAGATACGTTCGACGTATCTTCGGTCAGATATGTTCCGCCCCTTAGCATCATATTAGCTTTTGTAATATGTCAAAGGCAATATTCTTAGTAGTTATCTGTGGTTATTTCCAAAAACAAGTTCTTAACATCCATATGAACATAGTGCATGCTTTGCAGGGCTCTGAGTGACCAGATGCATTAACATGTAAAAAGCGTTTACAACGTTTAGAATGCGCCAACGTAAAAATTAGACACATTCTATATGGTACGTGAAAGTATGTATCTTCAGCTTGGATTTATTCATAACATGAGTTTTAAGTCCTCGTCAAGATGAACTAAGAAAATTGTACTCAGCAGTTTTGAAAGTCAGTCAAGTGTTTATTTTTAGATATTTGACACTGAAAAGATAAAATCTGTTCACTTTGATGCCGGTGTATCCATTTTAGGATTCGTTTCCTCCGTCTCACTAATTCCTTAATTTCATGCTATGACGCATATAGTTTCTATTTTTATCTTTAATTTCGAACTTTGGACGGATTTATCCGAACACGTGAAATAAATTCACGTAATTACCCGACAATCTGTCGACTCGATAATTCAATATCATACATAGATAAATATACCCCTAGCATTTTTCTCTGAACCCTTTTATACTATCTAAATTGTCGTAGTTGCGTTGTAGACGCGCGATCACGCGACGTGTCCAAAACTAAAATAGATGTAGCGGTATCTTTGTTGGAGGCCGACGAGAATATATTCTCTTACTAATAATAGTTGAATGGCGGGCTAGTGGCACTCGCCATGTCTCTGCTCATGCCCGCTAAGACCGCTTTTGTCACACGCCACTTTACACCATGTCTGGAAAGTTTTGGATTTCGGATAGTTACTCTCTTGCTTTAAGGACGCTCTTTGAAGTTTTAAGTTCTGTGTAAAAATCGCCTTATATATACCTGTTAAGGGTTCGATTTCTTATAGATAAGATGTACGTTTGTGATTAGAGGAAGGAAAACGATATGGCCATTTTTTGTGTCAAGAAACTACAAACAGTTTTGCAACAACACGCTTTGTGACAGTAATGGTCTTGACTACTCATGACATAGCCATTAAACTGGATGAAGAGCTGATAAAATGAATCCGCTGTTGCCACAGTCAAATTATATTGTCAACTTATGATAACCATTTATAAATCAACAGATTAAAGTTTGGTAAGACACATTATGCCGCACTAATCTGCCAACCTGCACTTGGCCATCGTGGTAGCCTCTTCTCACTTTGAGAAGGGTAAGGCCAAACCTTGCCCTTCTCAAAGTGAGAAGAGGCCCATGCCCAGCAGTGGGACAGGATATATACAAGGCTGATGATCAGAAATAATTATTCCATATTGTAGTACGCGCTACAAGTTAATATTGTTTCGAAATACACAAACGCGTAGGACAATCTTTATGATGGCAGCAAGTTTCGTCAAACTATTTTATATCGCTTCGGTTATGTAAATACGAATTTATGTTCGATTAAGTTATCGTATGAATACATTACTGGTGTAGTAGCAGTCTGCTCTCAAAATATGAATGTACAAGGCATATTATACGATTTATTTTATTTTGATCTGTAAGTTTACAAAACATGACCGTTTGAATAAGCTTCTTTCATAGACGAAGTAGTAGGTAAAGGTTAGTAATTTTCAAGCGGTTTAATATTTCAACAATACTCTATACTAGAAATGTAATGTATGTTTTCGTAGACAAGATGTAGTTTTTACAGACTACATGTGTTATTAAGGCCCTGTTTCACCATCTCTAAGTAAGCGTTACCTTCCAGCTAAATTCGAAATTAGAACGATATTTGTATGAATTTATTTGCCAAGTAGATTAATCAGAACTTACTGGACAGTGGTGAAACAGGCGCTTAGAAACATTCTATATTCAGTCAGTAGGATACGTATACATATCGAATACGTCACACTCACACATAAATCAAAAGTTATTTGTAAACTGACTACTTCAGAAATCGACTGAAAATGCTCTAGATAATCTGTATTTAAAATCCAGAACACAGATATTCAGGACTAGAATGTGCTAACACAATGGGTAAAACATTATTTTCTTAGTGTATTAGTTAATCATAGAAAAAAGAACATAATTAAGCTTATTTCAAAGTACCTATAAATATATCTAATATATAAAATTCTCGTGTCACAGTTTTCGTTCCCATACTCCTCCGAAACGGCTTGACCGATTTTGATGAAATTTTTTTGTGCTTATCCGGTATCTATGAGAATCGGCCAACATCCATTTTTCAAAAAAAAAAAAAATTTGCAAAACAACGTTTGCCGGGTCAGCTAGTTTATATATAATACAATTAGTCACAATCCACGTGCACTAGTCTCTCCCAAGAGAAGAATATAAGTAATTATTAGCCGAGTTAATTAGTCATCGCAAAAAATACCTCGTAAGTTACCTCCGCGAAGAAATTCATGTTACCCTATTTCTAGATATAACCACACGTGTACGGAGGCTTAAAATAATTAAGAATAGTAGAAGAAAAATATATGAAATTGTACGCAAGGAATGTATGTATTGTCGCTGTGTCAAACAGTTCAATTTTTTGTACCATTCCTATTTTGGTGTTAACAATACCATGCCGCTATGAAATACATTTATCTCATTATGCAACTTTCTGCATTTCATTATCATCATATCAGCTGATTGACGTCCACTACTGGACATAGGCTTCCCACAAGGCTCTCCAAATACACCGATCTGGAGCCATTCATCAGCCACGCCATCGGTCCATTGTCGATTCTGCATATAAAATCCACTGAATTCTTCTTTTCTGTTTTCCAGTAATGGTCAAAACTGTAGAATTAATTGACAACGATACTTGTCAATTATAAATTTGACGGTACGGCTATTACTAAAGTTGTAAATCAAATTGAAAGTGCGCCTAGGTACTTATTAACTAGTATTAAGTATAAGTTTTTATTCACTCGTTTGCAATTTGTTATAATGATCGGTTAAGTCCAATCTCTCACACGTCTCTTATTGTTCCTCTGTGCGCCGTATTTCAGTGATGACAGTACGACACTTAAATGTTAATTTTGAGTAAATAATGTCGACAAGAATACTTGTCTCATTATTTTGTCTGTACACGTCACGATAAGGCTGTCATCTTGGAGTAAAATTTTAAATTATGTTATGACACCTTTTGTGTCTTCCAAGCTACGTAATTACCTTAACAAGCATACTCAGCTGCTATAAAAAAGCTATTATTAATTTGTTATCGGCGTTCTATCATTGTCTCGGTTACATCCAAGAAGTCCACTTTAGAGCCCGAAAAACACACCCCAAAAACTAAAGTGTCCGTTAATAATTACCCCACTTGGTTCTCTAAGAATCTTATAAAGCGCCTCAAAACTAAAAATAAAGCACATAAACGATTCAAGCGTTATGGTAATCCGAGAGATTACGATGCATTCTCTATGCTAAGACCTAGGATCAAGACAGTAATAAGGCAATGTTTCAAGACCTATATTGAGCGGACTGAAAATGACCTTAAGCTCAACATAGGGCTCAATAACTAATCTAGCCAGATTTAACAGTGATAGTAAATTGATCAGCAACTTTTTTTTTAGATATTAAAGCTACTGTTGTACTATAAAACAATAAAGTATTAAGTTATTTAATCAAAAAGATGTAATACATTAGGAAAAAGTACGACCAGCTCAATTATAAAATTTCCTAATAGAAAATCACCTAAACAAATAATATTATAATGGGAACATGAATAGGAAAGTCGATTGTATGATCAGGCAGAAAACCAATAAAAATTGCCAATATATTAAAATGAGTAATTACCTAATACCTCATATTTCTGTTACAGGTTGTGTAAAGGTAATTATTTTTACACTATGGTGAGTCATGGCACTTGACATAAGTATAGATTTTTCAAATACTAACTATGCAACTAAGTATGGCGTTTAAGCAACCGTCCTCCACTTAAAGCTACGCTGAGGGTTGGATCCTCACACGGGACAACACTGAGTCATTCTCAAATCGTTGTTGCAATACAATCGGTATTTCTTTGTGTCCCGGTGGCTTAATGTTTGTGTAGGCCCTCGCGAAACCGGATTTATTAATAGTGCAGGATTTGTCAATATTTACAAATGTACCCTAGTATTATAAAGAGGAAAAATTTGTATTTTTGTTTGTTTGTAATGGATAAACTCAAAAACTACTGAACCGATTTTAAAAATTCTTTCACGATTAGAAAGCTACGTTATCTGCGAGTCACTCAGGCTATATTTTATTTAAGAAAAAATAGGGGTCCGTAAGATATTTGTGTTTTTCGGGTACGCGAAGTAGTTCCCTCAGGACGCGGGTGAAACCGCGGGAAACGGATAGTATATCATATAAGTACCTATATTACAGTAAAGTGCTTGAACGCTAAGCGGCAAGTGTACACACAGCGCCAAGTCAAGCTTTACAGTTGCAGTAGGATTTTAATACTTATTTCCTACGCGGTAAGAACAGTACAAAGGTCAAAGTGTTAGTTGCAGCTTAGTGAGTAGCCGTGTGTACCAAAAATATTCGGATATATAAATATACGCCTCGTAAATCTTTTTCGTGCTGACATAGACATTCCCGATAGCAGGAAGCCACTAACACAAAAGCACATCTAATTCAATTATAAATCTTATAGCTATGGTTTAATCCAAGAATGTGGTGTATTTTATTACGATGTGCTCATGTTCTGAGGCCAGCTTTTATCTTAAAAATGGACAAAGATATTTCTAATTTAGGGGCGGAACATATCTGACGGAAGATCCGTCGAACGTATCTTCGGTCGCGTATAATCCGTCAAATGAGTCGGTACACATCTGACGGAAAATGCGTCGAGCGTATCTGCACACATTTGCTAAAAGCGTGGCTATTATGCACACATGTTATAAGTTTGTTCGTGCAGGGCCGTACTCAGGGCAGCTCAATATTTTACTGTCATATTCTTTTACCTAATCATTTTTCGTGTTCCCTGATGTTATGTAGTCACTGAAGTCCGATAGGTGATATTGTAATTTGAGTTTGAATATTAAAAATATGTCGGACTTAAGAGATTTTTATAGTAGCCAACAAGCGTTTTTTTTATATATTTCCTATATAGGTATGGAGGTTCAAAATTAAAAGACGATGATACGATTTGGTTACGGTTTTTAAGAAAATTTATATAAATGATAAAGAAGAGGTTACAGTTGCAGCGCATGACACAAAATGTTTTCTATGTAGGTATTTTAATATATAAAGTTTGGAAATTAAAAGGCGTAGCCGTGAGATTTATTGCCTGTTCTTTCTCATGGTTCTAACTTCTACGCCTCTTATTTATTAACTGTAAATGTATAATCTTTGGTAAAAGTGTATTTTGGTTACAAATCGTGTTCTTCATGTTTTATATTCTATTTTTTTTGTTTAATAAGACAACTCCCGCACTAGGAATAAATCCTGTGTCGCGGGGGACTTTACAAACATACAACTGACGGACACAATAAACACTCAGACTCGAAACAACAATTTATGGATCTCACAAAGTGCTGTCTCGTGTGGGGATCGAACCCACAACACTCGGCGCAATGTCAAGAGGCGAGGAGGCCGATTAAGCCTTAAACTACTATGCCAACCGTGCAGTCCATAATCTATAGCTATACCATAAGTTTTTCAGAAGGTTCTTCATCTTTTGGCTATCTGAAATGTATATAAAATCATTTACTTACATTATATTGCGATTATTTTTAATTATGCTAATTATATAGAAAGGCAAATAACGGTGCCTAGGCCAAATTATATTTAGTAGAAATAATTAACCAATAATTAATTAAATATTGACCCGAGTCTGTTCAAACGACCAAAAAACGTACAGTGAATAATGATCATATAAAAACGACTCATGAAAAACATACTAATATCATCAAAACTTTATCAGCTATGAAACTCAAAAAATTGTTCAAAAACTGTAGGTGAAAAATTCAGAGAAAATTTGAGTGTACGTAATTATTATGTTTGTTGTTTGTTTGTTTGTGCTTGATGTTACTAACTTTTCTTAAATTCTCAGTGCTGGTTTTTAGGTATTTTTTAGAAAAAAATATTAAAATCATAAATAATTCTGCCATACTCATTACGACGGCAGTAATTCCTGTAGACCTTTAGAACCTCATACCTAAAAATTGGCTCACGATCCAGGCTAGCAAGTATGAGTACACACATAGCACATACTAACACTACATTAGTCTACACATTTCGTTTCTGAAAAAATAAATAAGGTCTTGCGGCCCTGGAATCTTACTCTACTACACGTCACTCAAAATCACCGATCTGGGAATGACATGGATATGGTATGTCCAATACCTACGAATTTAGCGTGCATACCTACGAAATCAGCGTGCATACATACGAAATGTTGGGCAATTTAAAATGACTGCCATTTGGGTTGTACTCCAGAATATAATCGATATCGATATGGAGCCGGTCAGAGGAAAATAATACATTTTTGTAGTAAGCTACTTTAGTTAGTTTAAATCTTTTGCCAGATTAGTTTATTTCATAATGCAAATGTGGGCGAACATGGCAAAGCGAAGGATGACCCTTGTATCAAACATGTAACAAAATATTCTCTGACAGCGAATATCGCTACTGTGTCGCTGAAAAAGTACCGGACATGAATGGCACCATACATACGGTAATGAAACACACAGCCTAAAGCACTGATTCATCTGGTTTTTAGACATATTTATGCACAAAAACAAGATTATTATGTTCGATATACAACGATTTTACAGCAGATGTACCACAAACCTTGGCAAAAAATATGGCGACAGTGGCACGAATGACATTTCTAATAAAATATCGTCATGATTAACTTATTCAGTAAACTAGGGCTATCTGTTTTTCTGACAGAGATATCCCTAAGACAAAACGAGACAAAACTATGTTTGGTGGCTTTATGTCGATTTCGTATATATGTACATACATACATATCGTCACGCCTTTTATCCCCGAAGGGGTAGGCAGAGGTGTATTTCAACACCCACTTTTCGCCAGATATACTTTAGTCCCACGTAATAAGGGGCGAGCCTATTGCCGTACCGGGCACATTTCCAGACTCCGTGCTGCTACTGAGAATTCGTGACAGAAAAACCCAATAACACTGCCCGACCCAGGAATCGAACCCGGAACCTCCCGATTCCACGCGCACATTTATGCCGCGAGACCAACGAGGCAGTCGTATAGGGTTTGATGTCGAGTTTTCCGTCTCTACGCAAAGATGGTATTTGCATCGTGTTATCCCTTAGTCGCCTCTTACGACACCCACGGGAAGATAGGGGGTGGTGACACTTGTATTCTATGCCGTCAACCACACGGCCATTTATCGTACGATCGTATATATGTGTATAAAAAAGTCATGGTGAAATGTGGGTGTAATATTACACCTCTGCCTACTCCTCCGGGGATACAGGCGTGAGTCTATAAAAATAAAAAATATAATAATAAATGTGTATAATGTAATTTTTCTATATGTACTATTTGCCCTCTCCATGTATATTCCTTACTCAATGGTCAAAATTCACGTGGTGCGTGGTGCGCGCGACGTCGACGGATAATCCGTCAGAACGCTCGACGTACTAACGGATCTTCGGTCAGGTGTGAAAGGTTGAACGTTTTTCTATACATTTGTATGTATTGGCGTTACGCGACGGATAAAACGCGACGGATCTTCCGTCAGATATGTTCCGCCCCTTAAGGTTTTATTTTACCAGTGAATGTCTTATGACCATTGTGTAAGTCTTATACGACGTCAAAACAATTTATTAATTTTTCAAGGCCTTCAATAGGGAATATGCATAAAATTTAAATTCGTCTCCTATATTTTTTTTTCGAATCTTTATTACCGTCAGATTATAATCAAAACGAATTTTTTTCATTTAATTATTATTTAAGCCCATAAAATATTGTTTTAAAAGTGGAAAATAAAGGCGGGCAATTCAAACTTACAAAACGCGTCACCATTGGTCGAAACGAAAAGTGACGTCAGCTGGCACGCCATGCTGTTTATCCGCGTCGATATTCATACTGTTTTAGTGGTATTTGCGAGAAAAATACTTTAAACCTGTGTTTCTGTGGTGATTTCTAGTGAATCTGAGTTTGTAGTAAATCTAGGACTATGACTGAATCTGATTAAGTCAAAGCTCAATCCGAAAATCAACCGAAAATGGATACATTTATGATGACAGCATATTTTGTATCAAATCTTAATTTAACATGCAAGGTACCTATTATTATGTTATTTTTTATATATTTTAGTCCGTCACATTGATTTTTATACATAAATTGAACACAGCGCGTTAGAAAAATATTAAAATATAACCAATACATAACATTCGTCATTAACATCAGTGCAGAACTCCTATTTAACGGGTACCTATATCATAATAATTGATACGTGATATTATTACAGTTCACACACAAGTACGATAAGTTTTCTTACTTTTAGCACATATTAAGTAAGTAGATAAATACTTAATGACTTTATGTAATAATAATATTGTCCTACGAACGAATCCGGCCACGGCGGTTTATCTTTTTATGAGACTAGCCAGCTGCACAGAAAATGATATGATGTGTGATACTATATTAGGAATAAGTTTTGGAAGGTCTGTAGAGATAGTTTAATTCAACTTTTTGGAACTAGGCTTGGTTTGTTTTAAACCGAATTTTGTACTGAATTAAAACTTACATACTACTAATTCACGCTTCGTTGTATATAAACATAGCATAATAGGAATGCTAAATGACCTTCACAAAAATATATTTTATTTATTTATTTATAGACTCACGCCTCTATCCCCGAAGAGGTAGGCAGAGGTGTAATATTACACCCACATTTCGCCAGGAATTTTTACGTCCCACGTAATAGGGGGCGAGCCTATTGCTGTACCGGGCACATAACCAGACTCCGTGCTGCTACTGAGAATTGCCTAATGGAAAAACCCAATAACACTTTGCCCGACCCGGAAATCGAACCCGAGACCTCCCAATCCCACGCGCACATTTATGCTGCGATACCAACGAGGCAGTAGACAAAAATATACATAAACACTATAATTGAGGTACATTATCCCTTCTCAACACTAAAGGTTTCGAATATTCACATCGCTTGGAATAGGAAAAAAACACTTTATCGGTTGTACTTTTACTAGTGTTTTAGCACTTCGGTACCATACAATACTAGTAAGAACGTTTTTTAGCTTTTTCCATGATTTTTAAAGCAATTAGAACTTAAAATACGTCTGAAGTAACTGAAACGCTTAGAGTTCACACCACGTGACCTGCCATGTGACGTAATCGAAAGCGCGCGTTAAATGGCGGCGTTTGAGCGGCTCGATTTTATTCAATGTTTTCAATTTCACTTTGCAAAATAATTTGAATACTTTTAAACCTATTTATATTTTTTTCTGTGTTATAGTGATGAAAACGATTATTTTACGTCATAATTAGAACTAACATTAGTTTACCTTACGAAATGCTCAAAGAAATTCTAAATAATATATTCATATTCAACAGCAGCGCAATAATTCAAAAAGAAATAAAACACGACCACCGCACGAGTACCTAATATTTTAATTCAATACAGTATGCATAAAGCCTAATTTCCTGGTAGAATGTAAACGGTAATTACACTAGAAATTATAATTAAACGGGTAGCGTTAAATGTGTAGTGTTATCACGCATGTCAACACAAGTACATACAGCGTGTAAACGGTTCCATGTATTCGATCCATCGAAGACAATGCGCGATTCTAACAGTTCTATAGAACTTCGTTGTTCCTGCACATAACATCTAATACAACATCTTTGTTGTACACACGTCGTTGTTTCATTATCACGTAAACGGCTGTGCATGTCGATAGTAGATAAAAGTACTGCCATATCTGTGCCTTTATTATGATAGCTCAAAAATTCAGTAAAACTGCCATGCCCGGGTATTTAAGACTCAAGTCGCTCTTGATTAGCTAGAACAACGACGCATTTCAGAGCTATAACAGGTATTTTTATAAAACGTTTATCTAGGTTTACGGTACAATATATCAACTGCTGGTATTTATATTTAGTAGCAATCAATTCAGTCAGCGTTGACATAATATTAATGGTTCTACCTCATTTGAGCTGACATTAACTTATACCACTATAAACTCGTCGACTTTCTACTAGAAAAAATAGTCAATGAGCTTCCGTAGAAACTTGTCTAGAGGTTTTTCGTCTCCTCCCCTCTCCCTCTTGGAGGTACAAATGTTATTATCACGAGTTTATCGCAGCCTTGTTCGGCCGGACCGACTCGAACCGGTTGCCGCGAGGTTGATCGACACCACACCAGTTCCACTTGGCCTGCCACGCCTCCCCAGCCGAAACATATTAGCATAAGACGAAAAGAAATGCTCCACGCATTGAACGGTCAGATTAAACTGGTCATTTCTTCACATGACGGGCCTCCAGCCAAACACGCACATGCGTGCATGCGGGCGTCCCAGGATGTTTGGGGAACAAATCCCGTCAGTTTTTAAACTTTGAAGAATGCTTTAAACTGTGTGGGAAGATTTCGAAGCTTGTCTGTTGGGTTTCGAGATATTTTGAGAGCTTGAGTGCAATGGCGGCAAAAATATCGCTGTTATTTTTTCCTTATTACGCTTTCACATTTTTTCGCGGCACACCGGTGCCGGTGTAGCTAAAAAGTTGAACATATTTTTTGTGTATTTAAACGGTTTCGCGTTGCTTCACACAGCCTTGTAAAATGATTCAATAACTTGTAACATCGAATTGCCTTTAAAGTACAAGTAAGTGTTAATCGGCACCGATTGTGGATATTTTTTATGTTTGACCTCAACCGTTGTAGGCTCAATGTTGTGAAGATAAACTTTTAATAACGACCTTGATCTAAAATATTCTACAGTCAGGTAAATTATTCGTTCAAAGACTTCCAACATAAATATAGTCGTAGAAAAGAACTTTATCAGTAGATTTTTAGGTTCAAGGCAGTCATTATGGCAGCGCCACGCAAGGCAATAACTGACAATTACTGTTAGGTGATTGGCCTGGCAACCTGACAGGCCACAAAACATTTCTTGCAATACGTTAACAGGCATAATTATTCCAAACGCGTTTCGATAGTTCTTTGACACTATGTTCGCATAAAATTGTTCGCTCTTAAAGTGTAACATAACGAAGCGGAACATGGCATATAAATGACACGAAGAATGATTATATCGAAAACTTAAAAAAACGCAAACAAAAACACAGTTTATGTCGTTAACTCAAAGTGTAGGGACTTTGAGCTGACATCGCACAGCTCCTCGTAGTGGTAAATAGACATTTTCTGACACATTAACTAGTGACGACTGTGGACTATTAATATGGAGATAAATAAATCTCATTCAGATTATACATATTACCTACATCGACACACAACCGTCAGCTGCGACCTATGACATGAAGATTTTTTACTTTTTATGCCTGTTTAACCTTCATAATTACGCAGCTTTTGGCCGCTTGACGAATTTAGTGGTCGGCGAACTGTAACCGATACACCTCCAGCTTTAACCTTCGTTGTCATGGTTACATCGCGAATGACGTAGGCAGGCGTGATGCCAAACTGCTGAACGACAAGTGACAAGTATTATTGTGGACTGCGTCGGCAACTCATTGTGACGGACATTGATATTTTTATGTATGGACCTGTAGGGACGAAGTTATTTCGACTCGACTATTATTCTATTAATCTGAGCTCCGACCAATCCTTCTCCTTACAAACTTTAAACTATGCCAAATTTTACTTGACGAATAAATTTGAAATTTTATCTTCACATTATAATATCCTTTGTTACAATTTAAGGCCTTGCCAAGTTGCCACACCACACGGCTCAATTTTACGTCCAACTTGACTAAATCACTTGATGAAATCGTGACGTGTAGACGCCAGTCGTCCAACTCAAGTTCATCCGGTGGGCGGTACCACCAGATTTTAACCAATCGGGTGTGGACGGAATGAAAATCAGTGATTTGATTGTGTCGTGTAGACGGGCAAAGCCAATTCGATTGAAAATTTGATCAGTGGTAAAATTGTGCCATGTGGCAAGGCCTTTATATATGATAAATTATATTTGCCGTTGCTGCTGGCAGATAAAGGCAAGTGCGAACAACTTACAGAATTATGATATTATTTCTAAATTAGTTATAAGTAATGAATTATAAATAAATTAAATATATTTTAGTTGGGCTACGTTTTGATGCTTTGTAACGACACCAATCAATGGTAGTGAGACTTTTAAAATATATCTTTATACTTAGTAGATACTGTTAGTCGCTATTCCTCTATCGCGCGCATCCGTATCGCGTCGGTATACACGTATAATGTCAATAGAACTCCAAAATAGTTGAGCGAAACCTTAGATTCATCATCCTCCTAGCGTTATCCCAGTTTCAACCTGGGGTTAGCTTACCAGTCTAACCGGAATTGGCTGAATATTTAGCTTTTCCACGGAGCGACTGCCCGTCTGACCTCTGCAACTCGAAGGGATAGCGATATTCCATGGTTTAGACTAGTGTCAGTTTATTTAGAAGGTACTGACGCCCTATAACGACTGTCAAAGATCTTCATGACAACCGGGACCGACAGCTTAACGTGCTCTCCGAGGCACGGCACAAGCGATAATAACAAAAAAAACCTTAGACTATATTGTAAAATAATCCACATATCTTATTTTAGTTCTCAGTAAAGAAAGTATAACTAGAAATTAGCATCGCTATGCTGAAAAGTATGTATGATAAGATCAACGCGATATGAACCACATCGCGATTATACCTAGGTATTGCGTCTGCATTCTAGTGTTCAGTTGTAATGTCTTATTTGCCTTCCCGGTCTATTTTCGATAGGTCGTCTCGGGCGTGATACTGTACACGACTTGACCGAAATACCAATGGAAATATTATTTTGTGTGTTATCCTAAAATTGTTTAAATTCGTGATCAAAAATTCTCATTTAGTTTCGAGAGAATTTTGCAATTGAAACTCGTGAGATGAATAAAAATATCCAATTGACACTGATATACAGATGTTTTGTTTTACAACAAAAATATATGCAAAGCGTGCGTTTATCTTGAACAAGGTTAACAAAGCCAGGTCTTAATGAAGCGAATGATGACGTGCAATATCGCCTATAATGTATTGTATTATAGATACGAATGATCTTCATGTATTCAGTATAACATTAGCAGAGATATTTATTGTCAAAGCTGTGTAGCTAGCATGTACTGCATTGTCCACAGGAAACTCAATATTCCTGTGTGCTACGCAAATGCACGCTTACATGAAACAGGTTACGTTGATTGTCGCGGTACATAATAATAATCTACGTGTTTACATGATGTATTGCGCAACACTGCATGATTCAGGTCAAGAAGGAGTTATGTAACATTTACATCACTCAACATATGAAGGAGTTTGAAGACTTCAAAACTGAAATATTGCGTTAGTTTGATGACGTCCGACTCAAATAACAATCAACAACTTGTCACTAATTGTTTCGGCAACGTGTGAATGTTGCTACTACTGGCTTGCGTGAGTCGTTAACATGTTCGATGGAATGGCGCCACCAAAATAGCACAATCCGATCGTAAACAGAGCTCTAGATCGTAAGTGGTTGAGGGTACGATGTGGAATTGATGCGGGCAGCGATATGAAATGAGTCAATGATTATTGACTGGCCTTTAGTCCTACAGCACAGGTGTCGCTATGACGCAGCGACACCATCCATTATTAACTCGACAAACGTTCTGAAATCATCGATTTGTGGCTTGGGCGACATTATTGACTACACACAAGGCCAGACTCGCCCATTATAACTTTAAACAGTTACTTAGCCTATTTAACCTACCGCATTACCATATAATTTCTCAAATTCTTGCACGCCACTAAAAGATTCTAAAACAGAGATCAAAAATCCAAGAATGATTGATGTGGTACTCATGACCGTTAAGATAGTTAGAACTCTGGCGTTCCCAGGTCTAAAATAATTTTAGCTTGTTGTAAACATTATGGTACGTAGTTTACGACTTAATCTTTAGCGGTTTATATTTGGTCTTTGAAGTGACCTTCAGTGTCGACCATAATGTACCGCGAAGAATTAAATTTAGACGCAGTCCGATAAAGGCATTTCGTAGAGGCTTCTTAAAAATGTATACAAGTCTGTACGCAAAAGGTACTTACGAAAGTACATTTACTATGAAAAATATATTAGACTTTCTTGAAAATAACCTTTGCTCTTACAAATGGATATCTAATTCATTCGACGTTTTAAAGGATCAAGCCGCTTGCAAATATGTGATGGATTAATATTTCAACTGTTGAGCTAAAATATAGAAAGTGCTTTGCTCCAATTTAAATCGTATTTACAACCATTTTACATTATAATAAAATTTGCAAGTGAAAACAAAAATTTGAAAATAAAGCATGACGACCGGAAAGTTTTCTGCATTATTAAGTTCCATTACATAAACAGCATGTGGATTAAAAAGTTTAGTGTCGCTAGTGGAATTCGACCTATATTGTGCAACTTTGTGGCGTAGTGGAGAGTGGTGGTGACGTCTGAATTGATCGATAGGCATGTGTTGTGGCCTTGTGGCCTTCGAAACTTTACCAACGTACTTGATATGATAAGTTCAAGGTTTACGCCGTGACGGACACTTCTAATATAGCCCTTGTATACACTACTGGCAGGTAGGCCAACCCTATTTTGACAGCTTGATAAATTGATAGCGGTGTGATACAAGCTGGTACCGGGATTTTCGTTGAATATGTTTTTGACGTTTCTACATAATCATTAATTTTCTGATAGATTCAGGTACATAGGTAGATAGGCGTCGTGCTTACCATGTTACATGTACCACCTAAAACTGAAAGCATACCTAATACTTTTGTATAATGTATAACACATGAATGTTGCTGTACTTTTACGAACGTCTACTAAATGTTCACTAGTGTATTCAATTTGTAATTTATTATTATAAGGTTGCACAAAGAAAAAGATATGAAAGTGTAGGCCTTTTTGCAATAAGAAAATGATAACTCTATTGGAATATTATACCATTTATGTCAAACCGCTAATTATTAGTCAAGGCAATTGTTTTAGGATATCTTCAAATCGATCGGTGTCGTAGTTTTGTGTCAGGTTTGAGACTTAAGGTCGGTACTGAGAGAAAGCGAATAAGGTGTTGTGGCAATTTCTCTTGTACCGGCGCCGGCGCTAGCCGCTCGGTCATTCATTTTGCTTGCATGCAATTACTGGCATTTTCTGCTGAGTTACCATTAATCAGAAATTGTATCTTATAAGGCTTAAAGGATGAACATGATGAAGTACGCGTAGAAAATATCTTGTTGATTACCTAAATGTTGGTCGCTTGTCTTGCGAGTTCGATGCGCACACGCAACGTAATTTTGTGCCGTCCACAAATGGTTGTTCCGAGTCAAAGTGTTCTTTGCGTTTATTGTTGAAGGTAGTAAAGCTTTGCGATTTCAGTAAGAATGGGCCACATCGACCGGCGAAGTACTATCTCACAGAATATTGACATAAAGTAACAGTATCTATTGCGTTCCGTTTTGGCCTCCGACCCCTCATCCCCTTAGCTTCCCCCTCATCCAACTCCACCTCCTATCCCTTTTTCCGTCCCAGAGGTCGGCAACGCTTTTGTGACTCATCTGGTGGTGCTGCTTGTGTCTATGGGCGGCAGTTATCGCTTACCACCAGGCGATCCGTCTGCTTCCTTATGATTTTTCTCGATTAGTAGCAAAGTTAGAAAGTAGTTTTCAAAAACCTCCTAGCCAATGAAGCATGTTTCATGTTGATTGTGGGAGGATGAGTAATGTGTCAGCATTGCGTGCAGTCCAGATACGAACTCGCCCATCATTTGGCACTCCTTATCGCAGGCGTAGTGCCAAAAATATCATAAATGGACTAGCTGTACTATCTTAAATTTTACTAATCTATGACACCTTTTACGTTATAACTTTAGTGACCTGGTGGCCTTGTCATATAAGAACTTGATCCAACTGTACCGCTTTAACGTAATTATGGTTTCGAATGCGATATACATATACGTTTGAAAAGGTGTGTAGTAACTTTTTGAGAATTTATCGAATTTAGCGATTGTTACACAGTAATAAAAGATCGCTTAGGTATATTGGGTAAGGGCATATACTCAGCTTAAATCTTTTGGTAAACAATATTACCAAAAGCGTTGTACCTAATTACAATTACGTGTGATTTGTCGCAGTTCACATTATATTACTGTAACATTAACTACGCGTACTTACTTTCATGACAAGATGTGAATGTAATAACAACATCAGTAACAGCTCGATTAGCGAAGCGACTACTCGTTTCTGCTATCATCACAAACTATTAATAATGGTTAATAAGGTGTGTTTAACTAATACAACAGTCATCAGTAGTCATCACTGACAACCTGATGCAATTACGACTCCAAGGCTACGATTACCACTCAACATTGTATTAATAAATAACTACTCTTTTCCAATAAATGTAATGGTTTTAGAAATCTTATATTTCCTTTTTAATTTGCAACTATATTTGATAGCTACTACGAGTCATCCGAATAAATATAGAAAGTAATGTTAAGAAAGAATTACTTTTGAGTTGTCGAATAAACGAAAATGATATCAATCATATCAAATACCTTGCCATAATAGAATATTGCTATACACGAAATCTACGTGGACATCACTTTTAAGTAAAATAATGTTTTATCTTGAGACTGTTATCAGCTATGAGATCAGAATTTAATTTTAGAAATGTATTGTTATCATTCATAAGAATATAATTATATAAAGTTGTGCCCATGATCTAAATTTACTCACTTTTCATGTCAAATATTCCATCGTCTTCGGCTAATGTGTGTTAGAAAGAGACGTAATGATATGACAATTAGTTTAGAGAGTAGAACCACAGTATCGACATGGTCGTATCGTTTGTCTCGGTACTTTAGATAGACAGCTGGTCACGAAGTAATAAATCCTGTTTAAAAATAACTGTTATGTCAATTAGTCTGTCAGTTTGTTATTGTATAAAGTTCAATACGACTTCAAGTACTTCCCCATTAAATAACGTACAGCATAAGTGTTTCATACGTGAGAAAAATATCTGTAAGTATTGCTTATTTTTCTCGATAAACCTCCGGGCCGAATGTTAAATTATTTAATGGATGATGCGAATGACATATTGGTTTACTTGGTCATCTCACTGAAGAATCAGCTAATTGAAGTCGACGTGCACTTATATCTGTTATTTTATCATCATAAAAACATATCTGAGTCAAGAGTTTCCATTATTCATATCCTTTGCTTAAGTAACTCCTAGAGTTGGGTTTACGAAGACTGTTACCTAGCTCGCGACAAGAAATATTTTTCAACAAGTGCTGTTTCTTCCTATAAGCAGTAAAGATGAAAGATTTAGAAAAGAACTAAATAAATTCTAAGAATATGTAGATTGATTTGCAGTGTAATTAGCGCGGTTAATTAAGTAAACAAACTGCTTGTGAACCTTAAATGTTTCAGGTAAATTTGTTTGAAGCATTCTGTTTGCATCATTACCTGTTCGGTAATTGAAATTTCAATAAATCATCAAAATGTTTACTACTAGTGAATTCATATTCGAGAAAATGTGCGTTGTTACTTTTGGTTTGAACTTTACGTTAAATATAAGATACTATTACCAGCCAAACGATTCTCTTCCCCTTGCCTCAAATGCAATTTGTGTTTCTGTTCCAAAGATCTCAGTGTGAAGATTGATCACAAAGTTCAGAGGTTTAGTAGCTAAAGAGAGACTAACGTTTTTAATATCTAACATTATTATGATTATTATTTTATTAATAATATTATCTAATATTATAATGATTCAACGTCATATTTGCATATTTACTTTAATTTTGATTGCACACTTGATTGAATCTAGGTGTTAAATCCATCGATATCAGACTTTATAGATTTGGCATGCAAATAAGTAAAGCAACATTGTATACATATAAATAAATTATGCATTTGTACAGCATGAAAGGTCATTGGAAATGTCAGACAGACGCTTTGTCATAACGATCATATAAATGAAAACCATTATCTTATTAGTCAATGTATTAGAAGAAAACTAGACTTCGAATGCGGTTGCGCCCGGGTGAATTATAAACGTTAACCTTCCTCCCACGTAAATCACCCTATCTACTGGAGCAAACCGTACAAAAATCCGCACCTACCAAGCAATTTTACGTAATGAATTGATATTATTGTATATAGTGGAAGAATCAAACATAACCTTCACATATCCGTCATGTATTTCAGTAACCATGATTATAGTTCATGATTTTAAGGCGCTGCCAACCGCTTTTGAGTTGAGCTGTTGCTGTCACTGTCGGATTGTATATATAAGAACGAGAAGCGCGACGACGACGGAACGTTCAGAACTTTTTACAAACCATAAAATAAATTAATTACAGAAAATGTATTTCTTGGACTAAAAAATAAAACAGTATTTCGTTAGTATGTTGCTTGTTGAATAATTTGTCAAAAAATCAGAATGATTGTATGTATTTTAATATGGTTTTTATTTGTTAAAATATTTTTAGAGGTATCTTTGTGATTTTTTTCTATCGATTAAAGTTAGTTGTATTATGTTTTCAACACAGTACTTAACTAGATTATATCCTGAAGTATATCATATATTTTTCTGATTGTGTTACTGCATTGAATCATATACTTCAAAGCATTATAAAACTCGCGTTTAGCTCTTGTAGTCCCCTTAAATAGCCAAAACATATTTGTCTAATACACAGATGTCATGCAGATGCATAACTTTGCCGATACTCAGTGCAAATATGATACATTTACTTTGATAAACTATTTCTCTTGTAGAAAGGTCGGAGATCGCAGCTTGTTACCGCGTGCTATTTATTATCAAAGGACTGATATAATTAGTATTTAATAAGCAAAGAGAGATAATGTACAATACAAACAAAACTCGTATGAACGGATTATTTAAATCAGTGATATATATGTATAACGTAATTCTATTATGATAGTGGGTAATAACGCTAAGTGGGTTAGCAGGAGCGTCGCGTAGGGTGCAATAATGTTAACCGCGCTCCATTAGCTTAATGGGAATTATAACCCGCATACAATTTAATATTGCTAACAAAATTTAATCAATCTTCTATTTTTATTATCATTTGGTGGCCTTAAATCATTTATATGGTGGACGTCGAGTAAAATATGTGCGTGTTCGTACCTTTCCCATGACTCCATCTTTTAAATAGCTTTACGTAGGCCAAAATATCATGTTAAATACTCAAATTGATTGAGTGAACATTATAAATTATCTCTCTAAAAGTGTAGTTTTTTACTATTTTATCGAAGGAAACGGAAAAGAAAACCGAATTACATAGATTTTTTATTAATTAAGTACAAAGTCAACAGATGGTGGCTATAAGTGGTTTAAACTAGATCAATGTGGTGTTTAATATTGATTTCTATTTTTATTAACATTTTATGTGTTTAATTCTTGTTTGGTTAGATTTTACGGGCCAATATTTGAATTTATTTCAACATAAATTATGCTATATAAAGCACTAAGTTGCTGACACTGACAAGCTGTCTTATTAAGTTCATCTTTACGTTAACAGTGGCCCAATACTCGTATTTTCATATGACATTGATATTATATTCTGATATAATATCATTCACAAAAGCGGTATTCTGAAAAGCTAATGTCATTATCGTATAATTTAAAATAAACAGTTCGTCGTTATACACATATTTTGACACTTGTTTTAATTTACGATCTCGTTACGATTTCATTTAATTATAGAAGAATACTATTTTTGTTACGTAAGTATGACACTGACATTATTACAAAACTGTATTTATTTAGGAGAATTGGGCCTCAGAACTGACTACATTGATATAAAGTGAAATAAAACCGATACCGTGTATGGTTGTTAAATTTCAGAACAGTTTAATTATAAGAACGTTTATCTCATTCGCAGCTAGACTAGGTATAATTATCTCGGTGCTTTAGAAGTTTAGAATAATTATCATCTAAAGCGATCCCCAGAAACCTTTTTGCTTAAAGAAGTTCATTCACTGTTTTAAAATGTCGGAGTCCCGTAGTGGACGTATTTTCGCCTTTATTACTCTTGTAGACCCTTGTAGTCTATAAAAACTTTATAATTTATCTAGTTTCAATTGAATCTTTAGCTCTAGGTACGTATTGTAAAAGTTATACAAAAATTATGCTAAAATATGCTAATAACTTTTAAACATAATTCTACTGGCACGAGTTTGTTTAAGATATGTTAAATAATCTCAATAAAATTACAACTAAACTTCTGAATTTGCTTAGTTTCTTAAAACTATTTTACAACAAGTTTTGTCTATTTCAGGTAATGAAGACTCTTCAACGTGTATTTTGAAAAGAAACTGGGAATTTTATGAGAGGTAAATTTCTGATAAACAAATTTACTAGTACATAAAATAAGCTAACAATTCTTTTGCTTTTGTATAACCAAATCACGCGCAAATTAACAATAAATCGTCTCACCTTGTTCAAATGGAGCAATTAATATCGTCATACCTATCTGTTCACTCTTACATGAAAATAACTTCACACTTGCCGTGCATGTTTGTGATTTCATCGCCACTAACGATGTAAACCGATAAATAGTTTAAGCGAATTAGTCACATTCAGTGCTTCTATGTGTTGAACATTAAGTGTTTGAACACAACAAAAATCGTATCTATGGCCTCTGGCTACTGCATCCATCAAGCCGACTTTAATATTTCCTGGCGCCTCTTCAACATCTGTGTTGTAACTAACGAAATTCTATCTACCCCATGTTGAGTCACTTACTTTATTGTTATTTCAATTACAGCTGGGTTTCCTTTTTTAGTCATAGCAGTAACTCCCAGTAACGTTAAATTTGCTTCTATTGTCTTTTGTCTGGCTATTGTTTTAGTTTCATTACGGCTCGCCTCAGTGCCTTTTTTGAGGCTCTTACAATTTGCTGTTTCAATTTAGTCTTCAGTTAGGTCGGTTGATATTTCATTTTGTTGTATTGAATTTATTGATTATGACCCTTCTCTGGTTATACGCCTTATAGACTTCGATCACATCCACGAATATTAACGAGGGAGCTGTAGTTTTTCAATTCAATATTGAGTCTTAAACTTGATCTCTCCTTCAAACAGTAGTCACCGCGTCATGGTGCTTAGTACCGAAATCTATTACGTATCGCTTTAATGTACAGAAAGCGGCAATTATTGTATTATTACATTTATCTATAACGCACTCATGCACTCAGATTATATGATGAAGGATCTGTAGAATATCAATGACTAAATCGCTGTGTTTTCAACGTGAAAAGAAAGAGCGACAATTCAAACAAGAATTACTGTTGACGTCTCTGTTCGTTTACCTACCAGTGATCGCAGTAACGAGGCCAATCATTGAACTGATTAATGAAGATTTTAATGAATATTGATTTTTGCCACTGAATGCGATCTTTGTATGGTATTGAATGTTTTATGCTATAGAGTTGTATTCAATTCTTAACGATCAATCAATTAAATTTCCCAACACAGGTTGTCGTTGTCACGTTTTCTGAAACAAGTCTGTTGCCACATGTATCGTTTCACATAATATCTACTGCGTTGCTTTTCCGAACCATAACATAATCGCTAGATACGCACATCACCTTTGCTTGTGTATAATCTTTTATATTTTTATCTTCTTCTTAATTTAAGAGCTTAGCTCTTGTCAGTGAAGCAATTATTTTCATATCTGTCATAAAATCCAGAACGGCAAGTATAAATCTGTACGAATGTCACACCTTGGCGAACATTCACTCTGCATCCTTACGAATGTGAATTATAAATGTGAAAGCGTCTTTGTTTATTTGTTTGCGCTTTCGCAACAAAAAAAAGTAACGGTACGTCATTTATTCAATTCTTTGTGTCGTATTTATATACAGGTAATGAAATTTAAGCACACAATTCATCGATTTATTCTCGAAGATTTTATACTGAATAGCAACTAACAGAAGATAGGAACGGAACACTAAAAGCACTCAAGTCTAAACCAAGGCATATTGCCATCTTTTTGGGTTCGGAGTTCAGAGAGGCAGTCGCTTTGTAGAAAAGTTAATATTCGGTCAAATTTAGTTAGACTAGTTAGCGGACCCCGGGCTGTAACCGGGATAACGGTAGGAAGATCGTCATCAACGCTGATATGTATATTGCCTTTTGCCTTATATAGAATGCTTCTTAGAAACCAACTATCTACGTTGTGCTTGTTGAATTGCCCTAACCTTAATAACGTCAGTAGATTAATCCAACTATCGGGCGTCGGGGCGTCCCACGCGATGTTTTCCTCTCCGCACTCACCATATAAGAATATAATATACTTACTACTTCAAAAGTGTCTCCTTTGGGGTGCAAAATTAAAAAAATCTTACTTAGTGGAGTCTTACGTTATACATAAAACCAAAGACTGAATTTCATATTTCTGGCTACAGCAGTTTAGGATCTTCATTCTAAAAGTGACTGCAACGGGTTCACCCTCTCCGATCTGAAACCGAACTGCTTTCACCTACATCAACAATTCTCTATCCCTGGCTTAGACCAGTGTTGGTATAATACTCCCATTACGACTGTCAAAACACTGAAACTTGAATTTATGTCTGTACTGAGTTATGTCAGACTGTAAGTTATAGTGAATCGTAAAAATTACACCATGAGTCGACTTTACTGGGCAACGGGCCTCGTCGGGGGACGGTGTTTCTCGTACCGATTCGCTTTCGCAACCAATTCGTATAGCTATTCAAAATAAATTTATCTCTAACTCAGATGTGTCTTATCATATTTGTAAAAATACTTTGTTAATACTTAACTGTTTAGCTTCCTAATTATATTTTAATTGTTTACTATGTGATACATACGCATGTATCTTTTTTATACATTGTATCGTTATTGTTATACATTGTTATTTGCCACGACTCGGTACAAATTGATAACGTCCTTCGTTCTACGTTCTGCCGCGCAATTGTTCACCGGCTGTTAAACTTTATACCGGTATAGTTGTTATGTCAGTGGCATTAAGGTGCATATTCCCTTAGCAGTGTCGTCAAATGGTGTAACTGTCTATTGGCATTCGTTCAAAGAGTTGTGAAAACAATGCTCGCCGCTATTCAGGTGGTCATTATAAGTTTATCGGTCCCGTTTGCCCGGGACGATAGTGTGCACTTTTTATATTTATAATGATTATAATACTGACCTTCCCGTTGACAAAAAATAGCCTGGTACCACAATGGACTTGTTTTATCGCCTGATTTTCTGGTTAATACTTATTTTTCCTAAATATAGTCTCTTTACATGGGGCACTATGTAAATCGCTCGTGTTCTATCCCACCATTTCTTTCTTACACAATTTCCTTAGCTCACAAAATAATACTAACGAAAATATGATCAAGATATCTTAGCGATAGTTTTATCTGTATATTATTTGTACTATTTGTAGTAAAGTCTGATCCGACTATAAAACTCGAGTTGATAAATCGATGGTTGTCGCGGTTGTAAAGAATGGTACGCGATTAAACTCACAGGCGTACTCTCAACGCGAACACAGAACTTGATAAATTACTGAAGCTCAATAACAAATTGCTGGCGACTTTATAATTGGGGCTGTTTTACACCGCCCAGGCGTTTGCGGCGATTTTAACGCCATGATGTCGCAAGACGGTGTTATGACGCTGCAACTCTCGTTGCGGCCCTGCGTCCTATCCCCTAGTTATTATTTCTATATCTAGTCCCATTGCGGGCCTCTTTTTACTATGAGAAGGGTAAGGCCATAGTCCACCACGTTGGCCAAGTGTGGGTTGGAGGACTTTTATGTCTTTCGAGAATATTTTAGAGAACTCTCAGACGTGCAGGTGCATGTCTGAGAGTTCTCTATAATGTATCTCTCTATAAAAAACATCGTGAGGACCTCCTCACGATTTTTTCCTGCACCGATAAGCAAGCCATAATTAACAACTTTAATATGCTCTTAAATTCGAAAAATCATTGGTGCGTGCCGTTGATTCGAAGCCGAGACCCTCTGCGTAGCAATCTGTCGGTCTCTCCACACGGCTGCGCCACGTTTGAAAAATTATTGAAAATCACATAAAGAAATGCCTAGGCGAATACAATAATGGCGCATAGACGATGGCAGGACCGCTGCTTAGTGCTGCTGTGTGGAACATGCCTTATTGCCTTGTTGCCCGTCTGCCCATCTGCCCCGTTCCTTGGATAATCCCGAACAAACTCCCCAAACTTCGTTTGGGGAGTTCGATTCGTATCTCTACTAAACCCAATTTAAGTTCGCCTTTAACTTGATAATTTTTCATCTAAAAATTTACTACAGATTACGTATGTTTCTCTTTATCGCTTAGGCTGCCCCGTTAGTCCTATATTAACTACAACAGTGAGCCCGTGTACCTATTAGATATTGTTCTTAGAAATTACTTGTAAAAACTTATTATACTTTTTGTATAATTATATCGTTCTCGTATGTCTAATATTTAATGGAAACGACGTTATCCTTGCTATTTTCTTTATTTTTCTCGTGGGTTTTAAAAAACAAGCCTCTTTCTAGTATAAACATGAAGTAATATGTAGCATTTGATAGCGGTACAAGATAAGCTATTACCATACTTAAAGGGAAAGAGACAGGCATATGATAATATATTATGGAATCTCGTCATTATATTCATTTTGAGCATGGTAGCTAAATGGTAGCAAAAGCACCGCTGATATTGGTAGTAGTTTTACATTATTGTACCAGAAGGGATAGATGATAATTAAAAGTTAGTTTTATACGCGAGATGGAAATTGCCTTTATACTTGTCATATACAGTTTTTAGGTTTATTGGAGAAACATTACCACCCTTGTATAGTACACTAGACAGCCATAATCTTTATGTATAATATTTATCGGTTATTACGTCACTTCGGATTAAAACTAATCACAGTAAGCATGTAGAAATGGGGATGACGAATATCGATGTCCAGAAGTGGTTCAAAAATATCTATGATAGTAACGTACAAAGATAAAAAAAAACACGATATAAAAGTGAACGTTCACCACTTATTTCTGCCATGAAACATTAGTTGGAGGTCGTTAATTAATCAAAATAGATGGACTCGTGACAAGCTCGCCGTGGGCGTACCATACACACGTAGAAAATTACTTGTGGTGCTATTCGCCTATGTGGGCACACAGAACACTATTATTTCGTAGGCCATCAAGAATTGATTCAAAAGTTCAAGGCAGTGTAATGACGCTGCGTCTAATTTAATACAAACGTTGATGATTCAGCCGAAGCGTTAGTCTTCCTAGTGTTGCCAAAATTCTGATAGGTTTGTTGGTATATAAATCATGCTAAACAACCTTGGATTGTTGTACATTGGAACAAGTTTATTTGCATCGGTCGTGTCTTCGAATTTGGTTAGCAGAGGGCGACTAGTCTTTCGCTATAGTCATATGTAACTTAGCGTAGATGATTCAGTGAATATTTTATAGCGTGGGTTGTTGACAGAGCTGGGTGTCTTTTACGATAATTAGATTTTTTTGCTCAAATTGCGTTGTCAGATCTTGTCTTTTAATCTTAAGAAACACCCAGCTGTTCCACACAGTTACATGTATCGATAAAGTGTTGCAACATTGTATAAGTACCTATGCCTATTCAAAAGTGACCTTTACTTTTAAATGTCGAAAGTCAAACTGGAGCCAATTGATTCCACGTACAGTCAAAGTTTGCTTGAAGATATTTTGTAGATACTCCCACAACCTCCTTGGAAAAGTGAATTTGCAATAAATTTATGGCAGCACATTCGTCCATTTTTCATCCATAAACTAGCAAATTCGCCGCCGACATTCCTCTCAGAGATATACGAATTGCTATAAGCAGTTAAGTGGATAATCCATTTGCGTAACCAAACAGTAATCTTTATCAACGTTGCAGTATTATGAGTTCAACTCGAACATTATTTGGACATCAAAACACCATTTGAGTTTACCGCCGACCATGTTACCGTTACTGCTCGTATCTCCTAAACTAACAGCAGCCCTGAGCGATAGCTGTGCCCTCTATTACCCTCCCAGATAACATCGGCCACTCATACTGCATTTACACTCATGTGGGTACACGCATATGACCCCGGCTCGACGTTATTTTGGGGCAGGCTCCTTTAGATATATCGATTCCAGAAACGCTTCGAGCCGTTCATTCTTCGTGTTTTATTTTTATTTTGATAACATCTACCGCATCCGGATTCATCCTCTACTTATAGACAATAACGCCCGTATTCACAAACGTTACTATGAGGTCTCATAGTTTGAATGGACGCACAGAGTACAAAAAACCTATTCAAAGACAATACTTGAGTGCCGGCTAGCACTATGCGTCCCTTAAAACGAACGCACAGCTAAGGTACCCCACTAGCTATATTGCGCAACGCATAGGGTCAATTTTGTGTTTGACTTACGTCAAAAACTTAGGTTATGTATTATTTGCGTAGTTTGGTGTACTTTGCTCGAGGTTATTTTCGCATCAGTTTACAATGGATTATAGTAGCGAAGAAGAATTTGATAATTATATCAACGAACAGAGAATAACTACTAGGAGAGTTGTACGGTATTTCCAAAACCCTTTTGATTATTGTTCGGAGAAATTTAGACGACGCTATAGATTTTCCAAAGAAGTGATGTTTTTTCTACTCTTACCACTAGTGAATGAAGAAAAATTAACTGCGAGAGGACTTCCAGTACCAGCTATTTACCAAGTTGTAGGTTTATCCATATTTATTATGTTCACAAATCCACAATTCAATACAAATATACCACGAAGTAAATCGGCACAGAGACGGAATAGTATTGTTTACAGCTTCTTTAGAGGTTATGTTATTACAAAATTGACAATTAAAATGAACATGAATGAACGTCAGTGAAGCGCAATGAACTACGCAACATACGCGAACCAATCAGAGAGCTCTATTTAACGCAGTGCGTTCTCATAGTTAAGGGTCGTTTGAGTAGGTATTGTTTATGAATTGAAAGGCTGGCCATATGCGACGAACTGAGAAATGTCTTACTTCGCATAGCGTTGCTACTTTACTTACACAAGTATCGTTTGTGAATACGGGTGTAAGTTATTTAAAACATCCCTAGTGCACTGTGTGTTACAACACTGTGCAATGTTCATTTCATGTCAGCCATAAGTCTTTTTACATAAAATATCTTTTATATATTATATGTGTGATTCCTTTGGACTTGGAAAGAACCGTATAAATGTACTTTCAAATTTCTTTCTTATTAGTCGAAGAAAAGTTGCTTAGGTATATAAATTTAATAAAACTTATTTCGTAAATTCCTTTTAGTTTTTTGTCTTGCTTTAACAAGGAAAATAGGAAAGAGCGAAAAAATAAATACATATTTCTTAGTAACAGCAGTGCAAAAACAACTCTAGTACAATAACAAAACATTCCTCCACTCTGTTGAGAGAAATAGCATCTAGATTTTCAGATGGCCATTCGCTTGGAAATTGAGATAGATCGAAAGAACGATAACCAGAACGCATATTCAGCTATGCACGTACGACCGTTTTATAACCTGAGTTTTCTATACGGCGTGTATCTGTTCGCCGATTTAATTTTATCTAATTTGTATTCATCTGTTTGTGCTTCACGTTGATAAGTAAGTCGCTATACATGTTTTTCTCAAACATAACACTTACTTATATTATTCACATATTTGCGTATTTTTCTGTTTCTTATTTTCGTAATATTTCTAATTCTGATAGAACCAACATTGGCTTGACATTGGTATTGAGTGAAAACATTTTTACAAAATCAGCCCTCATCTATAACTAATATTATAAAGCTTTGTTAGCTAGACTTTGTTTGTTTGACTAGTTGAACGCTGGTATCTCAGAAAATATTAGCCCGATTTTAATAATACTTTTTCTGTTGGATACCGCATTGACCGAGGCAGGCTATAGGCTATATAACATCAAGCTACTAGCCACAGGTGCGGCGCAGTAGCCCTAAATAACGCGGGTGTAACCGCGGGCTCAGCTAGTTATAAATAAAACACGAAATGCTAACTATTAATCCAATCTGGTGATAAATTGTTTGGGTGTGGCCCGTTTTGTGAATCTGAATAATATAAATAATATGAACTTTTACTGCTCTGCATATAAATTAGATTAATTGTACGGCGGGCTTATGAATTTATCGGTTTTCGTACTCGCCGCGCGGTTGTGCTTATTTTTATTTAGTATCACCGATCACGTTATTCATGGTAGGATTTTACTGTGGTCTATAGAATCGTGTATTTCCTTGTTTACATCGAATCTATTCGTTTTATATTTATATCCTTACCTCTGACATGGGACTTTATTATACGTTAATTAAGTGGCTATTGACGTAAATTAAATTAGTAGTAACATGCGGCACGTTGAATTTGTCTACATACGTAAGTAATAATGTCCTTTATTCTGTTCGTTTATATTCTGTCCAATCCTGTAAAATCTCTATAGTTTCAATTTTCATCAGAAAGTAATTAACAACAGTATACGAAGCCGAGGTCTGTTTCTGTGTAATTATTGATCTTAATGTGTAATATGTGTATAGGACGACTTTCAATTGACAATATGAATAATCTCATTACCTACATTTGTCTGAAAGAATATAGATGTAAGTATTGTTGGTACTACATAACGATCGTTTCATAACTTTTTAAATGCTTTTGGCAATGATATTTCGTTTAGTACGAAATGCCGTACTTTTGCCAGTGGCCCGCTATTTCCTTGTTTTATTTCGACATTTCAGATGTCTTCACAGAGAATCCCCATCGCTCACTTTTTAGCTTTCATTTCATGAAAATATAAAGTTTATTTTCGTTGGGAATTCTTCGTTTTACAGCTTTAGAGAGATTTTATTTGGTTTAAATCTGGAAGACTTAAAACTACGTTTTATATTTGTTACTAGAGGCTGTCCGCAGCTACGCTCGTACATTTTATTTAAATTAAATCGTTCCTGCAAGATCGTGGGTACTTCTGGTATTCCTTTCTCAGTGTCTACGGTCCCCAAAGGACATACATGCCAAATTTCAGCTTCCTACGCCCAATAGTTTTGGCTGTACGTCAGCTGTCAGTCAGTCGGTAACATAAATTCTATTTATACAGAAAGTGAGTAATACGTTCGTCTAGTATATTTTGGCAAGGAAACTTTCTTAACTATGTAGATGGATAAGAATGTCGAGTTGTTGAAAGCGGCTATTAATGTTTACATTGGGCTCACTTAAAAGTTTGAAGTGCGTCGGCTTTCGATGCTCGGCTAGGGAATATCTCACCAACTACAAAGTGATCTACCTAGCACTTTAATAAAGTTGTAACAGCTTCTCCTACTTCCAATTAGAGTGAACACTTTATCCTTAGATTACAGACTGGGTTCAGTAATTTAGTTATTTCTTTCACTTCTGTTATGACTAATACTATAAAATCTATGCGTTCTTTCCATCCATTGATTAATGTTCGATGTATTTATGCCACATGTACATAGAAGCCTTTAATAAAATGTGTTTTGATATTTGTCACCAACTTGAGCCAATCAGTTTAAAACAATATTTATGTGTTATATAAAGGTCAGTCTAACCAGATTTAGTATTCATACATATCATATCAATATAGTCATAATAAATAAAATGTACTTTTTAGTATTCCCGATGGAATTGTAGCAATATCTTTGAAATTTGTGCTTGTGCTTAAGGTTAAAACATATACAAAGGTTATAAACTTATAAACAAGGATCGGAATTAAGGGAGCTAACATTATCAAAAGTATGGATATGCCTGATTGATTTTAAATGTTTCCGGAACTAGATTCCAGATTGGATATTTAATGAAGGTTTTTTCAATAGTTTAAAACACCTTCATTAAAAATCCGAAATTTTCCAGAATCTAGTTCCGGAAACACATTAAAAAATTTGGCATATCCATACCATACCTTTGACAATGTTAGCTCCCTGATTCCGATCTTTGGTTATAAACTATAGTAGGTAAACAGTGATGCAACTCTGTTTATTTTATAAAGAGCCTTCATGGAGGCTGTGTACCGTACCGTGGCATCCCACGGAGTGATGCCATAATTAAAAACATAGAAGTTTCACTCGGACAAGTTTTCCTTGCTTATTGTGGCGTAGCAAACGAGTTTTGTTCAAAACTTGTATACATTTATGGAATAAATAAGTTTATGCCCACGCCCACGGGCCACGCTATGCGTCCCTTGGCACACGAGATAATGAGCTTGTAGCGTAATGTTTTCTGTTACTGTATTGTTACTAAATATGCCCTGGGAGTTCATGTTAATATCAGTGACGTTTTATCTAGCATCTGTATCTTATAGCAATCTAATATACTCTTGCATGGTATGTGGCTCCTTTATAAAGTGAGGTTACGATGGCAAATGTATATTACGCTAGTTACCTAACTTATAATAGATATACTAGAGCAGCCATTCCCAAAGTGTGCTCCGCGGGGCCCCAGGGCTCCACGATGCATCTCTAGGGGCTCCACGAAAATGAATGTCAGAGGACTTGGCGTTGTTGTATTTTAGGGCTCCACCAAACATTTGGTTACCCAAAAGGGTTCCATCCCTAAAAAAGTTTGAGAACCACTGTACTAGAGGATGCCCGCATCTACCTGTTATGGGATTTCGGGAAAGTTGCGGGCAAGTAACACCAAATGTACTATGGAATGGACCAACTGCTATGTCACAGAATGATGCAATAAAGTACCGCGCCTTCACGGAAGAGTCTCGAAAGATTAGACGGCAGTAACAATGCAGTATTTATTTTCCATAAATGCATTCCATATCATAAACAGTTGATTTCTACATTGAAAGTTATTAACAAGCAATCAATTCACTAGTCATAAATTTAAAGCTATTACAGTAAGTCGAGTCGAGTATTGCTCATATTAATTTATTAAACGGTAATGGCGCCGTAAACACAGGCAGCGTTCATATTAAATTGAAGTGAAGACAGGTGGCGAGATTCCACAATAGTTTCACTATGGCGTGTTCGTTTACGCTTCCTATATTGCTTCGAATATAGCAATAGTATTCGCATATTCTTCGTAGCTGTGTAGTCTGGCACTGTGCCCGGCAGACGGCAATAGGCTCACCCTTTATTTCTCTGGAATCTGGCTAAATGTACCGACTGCTTCGCGCATACGATATTAACTTATCACTTATGTTTACTTCCAAAGTTGGCAGTAGAGCAACTGTGGGCCACTAAATACCTGGCCCTCCCAAACTTCCCTGAAGCAAAGGAAAGCCTGATCCCTGGTCATAACTTGCAGTGGTTGACCTGGAGCTCGCTTAATCGTTTGCGAACTCAGGTCGGGCGCTGTAGGGAAAACATGGGCAAGATGGGGATTCATAGACCACTCACAGGTCCACTGCGACTGCGGAGCTCCATCACAATCCATGGCGCATTTGCTTTCATGCCCTCTTTGCCCATCTTCCTGCAGTAAACAGTATCTTAAAGTGGCCTCAGACAATGACGTTACCGTAGCCAAGTTTTGGGAACAGAAAATCTGAACCAGTGACACGATGAAGAAGACTTCCACGAAGACTTACTTAGACGCTAGATTCGTTTCTAGGTTCAGACAAAGTGTGTAAGATATCCGGTTAGGTAAGTCTGTAGCGGCAACCTCACTCACTTTGTAGGAGATTTCGTATGAAATTCGGTTGCGCGAACTCGAACGAAGCAATGCGAAGGAAACCGATACCTAAAGTACAAATACCATCGGAACTCTCACCCTGGATGCGAGTGCATGTATATGCATGCTGATTGCCTTTGCCATACATGGATAGATGATTTAGTGTGAGTACGATGAGATAGTACGAACTACATACATAGTGCTGGTAGTGTTACGACCGAAAAAACCTTTCCGGCAGTGTTAAACGAAGACAAAACAATTATACATAGCATGTTAACGTGTGACACAAATTCGTAAAACTTGTTATGATATACGACATCTGTTAATTTGGCCTATTTTACACTCTTGCCATTTTCTCATTGGACATGAACTATGACACAGCCTCCTTTCTGTTTTCTATTCCTCTTAAATAAATACGCTCACCCTTTATATGTTAAGATTTATGTTTAGAGACGTGCCTACTATCTAGTAGGTGAAAGGGTCGCCTTGTGTTGGGACGTGGAATACTACTGACGAGATATAGCTGCGTTACTGTTTTACGTTGCCCCTTGACAATACAGAGGCTATACTATATATGCTGTCCTTTCCCTATGTGGCACTTCTGTATATCTTTGAAGAACGAAGCCGTCATTTAGGTATTTTGATATTTATGAAAATATCACCAGAATACTCGTATGAGAGTGCCATACGTGTATTGTCTTGATATTATATCAGTGTAATTACAAAAACAAAGTTGACGTGTACCATATAATAATACATTGGCATGCGTTTAATTGTTTTTATCTGTACTTAAGATATTTTTATGTAGTCGTAATTAAGACGAGACGATGTAGGGAGAGGCATAATTATTTATTCAACAATTTACGTCCATCAAACAACTAATTGAACTTCCTGTTGTAATGTCTTGTCGGGATTTGGAATCGGGAGCGTAAGACCGCTGAGTCCTAGTAAGTGATACCTATGTTCCTTGAGTTATTACGTAACTACGTTTCGTTCTTCTGAGGAGCTATAGGATTTCTCTGAGATTTACAAGAAATGCAACGGAATCTCAGAGTATTTAGCGGTGCGATTGTTTTATATAATGTCTCGTGTGTTCGTTAGTGGGTAGGGTATCTATTGTATCCTATCTGGTTTTTATCCAACATTAATTCATGGCACAGTCAGCAGAGGGGAGGCTTAGAAAATAAATCCCGGGACGTCCTGGAGCAATTCCAAGTACTCTGAATCGACTAGTACACATACAAATTATAATATCATCAATGTGTGCTATACATTGATGATATTATAATATGTATGTGTACTAGTCGACAAGGCAAGATTTTCAATTAGATACATATTCACCATCTCTACTTACGCCTCCGGAAAGCAGTAATGAGAGCCATGTACGCACAAAATAATGATTCAAACGCTAATTGTAACATGAAAGGTGGTTCGTAGAATTTGCGCACCCCGTGACGTGTGAATATGATCTAAATCTATTTGCACCACTTTCATGTCGGCTCCAAGCATTCGTGCTGAATAAATACGATGAGATACATCTATTTACTATTAATAACCTATTAATAAACGTTTGGTAGGATGTCGGCTCTCAGCCATATTAGATGAGTGAGTGAATAGTTAATGATTTATGCGACTCGTGTGATCGTTCTTCTCTTCAAATAACTATATTAAACTGGACTTCATTTAAATTCAAATTTGACAACAGTCAACAAACTGAACAACATAAGGTACCTCTGGTATGTGCAATCTTTTGAATTGAAGAAGCGCGCGCACGTTCTGTTAGGCAGAGTTTGCATAGCTGCTCCAAAGCGACTCGCAGCTACATTCGGTGACAGATGCTTCAGCCCTACTTGACTGTATCAATACTCACGCTGAACCAATCCAATATCTATACGACCAGTATTTTATTAACTCTATAGAGTACCAGAACTAGAGTAATAACTGCCGTCAAAATAAACGAATAGAATTTGCAATAATTCAAAACGTATAAAATTGCCAGTAACAATTATGTGAGCTATTCTATATAACCCGCGGTCTTTGTCCGTACGCTTGACGTAAAGAAACTGACTCAAATTGCTTTTTAAACAACTTCGTTGTGGTACATTTTAATGGATGTTTTGATTGATATCTACTAATTGCTCTTGTAATAAAGTGCTTACGTACCTCATTCGTGGAGATGGTTATTTGTTTAAAGCACCTTTGGTACCACAGTTACTTGAGGCTTTTCCGACTAAACTTGGATGCTTGAGCCTTTCTGCCTTTTTTTTGCGACTGTGACTGCAACTGATGGGTGTCTTGTTTTCGATTTAGCTGAAGTAGAGGTGTTTTATGTGTATGTACACATGGCCGCTCGTCAAGCAACACAGTTTGTAGTAGTACTTATATCTTTACATTCTGACATTTTTGATTTGACATTTGTTATTTTATTTATTTTGTTTTGACATTGTTATTTTCTTTTGACATTTAAAATTACTTAAGTAATATATTATTATTTTATTTTTTTGACATTCTTAAATTGACATTCAATAATATTTTTTGACATTTAAATATATGACATTTTATTGTTTAAATTTTTATAATTTTACATATTGTTTACAACATGTATTTTACTATGTATTAGGATGTAAAGTTGTGAGTACGATGTGGGCATTATTTAACATATAAGCAAATAGTTGTGGCAACCTGTCTGATGGCTTAGGCTGACATGCTTATGCATACACCTTCTGATGGCGTGGAGGCATAGTGATACAGATCGTGCTGGCTCCCTCAATCAAGGTTGAGCCGTACGATTGCTATTGAATGCGGGCCATCAGTGGGCCGAGTCAGTCAAAAGCGTCAGATGATTTCCTGCATTGTACTTGCATACTAAACCCTTTTTTTTTGTCTGGACTTTAAAAGATCAAGAAAAGACTAAAGAAATTGAAGTGACAAAAAAAGCAATGACTCTGAGTTTGTTTCGACTTTTCTTCTCAAGAAGTCATTTAGCTAGGAAAAGCCGGCATCATCTAGAATAGGGTTTTGACATGTATAAGTGTTGTAAACAACCAAAATGCAGAAATAAAAATATGTCTTTATGTATTTATGTCTTTACACTTCTTATCCCGTAGAAAATGAGGATTTAAATTAAATTCAGAAATGAGTTGAAACTTCAGATGTCCTGTTCTTTTACACCAGGAATACGAATATTCATCAGCCTCATCATTGAGAACAGTCTGCTTGTCTCTTATCCTTGATGTTTAGTATATCTAAAGTACTAAGTAGTCCCTACTTGACGTGGTACAAATTCGTGTTGATAACAATTCATTGGACAATTAACTATCTCGTTTCATGTCGTAATCTACCTTTTTGTGGCAATTACGATCGAGTTGGTTGTGGTATAGTTCGGTCTGACACAAATAAACATGTTTGCCCGGCCCCGTTGCGCGAACACACGCTATATTCAACCGTGTACTAGCCACAGCATGACAACACCCGGTAATGGTGTGTTCACAACTTCACACAACGCTGTTAGCCGTGTCCCGGTTGGTACTGAATCAGATATACGATGTTGTACGGGAATGTAATGTTAGTACTTTGACTCGTGTGACTACGACCTGTGCCTTGAATGTATCAACAGAGGATCAAGAAGGTTCGTACTTGAAGACCCTTTATTTAACTAATACCTCCGGAGAGCTGAAAGTAGAAAGTAGTTGAACAGGATATTTGTCAAAAAAACCCTTCAGAAGCATAAAATAATCGCTCTCCACAATTAGAATGTATTATCACAGAATAAACAGTACTTACGTAGTATTATGTAGTAGATACGTACTTCATGTACAAAAATTTAAGATCTTAACAACTTTACAAGTATCTAAAGCACTTACAGCAATTTTTTTAATAGGTTTTGAGGTTAGTTTGAACTTAGTCAAAGGTATTTGTATAGTGCAATAAATTCACAACCGATCAAAGTGGAGTATAAAATTACCGTTACTATGGCCGACCGGTCCTCAGTGAACGCGTGGTTTACAATATTGAGCACTTTTAATGGATCACTTGACTCCATTAACAATTGATTAACTACGTAATATTGCCAAAACAACACACTCGTTGTGATACTAGATCGTTTGTTGTAGCAGTATTTTTTCAGCTAATAGTTAAAAGGCTTCATCATCATTATCAGTCTTTAACAGTCCACTGCTGGACTAGGCCTCTCCTTTAAAAGGAGGAATTGGCCTACTATACCACGCTGGCCAAACGGGTTGGTATAGGGTTTGTATCAAGTTTTCCTTCTCTTACAGTGCTGTTTTCTGTTCTGCATAATATGCTCCCTTTGTCGGCTCTTACGACACCCATGGGATGATATGGGGTGGTGACATTCCGTATTCTTAATCCGTCACCACACGGCTTAATGAATATAATATTATATTAAGACCAAAACCTATGCAATCAGTATACTGACTGCCTGACAGACAAGCTACAGCCAAAACTATTAGGCGTAGGAAGCTGAAATTTGACGTGTATGATCCTTGGGACCAGCTAATGGCACACGATCCCTACATAACTACACTAAGACTCTTCAGCAGGGTCACTAACAATAATAAAACTGGTCATTATCAGTCTTCCAATCAATAGCGCAAATGTGTGCATATTATGTAAAATATGAATTTTGTAATTGTTAAGACCGCGATATCTCACGAATGATGTGTCGTACGAGAAAAAGTGTCAAGACCATTTGTCTACGAAATTGTATGACCTACAACTTTGTCAGATCAATTTTCACGATATTACCGTTTTCGAGAAAAATAAAGGATCCTAAACTTTGTATGTTTGATCTTAGATAAAAAAAATGCAGAAGAAGTAGATCGATGGGGATTTTTGTAATTTTATTTATTATGATGTATTTAACGTCTCTGCCAATTTTCAGTTCTATGCGAATTATGTGTAAGTCAAAATGTCTATTTTGACTGGACTATTATACCACGCATTCTAGCAGACAAAATATATATGTATTTGTTTTGGTGTGTCGTCTACGTTGGATCTAATTAATGTTGAGCGTCACGTGTCCGCTACGTACGCGTCAGTCGTATTGCATTAATCGGATTTTAATGCCATTAGTATGTTTGGTAAATATGTTCACCTATACATATCGGATTGTTGCTATTAGCGGCCTGACCATAAAATTTGTAACCGAATCCGGTATAGCATTGGCGAGTCTAACAAAATTAGTGAGTGGTTTTAGGATAGGCGAATGTTCATTGTTTCGACAGGCAAAGCAGAAGCCTAGAGGAATAAGATTTTCAACCGACAGCTTACCTCATTTCCTTATTTTATATAGAAAACTCTTTACAAACATACAATGAACGGACACAATGAACACCCAGACTCGAAACAACAATTTATGAATCACACAAAGTGTTGTCTCGTGTAGGGATCGAACCCACAACACTCAGCGTGGTGTCAAGTGGCGAGGCGGCCGCTTTAACCACTACACCAACCGTGCAGTTTAGTCAGATAAAGATAACGTAGGATTTTTTATTAACCTGTATTGGGCAAAGGTTTCCCCTACACTTCTCCCGAGGTCCCTGTTTCCAGCTATTTCTGTTCAATTTGAGAAGGCATTATACAGGGTGTCACAAGACCCAACACCAAGCCGAAGTCTACTCGTTGTGGACATCATGCCAAGGCAGATAAACCAAAAATAATACCTGGGAAACGATATTTTTAAAAAGTTTTTACATTTTTTAAACCGCAATTAAAAGCGCGCGCGTGCAATGCTCGAAATACCTACTTATCCATGGGGTCATAGGGTATCTAAAGAACATATTGGCGGGGTAAACGCATCGATTTTGTACCTAATTAGAAAAGTTCCATACTAACTTTGAGCCTCAATATCTCCTGAACTAGTCATTTCCCAGGTATGGTGCCGAAGTAAAAAATGTTCGTAGTGATTGGTACAACATGGGATTTCAGTTTTCGTTAAAGGTCTTTTTACATCCTGTATTAAAAATAAATATACATTAAGCTAAACAGTTATAACAAACTGTCAGTCATTCCTCTATTTCGTATACCGAACTTTTCACTTCCCACGCCTACTCAGCCTTACTGTGACGTTCACATATTAATACTAGAGGACGCCAGCAGCTACGTCTGCATTTTTTTTTAATTTACCCGTTTTGGCCGATCCCGTGGGAATTTCGGGAAATCCCTTCTTAGTGCACCCCTTTGCTCCCCAAGGAACATACATGCCAAATTTCAGCTTCCTGCGCCCAATAGTTTCAGCTGTAGCGTGTCTGTCAGTCAGTCAGTAACGCAAGGATTTTATATATTAAGATTAAATTTGGCAACGATTGGGTTCGGTTCAATCAGCAAGTAATATCGTTAATTCATAGATCGTAACCAATGTTTGTACTTGGTATTGTAATTTCCGGCAATACACCGCATCTACCGGCCGCTTATACATTCAATTCAACACAGGTACTCTTCGATATATTGTACCGAGTATATATAGACCTTGGTTGTCATTAATTAACGAGGCAGCCGTTCAACTGCGGTCAGATTAAACGTGCCTCCACTGTAGTAGTCATTTTCGTGACATAAAAAGTATATAGAGGATTCCGGCGACTGGGACCGCAATTAATTCGGACCGAGTATCCAATTGCCTAGCTAAATTTATATATTTACGTGTGGCCCTAGTCTCGGGCAAAAACTATATTAATACTAAAGGGATTAGATAACTAGACCCGCGGCCCAAGTGGATTTGTGGTCCCAGTCGTCGAACACCTCAATTTATAAACATTTAAGGCCTATTCAAACCTGAGCGATATTCGCTGCCGCTGTGGGTAGAGGTAAATACCGCGCGAGTTTCGCTCAGGTATTTGGTATCAAGTACCGCGGCTAGTTCTTACCTCACTGAGCGAAACTCGACTACCGCGCGTTATTCTACCCACAAGGATAGCGAATACCGCTTAGGTCTGAACAGTAATATTACCGCATACCCACTGGGTTTTCTCTGCCGCAGACGGTAGCGAATACCGCTTAGGTCTGAACAGGCCTTTACTGGTTTATATTTATACTAGATAATGCCCGCGGTTACACCCGCGTTATTTAAGGCTACTGCTCTGCTCCCGTCGCTCATAGCGTGATGTTATAGCCTAAAGCCCTCCTCGATATGCTATCTAACACTGAAAGAATTTTTCAAATCGGACCGGTAGTTCCTGAGATTAGCGCGTTCAACCAAATAAACAAACTCTTCAGCTTTATATATTAGTATTAGATTACCTTGATCGTTTTGTTAGTGCGGTTTGGTTGTAGCTCAAAGTGGTTTCACGTAATTCCAACATGCCCGGGGTACAGAGCATGCACTCTGATATTTATTTTCGCCAGACGCCCGCTGATTTATTCGTCCAATAATGAGATGCGAATGTACGCTGCGATATTTTTAAAAGCTTTTGTTTTTCATTCGGTATGTTTTATCAGGATGATTGAAATAGTCGTTAGTTTATTTAGCTAAACTATGTTTGAAAGTCTGTATTGCTATCCGTTAGAAATTGGGTAATATCAACTATATCAGACGTGTAGCGTACAGCCACGTAGACTCCCTATTTCCCCATGTTTGAGGTGATATTTCGCTACATCAGAAGGGAGGATACATTTTGACGCTTCCACGTAATCAAATCCACATGGAGCTGAGATTCCCGCCTGCAGAGGTATCGATTGGCTCCGACCGTGTTGTGCCGTCGCGTCCACTGTAACTCAATTGGCAGGCAATCTGCCGACGGCGCCGCCGCCCCCTCTAATTGCATCGCACAAACAACCAGATAAATATGGTTTTTTGCTAGGCGTGAAGAGGAAATTACTGGAGACCGACTGGCTTTTGCCTGGATAACATCGGTTTTATAAGTAAATGTCTGGGAAAAGAACACTTGTATCATATAATGGTCTGGCGCATTCCGTTGGTGACGCAGTGTCGCAGTTTTATTGCGCCTGTTATTTTATTTAGACATTCAGTTTGTTTTATTATGTTCCATATAACTTTTTAAGGCAATAAACTACGTAAGTTTCCCAAAAGTGCTATATATAATTACCTCAGTAATTTTGAAGTTATTTCAAACCAACCTTTTTTGTCACTTTAATTACTTAATTTGTGTTGCAAACCGCGATGATTGCCGACGCCAAATGAGGTAGTAATTAGTAAAAAAACACAATATTCGAAAATTGATAATTACCCACGCTCAGTCCATCAACTGAATATCATATAGCTTAGCGTTCGTGATTGTGTCTGTACGTTAAATGTCCCTAAATACAATATGAATTTAATTATTTCACTCTAGTGTATGATTTAGTTGAGGACAAATTTAAAATCATTCGCATTTATGTGTTTGTCTCTTAATTGCTTATTGTCAGTTTCCAATTATTAAAAACAAAAATTTTGTAGGTAGAGTAAAAAGTGTAAGTGCAATCATTATTCAGAGAATAAAAACGGGTCGAATTAAAAACAGGCAACACGCGATACTAATGAATAAGTAAATATAATTGCGCATTGTGCCACCAAGTGAATTT
The DNA here is from genome assembly GCA_944739405.2 of Euclidia mi. Classification (NCBI taxonomy): domain Eukaryota; kingdom Metazoa; phylum Arthropoda; class Insecta; order Lepidoptera; family Erebidae; genus Euclidia; species Euclidia mi. Next base: position 46,474,575 of record OX123195.2, read on the forward strand.
AGTTCTCTCCAACGGTCATAACTATTGTTTTAGTAACAATCTGTCTTTTTATCAGTTTTGATCAAACACGCGTTACGCGAACATGTCCATCACCACTTGTCTTCTCTACTATCTTAACGAATTATTAGTACTTACGAGCGGCAATAACTTATTGTAATTTGAAACAGTATATATTTGTATGAATTTCCCCACGCAAATCTAGCATATATAAAGTCAAATTGAAATTACACGCTTCGCACATATACCATCTGCGAGTAAATGTAGTTAGAACGCAATCCCGGTCGTGAAATGCAAAATGTCGGCGTAATTTCGCACCCGAGGGGCTCCTGCTCGCCCCGCTATTCATTATGATCTAATATTTATCGCTCTTACACTACCAGACTTACTGATTACTTCCACCGATTAGATAAACGGCCAGTAAGAGCTACAATAGCAAAGTGGCCATTGCCTTTTTTGGCAGGGATATCGAATGTTAATGTGCTTCACGCTCATATAATTAAACCTTACATTGTTGCTAATTGATTTAGTAAAGTGTTATTTGTCTCTTCTTAATCTCGGTGATAAATATAACGGTAGGATACTTGTGTATTTTCACTATAAATGGTAGCAGAGCGTTGCCCATTGCATCATTTGCGCCAAAAATATCCTCCGCAGGAGTCCGACCAATTTGAGCGTTGTGCCAATTGTTTACGTATCGCAATAATTGCACGCATGACACCGTGGTGGCTACGGCGTGAGTCAACGGACCGGCAGACAGGTTTAACTCTGTACCAGTTATGTGGGACGTTTCGAAAGTCGCTGGCACGGTGGCGCCTGCCAAACTTTGATACGCGTTGCCAACAGCGATGCAGACGCACGTTTCGGCCGCTTTCACAACATGCGCCGTTTTAGTTCTTCATTGCTAGTTCAATGATGATGTTTGTGACGTAGCCACGGCACGTTTGATTTCTGCAATACGTTCCTACTGTACGCGATAGTGTATCTATTTGTCTCGAAAAGAGAATAGAACAAAAACATTCCGTGATTTTAATCCGTTACCTTCATCATATAAAAAAGGTCTGTGTAAGTCTTTCTATTTTGTCATCACTAGCCAGATGTGCTACAACATTGAAAATCGTGACTCTTCTTGTAGCAAAGTTTGAAATTATTCTATCATAAAAAATACGTTTATCGTCCATAAAGTAATACGGTGTTTCGTCGAGGCATAGTTAAAAGGCGAGTGGAGAGTGGGACGTCAACGCGGTCACGTTTCGCTTCACAGCGATCACGAGCCGACGACCGCGGCTCTCGGGCCGTCTTCGCTTCTATGGCATTCTTACACTTGAATGAACCCCTTCAGACGAAGAACCTACTCAATAATATCTACTTAGTAAATCTTAATAAATAAAATCCTTGCGTTACTTACTGACTGACAGACACGCTACAGCCGAAACTATTAGGCGCAGGAAGCTGAAATTGGCACAGGAAGCTGAAATTGGCATGTATGTTCCTAGGGGACTGTAGAGGTGCACTAAGAAGGGATTTCCCGAAATGCCCACGGGATCGGCCAAAACGGGTAAAAAAAATGCAAGCGTAGCTGCTGGCGTCCTCTAGTCAATAAATATACAGCTATCGAGTATCCACACTCTGCAATTTTGCCACATGTAGCGTAAATGCATGAAATACAGATAGAATCAGAATTGTGCTCTTAAAACATGTAATGATGCATACTATACGCACTCAAAATGTGCATATGCTAAATAATTTTTACCCAATATGCCAACGCGACGTCAACGTTCCTGCACCGTCTTACAAATCTTGCAACATCCCGATATCTGGTATAAAATCCTGTTTTTCGTTCTGAAGTACATATTCTTCAAATCGTAAATTCACATATCGTTCCGGTTAAGTAAATAAAGAGCTGTTTTGTTAAACGATCGATATTTACTTTCGATGACTAAGCTAATGAATCAAGGGCAACATTATTCCTTCTGATAACATTAAAATACTGATACTGTTAAACAAAAGTGTTTGAATTTCCAAAACGCCCGGTGAGTAACACTTACGAGCATTTGGAACTCTAAAAAGTACGTTAAACCGTGGCCTGGCGGCATGACGCATTCGGGGGAGGTAAATAAGAGGTTTTATGTTACTGCCGAGACATTTGCATTGCCTCTATGACCCCTGTTGTGGCCCACCGAGTCCACTGGCAATGGCTTTTCTGTCCTCTAATATTACTGACAAAAGACACACCCGTTTTAGCCGCTTAAACGCATAAACCGAGAAATTAACGCAGCTCGTATACTTGATACTTGGCAAAGTCTTTATTTATTCTGTTAACTCGTTACCCTTGATATTGTAATTTAATTCGTGAGTTTAAAGAAATAAGAGCAATTTTCCGTCGGCTGTAGTAGGTTTTAATGTCGTCGGCAAGACTTTGTCTTCAAAACATACGATAAGCCATGGAACATTACATAAATGAGTGTGTTTTATCGCGAACCACCGGCGTGAATGACTGATAGGTCCTGATAAAAGTTATTTTGATTCAATTCGCAACCGCATAGGTAGTTACGTACAGTACCACTAGACGAACTTCGTTATCGTTTTTAATCGGACTAGTTTTACATGTTTTTGATAGCCATCAAACTTTTTGACTACTATATTCTTTGTAACCTATACCATTTAATTTTGTTAGCATAGACTACTACAGTATTATCATTTTCTTTGTCTCTGATGTATATCATAATCCATGAGCCTGTATCGTTTCCATAACTCCCATAGCTAGTCAATCAAACATATTGTATTATATTCCAATGAACGCGAAGCGATTCCTATTCACAAGTCCTACTACCTCAACATTTCAAATCTGTTTGTAACTTTTATTCCTTTTATTGATAAGCAACCTTAATACTATGATCCATTTACAGATACATTAAAACGGGTTTGATCGATGTACAAAATATCAAATTGAAATCACTTACGGCAGCTAATTAAATACAATTATTTTCAAATCCGCTATTGATGTCAGTAGAGCATTAAAAAATTCTTGTAACAACACAAAATTGCCTGTCTCATCTTTAATTAATAATTGCGACATCAACCTCGAATAGAGAAACGACCGCAATTTGAAAACAATCTTTAATTAAGAGAAAAATAGCTGAGCTGATATCTTGATAGTGATTATTCTCGCTATAACAATAGATTTGAGTGCACGGCGGCAACTGGAACGGTAGAAACTCGGTTCGAGGTCGGTCCGGGTGGCGGCGCGGCGCGGCCCGTCATAATGGACGCCTTTCTCACACCTAAAAAAACTTGTTAGTGCTTGCACCCGCGGTAAGTGTCGCAACAGAACACCAGACACTGGAATTGAAAAACAAACTTGTGACAATAACGGCAATCGCGAGAATTACGATTCTTACTACCCACTCTAGTGACACAAGATTAAGTGGGAACCAACGATGCACTGAAGTTGTTTGTGGTTCCTGTTGAAAGTCGTCGAACTATGCTATAACTATTAATTGATTTTAAGATCTTTCTCTAGGTAAAATTCACCTCGACTTCATCGAATCTTGGACAGAATTACCATAGCAACATATAGCACCATGTACGATATAGCAAACACTACCAAATTTTGGTAGTAATTAGTTACTTACACAATTAAGTAACGAACACTTTATAGCTTATCAATAATTGGTGTTATTTAACGAGCTCCCAATGTTACGTACTGCTGCATCATTTGTCATTGAGTAGGACCCTTTGGATATCGCGTTGTATTGTACGAACCGGTTCCGGTACCTACTCTTATGTTTCTTATTGTAAACTAAACTAAACAAACTAGAGTTCAAATCGTAGTCGTTGTAAACAATACACAGCATTTGAATACTACCATAATACTAATGGTCTCCAAAGCGCTTCGACTATACAATATACTGAAGATTTTCTCTACCAAAGCGAATTGTCACTTTTATTATTCAAGTCACAAGCTGATGTTAAACATTACTACTTTTTGACTCACAGAAACTATTTATGCACAGTCAGTATTACTCAGCAACCCATCTGCAGGCAACGATAGTTTGCATATAAAAGAGGATTTGTGACTCAAAGAGCCTGTCTAATTTAAAATCCAGCTAGCTTTCTGTTAGAAAAGATTGGATTTCTAAATTTGCTATATGCCCATAGTTGCCTACACTATATAAATTGGTAATGACTTTCGCCGAAATCGTTATTTATATGTTACATACATTTGAATGTCATAACAGTGTGTAGTGCGCAGTTGTGTAACGGGTACGTTTAGAGGTGAATATATTCGATCTTGAAGTAATTGCTTATTGTCTCCACTTAGTTGGAGTGCGTCACTCGCTCGGATAGACGAGTCGGCGACGCTCGAGCCATGCCCGTAACGGTTCCACCAACAAGGACGCGCACAAATAAAGTAATATAGACAGCTGTATTTGGAGATTCAAGTATCTCGCCTGCGAATTATACGATCGCCTCGTATTGCGACCCATAAACCTACCGCCATAACGAGCAACACTGCCTTAAGGATATATTGACGTATCGGGCGTTTTGGCTTCTGATTTATAGATTTCGCTGGCCTATTTCCAGGAATTGTGAAAATTGTACGAACTGCCACATTTACGTAAAAGGGACGTAGTCGTAAGCAATTTCGTACCTAGCTTCATTGCCCTACATCTGGTTTCAAAAAAGCCGTGATTTTTAAGCTAGCTTCTTGTTGATTGGATAGAAATTTATGTTCGATAACGAAGCCCTTTTGTGCTGACAATATTAAATTTCATCACCCGAGCAAGTATCGTTGTGAACCACGTCGACGTCACATTGTCGCGGCGTACTCGTGGCTTGTCTAAAATTCAATTAGCGTCATGGTAATTAAACCTGGTATCGGCTAATCTCGCGGTTCGCATTTACCCGATTGGTGTTCGCCGTGAAGCGAATGCTTTACAGAAATTCGCGACGCGTTCTGCATTTGCGTCATGTGTTCGTTCTCTGGCGCAAATTGGCTGGCTGTACCGTTTCACATTCATCATCTAGAAATACATATCCAAATTTGAAGTGATATTTGTAATATAGTATTATCTTGAGTAAACTTCGATACAATACAATTTATCAATTCCGTAGGTGTTTCTGTGTGGGGATTTATGATACTAAACTGTCAACTTGAAAAATTCTTCTTTATTTATTTTTTTGTCTTTATCTAGCTGTTATGGTTGCTGTGTTCTTGCTCTCGCGATCTAGGCAGATGGTAGTAGCGCTCTGCTTCAGTAACCAACGCCGACATTTTGATATTTTTCCAAATTAAATGAACATTTTGAAAGTGCTCGTGAATAAGATTGGAGCAAAAGGCTCTGTAAATAACACTTAAATGAGAAATAATTAAGGATGAAAGCATTGAACCGTGTTTGAAACTTTCCGCTGAATAAATGAGATCTAAGTGACGTAGATTGTTCTAGCGCAAGACGTACCTACGTAGGCGTCACAACTACTCCCTTTATACATTTTAAACTCTCCCCAGGCAATTTAAACCACATTATAATAATTATATGATGTAAATAGATACAGAGGCAGCGATAGCCTAGTGGAGATACCAACAGACTGCCATGCAGAGGGTATCGGGTTCGAATCCACGGCGCGCACCAATGACTTTTCGGAGTTATGTGCGTATTGAATTGTTAATTATCGCTTGTCCCGTGCCTCGGAGAGCACGTTAAGCCGTCGGTCCCGGTTGTCATGAAGATCTTTGACAGTCGTTACAGGGCGTCAGTACCTTCTAAATAAACTGACACTTGTCTAAACCATGGAATATCGCTATCCCTTCGGGTTGCAGAGGTCAGACAGGCAGTCGCTCTGTGGAAAAGCTAATATTCAGCCAAATCCGGTTAGACTAGGAAGCGGACCCCAGATTGAAAACTGGGATAACGCTAAGAGATGATGAAATAGATACAGTTAACTTTTCGAATGTCTTTGAGTTTACGGAATGTAATCAATAGTCTTGTCAAAATTGTACAAGCAATCCGTCTTGGAGATAACTTGAATGATTTATTATCGAAGTTATCATACTATATTCTTTACATTTACCATCAACTTTAAAAATGTGGACATACATGTGACTATCATGTGTCGATTTATTTATCAGCCAAAGCAATGGCGGAGGGCTTATCGAAAAAAATCCTCTACATATAGTAGGTATTTGATAACGCCCAAATAAGTGCGTTTTTTAGAGTCCCTTCGGCATCTTATATAATAAATAGATGCTGAGTTATCTTTGTGTAATATAAGTATATAAAAGCGAACTTAAACAGCCGACAAATTCCGATTTTTCGGAAACTACTAGGTTAAATATCTGAATACAATTGGACAGATGGAAACTTAGACAAAAGTTGTTCGCGACAGACATTAAAACTATGACAGTGAATAGTGTATTCGAAACCGCGAGTGAAAATCGAATAAAATCAGTGTTATCTAATCGTGCGGTACACCGGGTTCGGTTCCCGGACGTGTCAAAACGTTAAAAAATAGCTAAAATAGTGTAAATGGTTAGATTGCTAATATATAACAACTATGTAATACATGAACATTAGTCTTAAACTTGTGCTAACCGTAGGGACCTTAGATATCGAATCATAAATAGCGTTATCAGTAGTGACAGATAAGAGTTAATGCTTCATAAAACAGCTGTTTGTTTACATATTCGTATTATAGTTTTATAAGTGTTTTTTAGCTTCATATAGACTTGAAATCATGTCTAGATACCTTTTTATTGCTAGTTATTACCTTATATAGTTAAAATAAGCATAATAACAAACATTCGTATGTTTATTATAAAATTTGTTTACTTACGATAGTATTTACTTAAGAAATTCTGTAAATTTTTTATGCTTCAAAGTTATCATGTCATATGTTCGAATTGAATAAAGATATTTTCATGGTGTTTGTTTTAATAGATGCCCCATATAGTTGCACACAACGGCCTACCAAAATTATATATATAAATTTAGTATACGATAGTTTTTCAATAGAAAATATAGTGGGCGGGCCCTTGTGTGGCAGCATTTTTTGGGAGTTTTTATGGAATAACTTAGTGACGCAAATAGTTAGGTTTAGGTATTGTATACCAATAGATAGAACTTAATGAGACCTATCTAACGATGTATAGAACATGTATGTATGCATAATAGGATCGAAACATACGTAACATTTGTACTGTTTTGTAAATAAAAATAAAGGAAAGATTCCCTGTGCACGTGTTCGGTGCGATGGTCGTCGATAAGGTAAAGTTTCGAGGTACTTAAGCGACCACCAATTCGGGCAGTTGTTGACTTGTTGCCGTCTCAACCACCATCTTGTAACCATCAAGCACCGCACACCTGAACAGCATCGCTCTCAACGTATGAAGATGTTTCATTTCTGAAGCCCTTACACATCGAAGCCATACAGTCCACACACATAGAAGAACACGCATCGTCGTAGGCACACGTCAGCAGCACACTACCAGCGCACTGTAGCGGACTAGCAAAGGTTCGATTCCTGGCATCCGTTACATTTGTTGGTCGCTTCGAGCCGGATTGAAGAAGAATGCCTACGACGCGTTCAAGAGGTCGTGCTCCCGAGGTCGCCGGGGGAGCGGCCGGCGCCGGGCCTAGTTCCAGTACCCCTGCCCGCGCCGCCGCTGCCCGCAACCCAGCCGCCGCGGTCGTCCGTCACGACGGGCCACCGCGATCGCCGTCGACAACAGTCGGGAGCGACGCGCCGCCGCCGGCCCCCCCCGGCCCCGCGGGGAGGGACGAACGAAACATCACTCAAGATGCAAGGGAGCGAGCAGAGGTGCAGTCGAAAAATGAAGATGGCAAGGAAAGGACGTTGCAACCATCCGATAGATCGAGCGTTTGTACAGCGCAACATAGTATAATAGAAAATAGAGATAGAAAGAAGCCAACGAGGGAACACGACCAACGCTCAGCAGCTACGGGACGCTCCAATAGAAATGTGATGTTGGCTCGAGAAGAAGTTTTGAAGATAAAACTACAGTTAGCACAGTTAGCACTACAGAAGGCTGAAGAAGAGGCGGACTCCGATGACTACGACGAGGATGGACAGTCGAAACAAGACTACGTACGTTCGTGGTTGGAAGAGGCTCCGGAACCCCAGCCCGGCCCCGAAGATATAGAAGTGATATCGGCACCCACTAAGAAGAGGGACGTCGACGGGGCACAGAAGATAGTAGATGGACCGCCCTCACAGAAGATGGACGTTCATCAACAGGGAGGTGATTCGCTGAAGCCGTTCATCACGGATCTCACCTCCGCGATCGCCGCGCTCGCCGACAGGAAGCCACCGGACACATCGATAGTTGCACCACACCCGGCGGTTTCGAAAGTCATCATGACGCTACCGACGTTCGGCGGCGCGCACACCGAGTGGCTGTCGTTCAAGGCGATATACGACACCACCAAGAATTTCTTCAACGACGTGGAGAATACAGCGAGACTGAGAAGAAGTCTCAAGGGAAGAGCGTTAGAAACAGTTAGCTCTGAACTGATTGGGCATGCGCGACCAGATGAGATCATGAAGGAGTTGGAGCTGCAGTTCGGACGACCAGACTCGATCGCACAGGCAGAGACGGACAAGCTGAGGACCCTGCCACGCTGTAGCGAAGCACCTAAGGACATATGCGCGTTCGCGAGCAAGATTAGAAGCGGCGTCGTCACACTTCGTGCGTTGAAAAAGGAACACTACCTCATCAATGCGGAGCTAGTGCGCGTGTTGACCGAGAAGCTACCGAACTCGCTACGTGTGCAGTGGTACAAGACGTATACCGAGAAGTGCCAGTCGAAGCCGGACCTCAGCCGATTCAGTGACTTCGTGACAGAGTACGCGCGTTACTGTAGCGCGTTCGCGCCGGCTGAGAACATCACCGATGGGCCGCCAAGCAGACGTACCGTGCAGAGGACGTACACGGCGACGGCGACGGAGAAGCGAACGCATACGAACACGTCTAACGCGAAGTGCAGGATATGTGAACGCGAAGGACACTACTCGTCGGCCTGCAGCACGTTTCGTAACGCCAACGCAGAGAAGAGATGGCAGCTAGCTAAGCAGCATGGATTGTGTTTTCGCTGCTTACGCATACGCCGAATAGAACACTCGTGCAAGCCCAAGAAGTGCGGTGTAGAGGGATGCCGCGCTACACACAACCAGTTGCTTCACTACGATAGAGGAGCCCATAGGACCGAAGACGTGAACATAGAAAAGCAAGAAACGGTCGCCAGTTCGTGCATACGTGCAAAGGCTCAAGCATACTTAAAGATAGTGCCCGTGCAGATAGTCGGACCGGCGGGAGAGGCGTCTACGTTCGCCCTACTCGACGACGGAAGCACCGTATCGCTCATAGACGAAGACATAGCCAAGGAAGTCGGCGCGGAAGGGAGCCTGGACCCGTTTACGATCCGTGCCATAGGCGATACGTCGATCGACATGCCAACGTCGCGACGCGTAGACATACAAATACGAGGAGCCGGCGCCGACAGCAAACAAGTGCCTTTGTGTGCGCGCACCGTAGCCAGCCTACACCTGTCGCCGCAGAAGATCGCCGAAGAGGACCTGATAGACTGCAAACACCTCGAAGGCATCAAGAAGAAGCTGGTATATGACATAGGCGTGCCAAAGGTGCTAATAGGTCAAGACAACTGGCACCTGCTCATAGCGAACGCAGTACGAAGAGGACCCAACGATCAACCGGTGGCGTCGCTTACATCGCTGGGATGGGTGCTGCACGGCGCGCGCTCACGCACCTTGGGAAACACCGTACACTTCGTCAACGGTCTCTCCGCTAACAGTAGAATCATAGAAAACAAAGAAACGTCGTTCGAAGAATATTTCGCTTTCGGATCGCTCATACAGAACCCACGTCAACCGAACACGGACCCCAAGAAGCGGACAGTCGTGTCACGGCAACAATTAGAAGATAGACATAAAGAGACGGCTCTTCTGTGGAAACAAGAAGACATCGTCGGACCCGATAGTCAAGACGCAGCGAAGAGGCTCGCGTATATAGAAAACATAGATCCAAGAAACTCTCACACAGATAGAAACCGAAGAAACGAACTCTCTTATCGTTTCGAATAGAGGACAGGTGCACTCTCCTATAGATTTGAAGGCCGCCGTTAAGCCTACCGTCGTTGAGACAATAGGGGAGCAGTGCATTGCATCCTGCATAGATAGTCGCCCACCACAGCGAATTATAGAAGCCGTCATGGGTACACGAGTCGCTCAAGCGGTAATAGAAGAACATCGCGTCAAACCCGAGGCCGTCGTGTACTGGACGGACAGCAAGACCGTACTAACGTGGATAAGAAAAGGAGCACGGGCGTACAAACCATTCGTCGCGCACCGCCTAGCCGCCATAGAAGAGCATAGTAAAGTTGAAGATTGGCGCTGGGTACCTACGAAGTTGAACGCGGCGGATGCGGCTACACGCGACGTGCCAAACAGCTTTAACTCCGAACACGAGTGGTACACCGGACCGTCGTTCCTGTACGAAGACCCGTCACTATGGCCCGTAGAGAAGCACATCGCCCCTGACGCGACAGGCGAAGAGCGCACACTGACAGCTGTAGATAAACGTCAAACACATAGAATTATAGAAGCCGTACCGGACCCGTATAGATTTTCCAAATGGGAGAGGCTCTTACGAGCGACAGCAAGAGTTCTACAATTTATAGCATTATGTAAGAAAACCGCAGAGATCTACTCGGACAACGGCACCAACATGCACGGTGCCGACCGAGAGATGAGAGACGCCGTCGCCGAGGAAGCGAGTCGCCGTGGCATCATATGGCGCTTCATCACCCCCTCAGCGCCATTCATGGGGGGCGCATGGGAGCGCCTCGTCAGGTGCGTGAAGACCGCCCTCTATACGGTCCTTCATGAGCGCCATCCGCACGAAGAAGTCCTAGCTACACTACTGTGTGAGGTCGAGTACACAGTAAACAGTCGACCCCTCACACACGTCTCCGTCAACGCAGCAGACAGCGAGGCCATCACCCCGAACCACATCCTGTTCGGTGGTTCTGCTCGCCTCCCTCCGCTGGGCGAGTTCAGCGAGGCTGACCTCAACAGCAGCAAGCACTGGCGGCGCGCCCAAATCCTCGCCGACATGTTCTGGCGCCGTTGGGTGCGCGAGTACCTACCCGAGCTGCAACACCGGCGGGAGCCCCATGGGTCTGGGCTCAACCTCGAGGTCGGCGACCCCGTCCTGATCGCCGACGGCCAACTCCCGCGCAATACCTGGCCGCGCGGTCGAGTTGTGGCTGTCTACCCGGGCGCCGACGGCGCCATACGCACTGTCGAGGTGCGCACAGCAGCAGGCGTCCTCAAACGGCCGACTAAGAAGCTGGTCCCCCTGCCCAAGTGACGAGGTGTCGCTCACCGGGTGCTCTGCAGCACCGCCACACGACGGGTCACGCGCGTTGCTGCACGGCGGGAGAGATGTTCGCGACAGACATTAAAACTATGACAGTGAATAGTGTATTCGAAACCGCGAGTGAAAATCGAATAAAATCAGTGTTATCTAATCGTGCGGTACACCGGGTTCGGTTCCCGGACGTGTCAAAACGTTAAAAAATAGCTAAAATAGTGTAAATGGTTAGATTGCTAATATATAACAACTATGTAATACATGAACATTAGTCTTAAACTTGTGCTAACCGTAGGGACCTTAGATATCGAATCATAAATAGCGTTATCAGTAGTGACAGATAAGAGTTAATGCTTCATAAAACAGCTGTTTGTTTACATATTCGTATTATAGTTTTATAAGTGTTTTTTAGCTTCATATAGACTTGAAATCATGTCTAGATACCTTTTTATTGCTAGTTATTACCTTATATAGTTAAAATAAGCATAATAACAAACATTCGTATGTTTATTATAAAATTTGTTTACTTACGATAGTATTTACTTAAGAAATTCTGTAAATTTTTTATGCTTCAAAGTTATCATGTCATATGTTCGAATTGAATAAAGATATTTTCATGGTGTTTGTTTTAATAGATGCCCCATATAGTTGCACACAACGGCCTACCAAAATTATATATATAAATTTAGTATACGATAGTTTTTCAATAGAAAATATAGTGGGCGGGCCCTTGTGTGGCAGCATTTTTTGGGAGTTTTTATGGAATAACTTAGTGACGCAAATAGTTAGGTTTAGGTATTGTATACCAATAGATAGAACTTAATGAGACCTATCTAACGATGTATAGAACATGTATGTATGCATAATAGGATCGAAACATACGTAACATTTGTACTGTTTTGTAAATAAAAATAAAGGAAAGATTCCCTGTGCACGTGTTCGGTGCGATGGTCGTCGATAAGGTAAAGTTTCGAGGTACTTAAGCGACCACCAATTCGGGCAGTTGTTGACTTGTTGCCGTCTCAACCACCATCTTGTAACCATCAAGCACCGCACACCTGAACAGCATCGCTCTCAACGTATGAAGATGTTTCATTTCTGAAGCCCTTACACATCGAAGCCATACAGTCCACACACATAGAAGAACACGCATCGTCGTAGGCACACGTCAGCAGCACACTACCAGCGCACTGTAGCGGACTAGCAAAGGTTCGATTCCTGGCATCCGTTACAAAAGTCGTAATTAAAAATCTTTTTTTAATTAATTCAAGGCTTATTTCGAGCTGTGTAACATTAAATGTGTGTTATATAACTATCTACCTACCTATCTGAGGTGATTCTATATCTATTTATAACACATGAAACCTTAGATCTTCATTACACAATGTTTGCTTCATCCAAAGTTGCTAACTGCAAATGTTTCATAAGATTTACATCACAAGATAAATTCCTATGCAATCGCAAAAAGTTAACTTTATTCGAACAACTTTGGAAATTCTTACTTTAAATTAGTAGAGTATAAAATTGTTCAACAGTTCCGCGAAGGAAGTAATTTTCATTCTGTTAACTGTTTATCCGATAAAAAAGGTCTGCTAACAAAAAACCTAAGATAAGGAAATTGTCCAAGATGAATACGGTCTCCTTCAGAAATTCTCTCACCCAGACGGATTTTCATCGTTATGAAAAAAGATAGATGGAAACACGAGTAAAAAAAGCACGTGGCCCTTATAAGCACGCGATGTTCTATTCAAAGTGCGTCATGATATAATTGTGTGTTCGTTACATAAGGTGTTTAATGTGTTCGGCGAGTCACGGAGCTTAGTATTAAAATGGCTGTTCGGATGGTGACGTCATACCGTTGTGGGCTTTCCTCGTGTGATTCATAGAGGGGGCGCCTGTTTATTCGTCGCGACGAGCCACGTGCCACCTCAATACACCTTCATTATTATTTATCTTTGATTACCCAAAAAATAACTTGATATTTTTTGTCGTTTGTCCTGTTGTTGGTATACTAAAAAATAACCGACGTAATGAACCGTATTTCTTGGGCGAGCAATGAAAGACGGTGATCAAGGATGCTAATTATAATCGACTCCTACGCTACGGCAATCCGAGCAAACAAACAGATAAATAAGCGAGTTCAATATTATACTACAATGACGTATATTCATAGACTGTTTCCGTGATTTTTTTCAAGGCGTCAATATGATATGACATTAATATTCGCTAAATAATATATACTTAGCTAAAGTTTATTGTTTAAATTTGGTTATGTGTATTTTCTTTGCTTCTTTTTATCAATCGTCATGTCAAGAGCATCAATGAAATACATACCAAAGTGTTGCTTAAAACTCGAGTTGTAAACTCTTTGGTTTCGTTACCGTAAAACACGGTAAGTCTCTACTGGTAATAATTGCCAAGATGGTCTTGAGAGTTATTGTATTGACCCACTACTTTGTCGTGTATTAAATAATTTCGGTATAACTTAACGCTCGATAGCTTGTTACTTATCAGCCAATGGTCGGTGATATATATTGATATTCCTAGACGCAACAATAACTAGCCAAGTCCGATCATAAAATCACGGAACATTACTCTATTTGCGGTCGGTTTAAAAATAGCCGGTACACTACATTCTGCTGATTGAACTGCTTTATCAAACATAATATTCTCAATGCAGTCATAATAATCGTTTTCACATGACTTCAATTATACTCGTCGACACAAGGATTTTATATTGAATGTGGCTAACAAATCATTTCAGCCTTGCATCAAGCGGTCTCATAATTATTCCTACCCATGATTGTATTGCCAAAGTGCACGTATTGGCAGTCTAGCCTGCCTACATACGTTCAATACATTATTTAGACATGTTTCACTGTTTGTCTGCCTACTCTTGACGTTGTTGTGACGATAGCTTTCATGACTCAGAGCAAACAACCAGTGGACTTATGCAGAGGTGTGGAACATTTTCGTAGGCTTGTTTTAGCTAATAAGTTTATTTTAAACAATTAGAATAGGTACCTATTTCAGATATCGAAAATGCTATTCGGATTTACGTTTGCAGTGATAATATGGATGTAACAACACTATCAACACATCTACAGACGTAAATTAATTCGATTCTACGAAATCTAAGTATGAGTTCTTGTTCCAATACAAATGTCATTTTGAAACCTGAACAATGACAAAGAACACCTTCTTACCAGTTGATATTGGGTAAAAGAATCTGACTAAAATATTTCAGCAATTTTCGTTAGCCCTAGAAAAATATCTTTATAACGATGGACTTTTAAGGTACATCATAGTATATAAAGTTGATTTCGATGATGTAAAGATAGCTTATTTGTTTATCACACAAAGATCCGAATATTCGCAAAGCATTTCGATATTTTATCAATCATACGTTTTGTATAATATTATTAGAACTTTTGGCTCAGGATCAATTACCTGATGGTCAAAATAATAAACTAGTTATATTAAATCTCAATCATTCACCTTTGGCGCGTTGCCTTGTGTTTGGCGTCGGCGTTCCTGTCTTAAATGATTCCCTGTTTAAATATAAAGTTGGGTATCGCTTCCGACGATCCTTACTTTGAATACACGTATGGTTCGGTGACTAACACGAGCGGTATACGGTAGAAATAACTGATGTAGGAAGATGAGTAAAATTAGTCCGTTGGGTAATTGAGAACGTAACATTATACGCGTGGCGAGAGAGGTGAATATGCCGTTTATAATGAAATGTCTTTATAAATACATACTGTATGAGAAAGGCACGATGTTTTTTAAAATATACTGACTTTACTGAATCATAGTATCGATGAAATAGTGTTTCAGATGTATTTACAGCATACACATTTTAAATTCGATATTGGCGAATAATGAAGTTTTTTTTTGTCTTTGATCGTATCAGACCACGCATAGAACTACTATTAAAGTTTCGTAAATAGCTTGCACAGATCTAAATAGTCAAGTCTATTTAGTTACATTATTAAATTACAGTAATAGTAATACAATCGTAGTACTTCACACAGTTCGAAATTAAATTGAGAAATCAGATTGTTTAGTAGCAGTGTACTCTTATAAACTGTTTAATGCAGTAAGTCAAGATCTTTAATCTTAATTGTTAATTTTCTTTACAATCATAATCTCGATATCGTCATCGCGCATAAATGTTAATTTATTTTATATAAAATCCTTTGAAAAATAATGTTAGATACAATCCAGAATTTTTTTTTTAGTTTTTAGTAAAAACGTCACACAATGATCAAATCATACCTTGATTAAATAATATTTACAAAGATAATTACAACTTAACCGTGTCACGGGTATTATCTACTTCTATCTATGACAGAAATTAAAACAAAGAATCTGCGAGTACACCTTTTGAACCTATTATTAATAACATGTAGGTTTTTTCTCTCTGCGTCTGTCTCTCTGTATGTCCAATTTCGTAAACCAATCAATTTCGCCCAAGGATTATGGACGTTACCTTTAACCAATGCCTTCGCCCGTGATAATTATGTTCAAATTTATTTATAAATAACATAATAGCATACACATATGATGCAAACAAACCTTGACACGTTGTGTAGTGTTGTAGATAACATAATTCTAGATCGGGCTACCTCAAGGTTCCGTGGGTACCTACCTACTATGTGCCACTTATATTTTTAATACTTAGCTCTGATATAATCCTAATCTTTTACAATTTGACAAAAAGTGGTTTGTTGAAAATATTCTCCTACTATCTGGGCGATTCCTTTTTCTAAATGTATGTACTAAGTTTTATGATCATTGTAGTACCTACAAAATAATGCTTAATAGAATTATAAGTACCTACATAAAATATTTCCTTCTGATTTTTCGAAGTTAAGTCATTGAAGGACACCTGCTGGGATCTTCGTATTTCCGAAATATATGTAAAGTCTGTCAACTCGCATTTGGCCAGCATGGTAAGTTAAGTAAGTTTGCACCCAGCAGTGAGATAGGATATAGACATATGTTACGGGCAACTTGAGAAGTCTGGTCCCTATGATTAGTGATCGGCCTGTATACATAACGCCCATGTCACATGGGCAATTTGATTAAAATTTCATGCCTAATCACTTTTCCGGGGCAGTACCTACTGTTAAATAAAAAACACTTAAGTTGACGGAGCGCTGCTTCTCAGGGCTCCTATTTTGGGATTAAGGGTCACAAGAGAACCTAACATAACCTACTTGCTTGAGTTACAGTCTCACCCAACCTTACGGGCTTACGTTGATTTTTTAAAATGGACTGCGGGCTGTCGGGCATTATAATATGAACTGGTCTAAGTAATTATAATACTAAAATTTATCAAATAGTCCGATGCTCTCGGGAACTATTCATAATACTCGGCCCTTATTAATACGGCCCTGTTGCCTGTTAGTCACGTTGCCCGTAACACATATACCATGATATAAGAACCATCACTGCAAAATATGGCTGTTCGCCTTGCATACCCTAAATGAGAATTGTTTGGTAGCGATATGCCATTATGAGCTTGTTCATACGTAGTTGCAGGCAAGCAACATATTATGGTCAATAACGATGTAAAATGATAAAATAATAAATGTAAGCAGTACTGGCGGATCTAAATTGTTTATAAAATAATTGTTTGTTTGTTTGTGACGACGTATCGTACTGATTACTATAATGTTTATTATGATACTCGGTACATATGGCCATAGGTCGGCGATAACATTGCGGAGAAAGTATCTATCAATTAACAAATCTTCTTAATATATAAAATTCTTGCGTTACTGACTGACTGACAGACACGCTACAGCCGTAACTATTGGGCGCAGGAAGCTGAAATTTGGCATGTGTGTTCCTTGGGACCGTAGGGGCGTTTAGTCGACATTTGACAGATTCTACTTTTGACATCATAGTCTACTATTGACAGATTCTACGTATGACAGATTCTACATATGACAGATTCTACGTATGACAGATTCTACATATGACAGATTCTACGTATGACAGATTCTGTATTTGACAGATTTTGAAAAAGTGAGACAAGTAACGGACACCTTGTGGAATCAAAAATAATACTGTTATATAGTAATCACTATATTTATTGATAAGTATAATTTGTTTTTATAACTAGTATTAAATGTTTGTATTATAGTACTAATATTTTTAGAAACAGTCACAATTACCAAATTAACGTTAAAATTATTTTTTTTTTGTTAACATTCATTCATACAAGATGGCGGTTGCGTTCCGTTTCACGTATTTCACATAAAACCTAAATATCGCTTTTATTGATTCCACTAGTTTAATAAACTGAGGCTGACGGAGCCCTGCTTCGCAGGGCTCCTATTTTCGGGTTAAGGGTCAAAAGAGAACCTAACACAACCTATTTAGTTACTTTCACATAAAACCTAAAATTACGTTCCGTTTTGCATATTTTTTATTGTCTCACTTTTTCAAAATCTGTCAAATACAGAATCTGTTATACGTAGAATCTGTCATATGTAGAATCTGTCATACGTAGAATCTGTCATATGTAGAATCTGTCATATGTAGAATCTGTCAATAGTAGACTATGATGTCAAAAGTAGAATCTGTCAAATGTCGACTAAACGCGTAGGGGTGCACTAAGAAGGGACTTCCCAAAATTCCCACGGGATCGGCCAAAAAGGGTAAATTAAAAAAAATTGCAGGCGTAGGTGCTGGCGTCCTCTAGTAATAAATAATATATCAAGTTAAAAACATACATGTTTGCATATAAAACCTATTTATATCTACCAATTATGTTAATGCAATTCGTTATTTATTTGTGTCACGGTAAAATATTTAATTTTGCGGACTTGTTGTTCTGACCTCTAAAATAAGAGTTATAAAATACATTTTAAGTTAATTTAGAAACCCAATTAACCCGCAAATACAATAGAAAACGAAGCCTAGCAATACCAAGTTTTAGTAGAAACGTAGAGAGAGCTTTTCTTGAATTTATACATAGAGGTTGGCCTAGTGTCACATTTTTTCGTTGCCCAATTTAACTTATAACAGTTATAACTTTTGAGACGATCATGTTTTAAAAGCTTTTTTTGTTTAATCTGATCTTTATCGCATTTTCCACCTCTCGATGTACCTAGGTTTTATTTTGTCAAGGAGGTTTCTATGTGTCGTGTGTGTGGTGATAAAAACAATGCCTTTTCTACACACATAGTCACAACATACTTATAGGTTCAATCAGGCTGTCACGGGAAGTAGGTCGGCATGTAACAATGGCCACGGGAGGCCGTGCCGCGGACACTGTGCGACACAACCCTGCGTCTGACACTCGGTGACAACGTGTCATAAAGGACCTGGGACCGTTGTTTTGTTTGTGCTACTTATATGGCCGGAATATATTACGTTTGCGTAGTGAAATGGGACTATCTTGGTTAATGTTGTACAGTTCTCAATAAAAGTTGCAAATATAAGTTTGACTTTTATGAGATATAAATTACTTAAAATATATTTTGTCTATGGAGTGAGACTCTAGAAAAAATATGCGATACATAATATACTTGAACTGATATTCTGTAACATCTGGCTAGACGAAGAAGCGGACCCGGATCTACGAGGCAGTATCTCGGTTGCATCCAAGACTAGCTCGCTAGGGCGATGATGATGACCATGATGCTGTATATTTGAAAAAAAAACCTTAAATCTCTTGTAAATAGGTATGTTGTTCGAGATTCATTTTCTTACTTAATACAGACTAAGAAATAGCCGTCAGCGTTATTTCAAGTATCTGTATTAGCCCGTTTCGTCATTCTGAGTAGGTTTGAACTGAATGAGTTTGTATGCAAATTGCGTCGCCCATACATAACACAGGCCAACGGCCCACCGTATATTGAGCCGTCAACGCCTACCCCTGCGTGGTACGAAGGATTCACGACATAACGCGTTTCTACCTCTATATTTCCAAATGTAATCCGTTCAAGATATACGTTCTGTTACGTCTAAAGTCAAGAAATTAAACTGTATTTCAATTTGGCCCAGACAGACGTTAGGCGTTTGACACTATTGCTAAAATAACCTTTCTTCTATCACGCAGTACTCAACTGTTCATGATTCAATTTCGATAAAGAATAGTGAGATCTATTGAAGCAGCTGCACATTGCACGATTCTTATCTACTATACTGTCATTCATGTGCGCACTGCCAATCAAAGTCTGTTCTTTTATCCAACGTCTAGAAACCCTCGACTTTCGTCCATTCAACAAATGCTTTGTTCAATCATGACACTTGAATAAATATTGTCTTATGATTTGGCCTTTGATTCATCAATACCAAATGCATCGACACACTTCCATTCATTATTAAACAATCGTAATTTATGTTGTACGTTATTCTCCAAAGGCATTGATTGACGTCGACGAAAGTAATCACATCACCTACAAGAAACAATAAACTGGATTAAAATTTCATGATATGAAATCAAATGTAATTTAAAATTCAATACACTCCGTTCAATCCATTTCTAGTACGTATATATCAACCAATGGAAGCTGAACTAACATCTTGGTGGAATTACCACACTATTTCTGTATTTTCTCTTACAAATCCATGGGAAATTGTCACAAAAACGAACTCTGTACAATCGTTTATGTAAGCTATTTCCAGGCAATGAAGGTTGGAAATTGCATGCCGAGTTTTGAGCGTGTAGCAAAGGCAGTTGTTCAATATAGTGAGGGTTCTTATTTCCGTCAGGCGGTTGCCATTGCGTTATAATTATCTGAGTGAGGATTTGTCGTCGCCCCGGTTCCTTCACTTCCGGCGGCCCTTGAGGCGCAGAAAATGAACGAAATAAACAAAACACGTCGACTTGCGCACTACTCTTGATTCTCGACTCGCACTCAAGTAATAAATGGGTTTATTTGCTTTTATATGTTTACCAAATTAAACACATATTATTTATTCGAATTTAAAGGTATTGTTGACGTTATCTCTACCGTGAATACTCCTCTTAAATTAAAATGAATGAAAACACTGTAATAAGTTATATTACCGTACGTATGTTTCCTTACGCCATTAATCATAAAAGATAGTAAACTTGTTATCTTGATTCATTGGAAGTATCGTCACAATTTCTATTTAAAGTATAAGTGGGTGGTTTATGCAGGCAATACGCTTAGACGCAATTTTTCGTTGCCGCTCCGTATAATTATTTCCTAGTACTGCCTCAACGAGGAGGAAAATACTTCCGTATAATACTTCTTAACATCATACCTGTGTTAAACTAAACACATTTAGACATTAATAACCCGGCGAGCGATTGGCCTTAGAAAATAACGTTTTACTGAAAGAATTCTAGTTTCCACCTATGGGTGTTCTTCGAATATAAATTAAGCCGGTTCGCGACATTAGTACACCAATCTTTTCAGAAGCATTCAAGAGGTTAACTACTTTACAACAGCTTTTATAAAAATACTCAAAACTGGCAACATTTTCTTAAATTCAAAGTAGAAAACGTTGCTACGTTCTCCCAAGAGAAACGTTGATCGCATCTGTGAAACAGAACAGTTATGAGGTCAGGTTGTGGAGTCAAGTCTTTCTAAACACGAGCGGCGAGGTGGACGCCGCGCCACCGATCCTTGACATGGTTCGCCCGACTCACACGACACTGTTACAAACACTATACACTTTCTGAAATATTCCACTTTTAGTAGCTCAGAATTGCTAGCAATGCTTCCAACCTCCTACATGAAAACGCTTGTGCGCTTATGAACACTCCATGTCTAAGCTTCACTGTAATATGCCGTATAATTAACTTTAAACACAGCAACTGTATATTTTACCTCTTGTTTATCCTGCAAACCTTTTAGTAAATCAAGCTCAGTGACTGCTTTTGCTTATCTGTGTATTGTTTCTAGTCCGTTTTTACAGAACTAACTTCAGTTCAATAAATGTTTGAAACAACTGTAACTGCTTTGAATTTGTTTCAAAATATTGTTGAAGCGTGGGCTCTAGAAGTTTATAAAACTTTTAAGTGCGCAGACAAGTAAATATTTATGGGAATTTAGCTTAGTATTGTAGTATATATCACTACATAGTATAAAACAAAGTCTGTCTTCTGTCTGTCTGTCTGTCCCTATGTATGCTTAAATCTTAAAAACTACGCAACGGATTTTAATGCGGTTTTAATAGATAGAATGACTCAAGAGGAAGGTTTATATGTATAATTGACGCGGGCGAAGCCGCTGGCGACGTCTAGTTCATATATGAATGGCAGATGTCTTATTCATAATAATCTAATTCACTATTGATATCTTAATGAAAGCTATTAGATTTAGCAATATGATTATTAAACTATGCATTTCAATGTTTGTTAAGTGCATTGTTACAGGCTACACCCTTCATTTTACATTATAATTGCCAAACGATATACATAACTGCGTCACTATTCATTCTACAATGACTACTGGATTTCAATTTGCCAGTAAGTAATTGTCGAATGGAATAAGTTTTTGTTGGTGCTTTCGCAAATGGCGCTTCGTGTCTAGTTGGTACCTACCTTTTTTAGAAAACTGTTTGCCCAAAACCCATTTTAATCAGTCCGGTAACGAGTTTGGCTCATTTAATTTAAAGGGAGTCTTTTTGCTTTTATTGTAAAAGTGCAAAACCCAAACGTGAGTTATACGATATTCTCGTATGGTAATCTTTCTTGTTTTATTATTTAAAGCTACGGTTCAAACGTTTTCGTTGACTTACTTGAGCCCAAGCAACGATTTTTATTGGAACCGGTTCCGACGTAGATGTACCCAATTATCGCTCGGGTCTATTCATAAATATGTGAGGGTGCCGTGGGCGACACTCAAGCCCGACGGATCTAGCCCACGTTCTCGACCTTAGAGCACCCATCCATCCGGATTTCCACGGATGTGTCCTAGTTTTGAACGAGATGAAGAACGTGTTGAGTTTTCAAAGATTTAAGTCGCCGCCATTTATAACAGTTTGAATGGTTCGCCTTCTTTTGGAAATTGCATGGAAGCTTTGAACTTTTTGCTTTTTACAATATTAAGATGAACTTATTTGAGTAAATTCCTGTGTTTTGTAGCATCCATATTCCGTTATTAGTTTTTTTGATAGCAGTACCTACTATGTAAGATCACGTTCCGTAGGGAGCATATACATGTTTTACGAGGTCGTTCCATATTTTATATCTAGCAATATAAGTTCTAGTGTAAAAGTATTAGAAAGTATCAAATTCTAAGCGATGGCATTGAGTTTCTTCATATTTAGGTTGCAAAATGCCATGTATTGTCCTGATGTCTGCTTAATGTAGGTACTTATCCAAGAGATGTTACATGTAATATAAAAGTTCTTTGTATTACGTCAGTGTCGTTTCGCAATTCATTGTTTGGTGCGGTAAAAAGACGGTTCGTCGTAATGTCGGTCGGATTAACTCGATACTATCGTTTCTTATTATAGTTAAGTATGTTACATGTTCTAATAAGATCATCTTTTAGCCGATTTTAATGTATTTTGAGAGTACGAAGGATTGAAGCAAGTTAAGCAATTGAATGCAAGTTGCAAATAATTATGTACCTACTTACAGTCATGAATGTGTTACTCGACTCGTGAAAAATGAAATTGATTATATTTGTAAAAGATATTAATACAACTAAATGCTTCACATATCTGCGCTTTTTCTTTATCGTTAAAGTTTCCTTCTCTGAAGCCAAAGAAGTGCATTTTCATCAAAAGTGAACCAACATTCAAAATTTCATTTCCGTAGTATGTTTAGAAGTGTGTTTAATTTTAGCTTAGAAGATTTAACTAAGAACATAATTTTAATAAAACTTGTGAAAAGACGTCTCTACGAGCAGTTGCAAGACCTATCTCTACGATCAGATTCCACAACGCTACAGTAAAACTGAAAGTCATTGCTGTGCATCAAAGTGCAACGAATAATCTTCAGTTTACAGGACACGCATAATTGCATGCCAACTATTTGCTGGCCACACTTTTTTTCTTAGGAGAACTACTCTGAAAAAGTGCTATGAATGTATAATTAATCAATAATATTGAATACAATATTGTACGCTGTGGGTAAACATACTTTGTATTTCAATATATTCCGTAGGTTTTTCAGGTATGCTAAGTTGATCAGTAATGTGAGTGTTAAGCATCTGTTTTCGTTCTATGAGTTGTGTTCACAAAACATTACCTATAGTAAACTTTATTTTAGAAACCTCTAATTCGATAATGGGTAGGGCAATGAGAAAATAATTGACTTTTCTAAGAAAACGGAAATAACTAGTCTTTTGGTACATACTATGTATTAGTAGATTAAGTTTCTTTTCTCATAAAAAGTTAATAAGGACATAAATTGTTAAATATTGTTTATATGAAGTTGTGTTGCAGTAATAATTAAATGCAAAACTAGTCTGGAAGCATACGCCTTAATTGATCTGTTATTATCAAAAATATATTAATTAAAAGATGTAGTCAATACTTCTTCGACATAAATAAATAACAGAAAATTTGGAACCGTTAAATACAGCTCAGTTTATCACAATAACAGTTTTAGTCCGCAATTATTCTGCCCTTGTAATTAGTTCTAGAAATTATGTCATTAACGGTGGTTTGACATAAATCAGCAACGGTGACGAATCGCCTTGTAATTAACCATAATTAAACCAAGATTTATGATAAACTTGGATTAATGGAATTGTTTCAAATTGTCTCTGTTCGACTTGCTACTCGTTCGCTAATAGGTATAGGTATGCACAAGTACATCTTAAAACAAAATATCACATAAATTACTCGGGAAGTCGTAATGTTGTCTATCAAAAGCCTTGCTGGGGTCCCAAAAGACCGAAGTTACCTATTGGTTTACAGGTATTTTAAAAAGTATTCTTAGAATGTTACCTGATAGAACATGACGTTACCTGCCCTTTTTAGGGTTCCGTACCTAAAAGGTAAAAAACGGGACCCTATTACTAAGCCTCCGCTGTCTGTCTGTCTGTCTGTCTGTCTGTCACTAAGCTGTATGT
This sequence comes from Euclidia mi, assembly GCA_944739405.2. NCBI lineage: Eukaryota > Metazoa > Arthropoda > Insecta > Lepidoptera > Erebidae > Euclidia > Euclidia mi. The sequence continues at coordinate 46,499,010 of OX123195.2, forward strand.
CATAAACCGTGATAACTAGAAAGCTGAAATATTCACAAATTATGTATTTCGGTTGCCGCTATAACTACAAATACTAAAAATAAAATAAAAAATATAAACGTGCTTTTTTTCCTTTTTTTCGCTCAAAATTACTAACGGTAGCAGGTAGACGCTTACAATTTTCACAGAATATGTAAATTAAAAAATAATAAAGGGAGCTGCTATACAACAAACGTAATTTTTAAGCAATTTGTTACACGATCTAATAAACATGTAGAAACTTTAAAAAATATTTAAGTATACATACAACAAATTTGATTTTATTTTATAGATGATGGTACGGAAGCCTTCGTGCGCGAGTCCGACTCGCACTTGCCTGATTTTTAGGGTTCCGTATTTAGTTTTTAACGCGCCATGAAACTGAACAGCGTAAAACCAAGATGACAACCTTCAAATTGCTATTACCTTACCCTTTGAAGTTCACGGTATATAGTATTATATACATATACGAAGAATATTACGTGCGCTAAGCCTGGAGCGCGTAGATACGAACCGCAATGTGCCGAACCGTGAGTGTTTGAGGGAAATGGCGTGAAAATATGATTGATTCCCTTCCAGGTCCTGCGTCTGTTACCTACTCGTTCGTATATCTTGTGTTATTTTTCAGAGAACTGTGATATGCTGCTTATATACATGTTTCAGTTGTGCAGCTATAACTTTTACCATGTTAATTAAATATTTGAAAGAGCTTTATTACGCCTTGTTTTAGTAACTATCTTCTTAATCTTAATATATAAAATCCTTGCGTTACTGACTGACTGACAGACACGCTTCAGCCGAAACTATTGGGCGCAGGAAGCTGAAATTTGGCATGTATGTTCCTTGAGGACCGTAGGGGTGCACTAAGAAGGGATTTGCCGAAATTCCCACGGGATTGGCCAAAGCTGGTAAATTTAAAAAAATTGCAGGCGTAGCTGCTGGCGTCCTCTAGTATCACATAAAGAACATTCACATTCATTGGATTTTACTTGTGATTAACTTTATTTAGACAAAGCAACGGAAACGATAACAAAATAAAGAATATTTAACTTGCACAAAATATAAAACAGTGAAATCGCAAGTCAAGGATATAGAATATCTTATTCGTTGTTCTCGACAGCTGAAAGTGCCAGGATGGTTTATTCATAGTCGAAGCCCGGCAAACAAGTCGGCCATTACAGAAGCAATACATATGTAAATTAAACGTACATTTATATGTTTAAAGTGACAATTCTATCGCGATAGCCACGAAAACATATTTCGTAATAATGTTTTATGCAATTTCCATATTGTTATGGTAATTTGTAGCTTGCGTCTCGCCATCTCCGCCGTGAACTCGCTCCCACGTGTAAGGTGTTTGTTTCGGGGTATGACGTCATATAGCCACTCTTGTCTGATACACTATGCTACATGCCTATTGCCTAGTGCCTAGGTGCCTACCCATGAATAGATATTGATTTTCATTTGATTATCTGTTGCAAGTCGATAATTGTATATCTATACATATAAATAAAATTGGAGTGTCTGTTTGTAGTATTAAAATAATCGCTTTTAATTAAATGCATATGGATGAATGTATACACGGTACATAATACAGAATTATTTTTTTTTTAATTTTTGTCTGTCTGTCTGTTTGGTCTCGCTAATCATCTTATGTATTGTATTTAAAATTCTCTGACATATTTCTAATTTATTCTAGTACAAAATTGCTTGACATGTTCTTAAATAATATAATAATGTATAATTACCTAATTTATTAAATAGTAACTTCAATTAAGTTAATAGTAAATTAAATATGGCTGTATTCAACATATCAATTAATGAGTAATATAATTAATGATACCATATTGCAAATTGTGTTAGTTTAAAGATATTCAGATACAATTTAAGTAAACAATTTAAGGGAATAAAGTATTATTTCTGCATTTTTTCTTTTTATTAGAACGAATAGCTCATTAACGATTATATTAAAAGTTACGGTATAATAATTATATAATGCAAAATCGGAAGGCAGTTACAGTCAATATTGTACAATGAAGATTTGTTGTTTAAATCAACTAATACACCGGTAGGTATAACAAAAATACCTAAGTATTGAAAGAAGTCCAGCGAAACAGTCTTGAAATTTAGGATGGCATGTCAATTGACATAACATTATAGAATAGACAAGTTTCAAATAAGCTAGACTGGCTGCTAAGTCCCTTATAAATTAATTTGTAACAAATAAGTCTCAGAAAATTTCGACCTACCTACATAATATGTAATCCAAAAATATGTTTGTAATATGAAATACTAGCTGTTTTCCGCGATTCACCCGCGTCCTGAGGGAAATACTTCGCGTACTCGGGTAATTTATAGCATAAGCTACTCCTTGGTACATCAGCTATACGCCACCAGTGAACGTCCGGTCAATATCGGTCCAGCCGTTCCAGAGATTTCATTTCATTTATTACAATTTTTCTGCTATAATACAAAATATTTGATTTGAACGTAAGGTTATTTGAAAAGTACTATTAAAATGCTTACAAGAAATATGACTGTCGGGGCCGAAAGCGTCAAAACAAAAAAGGGTCCTGCTGGCATGATAAAAGTTTTGCAGGCGCTTTCCTCATAAACTAATAATTATATGAAAATGAAACCAAGGTATTTTAAAGGTACTAATACATCGCTAAACGGTGACATATACTATTGTTCTGAAAACCTTCAAACAGCGGAGGGTCCTGCTGGGTAATAATTCAAGATTTCGCTGTAGCAATGAAGGTACTATTTTTTTACTTATACAATTCGAAAAGTACTAAATACCACGCACGTAAAAAGTTAACTTTCAATCGAATTAAACGTAGGGTCCTGCTGCGTATAAGGACACCTAGTCGAAGCATATTAGCTTATTCATTTATTGTCTGATATAAGAACCGGATGCCTCGTACCTAAGAGATATTTAATATTTCCTTTATTACCCTGCTACTTAATTTAAAAACCTTGGAATATCTAATATAGAATATTTCGATAATTAAGAATTCTTAATATAATTTCATGGAATGAGAATGCTTGGTAGGTGGTTTCAACGATTATTATACCAATAGTAAGCACATTTTTTTATTAAAGCTCTGGTTAGATATTTAGAGCACATTCAGCATAATAAAGAACAATATAATTTGTAACGAACCGTGTCCTTCATGGGTCGTTAACACTTATATGGTCTTGTGTGGTACATTACCGTATGTGTACATGTGTGCGTGCGTGTGCGCTATCTCGCGACACCGGTGACGTAGTTGATAACATACGTGCGTCGTGCGTGTGCGAATGTACTTGTTTACACGCGCTCTCATAGTTGTTGGGACACTTGTTTGCTTACTTCCAATATTTGAAACAGACACCCAGTGAATGCCTGGTTTTAGTCGTTTTTTTATGGTAATAGGCGCCAAACGAGCAGACGAATCGCCTGATGAACACCACAGGAGTCACAAGTGCGTTGCCGGCCCTTGGGGTTGGGCAAAGGGATAGGATAAGGAGTGGGATGAGGGAGAAGTAATAGGGGACAGGGCTTCTGGCACTCTCACTCACCGAACGAAACGCAACAGTTTAGGTACTGTTATTTTACGTCAATTTTCAGTGAGAGCGTAGTACTTCCCTGGTCGAGTCGGCCCATTCATGCTGAAATCAGCAAGGCTCTACTACCGTTAGATTCGCTCCGATTTCTTTGCACCTTAAATTCTCCGTTTGCCTGCAGATACAGATTTATATTTCTTTCTTACTCAGGCAATTTTAACAGTTTCTACAGTTCTTCCACGGTCATATGCTGTTATATAGTCTTCGACATAATTAGCGACACTGCTATAAATATATTTTATATTGGTGTTTGTATTTCTTATCTTTAATATCTACTGACGTTACTCTTTAAATAAGTTGCATATCTTCACCATACGGTTATGTAAGGAAGCCAATCATAGCCATGTTACATTCCTGAGAATTTAGTTATTGTCTGCCATTAAACAACGGATAGTGGGTGGCCACACCTATGCCTACCCCTTCGGGGATACAGGCGTGAGTCAGAACTATAACTAATTAACTAAACAACGGAGGCGAGCGCAACAAAAACTCCCGTGGCTTAGCTCTTTCTCGTCGAAGCCTGACCCGACATGCGGTGTGTTATTTACCATTTTTCTTTTAATATTGTTAACTGCAAATTGCCATTTATTGGGAACTGGCGTGTAAATCGTAATTGTATCCGCGTCTCATTTATTAAAACGTGACTGAAGTCGCGTGCGCGACGCTGCGCAAGCAAACCGCTCATTGATTGAAGACATCATCTCTACCATTATTAAGGAATTTATTATTCAACCAGCTGGAGCCTTCCACTTCCCTCTATAACGTTGGTTTTACTTAATGGCAGCAACATCAGTGATTAATACACATAGGGCTATTTTGATGAAAATCATATTGCCCATTGAGTTTGTATATTTAGGTACGCTGTTTACAAGAGATGGTAAGAAATGTAGAAGATATTGAAAGAAGAGTTAATGCAGGTAATAGAGTGGATGGAGCACTTAAGGCGTTTATGAACAGCCAAAACGTGTCCAAAAAGGCACGTTTGGCTGTGCATAGAGAGGTGTTAGTACCTACACTTATGTTTGGTTATTGATAGTTGGGTATGGCAGAAGAGTCATGAAAGTAGAATAAATGCTGTAGAAATGAGAACACTGAGAAGTATGTGTGGTGTGTCTTTGACTGACAGAGTAAACCTAGGCGGACGTTCTCTGACCAGATCGGAAACACCCTAAAAACAGGACAAGTCAGAAGTACCCTGAACAGAAGAGGAATCTGATGGGAGTGAATAAAGCAAAAGAGATATGTCAGGATCGTTGCAAGTGGAGCTCCGTAGTCTCTGCCTACCCTTCCGGGAAACAGGCGTAAGTCTATGTATGTACCTAAGTCATATTACTAAATATTAGCTTTTTGCGTCCAATACTTTCGGCTTGTCTGCCAGTCAGTCAGTAGGGGAAGAATTTTATATATTTATTTATATTGAGATAATATAATTATTAGCAGTGCCGATAAAATCTCAAAATAGTTAAGCAGGTGTTCATATAAATATCTTGCCGCGAAGGTTTCTTCAACAAAAGAAACCTACTGCAATAATCACGATGCGGCTAACAGTGAGCATGATGCAAAGCGGATGCATTAACAATAACGTTACTGCTGTAATAAAAATATGAGTACAATACATTTATGTTTTTATTAAAATTATTTTCACGACGCCTATAAAATTTCTAGCTTTATTATTTGTCGCTTTCAGTGAAATAAATTTTTAAATCATTTAATACCGCGTTGGACACGTGATAAAAAAAATTATTGTACCACATTTTGTTAAGAATCTGCACAACTACGTAACGTTGATCTTTGATTGGTCTCCCTTTCACTTTGACGTATCAAATAAATGCAGTCATAAAATGGTAATGGTACTTATACAACGAGGAATTTCCTGCAAATTTCTCTGAAACACAATGCGGCGTGCGTCGCGTGTGCATTTAGCATTAGTTCGATCGTCGTCGACACAAGTCGTTCATCTTAACCGACGGCGCCGATAACTAGAACTTCCGCATCTACGCCACTTACTATTGGCCATTTGTCTATAATATCTATACCTAATAATATAAATGCGAATGTGTGCTTGTTTGTCCTTCTTTCACGTCGCAATGGAGTTATGTTAGGCGGGTTTTCCTGTCACGCTGATCGCACGCCGACGGTCCGCGCGGATGGGTCAATGATGTCAATATATATGAAGTAAATAACTCAGCGCTGACGGCCAACAGCGCTGAGCGGCCAGCGCGACTCAAAAACGCTAGAAGTACTTCATACATATTGACCCATTAGCGCAGACCGTCGGCGTGCTATCAGCATGACAGGAAAACCCGCCTTATGGGATGATTCTTGTGTGTGGAGATGTTGGGAGGCTGGAGAGTGACATAGGCATTTTTACCGCGATAACCGGCTCAGAAGTCTAATAATATTATAGAGCTGAAGGTTTACTTGCTTGATTGAACGCGCCTATCTCAAGAAGTTAACGGTTCGGATTTAAAAATATTGTTAGGTAGTAGTCCATTTTTCGAGGCAAAAACTTCAAGACATTGGTTTTTCTAACAGAAACATGATACACTTTGTCTAACATCGAAACCTTAACTGTCATAAGATTGACCTTAACGTGAGCCATATAATTATCTACCACCAATTATACCATGGTTACTATACCGCGGTTGTCATGAAGATCTTGACAGTCGTTACAGGGCGTCAGTACCTTCTAAATAAACTGACACTAGTCTAAACCATGGAATATCGCTATCCCTTCGGGTTGCAGAGGTCAGACAGGCAGTCGCTCTGTGGAAAAGCAAATACTCAGCCAAATCCGGTTAGACTAGTAAGCGGACCCCAGATTGAAACTGGGATAACGCTAAAAGAAAGAAGAACTATACCAAGGGCCCAACTGAGTAGTCCTGAGGCATAAAAGCGTGATAAAAACATATGTTTATGTTATATATTTAATATAACCATAGCGTTGTCAAATACGTCTGCGTGTTTTCGATTGTACTTCGTGAGTACCAGGTGAGCAGACAACTGCAGGTCACGACGTTGCTGCGAAGGCTCACTAGTACCGTGTGACCTTATATTATTACATTTGTCACTTCGCTCGCCTGTCATAGCGCCTGATTCAAAGGCTAGATGGAGGAACAGTTCTGTTAGTGCTAGTAGCTTCAAAATCAGCGAGGTTTTCAAACAAACCCTCAACCTTAAATCATAGCCAAATCTAATTTGTAATTTTGTACACATTATTTTATTTTTCTTTTACCTTACTGCGTGGAATATAAAAAAAAATTAAAACCCATTCTGAAAAGGATGCCTGCGTCATCGAAGGAACCTAGTATACCAATTTCAAGTTCTAGCTTCAGTAGCTAAGACTTTTGGATATGAAATTAATGTATGTATAATAATTACGCGTTTAGTAATAGAGGAACTAATTAACAACATAATTATGTACGTATTCATCATCATTACCGCCACATATAGCTAATGGGTCCATTTTTGTCGGTGCTAATGCGCCTCCAGAGTCCATAGTTGTCCGGCTCCAAACAGTTGCTGCCTGATAATGCGTTAATTATGTTAGCTTGACGTATTGGTCGCCCATTTTGCATATGTAGGCTTATTTCGTACGTGTGGCCCGTGCTCAAAGGGATTGATTAAAAGAAAGTATGACTGTTTTTAAAAGATACTTTAGAAACAATTACATCTATGATACTGTTTAAAATGACTAGTATTAAATTCCGATTACAAAGTAACATAGGTAAAAAAAATCCATGTCTCAAAAGAGTCAATTGACAAAATGTCCAAGTTGAAGAGTAACTACATGTCAGAAGGTTCATGTTGCACATTAGTCAAGTCTCTAATCTACAATTCTTGGTAAGAGACCAAATTGTTCTTGTATTTAGTTGTTCTGGAAAATGTATGTCTAAGCTTGTCTTAACTACTTAGTTAACGACTTCGCTTTATATTAACATTTTATATCAGGTTTTGTTCACATGGTTGAGCACCTGATATATAAGCGCTCGCATCCGATAAGCCAGTATTTCGCATCAGATTAGATCGTTTTACTTGAAAATAAATACTTGTCATGAGTCACAATCTATCACGTTACCAAGGCCGCTCAACTTCTCATCTCTGAAGCATCAAGCAATAGATTTTCTCTCATTATTATCGTTTCACAATGTATGCAAATTACTTTACACCTTTATATTTTTAAAATTGATAAGTGATTCGGTGACATTATGCTACGTACAATGTCACACATAATGAATTCATAAAACAGTAAGTGGTTGTTGATTAATATTTTATCTTTGACATTGAATGTACCCAGACAAATATCGTAAGACTAGGTGTTGTTTGTATACATTTATTGAATATTTTAAAAGCCCCGCGACTCAGTATTAAAAATATATTTGCTAGCGAAATCTAAATACATTTAACAATATCCACGCCGCGACGGTGTCAACCTTAGTACTGCGCCCTAAATATCTAATTTTGTTTCAGCTTGACATTGTGAATTTAGGCGGCGAAAGATGGCATTTTCTTACAGTTCTTTATATTATATATTTATTTTTTTAAATTTAACTATTGTCGCGATGTTAGATTAGACCACTTTTGCTTGTGGCCATGGTACAGTCGCAGAGTGTGCGATTTCCCTCATTTTGTATGTAGCGCACCGCAACTGGTAGATAAGGCCAGATATCTAGCCCGATGTCGACCGGACTGGTTCAGAACCGGACACCACTGTCGCTTGCATTATTGCAAGGTTCACTAGATGTCATAGATAATAATGTACGTATAAAGAAACGAGCCACATGGCGGATCAGTCAAGTGACCAAAATGAATAATGACGCCCTGTTTAACAACGCGGCGTATTCAAAAATGTATATTCTATTCTGATTCTGAGAAAAGTCTCTACAAAGAAATGTCTAGGTACAACGGGTTATGATGAAGATTTTAGAACAAAAAATGCGACTGTCACTTCTTATTAGATATTATTTTCAGAGTTACGTAATTATCCCTACAACGACAAGAGAAATCAAATAGCGCTTTTCAACGCTAATCACGTCATTCAAATGTAAAATACAATTTTTTATACATATATTATTTGAAAGGCAAGACCTGATTTAAATAAAAATAAAAATTAAATAAAACTCAAATAATGTTTCTCTCTATGAAAGTAGATTGCCTGAGCCTGTACCATTTGGCAAAGGGTTAATTATAGTCTGAATGTAGTTACGGTTTATTCTCGTGTGTCCTTTTGATAAATATGACGTTGTTATACGTTGAATGATATCAAAACAGCGATCCCAAAGTTTCCACTGTTTACTTTGGCCTCGGTTTGCGGGTCACCGCGAGTAGGAAACGGCCACACCCCTTGGCATACTCATATGTTTGTGGCGATACGTCAATGTTCTGTAATTGCACTATACATATTATAACTTTAAGATTCGCCAGTACATCCTGCGGTTCTAGTTGTAGTAGACTGAGCAAATCCATCATAATAATATGTTATCTTTACCTTTGAAAGTTAAATCTCTTAATTTGTGCAATTGAAAGTCTGCCTTTTACTTAATCCTTCCTTGCAACAGTCTTCATAATCTTTCATAGTTATGAAGTTCTTTTGCAGACTTACTGTGCATATCAGAATTCCTAAGAATGTCGTATTGGGAAGAGAATATTTTCATGTCCAAAATAATGACTACTAAAGTTCTAACAATGTTCTTCTACGAATATTTATTCGTCTTCAATACTCTCAATCGATTTATTCGGTCTCTACCTGTTTCTGTTTATTTTTAAACGTTAATAAATACTTGTAACTAACAAGTATTTCGCTAGACACATAACTAAAACAACGTGATTACAGTGGCACGATGTTCGTAAAAGTAATTAACGCGAGTGGTTTTTAAACAAACGTATTACTTGGCATCAGGCCATTTTTGATAATCAGAATGGAAAAGAAATGTCACATACACTAATACTATGGATGTTCTACAGGGTGTCACAAAACCCATCACCAATCCGAAGTCTACTCGTTGTGGACATCATGCCAAGTCATACTAACCTAAAATAATACCTGGGAAACGATCTTTTTTTGTTTTCACATTTTTAAACCGCAATTCAAAGCGCGCGCGTACTATGCTCGAAATACCTACTTATCCATGGGGTCATATCATAGGGCATCTAAAGAACAAATTGGCGGGGTAAATGCATCGATTTTGTACCTAATTAGAAAAATTCCATACTAACTTTGAGCCTTAATATCTCTTGAACCAGTAATTTCCCAGGTATGGTGCTGAAGTAAAAAATGTTCGTAGTGATTGGTACAACATGGGATTTCAGTTTTCGTTAAGGGTCTTTTTACACCCTGTATAGTTGTCCGTGACTTGATCTGCTTAACGCATTGGCCAATATAAATAGACATTATGAGTTGACATTCAGAATCAGAATCCATAATTAGCGTTCACCTACAAGCTCAAATCAAAAACAGCTTCGAACATTGTTTTACTAGGCAAAGATATATTTGTTTAATTCATAAATTCTTGAAAAATTTTTTTTTGACACCCAAAATAGATATTAGGACTGCATATTTCTAGTTCAAACTTGTTCTCGACATCACAAATACTTATTTGCATTCAAGTTTTGGTTTTCCAGCCCACCTGCCACCCACATTATTTATTTAAAATCTTGTTTTATACGTCACACACTAACAAGACTTTTATTTGACACACAAGTTTTAGATTAAAGCTATTAGCGTAATTATGGATGCAGTAGAAAACATAAGCTTTAGCGTTCTAATGGTCCGCACAATTCGCGCTTATTACTAAATCAATACTTATTAAGCCTTCATAAAAGCAAATGCGTTTACAATGTACTTAACTAAGTTGCAAGGAATAATGATGCATATTAATAATTCATTAGAACTCTTAATTGAATGCTTGTTGTGTTTAATTAAGCATGAGCAGCGTTCTGTGTCTGTGTTAATTACTATTCGAATCTATTGTCATTACGAAAACATCATATTCATAATTCAATAAAAATAATTTTATCGAAGCGTGGAACAAAAAAAAAAACAAAACCAAATACCTATCACGCAATGTGTGAATGCTCTTTCGTCACTTCGTTTCTGCCATACTTTTAATCTGTCCCTTACAAATCATCAGACTTGCTGTGTTTCTTAGCCCCCTAGTATATGTACATATATTAGGGCCTGTTTCACCACTGTCCATTAAGTTCTTGTTAAATTACTTGGCAAATAAATTCATACAAATTTCTTTATAATGTTGAATTTACCTGGAAAGTAACGCTTACTTAGAGGTGGTGAAAAAGGGCCTTAGTCTTCCTCATCTGTAGTTTAGCGAGCCTTATGAACATATAACTAACAGTGTCGGTGTTATTGTGTGTTGCCAGAACAAGTGCTGGTCAGGCGTCGGGCCGGTCAGCTGCACCGCGCCCGCCGTGCCGACTCGCGCGTGCGATGCGGAGCGGTCCCCGCCGCCCGCGCCGCCACCCGCTCCGCCCGTGCTTTGCGCCAGACCCTGTTGTCGCGACGCCACGTAAGTACTAACTTCAACACTAATATTATTTAAGTATGAGGGGGGGAGTTTACGGCTGATTAGGCTTCGGGGTGAAAGTATACTTGTACTGTTCTGTGATGTTATGCTTGTCTCCACTATCTTCTGAATATATTCAAATTATTAAATCATTAACCTTGGAGATACAGACTGCCAAAAAGCCATATTTGCGTCTCAGGACTCTCAGGTTATGTGAGCACATACTTGTTTTGTAAAATTTTGGCCGGAATATCTTTATCCAAGTCCAATATTATGAAACATGCTTTAAATTTATAGAATACATTATTTAATTAGTGCAAAACGAATAGTGTGTTCGGTCACTTTTTGGTAGGCAAAAAAATATTCTTAGCCCCTTCGCCCACAAGTCGTCGACGCAAGTAGGCGATACCTGACGTCTTTCATCTCCAACGATGTGTTCCTGTGTAGGATCCTCTATGAACCTGTTGTTTGGCAGTCTATGGAGACGAAAACTTTGGGCAACGGCGAGTTGCGTCGCCTTGTGTGCGAAGGGCCTTAGTTGCAAAATCGGCATATTTGTGAATATTATTTCGCAGGGAAATATACAAATATGTCGAGTTAGACAAAGTAATACTAAGTATGGTAAGTAAACATTTTGTTTATTGTAAACTATACAAACCATAAACAAGGTTATTATCAATCCAGCGTGTTCATTTTCAATGTGCCCCTATCGTTGTTATTTTTCCTCAATTGTCCCAACCCGCTTGTAGCTGCGGTCGGATAGCCAGATAAACTGTTAATATCCAGAGGCTGTGACACTACAGCAAAACGTAATTGACTATTTCAAATAACTATACATATTATGAGCATTGCTTAATAGCAATAGTGAATGACAATCTGTACCTACGCCTACTACTACTTGGGCTCTCACGAACAGATTGACATAAAAACTAACCCACGAGACCAATAGTAAAATATAAAATAACAAAATAGTATTTTGTTTATGTCTGTATAGAAGTATTGTCTAGTAACATGCCGTAGCTAGAAAACAACTCAACAATTCATAGCATCAATATTTAGTTTCAAACAAGCAAACATTGCATACAATCGCGAGCGCGTTCCCACCGCACACCGCGCACCGGTGCGTACGCTGCGCCGGCGCAGGTTACCCTTATTATTGAATGGGGCACACAATACGGGGAATTCGGGTGTTGTGCGGACCCCTCGCTACCTGCGCCCCCCGCCACCCCATTATATCCCTCCGACAGTCCGCGTCATTCCGGCCCCAACCCCCAACGATGCGCGTACGCACCATCCATCTATTCTCCGCATATTTCACACCAAAACTATATCGGGCGTTTCTACTAGACTCTTTATGATATTAGTATAATTTTGTACAGTGTAAATATAGTGTGTGTAAGTGTAAATAGTGAACATGGATCTATCAATACCTAGGCTGAAGTACGAACTGGAAGATGATGCGTACGACGACTTTGATTTCGACGATGCGTAAGTTGTGGTGTTATTGTAAATAAACCGAAAAAGTTATTTGAATCTTGCTATTAAATCAATTATTACTTTCATTAAGTGTTGATAATATGAGTATTTTGACTGCACGGTTGGCGTAGTGGTTTAAGCAGCCGCCTCACCGCTTGTCACTATGCCGAAGTGTTGTGGGTTCGATCCCCACACGAGACAACACTTTGTGTGATTCATAAATTGTTGTTTCGAGTCTGGGTGTTCATTGTGTCCGTTAGTTGCATGTTTGTAAAGTTCCCCGCGACACAGGATTTAGTCCTAATGCGGGAGTAGTCTTAAAAAAAAAATGTAATACACCAAGCGTGTTTTTTTATATACGGCGACGTGACTTCGTAGTTTAACATTTAAAATAATCACTACTGAACGAAAATAACATCGTCTCTTGTAGACTAAATACAATAGTAATCACATTGTTAACTGTTTCTTGGAAACGCTTAATCACTTAGGTATTTATGGCTAATTAAGCTAGTTTCTGTTTAACTGTTGGGAACTATGAGAATCGTACCACAGAAGAACAAAATAAGAAAAGAGAATTTAAAGAGTAGTTTATAAGCTTCTTCTAAAAGACTTTTAATTGTAAAGTTGTAAATAATAATAAGAGAGCATGGGCATTTTGAAATCTGAGCCCAATTGCAGGGTGGCATCGTAGCGGCGCGCGCACTCGCTTGTGAAAGGGACTTTTTATAACGGGATCCTTGCGTGGGCTCCCTTATTTTTTGCGCCAAAATAACTTAGGGCTCAGCAAAAAGCAATAACTTCCTAGTTGAGTAAGGTGCCTCGTAAGAAAAGTATTTTTGTTAGTTCTGAATACTAGTAGAAGAAAAGTATTTTTGTTAGTTATGAAACTTAAGTGTACACACTTAAGTTTATTGATGTAAGATTGCGAGGTTTAACGTATTTTATCTAGACTTATATTTATCGTTTTTCTATCCCATTAGGTCTTCTCAATGACGGACACAAAATTCGTAATTAGTAGGCTGCGAAAAAAAATCCTTGCATTGGTTGTTGGTATGGCAATGACGCTTTAAAATACATAGTTTATTTTAAGAATATTAGATGTGATTACTTTCTCTGACTGAATCATCAGCACAGATCCTAGATAGGGATTATAAACTTGATTCTATTTTCATTGTAAACATCCGTTAGGACTGAGTTTTCGAAGGTGTAACTATTATGGTGGTTATTTTCAAAGTAAAAAGCACGAAATGGCGTATACAAGACCCTGAATTGGGGGTTGAAAGTTTATTATGGAAAGATTTCCACTCTCGCAGGAAAGTGGATAAAAATCTGTAAACTTCGTATCGTAGTGTATCATATCAGGTAATACTTATCCTGAATCGCGTAATGGTATTTCGAAGCGATTAGCAACTCCTTGTTAGTAATGACTGGAATGGATATAATTTGTAATAAATCATAATAAATTATACCAGTTTAACCATCTATCTGCTTAAACTTCTGTTAATTTATTAGGGCGAAGGGCGAAGTTCGTTATAGTAGATATAGGACATTCGTCCTTCGGTCAAATAGCCAAACCATTACAACTTGCCTTCAAGCAACTATCAGTTGGACAGGTAGTTAATAGAAAATATACAAAGGCATCTTATAGAACCATGCGGGTATGCTATTGAACATCGTCGAACAACAAGAATATGACCCTTATTAGACCCATTACCTATGGGAGCGCCTAGACATAGTCTGGCAAGCTTAAGACCGCTGATTGTATAGCTTGCCACGACCTCGGTCTACTTAATAAAGAAAAACTTTTATAACTCTACATTTGAAGAAATGTACCTTATCCGTATAAGTAGGCAGTTCAGGAATGACAGCGATCCTTCGTCGAATGGACGGAATATCATTGATAACTTGAAATAATTTTTCTTCGAATCCTGAAGTACCTATATAGGTTCTTAGAAATGTGTCTTGGAATATCCAATTCTCACTTCCTTAATCCGTATTCGGTTCAAGTTCCATAAACCTACGTTTTTCGCTGTTCGATTACTTATTGTAAATGGCGATTCAGCAATCCTTTCTGACACAGTATTTTAGAACATCAATTTTTTTTGAATTAAACTGCAGTATACAGATTTTATCGCGATATATTGGATTCACTGAGTTATTACATTTAAACATAATGATCTAGAAACTAAATTTTTTTTATTAATTACTAGATGGATTCGAAAATATAATAAAAAATCGATACTATCGATTTGATATTATATTTTTACTCGTGAGCTTTAAATTTAAAACACGCTTAAGATATTTTGTCTGAAAGAAATAAAGAATACCCATTCTTTGCTACTTCACCAGTCTTCGACATTTAGAGGTGTTGGCACCTGACAAATACATACAAATATCTAAAGAATTGTTTATCGATTTCGTGGATTTTTAGTTTAGGTATTTTATACCTGCTATATAAAGAGTAAATTGCTCCTCAGATATTCACAAATCTGTAAAAGTATGCCAAAATTCACCCTATCGAGAATACATCAATAATGCTGATGTGAGAACCCACAAATAGATCAATTTTGGGATCGGATAGAATAAGAGATTCTTTGTGAGTTATCGGCTAATCGATAAGATGCAGTACCAGAGTTCTGTTTCCTCTTATCCTCCATTGTCGAAGATCGTGTCTGCTTTTATACGCTCTGAAGCACTCTGTCTCCGGCTTTCCTCAGAGCAGTGACAACTTGACAAGTCCCGTTATTGCAGACCACGTGGTCTTTTACCGTCTACTTTTTACACAGCAAAACATCTACTTGTCTTCGAGCGTGTGCTTGGTTATATGTTTTAATGTTCTTATTTACTTTTAACTCACGAAGCAAGAATAGGGGTGAAGGCGGTTTTACGTGTCTTTGGCATCCTAGCTCCGAATAAATTGATTGACGCCGTTATTTGAAAAATACTATTATTGTGCTCAATAGGGTTCTTAGCTACAATTTATGAATGTGTGTACGTAACGGACCGCCGAGAAGATGGTCTCGGGCTCGATCCCCAGGTACCCCGGGCACACATCTCTGACTTTTCGAAGTTATGTGTGTATTAAATATGTATGTTAATTATCGTTCGCTTAATAATGTGCCCGGTAGATGGCAATAGGCTCGCCCCCTATTACATTGGGACCGAAACATAACTGGCGAAAAGTGGGTGTGTAATACACCTCTGCCTACCCCTTCGGGGATAACAGGCGTGAATTTATGTAATGTGTGTATGTTTGTTGCAGTGTCGGAGATAGCATCGAACAGCGTCGTGTCGCCGAGGTGGTCGGCAGCGAGGGCGCGAGCGCGGGGGGCGCGCGGCACAAGACGGCTCCTCAGGCCGCAACGACGACGGCACACAGCAAGCAGTTGGCGGCGGGCGGGGCCAACCACCCGCCCCAGCCGCAAGGTAACCACAAACGTAATGTCCTTGTTGTTACCTCCTTTATCACACGCACGAAACACACACTAACACACGCACACACGTTGTACACGTTGTACACGTAGTCCCATACACGTGTAATAGTAGTACTTACGCGTACTGATTACAACATTTCTAACACGCATACAACACACTTAAACATGCACACACGTTGTACACGTAGTCCCAAACTTACACGCACAAACGTGTAGATTTAGTACTTACGCGTACTGATTACAACATTTCTAACACGCATACAACACACTAAAACATGCACACACGTTGTACACGTAGTCCCATCCCATGCTTACACACACGAATATGTAGATTTAGTACTTACGCGTACTGATTACAACATTTCTAACACGCATACAACACACTAAAACATGCACACGCGTTGTACACGTTGTACACGTAGTCCCATCCCATGCTTACACACACGAATATGTAGATTTAGTACTTACGCGTACTGATTACAACATTTCTAACACGCATACAACACACTAAAACATGCACACACGTTGTACACGTAGTCCCATACTTACACGCACAAACGTGTAGATTTAGTACTTACGCGTACTGATTAGTGATTACAACATTTCTAACACGCATACAACACACTAAATCATGCACACACGTTGTACACGTGGACCCATACTTACACACACGAATGTGAAGATTTAGTACTTATGCATACTGACACACGTTTCAACATTTCTAACATGCATACGAGTATGTGTATATTGCACCTACTTATAAGTTGATAATTTTAAAGTACATCAATTTAAAAATATAAGGTTCATGATATGACTGTTTAGCACGTAAAAAAATCTAATGTAGTCTGTATTAAATGAGTTCACAAACATTTTGAAACTGGTTTTTGCAAAGGCCTTTGAATTAATTATTTATTTAATATTTTTACCAATTCGATATTTTAGATAAATGGGTAGCTTTTGATTTATTTTTAAAATTTCGTGCGAATTCCCACGTTGCTCGTTGTCACATTAGCTCTTAAAGTTGTAAATAGTCAATTTACTGTCAATTTTAATTTTGGCAAACCTAATTAACATATTTCCGTGCAAGTCTTTAATTATTTGGAGTCGTAATGGTTAAGGAAACGGCTTTTTATAAAAAAAATACTAAAATAAATTAATATAAGTATTCAATTCGCGAACAAAACTCTGTATATTTAGTCTCCATACTCACTAAATTCAATAAGTTTTTATTGGATAGATAAATACTGGGTTACAGATGCCTTCAAATCGGTATGTTCGTAATGTGTATCGTTATTCATTAAAGCGATTAAAGGATTTATACTTAAATACCTAATGATCTACAAAATGTGTTTTAGTAGGTCTCGTATTATGAACACATTCGGGAAATATGTCTTACGATGGAACACTATATTGTGGATCTAAAATTAATATTATCATCATCAATCAATATTTATGAAGTGTTAAAATTTGTCGGTTACTGACTGATTGACAGACAAAGCACGGACGTAACTACTGGGCATAAGAAGCTGCAATTGACACGTATGTTTCTTGGCACTAAGATGGGATTGCCCGAAATTTCCACGTGATGGGAAAGAAACGGGCAAATAGTTTTGAATAAACTTCATAGCCATTCAAAAACCTTTGGCTTTGTCCGTAATCTGTAATCTGTGTTAAAAAGCATATCTACTGCAAGATATTTTTAAAATTAATAACAAATATACTCATACATGTACAACATACACATACACACCATATTGAAGATATGCGCCTATTGTATACAATATGTAAGGCTAACTGTATTTGTTGTATTATCACGGTCATATCATTACCTTGGTATTATTGCCTACATTGACCAGGGTAGCTAAATATTAACCTAAATATTTTTAAACGTTTTTGATCTTACCACTATTATAAACGTGAGAGTTTCTGAGGGTAAATGGTTAGGTATTCGGTACTCCACACGCTAAGACTACTGAACGGATTTTGATAAAACTGCAGTGCGCGCTGCAACCTTATTTGTTCAGAATGATTCGGATCGACCATATAAATAAATAAAAATGTCATTCAAAACGACTGTCACGCACTTTATACGTGCAAATATACTGTATATTTTATCATAAACTTTGATCGTATTGTAATTTTAAAATGAAATACGATGTTTTCGAATTGAAATGACTTGACTTCGACTGATATGGACACGGTTGACATTAAATTGGTATGCTTTTAGCAGCATTTTGAAAAACCTTGGCATTCAGTTTTATGCCTTAGCTTGTCTTGATAAAATTGTTTTTTTTTTACCTAAGACTGAATCTCTCATTGAACCTCAACAATAAAAAAATGTTTTTATTATTGGAAAGTTCTTCTTTAATATAGGTATTGTTGCTGTACAGTCAGATCTTTGTATTGAAGAATTCCTATACACATACTCATTTTGCTACCATAAGGGTCAATGTAGAGTCGGTATTGTTATAGCGTAATAAAATTTAAAAACCTCGTAATACATATGTGCATATCAAAAATATCACAGTCATCACAATTGGTATATTGTATAAAAATTCAACCAACCTATCAGGAGGTAACAATGCTTAAATGTCCACGGGTGAACCCGGGGCGTCGGCCTGTAGTTTGTTGGAACTTTATGCACTATCCCTTCACATTGCACCCGTTTTAAGTTAAAGGTACTCTCTCACCGGGAGCATTCATTCGTAATACAACACAACAATATTACATCAAAAAGTAAGTGAGGTAGTTGCAATATTGTAACGATTTAAATTGAATCTATGATGTTACATTACAGGTGAATGCTCTTAGTAAGAATGTGCCTTAATAGTCCCTTTAACACAATACAGTGTGCTCATGTATGTAATCAAATAGTACTTAGTCTGTTACTTTTCTTATAAACAAACTTCTACAGTCAGCGCCAGATCTAAAATCACGAATTGCAGTGTGCTTGAAACTTGAATTTACTTAGGAAATATGAAGAACTGATATCCTTTTCGTGAAGTTTTAGTTTCGCTCCGATTTCTTCTTTGCCATCAAACTTTAAATTACTAATGCCAAATCTCACACGCACGCACGATGTGTATCTACAAAATACTCTCTAGATGTAGTACTTTACATAATAATTATACTTGAGCACTCTTCACATAACATACCTACGATGTTCCTTCATCCTCCCTAATTTACTTCGAATATGTAGAATTATCTTTTAGAACTCTCCACACTTCTTTGGACTTCTAAAAGGATGTAATTAGACTAATTAGTGTACTAAACACATTTATTTAATTATGTTTGTAACTTAGGTGTTACACGAATGTGTATGCCAGTGTTTAACAGCAATAACTCTGCCCACGTCGCTACGTGTGTGATCACAAGTATTATGTACTAACTCGAGTTTACTTAGAACCACGCTTGTACCGCAAGTGTCGCTCCCCATTCATTTTAATGAGTATTTCTATCGAGACTCGACCGAAGGCCACTCTGAATAAATCATAATTATAAAGCCTTTTCTAAATGTCTTCTTAAACTATTAAAAAAAAACTTTACAACGCTTTAAATATATTAACAGTAAATCAGTAATTAGCTTGGTTGCTTCACAATAATTGCATTTCCCTACGTTGATTGCGCCAACCGTGGGAAATGATACACCACTGACAAACATCCTGTGTTTTCTTTCTTCCCCAGATCAACATGGAAACAAAAAATATGATAATAATAGAAGACCAACAGCTCGAACAAAACGTGAGATATGGCTTCCTCATTTATATATAACTCTTTAGAAGTCCAAAGAAACTGTATTTAGTCTTACATATATCGGTGGAAGTATACATGGATGATGTGTATGTCGCGTTATTGCTCTGTGCTGCGTCACAGCTAGGGTTCACTAATGACCGGGGTTGAATACTTTTACGTTTTTTACGTGACGCAGCCTATCGAGACAATGCCCGCTTGGAAGGGCCCAAATGTCTGAAAAAAACGGGTGTATTTACATAAACGCTGTACCTTTACTTATCTACTGTATGTACAAAAGTAAATGTGCAGAATTGTGGTACTATATCCGTGTGTATTTCCATCTCGTACACACTAATGGTAAATATAACTAACATGTATTTAATGGCGTGTGTAGCTAATATGTCGTTATCGAATATCTGTACATGCGGATGCCGCGACGGCCACGATGCTTGTGACGGCTGCGACCCGACGCTCTCGACTAATGCGGGCTACATCACAGGCTCCGGCTGCGGTGGCGATGGCGACTACCAGCTGGTGCAACATGAGGTGCTCTACTCCTCGTCCAATAGGTAAGCTACAATACCTACACCTTGCGCATTCTATGTTCACCGGCCTGAACTTAGCCACTAGGTTAAGATCGCCCGTACAGCTGTACTGTACTGAACAGCACCCTGCCTTCCGACCCGTTCTCAAAAAGGTCCTGAAACGCTCTTGGTTAGGACTAGTGATTAACGTCACCCCGGCCAACTTAGAATGTGCGAATTGTAACAAAACCTGCTCTTTAAAATTCTTTACGGGGAATCATCCCACTCAAATAAACTGATGCTGGTCTAAACTAAGCAATGTCTCTCCCTTTGGGTTGCGGAGGAACTATTGATCTTTAGCGGCTCCCCCTCTGCCCGCCCTTCCATTTCACTGTCGTCTCATGACCATTATTATGTAGTAAGTCGAAATTAACACGGAGCGTGAGCGTTACGTGTGGACTATGCCTTACTCTTCTTATAGGTAGATAAGGCCTTTGCAAGTAGGACTGTAACTGTACACATTTCTATGCCACTACTATACGAAATAAATAGAGCAAGGTCGCGAATTGAAAAACGACTATATATGTGTACATGACAATCAAATCTCCATTAACATTTTCATCATCAGAACTGTAATGTTCCGTTGTGCAGCAACCTTTTTACACATTAGTAGTTATTATTTGTGCGCGGTCGTACTTACCCAAGTAAAGATATAGGTAATTATCCCTGATAAAGTTCTGATATCGTATAACTTAACCTGTCGCCTAGGCCTCGGTAATTGAACCTGGTTAGATCGTATCGCGCCATGTGACACACGGTCCACTAACAAGACGCCGTTCATTATACACATTGATCTTAATTGCACATTGTCTGTCTAGTTGAGTGTAATGTTACAGCCACAATGTAGCCATTATAGGCGCAGGCCATTCATAAATGGCGTCGGGCGCGGACACGGCGCGGGCGGCTTCCTATTCCATGCAAATTTTATATCTAGTGCATAGAAATAAAGCGCAATTTAGGATACACGGAATGTCGTGGCGCGTCATATCTACGTCCGAGCCACGACATTCCGTGTATCCTAAATTGCGCTTTTAGCTTATACCAACACGTCTAGGTAGATATCATCTTCTTGCCCTGGTCCCAATCTATTTGGGGTCGGCGCAGTACGTCCTTCGCTTCCATTCTTTTCTGTCGCCCGTCATCCGATCATTTACCCCTTTCTCTTTCATATCCATCCTCACACAGTCCATCCATCTTTTCCTTGGCCTCCCTCTCCCTTTCCATCCCTCTACCTTCATATTCATCACTTGCTTACCTACATACATATCATCTCTTCGCATAATATGTCCATACCAAGCGAGCCAAAGGACTTCCTTTCACTTTCTCGTCTATAGGCGCCACTTTCAGACTATCTCTCACGTATTCATTCCTAATCTTATCCATTCTCGTAACTCCACACATCCATCGCAACATTCTCATCTCTGCCACATGTAATCGTTTTTCATCCATCTTCTTAGTACTTAGCATATTATAGTAGACCAGACTCAGCATAGTGTAGTAGTGGCCTACTATACTACGCTGGGCCCCCTATTGACTCGCAATACTATTGAGGCTCAGAAACTCTATAGAAAAAAAAATACTCTTTTGATACATTAGATCTGGGGATCTGTTGAATTCTGACATGTTTACTGTTTCCCTTGCTATTAAATAGTTATATTTTATTTCACATTAGTCTTTAAATATTGTAAAACAATGATCGAAAGCAACATTTTTCATTTGTGCGAACAATATATTATGCATGACAAGTTGGTAGTAGATATCCTTGCGCTCGTTTTGTTAAAACGGTCCTTGCATTCTTTACACTTCTCCAAATACATTATTTATATACTTGGTGAACGCTCAGATATATTTTATTTTGTTTTGCATCACTCCATTTACTATAAAATTAAAACATCAATCTTCAATGATATTCAAAATCAAAATTGAACGAAGTCTTGGAAACCTGAATTACATTACTTACGAAATAGTCTCATCTCCAAGGAAAAAGTATTGCACATAACCAGGATAAGGATAACGCAAACCGTTAATGATGAGAATCTGAACAATTTTAAATATAATTAATGTGCAAAAGCTTCAGGCCCTATATTTAAAGATGCTGCGACTAGATATCTTATTTTCGTGGCCTGGTACTCAGTCGCGACTCACTAAATGGCAACCCTGGACTAACAGATTGAATGTTGTGTATTGCAGGTACGAGGTGTTGGAGTTCCTCGGGCGAGGTACGTTCGGGCAGGTGGTGAAGTGCTGGAAGAAGGGCACCAATGAGATAGTCGCCATCAAGATCCTCAAGAACCACCCCAGCTATGCTCGCCAAGGACAGATTGAGGTTAGCATTTGTATATCATCCTTATGCGTTTGAGATGGGGCGACCACACAACGACTAGTTGACCAAACCGACTATTTGGCATATTATGTTAGGATCGACGACTAGTTGTTAAAAAGATCGCCGAAAATTCGGAATTCGATGAGACTATATATAAAATAAATAATAAGTATAACCTATTTTTACTAACCGAAATTAGATTTGTGGTTTAGAAATTAACCGAAATTAGAATTATCGGCGTAGCCTACTACTAACTAATTGGCCTACTGTCCGGCAAATATTATTTGTACGGCTAGTCAACTGATTGGCAAAAATCATAGTCTGCTTATTACAAACGCTTAAAAGTTGTCTTGTCTCGATGGCCCGAATTGCTACTTATACAGAGCTGTACAATGAATAATTGAATACTTTGCACTGTTATTGTTAACACATAAAAAATAAATGATGAATCATAAAGAAAGTTCAGTATGACGCGAGTAAATATCCATCAAATTTCAGTCCAAATCTACCCATGTATATTAACCAAATGAATACTTCAAATACTTATATAAGCTTGCTAATATTATATCACTATATTTGTGCTCTTGTGGACCGCAGACAGGTATTTTGAAACCTTTCCAATATCTGTCGGCCGCCAGCTAGTCTAACCGACCTCAAATATGCCATTACGCCTATCAACATGTCAAATTTTAAAATATAACAGCTCGACTTCACGCCCAAGTGATTTTACGTCCACGACTCATGTTTGTTCAAAAACTCGATGTATTAAACGTACTACAAATGCACTTTTTGAATACTAGCCAAGTTTTCTATTAATATATTATTTTTCTACACTATTTTCGGATAAACTGTCGCCTGACTTACAAGTTTACACTGACAATGAAATTATTATAGTTGACGGTAAACACAGTTGCCATGAAATACTTTCTTCTGAATTTTCTTGTTCTTTATTTTTCTGTTGAAAACTAATTCTGTCAAATCTGTTTAGCAGTAAGAGGACAGGGCTCTTACCTTGTATGCAACCGCGATAACGGTTGGACGATGATGACTTTTATTCTGAATTTAATGAAGTATGTAGGTACCAGGTCTTCGTGTTTTGTGTTCTGTCACTGTCATATTAGAAGTGGAGCAAGCAGGCAGGCAAATTTATTGAGCACACGACTCTTATATACAATATTGTCTTTTCTACATATGACTCTGCTTCAATGAGGATGTGATATTGCACGATTACATTTAAAACGTAGCGAAATGCTCCTGCTATTTACTTTAGACAAATCCTTATCGTTTTTCCCTTGAGTTGAAGAAAGAACAATGCCCATTTCTGGCCCAGTTTGGAACTCATGAACAGGACAATAAAGTTTCAATTAGTTGTTGAATAATCCTTTTTATTTATAACTTAATTTATAGGCATTACTAAAGGTGTGCCGAGAAACTTATTCAATAAATAGGTTTTAAAAGATCTGTTAATGTCTAAATAGCCAACACGTAATAGATCAGAAATTGCCAGTAAAGAAGTCATAATATTAAATCGATTATCACGTCTTCTTTATCGATTTTACATTTTCTCTACTCAAAATGATTTGAGTTAATAGCAAATCTCTACTTGGTCCTTAAACATTTAAAATGTGTCTATTTTTAAGGTATATATGCGATTAACTACAAATAAGTTCGATTTTGAACCAAACATATAGATAACCTATGTCCGAAATCCATATCGATTAATCAATATCATTTAAAAACCTGAAAATGGCAACACTTTTTTGACTCTTAAGTAAACGTCAATAATGTCATATTCGGTTTATTTTGTTTGTTACCTATTTGTTTTGCTCGTGCACATTGTGAATGTTTTTTACCGTTTTTGGATCTTTTACGACTTCTGGCATTTTCTTTCGGATTTCTACCCTTACCAAATGATTAACTCATTCCTTTCTACTCAAAACTACGAAATACTTTAACTATCCTGATAAAAGTGGGTACATACCTAATGTTTTGTGAGCATATAAAATTACCTCTTGTAATAAAACTATGAATGTGACGGACCACTAATCAATCTCGAAATTCTAGTTTAACACTCTTTTATCGAATGCAATAACAACTACTACGATTTTTGACTGTTCACATCTGGGCCGGCGTCTCTAAGAAAAATGGGCATTGTTCTTTTCTCTACTTATACCTTGAGGGTATCAGGCGTATATATTATGTACAATCGTCAGTCAGTAATATACTGACTCAGCATATTATTACCATCTTTCATTGAAGCGTCTAGCGGGTAAGGAGTTTTCAGTGTATTAACAGTGACGTTGGCACGACTCCAGTGGACGCTTGTTTGTTCCGATGTGTTCCCGACACCTTGGCGACCTGTGTAGCATGTCTGACAGTATTTTTGGACATCGAGACATGTACCGCCACCTTCCCACGGTGTGAGGATTTCGCGGACGGACGTGCACCGCGCCTTTGAAGTTATCCTTCTCTCGGTGGTATGTTGCGCTGCGCATCCGTCTGGATCAGTTTCTCCAGAACCAAGAGTACCTAGAAATGGCACAAATACAACGCAATAGTTCTATGAGAAATAAACCACATGAATTTATTTCTCATAGAACTATTGCATTGTCATCAATTTGCTTGATATAATGACAAAACGTACGAAATGTCTCCTTAAAATCCGTCGTCGTCCCTTTTATCCCGGTTGCATCCAAGACTTACACGCCTTGGAGCCCGAGGTCCGCTTACTGATCTAACCAGATATGACAGAATATTATAAATTTCTCTCTCCTTAAAATTACCCTATCGTTACATTTATGAGTAGGTACTAAAAATTCTATACTGCTTACGAGTAGCAAACCGACAAGTGATTTAAACGAAACACGTGCAACCCGTACCCGCGAATGCAAACATTCGTGATAAATGACATTGTTATGATATGAGAAGGTCTAAATACCTCGCTAATAGGGTATTTACCACCCTGGATAGTGGCCGCAAACACTTGGCTATTGCGTAATATGTAACATATAGTATTAGGGCTCCAGCATACCGCATGCTTCGCGAAACTTCAGTGTATGTTTGTCTGTGTGGCTGTGGGCAAGGGTAGTTCCTTAATTGACTGAACCTGTTGGTCAGTTAGTAGTTGCTTGCTTAGTGACACTGATAAACCACCGGCTTATCAGTGTCACTAAGCAATCATATCATGGGTTCGATAAAATAATAATAATAATAATAGTTTATTTGTTGGAATACTGTATACAAGATGTTAACAATTATTTTAATCCATAGTATTCTGCCGTCACCGGCGTACAAATGTTTCTTTTACTTTAAATTATCGTTATTGTCTTACAAATTATTATGCTATTGCTATTACATTAGTCTTATTGTTAATCACATTCACACTGTATGAATCTCAACATTAATATAATTTGCATGTCACAAGAACTATTGAATAATAAATAGATACAGACAATAAATGGATTAATAAAATAGTCAGTCAATAAATAATCATTAATAATATAGGAGTTAAATTGTTAATTAATAATCACATGTCAATTAAAAAATCAAATGTCAAATAAAAAATAAATAACAATGTCAATTAGGCAAAAATTCAAACAATTACAATTTTGTCTTCCAGAAATTCTTTGACTGTATAATAACATTTCATTAGTAGAAATTCAAAAAGTTTATTTTTAAATGGTCCACAGTTTAGCGCTTTAGTATTTTCAGGTAATTTGTTAAATATGCGGATTGCCATACAATATGCATTGCTTGAGTGTATTTGCAATTTTTGGTTAGGAGCGTAGAGTTTATGCGCTTTGCGGCTAGGTCTAGTCACCACATAATTCCATTTTTCAAACTCATTCATATTATTGAATACAAAAACACAAATTTCAAATATGTATAATGCAGGAAGTGGTAAAATTTTATATTTCTTGAACAGTGGGACGCAGCTATCGAGTGGATGGGCTCCACTGATTGCTCTAAGACATTTCTTTTGTGCGCGAAATACTTTAGTGGAATCCACAGAACTACCCACATTATCACGCAGTATCGTAGTATTGAAGATACATAGCCATGGTATGCACATAGAGCCGCATCAAGACCGGCTACTCGCGTAATCCTGTGTAATACGAAGACAAACCTATCAATTTTAGTGCAAAGTTCCTCAATGTGTGATTTCCAATTACAGAATTTATCTATATTAACTCCTAAGAATTTTATAGAGTCTACTTCATCAATACTGTTACTTACTTCTTCTTTCTCTTAGCGTTATCCCAGTTTCAATCTGGGGTCCGCTTACTAGTCTAACCGGATTTGACTGAATATTAGCTTTTCCACAGAGCGACTGCCTGTCTGACCTCTGCAACCCGAAGGGATAGCGATATTCCATGGTTTAGACTAGTGTCAGTTTATTTAGAAGGTGCTGACGCCCTGTAACGACTGTCAAAGATCTTCATGACAACCGGGACCGACGGCTTAACGTGCTCTCCGAGGCACGGGACAAGCGATAATTAACAATTTATCTAATACTGTTACTTACTAAGGGACCTAATATACTGCCTTGGGGCACTCCACAGTTATTCTGGCGATACGCTGATCTGAACTTTGTTTTGCCTTGTTTTGAATAACCTGATATCTCAACGCATTGCTGACGATTCGAGAGGTAACTTTCAAGCCATTTTAACGCGTTTCCTCTGATGCCATATAGGTCTAGCTTATTAATAGATAAGATACCCACTGTAGTCCTCAAGAATTGCGACAAATAGAGGAAAAGTAGGTAATACCACTATATAGTCGTATTGCCGTTCACCATGTTGATACGGTCTGCCTTATCAATGGGAAAACGGTTATCAAACTGTATGCGGTAGTGCTAGCCATGGTATTTGCCAAATGTTGTGTACGCTGCTACACAACGAGCATTTGGCAAATACAATGGTTGAAAAATGCAAGATAAGACCAGCATCTTATCATTCTTTAGGCAAATGTCAAAAACAGTTCATTCCTTCCTCTTTTGTAACACCCAAGTTGATGCCTACGTTATGAACCGTAGACACTGTCTAAATTTCATGTTTCTAGGTTTAAGTAGTTTAGACTCAATGATGATAATTATATCAGCCGAAAATGTAATTTTATAAACATAGATGCCTAATAGTTATGGCTGTGCGTTGGCTGTCAGTCAGTAACAGACGAATGTTATACAGGGTGTTAATTTGCATTTGCAAAATATTTTAAGGAGTGAATATTATACTATAACTCAATACAAATACATGAAAAAATAAGTCACTGAAAGTTGAAAATTTTTGCGTCATCGTCCACTTTGAAAATTTACTCGGTGTGTTGACCGCCGCTCAGCTGATCGCCATTATAGGTGCCTAACACACACAAGCACACGTACCTACAGTGACTGCACGATACAGTCTTATTTTGAACGATTCAACAGTTTATTCTGATTTACTTTCTAAGTAAAATTTAATGAAAATCGGGTCTTATATCATCGCACACTGTGTGAAATAATTTTAGGTTAATAAATATAGGTACTGTCTATATTGTATAATTAAAGTATTTTGCAAATGCAGATCAACATATTGTATATACAGATATTGGGAAACGTCAGCAAATATTTCGAGTTTAAATTGTGTGACAGTAGCTGTAGCCGAGAATAGTAATTATAGTATACTAATAAATAATCAAGATGAAAATGAATATTTTTGCGTGTTTTATGATTTTTTTATATGTATTCTTAATTACTTTCCGATGACCGATTGCTACGGTTTCTGATTGCAAAATGAATTTATCAAATAATTGGTACACGTTTTAAATAATTAGTAAGTAATTAATATAATAAGTTAACTATATTCCAAGGTTTAGACTAGTGTCAGTTTATTGTTAGGTACTGAGTTCCTATAACAACTATCAAAGATCTTCGTGACAGCCGGGACCGACAGCTTAACGTGCTCTCTGAGGCTTGGGGCATGCGATATTTAATCATTCAATACGCACATAACTCCGAAAAGTCAGTGGTGCGCGCCGTGGAGTCGAACCCGATACCCTCTGAGAGACATTTGAGGCAGAGATAGCCGAGTGGACGTACTAATAGACTGCCATGCAGAAGGTATTGAATTCAAAATCACGACATGCACCACTTACTTCTCGAAGTTTATTTCACTTTAACGCATGCCCCGTGCAAAAATAAATTGATTTAAAATAACTAAATGTACAATACATTTAGTAGTAGTAGTTAACCCCTTGGGTTCTGTAGGTCAGACAGGCAGTCGCTCTATGGCAAAGCTAATATTCATTCTCATCAGAGGCTAGGAAGCGGATCCCGGGTTCTAATACGGACATCGCTTGTAGGATGATGATGGCTTATTATGTGATTTTTTTTAATCTACTTGTATTGTTGTTCGCAGGTGTCGATCCTGTCCCGCCTGTCGCAGGAGTCGGCGGACGAGTTCAACTTCGTGCGCGCGTACGAGTGCTTCCAGCACCGCTCGCACACGTGCCTCGTGTTCGAGATGCTGGAGCAGAACCTCTACGACTTCCTCAAGCAGAACAAGTTCTCGCCGCTGCCTCTCAAGTACATCAGGCCCATACTGCAGCAAGTGCTTACTGCGCTGCTTAAGCTCAAAGTAAATATCATTTATTGATGACTAGATATGTTCTCAACGGTTTCTCGCCAACAGCGCCACCTGCCAGGTGCAATTACAGACTACCGAGCGTTTCTCGGACACCCGTCTGATCGAGCGTACATATAGCACTAAAAGTCCTAAATCCTTCAGTGAAAGTCCCACTAAAATCTGTTTAGAATCATTCCAGTTATCCCAGACATACAGAAAGCTAGATGTTATTGACTTGGTATTCTATAACTTATTAAATGCACTTAAAAATCTAATCTATTTTAAAATCACAGACAGGCAGAAGTAATAAATCCGTGTGGTAGCGGATTGACCATCTCTGTATCAACGTGTCTGACCAGCCTGGTATAATATATTGACTGACTGTGGTACTATGAAGCACATTACGGGAGGTTTAAGTCCAGCTGAGACTGACTGCACTGCTAAAGTCTGTAGAGTAGTATTATAGATGTATAGATACGATCACAATACGATATATAAACTTGTTATTTGTCAACAGCAACTGGGCCTGATCCACGCGGACCTGAAGCCCGAGAACATAATGCTGGTGGAGCCGGCGCGCCAGCCCTACCGCGTCAAGGTCATCGACTTCGGCAGCGCGTCACACGTCAGCAAGGCCGTCTGCAACACCTACCTGCAGAGCAGATACTATAGGTGTGTATACGTACTGCTTTATTATGTGAGGAGTCTGGGAAGAAAGGTAGTAAAGCCAATCTTATTTTGTAAGGAGTCACGAAAATGCGCATCTTAAAAGCCCGGTATCCAGGATTGTGCACCGGTTTAATGCGTCCCGAAAAAATCCCAGTCGTAGTTTCTCAAAATTCGGTCAATTTTGAAATCAACTACTACGTCTGGAAGTAGCTTTTTTTCTAAAGTGATATTAGAGTGTCTGTTTATTCGAGGGTATTGAATGCACATAGCGAGTGTTAAAGATCGCTTAGAGATCACATTATGAGAAAGCTTAATGTGCTCTCCGAGGCACGTGGCAAGTGACAATTAACAATCTAATACGCACATAACATCGAAAAGTCAGTGGTGGACGCCGTAGCTCTTAACTCCCTTTGCATGGCAGTCTGTTGATATCTCCACTAGACTATCACTACCTTAATTTTTTCATGTAAGTACTCATTAAATTCGTTTACTGACTTTTTACTTGACCTGTTTCAGAGCACCGGAGATAATCCTTGGGCTGGCGTTCTGCGAGGCGATCGACATGTGGTCCCTGGGCTGCGTGGTGGCGGAGTTGTTCCTGGGCTGGCCGCTGTACCCCGGCTCCTCGGAGTACGACCAGATACGGTACATCTCGCAGACGCAGGGACTGCCCACGGAGCATATGCTTAACAGGTATGTTTATATCATAAGTTCACAACACACAATTAAAAGTACCCTTAATCGACGAGCATGCATGACGAGGTTAATGAATGTCGAGGGAGCGTAAGAGGTGTGTTTAAACCCCAATGGGAGACAGGCGTAACGATAGATGTCTATCTATCGTCGTTTTGTGTGTCATGTTTATTACACACAAAACCATCTAGTTCTTAACTAAGCAGTGCACGCACACAAATGTTTGACTTGAGCGGGAATCGACCGCAGTCGTTTATACTCCCGTTTCACCAACGGGCCGTAGGTTCTGTAACGAAACTACACTATTGAGGGCCCGTGGCAAGTTCATGGTCTCGTGGACCTGCCGGTCTACGAGATGATAAACGCTGGCTTTTGAGTATGGTCATCTTAAGTCCGTAGCCTTTTGCCAGTCATTTTGGGACGGTTGTATCATATAAAAAAAAAAAAAACTACATTAAAAATTCTGTCAAATCTGTTCAGAGCTTGGCTTGTTTCTCCGCTTAGGTATTCCCCCTTCCTCCCGTCCTAATTATTTTAAACCACGAAGAATCCACATTAATGACTGGACATTATATTTGTAGCGCAAGTAAAACGGCGAAGTTCTTCTACCGCGACGTGGACAGTACGTACCCGTTCTGGCGTCTGAAGACCCCCGAAGAGCACGAGCTGGAGACTGGCATCAAGAGCAAGGAGGCCAGGAAGTACATCTTTAACTGCCTCGACGACATTGGACAGGTATTAGTCGCAGTACCGACATACACTCAACATACATAACACTAGCCGTTTCCCGCGGTTTCACCCGCGTCCTGAGGGAACTACTTCGCGTACCCGAAAAACCCAAATATCTTACGAACCCCTATTTTTTCTAAAATAAAATATAGCCTATGTTACTCGCAGATAATGTAGCTTTCTAATGGTGAAAGAATTTTTAAAATCGGTCCAGTAGTTTTCGAGTTTATCCATTACAAACAAACAATCAAAAATACAAATTTTTCCTCTTTATAATATTAGTGTAGATACACTCATCAGTATCATCACTCTGCCGTAACTCCACTGCTGGATATAATTCTCTCCAATGGCACGCCTGTTTTGGATTTCCGTGTCTAGCCGCTGCCAACTATTTTGCGTATATCGTAACATACGCTTTTACCAGACGAATATGCCAAAAATAACTATCTTTAGCTAAAACAAAATTTCACATTCCTTAAAGGACCAAAATCCCCAATTATCCATGAATTCTTGTATAATTGCCTTCAAAAACACACAAAACCAAAAATGTCTTGTTGTTATATTGGATGATCGATTGGATTTTGAATGTCGAGTTTTATGTTTAAAATCCTTCCGACCTAAATTGTGTGAACGTGCAAAAGTTCTGTTATTAATTGATATATTGCTTGTGTGTAGGTCAATGTACCGACGGATCTTGAAGGCGGCCAACTATTGGCCGAGAAAGCGGACAGAAGAGAGTTTATCGACTTATTGAAGAGAATGCTAACTATGGACCAAGTAAGTACAATGTTTTAAATTGTTTTATGTTGACAATAATCTTTGCAACATTAGCCCTTTATACAGTAATCTGTGACTGTCCGTGTGGTTACGGATTAAGAATACGAAATGTTACCACCCTGTATCATCCCATGGGTGTCGTAAGAGCCGACAGAGGGAGCATATTATGCAGAGAACAACATTGTAAGAGAAGGAAAACTTGATACAAACCCTATACCAATCCGTTTGGCTAGCGTGGTATAGTAGGCCAATTCCTCCTTTCAAAGGAGAGGCCTAGTCCAGCAGTGGACTGTTAAACTGTTAAAGGTTGATGATGATGATGACAGTAAACTGCCAGACAGCTGGGTGCGGGCCTCTTCGCGCTATAAGAATGGTTAGGCCATGGTCTGTCACGCTTATCCAAAGCTGGATTGGTAGACTATACAGTCATGTTTCTTGACTATATTATGTAGAATCATTGCTTCATCATCATTATCATCATCAGCCCTGTATGTTATCTGTCCTAATGATGGGCACTAGCCTCTTCTCGCTATAAGTAGGGTAAGGAAAAGAATCATCGCTTAGCAATCTGTAACCAACAATTTGACAAACAGGACAAAACTCGATACGGCTGCCAGTCAGTCTGTTGATTTCTCCACTTGTCTATCGCTGCCTTGTAAAGTAAATAATGTAATCATTGCTGCATAATTGTATTTTTAGACTATTTTGATTTCGAAGTTTTTTAATTTATTATATTTTATTGATTTTGTTAACCAATTGTGCTTTAAATGTATTGTGTGAACATTGTGATTTCACTATGACTCTGCTGAATGCAAGCGTTTTGGTCTTTTAATTACATATGCATCTGATTTCACTATGAGACTTTAATGTGTGCTAGCACACTGAGTTGTGGTATAAGTTTGTATTGCATGTGAGTAATATAAATGCATGGTTGTGTGCCAGGAGCGGCGGATCACCCCGGGCGAGGCGTTACACCACGCGTTCGTGACGCTCGCGCACCTCGTGGACTACGCGCACTGCAACAATGTCAAGGCCTCCGTGCAGATGATGGAGGTACACTCTACACTTTCACCTACTATTACTTATATACCTTGTAGCATTATAGAGACTTGGCTTGACGTTCGTAGTAGATCGCCAAAAGCAACGCATGCACAGGATGCCATTTGGATGAGTGACTGTGTGTGCTGTGTGGCATTTACATCAGAGCGCAACCGTGCTTTGGAGGGCACGTAAAGCCGGCGGTCCTGGTTCTAGGATCGTTAGACCACGTCGGAGGCCTTAAGGCGGTCTGAAAACTCCGACACCAGAGTTGGCCATACACTCACACGAAAATAAAAAGAAAACTACTTATCTTCACCCGCGTGAATTATATAAATTAACCTTTCTCAGGAATCACTCTAAACAGACAGAACACGGCGGAGACTTCATTTTACATACATCGATAGCGACTATGGCAGTCGTTATGGGGAGTTACTACTCACAAATAAACTGATACTGGCCTAACTAAAATATTTATATCCCTTCACTCTGCAAAAAAGCCGGTATTCTGTCTATATCTGGTTGGACTAGTAAGCAGACCACGGGCTCCTGGACGTAAGTTTAAGATGCAACTGGGAAAACGTTAGGGCGATGACACAATGATATTAATTATGTAATAAAAGTCATATATTTTATTGTTATTAATAGATAAACGAGCCAGTGGCCTACCTGATAAGGAGTAAATTCGGCTCATACGCATGGCTGTGGGCGAAGCCACGATGAACTTGCCGCCTATCGCGGGGATAGGAAAATGAAACTTGGAACGAAGTGCATCATATCAGTCTATAGACGTCAGCTACAGGACAAAGGTCTCCTCCTAGGTTCTCCACAAAGATAGATCTTGAGCCATCCGCATCCAACAGTATTCCGCGATCGCAACAAGATTTTTTGCTTTGACTTGAGTCACGCAAAGTGTTGTCTCATGTGGGAATTGAAATCACAGCACTCGGCGCAGTATCTAGCGGCGACGTGGCCACTTAAATAACCTAGCGACGTCCGAGTGGGCGCCCTCTAGATCTTTCCTGCTCAATTACGGCCCGGTCACAGCCTACAGCCAGTGAATACAGATTTAAATAGAAGCGAATTTCATAAGGATTTCTTTTGCCGATTCCAAGTGGTGAGTTGGCGACTGTCGTCAGTGTAGTGCGTAGTTGGCGTCGTTGGCGGCACTGGCGTCGTTCTCCGTCTTTCTTGCTCTCGTAGTTAAGATACACAAGAGAAACGTTCGTCTCTCTTGCACTCGTAGAGACAGCTGTCACAGCGCGACTGCCACGCTGCCAAGCGGCAATATGGTTCAGGGCCGAACCTTCCCTATGTGCAATGTGTGCGGCGCACACAGGCGCCAAGGTGACAGGGGCGCCGCGCGCCAAGATATGCGTTAATTATAACACTTATTTTCGAAAAAGGCGTTTCACAGATTTCGCACACAGGCGCAGTGGCGTAGGAGGGGCAAATAATTTAGAAAAAATAAAGGTCATCCGCCCTACGCCACTGCACAGGCGCTTCATAGATTTCGCACACAGGCGCTGCATTGGGTCGGAACGGCCCTGATATGGTTCACAGTAAGTTTGTCTACAGAGCGCCCATAAGAAATGCGCCTCTATGTAAATATCTATGTTCTATGCTATAGCGGCGCGGCGGCCTCAGCGGCTAGCGTTTTCGATGTCCATAGCGCTCAGGGTAAACGCGCCATGTACATCGAAATCGCTCGCCGCTGCCGCCGCTGCTGTACGGGCCGTTACAGCGATCTTAAAATATCGGTTCTTCAAGCTGTGTGTCTACCTATCACCTCTACAGCTAGCTAGTGTATAGTGTACCCATCATTATTGAGAGCTGTTGTGTGCAGATGTGTCGTCGCTCGAGACCTATGTGCCCTACCTTTAACCAGCCACTTTAGCTTGCATTTACCATATGATGTTTTTGAGCTGTTGTCGTTGTGTGCAGGTGTGCCGTCGCTCGGGGGGCGGTGTGGGCGGTGTGGGCGGAGTGGGCGGCGTGGGTGGCGGCGGCGAGTACGTGGCGGGCGTAGTGCCGGCCGCTGCGCCCGCGCACCACCTCGCGCTCACCATCAACCAGCAGCGGCTGCGCGCCGCGCCATACGACAACCTGGTCAGTACTCCACTACATATCTTGATACTACTCGTGTTTCCAGCAATACTGCCTTATCTATATATTAAAAGAATTTGTGTTTTATAATACGAGTCGGCCAGCCCGTTCTACGCAACCGATTCGCATGATTTTTTTTTTAAATGAAAGCTCTCGCTGCATAGATTTGTCATCAAGCATTAGAAATTACCTAACTTGCACATTCATCAAGTTATATGCAAAAACAGTTTTCTCCCATACATTTTTTACGTTTTCGTAGCCGTACTCAATGACTTTCTGCTTCTATATATCTGATTCTCATTGAGGTAAGCGTTTCGTTATAGGCCTAAAACACGCGCTGAAAAGAGCTATTTCATTTGATGGTATGCTCATTTAAATTGGGTAAGTTTGAAGGAAGATAGGTGTGGACATTGAACTTATTTTTCTATATTTTCCTATAAATTTCTTAAGATTCCATTGCTTTCTCTCTACATGGACGGTTCTTAATTCAAAAATATTTTAATGGCATCTAATAAGTTCCTTGCAGTAACTGCTAGGAAAAAACGTTATGCCTCCTTAAGGTGACCCTGCCTTACTTTCATACGGGTGTGAGTGTGTTAAGTTATACCCGATGTTGGTCAAATTATCACTATAGTGAATTATCGCTGATGGCAGGTGGTAATATTCCTCGAATGTTACCAGTTCACCCTTAATGTTGGGTGAACTGATCTCTGATGTTGAGGAATTTGCCTTACGTTTTATGTTAGGAATTTTTTTGTGTTTTAAATTACGGACTTTCTTCGGGCATCTTATTTTTTATGTGGAACATATTACAGCGATTCATAGTAGATACTATTGTCATATAATTATATTATTAGAAGTGGTAGTTATGGTAGAAATTGTAGCTTTGGTAAGAATAGTCGTTTTTGAGAGAAAAGGTGGATACTTTTGACAGCACCGGCGGTTTTGGTAGAAATGGTAGTTTAAAAAAAAAAGTTAGATATGATAGTGTTAGTACGAAGAGTAGTTTCGGTACAAACAGTAGTTTTGATAGGAATAGTATTTTCGGTAGGAATAGTAGTTTTAGTAGAAGTGGTATTTTGGCATATACTGTAGTTTTGGTAGCAATGTTACTTACGATTGCTACCAAAGCTACCATTCCTACCAAAAGTATAATTTTGACCAAAACTATAAACGTCATTATTACATTTCTAAAATTATGATGGATTAATCACACCCATACACAAAACAAAATAAATCGTGCTTCTCACAGAAATATTTAGCTGGATAACAGAAATAAAACCTATTTTCTTACTTATATAAAAAAGTTTTTATATATATTTTTAATTTTGATAATACAATATTGACAGATAAAGAAAAACGTGAAGTTAGCGTAAGTTACTTGCTTAAGTTTCTGATTTAATAACGTATTTTTGTGAGTAGTTGTGTTTTCAATTAGGTTAATGATAAGTCTTGGAAGGAAATTGAAAAATGCTCAGAGAAAGTTTGAACAAAGAATCTTGGTCAATGACGGCCCTGTTGGAGATTTGGTACCGGATGGTCCTCCTACTGCTAAAAAATACGGGTGGAAACGGGTTCAGATTTGATTAATTCTACCATCATCAACTTTCAAGTGATTTCCATTCTTGGTGACGGTAATTGCTTATTCCGCGCAATTTCTTATTTTTAGGTATATGGAAGTGAGAATAAACATTATGAAATTCGTTTGGCCACTGTTGATAACATTGTCAAGAAGTGAGATGTATATAGTAACTTCACTATTGGGGACGAAGCATATGGCCAGACCATTACAAATGCAACAGATTAGAAACGTGTGATGGGTGCCAATGGACAGTAGGTACGCAGGGCATGCTGAACTTCAGAGTGTAAGTGAGCTATATCCCGAGTGTCAATTCAGAGTTCACCTGGAAAACAGTAGGTAATACGATTACTGACTATGGTACTGGCGAAATTGTTCATAACTTGCTATTTTCTGGGCACCTGGATGAAGGACATTACAGTGTCCTAATGGAAAGAATGGTAGGGCGAATTGAAGAACTTTCTTTCGTCAATGTTCATTTATACATATTATATATATCCCTATTGCGCGGCAAACCATTCAGTAATGCCAAGGTGGAAATTTCACGATACCTAAGGTGCAACGCAAAGCCAATGTTGGGAGAAAATAAGTTTTGTGATATACCTATTATATTTTTGGTAAGAATATCATCTTTTTACTTATTAGATAAGGCTACAATGTACTCATCATACCTTTATGTAAGAGCTTTTTTATAATATTAAAATATGCTGTGGAGCAGCACGGGTCCTCTAGTATACTATTACTAGCTGACCCAGCGAACTCCGTGTCGCCTTTTTAAGAGTTTTTATTGAATTCCCTTTTTCCAAGCCCCTTTTCTAAATTTACCATTGACTTAGCGCTTAATCTCTTATCATTCCAGGGTCTATAAATGATGCAAATCAAACATAGATTTTTATATAATATTGAATTGCCCATTCCTTAATATATCGAAGACGATAACCATATTGATTTAAAAAAAAATCCCATCCGACATCTTTGATCACAAAATAGATGGTGGTTTTGAATTCTCCATTCCTTAAAATATCGGAGACGATACCCATATCGACTTTAAAAAAAAATCCCGTCCGCCATCTTTGATTTCCTATCCGCCATCTTTGATCACGAAATACATGTTGTATTTGGATTCACCATCCCTTAAATCATTAGAGACGATACCCATATTGATTTTTTTAATTTTTCCCATCCGCCATTTTTGATTTCACATCCACCATCTTGAATCACGAAATAGGTTGTTGTATTTGGATTCTCCATCCCTTTAAACATCGGAGACGATACCAAAATTGATTTTTTAAAATTTTCCCATCCGCCATCTTTGATTGCCCATCCGCCATCTTTGATCACGAAATAGATGTTGTATTTCGATTCTCCACCCTTTAAAATATCGAAGGCGATACCCATATTGATATTTAAAATTTTCTCATCCGCCATCTTTGATTTCCCGTCCGCCATCTTTGATTTCCCGTCCGCCATCTTGGATCACTAAATCAATTTCATATTATTAATCAGCGTCCCGAAAATCTTGAAAATGATACCCATGTAGATTGTATCCTATTCGTTTAGCCTTTTTTTGCCTTTGATCCAACCCTCCCCCTTCTCGTTTGACCATTTTATTATTTTTGTCTGGCCCCTAAAAGTTATGGCGTAGTTTTATATAGCCTATAGCCTTTCGGAATAATTGGGCTATCATAGGCAATAACAATTTTTAAAA
The DNA here is from genome assembly GCA_944739405.2 of Euclidia mi. NCBI lineage: Eukaryota > Metazoa > Arthropoda > Insecta > Lepidoptera > Erebidae > Euclidia > Euclidia mi. Next base: position 46,537,607 of record OX123195.2, read on the forward strand.
TCCGACTGCTAGTTCCTGAGATTAGCCGACATTATGTTTTAGCCTTTTTAGCCTTTTGCCCGGCCCCAAAGGGTCGAAGCGTTATGTTATATAGCCTATAGCCTTCCGAAATAACTGGGCTATCGTATACAAAAAGAATTTTTCAGATCCGACCGGTAGTTCCTGAGATTAGCGCGTTCAAACAAACAAACAAACAAACTCTTCCGCTTTATTAGATTAGTATAGATTATGTTGTATTCTAACCCGTGGTGTGCGTATGTTTGTTTGCAGTACCAGCTGTACCAAGGCGGGCGGGTGGCGGTGGGTGGCGCCCGGCAGTACGCCACGCGCGCCGCCGAGCCCTTCCCGCACCAGTTCGTGTCCTCCATACTGTGCCAGCCCAGCCACTACCAGGTCAGTCGCTTACACACATCAACATACACATTACAATGTCCTGCGGCTCTAATGCAGTACGACTGTGCCACCCCTGAACAAACCAAGAATCACCTGCTGGAGTGTCCCAAATGTTCGCACAGATGCTCGGAGGCCTATCTACACCAAGCCACCGACAATGCAGTTGCTGTGGCCACATACTGTGCTGGTTTTATTTGATCTCTGTGTCATCGACTTGAGAAGAAGAACGACGGCTCTTGAATGAGAACCAATAAGCATTGGCGTATCTAAAGTAATTTTTCAGGGTGAGCCTGGGTCTTTATAAAACAATGGTGTATAATTCATTAGACGTAGAATTTCGAATGGGTAGCCTAAATTCTACACTAGACCACACTGGGATAGGCACCGGCCATCCGGCTCATCTGGCCCCTCCTGCTAAATACGCCTATGTTAATGAGATTCATTTCAATAATAATTCGACACAAAACTGCGTTAAACGAGCGCCTGCGACCCCACTGTTAAAGCGATTAGTCGTATCAATAAAGAATTTAGTATATTTGTAATATGAGGCTCCCTTCAGGAAAGCATACGGCCGTTTCGGGTGTAAGACCTCATGCTACAATGTCCTAGTATAATTTTGATCGAGCTCGTCACTTGGCCAGGTGCAGCAACTGGCGGCGGCGGCGGCGGCAGCAGCGGCGGCGCACCATCAGCACGGCGTGGCCGGCGTGGCCGGGGTGGCCGGCGTGGCTGGCGTGGCTAGCGTGGCCGGCGTGGGCGACGTGGGTGGCGTGGGCGAGTGGCGCGCGCCGCTGATAGTGGAGCCAGCGCCGCTGCCCGAGCCGGACGTGTGGGACGCCTTCCACCCGCACCACCCGCAGCACCATCACACGCACAAGAGGTACGTACTCAAAATGACACCTATACATATATTTGACGTAATAGCTGCAAAATGTGCAGGCCTCGTATTATATTTAGATGGTGAAAAAAAAATCATCTATGATAGATAGTAGTGGTAGTAAAATAGATTACAGCAGGGTTATCTGAAAAATTGGGCCTCAAGGGAAGAAAATTTCAAAAGATTACATATGTGTAATAATAACCTATTATAGAAGCTAGATTGCTAGGTCTCGTTAATCTAGGTCTCGTTAACGATAAGTAAACAAATATTTTAAAATAAGAATAGGCTAGGCGTAGCTAGGCTAGTTAGTGTAAGTTCAATAAAGAAAGATATAATAAGGTATAACCATTGGCGTATCAGGGTGGGCTAAGCTCTCAGCTAGCAGGTGTTCAGCCTAGAATGTAGAATGGGTAACCAAAGTTCTGGAATGAGCACTAGACCATTTTGGGCTAGGCACGGCCCCCACTATATACGCCTATGGGTATAACGTGAACAAAGTATAACGTGTCGTTTGGGTGGGTTGTCAACAGATCGACTAAGCAGCAGACGAGTGCGGTGCCGCACTATCAGCCGTCGCACCACCAAACGCATCAGTACAGGTGCTTATATATACTTATCATGTAGACAACTTTAGTCTAAGACACCCTTTAGCCGATCGTCCATCGCCATCTAGACTAAATTCGCCTTTTACTATTAGTACATCTCATAATGCCTAAAGAAGTCCACTACTGGACACAGGCCTCTCCCAACACGCGCCACAGTAAACGGTCCTCACCCTTTCGCATCCAGTTCGTCCCAGCCTCTTTTTTTCAGGTTGTTGGTTGTTGGTCCGTTCCAGCCTTATCTGCGTGAACTTTATTATAAGTGCAATATAGACATATTTTTGTTATTATCACTAAAATTCGTTGGAACAAATATCGAATAAAGTAGACTTTGGTCTAAAAGTTTTTTTTTTTATTCTTCATCAAGGACTAATAAACCTGGTATTACATAGATCAGAACTTGTTTTGTGATAAGGCCCAGTTAGCTTAACTTAGCTCGCATTGTTAAAGCAGATTTTCATACATATGCGCCCACCACAAACTAGGCAAGCTAAGGTACGTAAAATGAAAAACTGGTTTTAATATGCGAGCTAAACTAAGCTAACTTATTTAGTTTGGTTTGCGGTGGTCGATCGGCTTAGAACTCATGCACACTTCATTACTTCATCTTCTTATCAGGATAAATTACGTTTAAAAAATTGTAGTGCAGCTAGATTTCCGTAGAGTATGCGTAGCTATTCCTAGCGGCTACTACTGTCGTCCTCCTCAATCCAAAGTAATAATATTCTATTTGAATGTTATTATGTTTTTTATTTTGCCAATATCGTCAAATACACAAATAAATAATATCTAGATCACGTGAGGTAGAGATTTTTTTATATTAAATAAACCAGAATATTAGTTACATGTACTAAAACTCAGAATAATAGATGATAATAACTATTATCATGTTTATATGTGTAGATCTCATGAGAGTCATAAATCATACGCAATAACCATTATTAATAAACAGCTTTCAAAATAATGCCAAGCAATTTTGGTCATTCACATTGAACTTTTCAACACACTCTTTTTGTCTCTGATCAAAATGTGGTCTGTGATAAACATAGTCCTTTCCGCCCATTTTATTGATAGTGTTGTACCATTTCATTGACCAATAGTGCGTTATGTAGTGCATATTATGAGATATAGAGTAATTGGCAAATCTGTAGAATATCTCGTTAATACACGATATAGCACAGCTAATGAGAGACTTCGAGGTGGAAACGTCTGTGATTAATTATTTTTAAATCACTACTACCGTAGGACCTCACCTCTTATCATATGCAGTGTTAACAAAGCATGTCAGATGTGTCCTATGTCTAGACATAGGACTTGAATGTTGGATTTATCAAGCTTGTCGTAAACAATTAAAACATGCTATTCTTTTTCCTAAATCATACTGTTCACCAATGTAACATAAACCATTAAATGTAAATAGTTTCTTTTTTGTGTAATTTCATCTCCAACATCACTTCGAATCCCTCTACTGTCCAAATAATGTCCTAAGAAGAAGCCGTAAGGCGTAAACGCTCTTAATCAGCATGCCTTCACTCTGCAGACCGCACCAATTCTATGGTGTAATTTCTCATGGTAGTAAAAACAGAACAACACTTGGTTCAGTGTGATATGGAAGCATTATGCTTTTCTATTGCATTGTGTAGCAATACCTGCTAATACCTTAAAATAAAAATATCACTTAGATAAGTCTGGTTATAAAGGTCTGCACTGAAAAGTACTTAGATCAGTGCAGTCCATGGTATGGAAGAATAAGATTTTTCTACGCTATTGTGTAATAACTAAAAATAATAATTTAACTTAGAAGTGTTTATATTGTGCGTTGTAGTATGGCAAGCAGTGGTGGTAAGAAGGAGCCGACGCAGCTGTCGCCGGTGAAGAAACGCGTCAAGGAGGGCACGCCGCCTTCGAGACACAGGCACCACCATCACGATCACACGTTAGTTTATACTACTTATATACTTTATATTAATTTTATAGAACAGAGGGCCCATTCAAGTTAAATTCGCCTCTGATTTGTAATATTGTTATCTTTGGTTGCTATAGTAACGTAAGCTATTTTTGTCGACTACGTGACATATCGCAGGTTTATGCCACTTACATCGCGAGTAGTGATATCCTGATCGAATTTAGACATGTGTGTCTGACTATGCCCCCAGTTCATTGATTAATTTATCTGAGTCCACTAAATGAACGTATATCAGTACATTTCGAAGGGTATTTTAAAATTAATAGGTACCTACATAAAAAGAAATGTTAAAATATACAAGTTGAATAACGTCCGCTACGAACTCGTACTTTTAGCGGTGGGCAATATGATCAATGTGTTTGTGTGTGTCAGGGCTGGTCGTGGTGCGTGGGAAGCTCCAGCGGGCACAGTGGGCGCGGCCACCATCACGATCCGCGACACGCCGTCGCCCGCCGTGTCCGTCATCACCATCTCCGACTCGGACGACGACGCCGAGCAGCCGCGCCGCAACCGCCACGCCGCGCAGCAGACACACGCGCCACACGCGCCACACGCGACACACGCGCCACACACGCAGCACACGCAACACACGCAGCACACGCACGCCACGCACGCCGCGCAGCCGCACAACAATACTGGTCAGTACTACTATTACTGGGACTAATCCCATCTCTATGTTCATTTGTCTAGCTAGGTTTAGCAGATATACCCGTAGAAGATACAGAGTGTTTACATTCATGAATTCTTGGGGAAAGAACTGTACATAATTATACTGAGTGTAAGAAACGGCGTACCGGAAAATTCGACCGCCAAGGGCCTCAGTATCATGTACTGAATCACTGACTTCGGTTTTTGGTAGAATACCAGCGAAAATAATATGTATTGCAATACTAACCGCAGTTGTTTTATCTGTTTTAGAATTACCATAATTGTAAATTTATATTGCCATTTAGTGTATGATCGGCGTGTTGTGTTGTCAGGCGGCAGCGGCGAGTGCGTGTCATCGGGCGGTGCGACGACGGGCGGCGGCGTGATCTGCTCGGCGCGGGGCGGAGGCGGCGGCGGGAGCGGGAGCGGGGCGGGTAGCGGCGGCGGCGGCGGGGGCGAGGCGCGCGACGAGCGCCACGTGAAGCACGAGCCGCAGTCGCACGCGCACCACCACGCGCACCCGGCGCCCTGCCACCACCACCACGCGGTACGTACCTTCACTTCCAACTATCGAGTACATACCAGATCATTAGCGGCGAGGTAGGCGGCCAACGGCAGCAGCGTCTTCGATGTCCATTGCGCGCTTTACTGCGCCGCGGCCGAGGTCGCCTCAGAGTAAACGCGCAATGGATATCGTAAACTCTTCCACCCGCCGCTACTAGTCGTGAACGGGTCGTAAGGCTGCACTTACGGTTGATCGTGCGCAATTTTTAGCTCTGTCGGATTGTAGCATAAAATTTTTAATACAAGTACACGAACGAGTGGTTTTTGTAATCTTCAGGTTATAAGCTGCTGCAACTAAAAACTTCGCGCTGTTAGCAGCAAGTGCGGCCTTTGGCGTAACTCGTTGACTGTCGATGCACTTATCAATGCAAGACATAACAGATCTTTAATTGTGTCTTCTATTGCGGCATTCAAGCGGTTAGGACGGAGTATAACGCTTGAATCTTCTTGTTTCTTCAATATATGCCCTAAAAGCAGGATTGTTATTGTTTAACTTCGTCCTTAGCAGCAGCAGCAACAGCAGCCGCAGCAGCAACAACAACAGCCACAGGTAGCGGTCCCGCAGACGGCGGCGCGGAGCACAGCACAAGGCAGCGGCGGTAGCGCCCACGCCACGCCGCAGTCGCAGAAGAAGCGGCTCCTGGCGCTCGCGCAACAGGAGGCGCAGGCCAAGCGCGAGCCGCACCACGACCACCACCTGCCGCCCGTACGTACACACCTAGCACACGTAGCACACGTAACACACGTAGCACACGTAGCACACGTAGCGCACGTAGCACACGTACCCGAACACGCCCCATGCACGTACTCGAACATGTAACATAGACATAGTTGATTGAATCAGGCATTACTTGGCGGAACTCCATTGTAACCTTATGGAAGGAAAGAGGAACCCACCACGCACCCAACTCCTCTAAAAGGATAAGGGATATAGGAATGGTATGGGTTCCAGGAAGATACCTGACTTGCAGTATCCCGCTGTATGCGCCGACTATTCTTCGACACGTGTTTCGCCGCACGAGGCATCCTCAGGAGCGTGCGGCAACGACCTATGCCCATCCCTCGTGAGGATGCCTCTTCATCTCTGCATCTTCCTGGAACCCATACCATTCCTATATATCCCTTATCCTTTTAGAGGAGTTTGGTATTGTCAACCTTTTTCTATTGCAATAGGTGGGGTGGTCAATCCGAGGGTGCGTGGTGAGTTCCTCTTTCCTTCCATTAGGTTACGTAGCATACATGTACACGCACACGTACCCGTACGGCGTACACGCACATACTCTCATGTATCCACGGCCTAACGATAAGCTAAACACTGTGATCTTTGTACCATTCGTATGGCGTAGAGAATAAGTATTAAAATCGTAGTGCAACTGTTTAGCTTGACTTGGTGATGTATGTATAATTCACGCATTTTAACTTAGCCAGCCTGACCTGAGTCAATAGTGACTGAGCAATGCAAATTTTAGGACCTCTTTGGTGGGATACTACAACATGCGGGAACTTATCATAGTGACTAACTTCACGCATAGAAGACAAAGGAATTTCCATGCTGCGAAGAAGAAATCGTTTCGGGTACCACCTTAAACGCGTTCCCAATATTAAACATTTAAAAAATATCTGGCTCTTCATAAATGTAGTAACGGGAGGAAAGTTTATAGGCTTTTTCCCTGCAGTAGACTATAGTAGTAGTAGTATAACTTGCATGTGATCGTGACGTGAAAATTAAAAGACCCATTAGAAGAACCTTTGCCCTCCCGTGGGACACAAATTAGGCTCATAATAAAAACAAAAAATAAATCTTTATTAAGTATATGTTTTTATAAATTATTCTTAATTATTTTCCAGAGCGGGTCAACAGTACGCCAAACGAACGACTATCAATGCAATCAGTACGTGCCGACGCAGCATAATAAGAGAGATAGCGTAAGTATTCTTTTATCAATTTTATGTTTGGAAATGTCAAAAAATAATACAATTAGATTTGTTTGAATTTTTATTTAAGTTTTATATTAAGTTTATTTGCGTATAACTAAACACAGAGATATTTTAATATGTCACAAGTATGAATTTCAATGTTTTGCCCTAGTAAAAGTTATTGGTAATGACTATCACAATGATCCGTGATCTCTTTAGTAAAGCCTTATCCATAAATTACGCGACATGAGTTTTGATCCACCCTCTATCTTCTCATAGCTGGTCTGTGGATGACCCCTAATAGCATATATTCAAATATAAATTTTAAACATTCATGTACAATACATTTATTTTAAACTTGTTATCAGAAATATGTCATAAATGTATTATATGTTTACAGAGCGGCGGCTGTCGTGAGTACCTGACGAACGGCGGAGTGAGCGGTGTGACCGGCGTGACTGGTGTGAGCGGTGTAAGTGGAGTGAGCGGTGTGAGCGGGGTGAGCGTGAGCGTGAGCGGGCCACCGGCCGCGCACAAACACGCCGCGCCTCACGCCTGGCACCATCATCCACATGCGCACTATAAGTGAGATATTCCTCTATCTAACCTATACAATATATTATATTAGTGTGTTAAATTCATTTTTACTTTACTTCGAAAGTGTAACGCCGAATACCACGTCCTTGTAACTTTACTGATACCAAAGATAATGTTATACTATATTAATACAGATACAGAATCCCATACATTATTTTTTACCACGCCAATGCCTGCTATTTGAGAGTGGATAGCCTTGCAGTGCTACTCCAGCTAGTGACGATTAATCACTACCTCAAACCAAATACACGAAGCAAATAATAATTTTGCGAAGAAACGGAAAACTCGATATGAAACTGCTATTGAATTCCTGGACTGCGACAGCCTGTATACACATACATACTTGACGTAAAACCAACATAATAATATGATGCATCTTATGTTGGTTTTATGTCAAGCAACAGATAAGTGATCGTCCGTGTGGTGATGGGTGACGTAAGAGCCGACAGAGGGAGCATATTATGCAGAGAACAGCACTGTAAGAGAAGGAATACTTGATACAAACCCTATAGCAATCCGTTTGGCCAGCGTGGCATAGTAGGCCAAATTCCTCCTTTCAAAGGAGAGGCCTAGTCCAGCAGTGGACTGTTAAAAGCTGATGATGATGAACAGATACGTATGTGTCCTATCAACCCTGTAAATATACTGTCCCACTGCTAGGCACTGGGCTCTTCTCACTATGAAAAGGGAATTCTATAAAAATGTACTATGCTTATTAATGTCGGTTGTGTTACAGGACGGGTAGCGGCGGTGTGTTGTCCCCGGGTGGCGGCGTGTCGCCGGGGTACCTGCCGCCTCCCTTATACGTGCCCACCTATCATTACCACACGTGAGTATTCATTTTATTATTGCACTGGATATATTCAAATTATTTATTTGTCAAAGTGTGTGTACATGATTAGGAAATTATCAATCAATCAATCAGCCTATCGCAGTCCACTGCTGGACATAGGCCTCTCCCAACACGCGCCACAATACACGGTCCTCAGCCTTCCGCATCCAGTCTGTCCCAGCCACCTTTTTCAGGTCGTCGGTCCACCTAGCCGGGGGCCACCCTACCTTACGCTTGCCGAGGCGTGGTCTCCACTCTAGGACACGCTCCATCGGCCATCAATCCTTCTACAGATATGGCAAGCCCACTGCCACTTGAGCCTACTGATTCTGTGAGCTATGTCGGTAACTTTGGTTCTTTGTCGGATAACTTCGTTTCGGATTTTATCCTTCAAAGAGACGCCAAGCATAGCCCGTTCCATAGCTCGCTGCGTGACTTTTAGTTTGTGGACTAGTCCCACTGTGAGTTTCCACGTCTCGGCACCGTACGTCATAACAGGTAGGGCGCATTGGTTGAAAACTTTGGTCTTCAGGCATTGCAGTAGGGGCGAAGAGAAAACTCGACGTAGCTTGCCAAACGCTGGCCAACCCAACTGGATCCTGCGGTCGATTTCTTTCTTGAAGTTGTTTCTACCAAGCTGGACTACTTGCCCAAGGTAGACATACTCTTGAACAACTTCGAGCATCGATCCGTCGACATAAACCGGTCCCGGCACTATGTGTTCGTTGCACATAATCTTGGTTTTATCCAAGTTCATGCCGAGACCGACCCGTCGAGAGGCTCCATTTAGGCTGTGCAGCATCTCGCTCAGCTCTTCCAGGCTCTCTGCCACGATGACGATATCGTCGGTAAACCGAAGGTGGGATATGTACTCGCCATTAATGTTTATGCCCCGTCCAGTCCAGTCCAGCATCTTAAAGACGTCTTCGAGTGCGTTGGTGAAGAGCTTAGGGGATATTACATCCCCCTGCCTAACCCCTCTACGCAACTCAATGGGGCTGGTTTTACTGTCCTGGAGCTGGACGCTCATAGTGGCCGTGTCGTACAAACATCTCAACACTTCGATGTAGAGCATCCAGAACCGCCCAGGTTTCGATGGAGTCGAAGGCTTTCTCGTAGTCCACGAAAGCCATACACAGCGGCTGATTGTACTCGTTGGTCTTCTGTACAATCTGCCGAACAGTATGGATATGGTCTACGGTGCTGTGTAGCCTTTTCGAAACCCGGCTTGTTCCGGTGGCTGGAAATCGTCGAGTTTTCTAGCGAGGTGGTTTGTTAGGATTCTCGAGAACTACTTGTAGACGTGGCTCAGGAGTGAGATGGGTCTATAGTTTTTCAGCAGGGTTTTGTCACCTTTTTTGAAAAACAGAACCACCGCACTGCCACTCCACGCCTGAGGTGTTAGGTCTTGGTGGATAACGGTATTAAACAGGCTCGCCAGCTCTTTCAGTACTGCTGTCCCACCTGCTTTTAAGAGCTCTGTGGTGATTTCATCATCCCTTGGAGACTTGTTGTTCTTAAGCTGCTCGAGAGCCACTCTTACCTCGCCCTGGTTGACATCAGGGATATCCTGCGTGTAATGGCGCTTGAGTTGGGCTCTGTGGTCATCGTCGCTGGGTCTCGTGGGTTAAGGCATCCGTGATGCGTAAAAGTCCTTGTAGAAACTCTAAATTTCAGCGAGAATCTCGAACTTAGAGGTTACGGTTTTGCCATCCGCAGTATTGAGTTTCGACAGATGAATTCTACCAAGCTGGCGAGCGAAGACTTTGGTGCCTCGATTCTGTTCAATCGCAGCCGTAATGGCGCGGGTATTAAAACATCGGAGGTCACGTCGCACCAGCTTCCGGATCCTCCGGTTTAGGTTTCTTCCATCCGTCGAAGATGTCTGCGCATATGACATTCTTCTTTGCCTCATAAGTTCGTGAGTCTCGAGCTAGAGTTTACTTTGCTTGTTAACGCTTTTTCCGGGAAACACCCGTCGAGACACATCCTGTAGCGTTTTGACCACAGCGTCGGTTTTCTCGTCAACAGTGCCATGGGTTTTCAGCAGTCCGAAACGGTTTTGAAGTTCCAGTTGGAATTTTTCGGATCCTACTGCTAGCTGAGGTGCAGTAGGTCTAAGAATAGACTTCATCATGCGAAGCCTCTCAGCTCTGAAGTCTATATTTAGAGTACCTCGGACAAGTCGGTGATCGCTACCGGTATTAAACCTGTTGATCACTGAGACATCTCTAAATATATACTTCCGATCAGACATAATGAAGTCTATCTCATTCCTTGTCACAGTATCGGGGCTTCGCCATGTCCACTTTCTATGACGCTTCTTCTTGAAGAAGGAGTACATTATGAAGAGCCCCTCCAGAAAGTTGACCAGCATTTGCCCCCTGTGATTTCGGGGCCCCACGGCATAGGATCCGATCCTCGTTTCGCCGCGTTCTTGTACTCCCATTTTGGCATTAAAATCCCCCATAACAACGCTGTAGTGTGTCTTGGTGGTATGATGTAGAGCCTTAGTAATATCCTCATACCTGGCTTCGACTATGTCATCGCAGTATGTCGAGGTCGGCGAATATACCTTTACCGCCTTCAGGGAGTACCTGTCGGTGATCCTTAATATCAGGTACGCTACCCGTGTCGACACACTGCTGATTTCCACAAAGTTGTTAGCGAGAGACTTGTTAACGAGGAAACCGACACCGCCCTGATAGGGCTGATCGCCTTCTCGAAAGTAGAACAGGTTGCCTGACTCAAGGGTTATCGTGTCCTCCCCCTGTCTTCCGACTTCAGACAACCCCAATATATGCAAGTTTATACGACCTAGTTCTACTTCGAGTTCGGTGATGTGTTGGTCCAGCCGTAGAGAGCGTCCATTGTACGTAGCCAGGGTCAGTTTCTTGTGGTAGCCGATTGCCGTAGCCCGGAGATTCTTAGCACCCCCTGCCCCGCTGTTACCGCGACCGTTACCGTAGTGGCGGACAGCGGGACTACCGGGAACTGGGGGCCTTTTATTCGTTGGTGCGCTCATTGGGTGGTATATGGCCTACTATACCGTGTTGGCCAGACGAGTTGGTATAGGGTTTGGTTTCAAGTTTTCCATCTCTTCGCAAAGATATTATTCGCTTTTTGCAATTTCCTTAGTCGCCTTTTACGACACCCCCGGAATGAAATGGGGTAGTGACACTTGTATTCTTTATCCGTCACTACACGGAAGAAGGAAATTATAAATAAGTTATATTTGCCATCTGACCTCATGACATCACAAATTTTTGGGCTTGACAAAATAATAGTCTCATGCAAAAGCTTTTTTTTTTAAATAAAACACAATAATTATATGGGCAAGGATTGCAGAAAATGAAATTTCAATTCATAATTTAAATACTCATTAATTTGATTCATAAGTTTTTAGCAGGTTTATTTTCAGGAACACGTTATTGTCCATCTTCATAAGTATGTTTTTCTATATCGTTAAAGGTTTAGGAAGGACTGTGCTGAATTTACCAGCTACTCTTTACAAAGACCAATGGACAATTTTTTGAGCGAATATATTCGTACAGGCCTTGTGTATTTGTTCGTAATTGGCGTGTTGCTTTTTAGCACAAAATCCATGTGTATAAAAGAATAAAAAATCTCACTGTTCTATTTCATTCCGTGGGTATTGTAAGAAGCGGCTAGGAAAATACGAAGCACCACCATATCTTTGCGAAGAGTAGAAAAAGTCGTCATCTGCGACGTGGCGGTGGCATCGCGTAGAGGAAAGTTAAGGGACAAGTAGGTGATAGATTCGTATAAAACTTGTAAGTGACGGTCGCGTGTTTTTTCCAGCGGCGGCGTGGGTGGCGTGGCCGGCGTGGGTAGCGTGGGCGGTCCTCCCCCCGCGCACCACGCGAGCGGCGCGCGCCTGCCCGGCTACCTGCAGCCCTACTCGCCCACCTACCTCGTGCCGCCGCAGCACCACCAGCAGCACCTCTGGTACACCGACTGATCCACCACACCACCACTCAGCACACTGCAGTTTTTAACTAAATCCATGACTAGTGTGCGACGTGCCACCCCGCTCGACGTTTCCCCCCTAACACATACACACTTGTACAAATTGTGATTTTATTTCTTATATTCACGCGGGGGACTCGACTATCAAGTGTTTAATCATTATTCGTTTAGATATTTGTAATTTATTATTACGTGTACCCGTTTCTCGTACTCTATGTACGGTAGGTTAGTGTTGCATTATTTTGTGTCGTTCGCCGTCTACCCCCGGGTAGACCGCCTTTTATTCTCGTGTATTATATGGATTGTAAATTTCGCGTTATTTTTTGCTGTAAAAGCGAGTAGGTTGCATTTACTAATATTTTATCGATAGTTTAGTGTTTGTACCAAATCATTTTAATGGGGAATTAATTGATGTAGCGAATATTATAATGATTAGCGGACGCGTCGGTCGGTGCCGACGGCCGCGTGTTTTAGTTGAACGTGACAGTGATTTTGTCAATTATCGAGTTTGATTTGACTTGTACGTAGTGAGTGAGGTTCGCTTTAGATATATGTATTGAGATTTGTTGATACGTTCGTTAAGTTCCATATCATGTAGTGTACGCCTCGTAACACAAACAAACATGTACGCTGTGTTTACTATATTGTAATCAAAATTAAAGGGTTTTATATAACGTAGAGGTAATTATATGTGTAGGGCGCGGTGATGGACTACTTGTATACACGTAGATTCGACTATATTAAACGAAATAAAAAACCTATCTAAGATATTTTATAAACATTTAGTACACACTAATGATTAACTAAGATTGTAATAATGCATGTATAATCACTTTAGATAGAATGAAATTGTTTAAAAAAATAATAATGTCCTTTATAGAAGATGAAAAAAAAAGTTATGCAATTATTTTTACGACTGCAATCGATTTTAGTTTAATATTTTGATAAGTGTTTAGTGACACTAGAGCTACTATTATTTGCTGACTCGAAACGCGTCGATACACGACTGGGTATTTCAGTTTCGCAAATGTTAAACTATCGAACGTTGTCCGGCTCGACAGGCCCAGGACGGGCGAGGAGTGGGGCGCGGGCCCGGGTGCGCTACACATAAGTATTAAATAAATAAGTCATATCGTACAAGTTTGGTAGTCATGTAAAGTATAGCGCGATAGTGGCGGCCGGGGCTCGCGCACGAACCGTGCACACGAACACACACTGTGCGTAGTGCGCTGTACAATATGCACCGTGCATGTTGCACAGCGCACAGCGCACTGTGCACGGTGCAGGTGCACTGTGCACACGCACACGCTACGGAGCGACACGGACTGCGGCGCAGCGCCTCACACGTTTGTCATATATTTATAAAGTCTATATTGTACACTAAGGAGTATAGTTATTATTATATTAGACTAATTACAGTCATTTTAACACGAGTTTATATACGCTTCGTTGGACGATCGCGTCAACCGTCTTTAGATATGCATGAATATCTTATTAAATGTTATTATAACTTTCGTGTAGCGTGTTTTATATAGCTTTTGATGTGTCGCGCCCCCAGACGGACGATGTCTATTTCACATTTATATATTTAATATTACGATTACGTCCCGCTCGGAGGACTTTTATCTTTTTAACTAATTAATACTTTATACATTATGCTGAGACTGCGTCGCTGTACCCTCCGCTTACTGTAGCGTATGCTAAATATGTTTTTGATTTAATATTTTGGTTTTATCGATTATTAGTATTAAGTGTATAATTTATAAATATCCACCATTTAATCGCAAGTTTCTATAAAAACCACTGCATTATTTCATATTAAAAATGTTTTATATGACAAGACTACTATGTAATATTAGTTTTTATCATAACGTTAGTGCATTAGTTTGCTGCCCGACAATAATTATTATGTTTAGTTATTTCTTACGGTTGTAGTTATGCTATATTATCTTTGTTTATTTTGTTTTTAAACATCAACACTTTAGTTGATTTCGAGCGTCGCATCCGAATACGTCAACAACGACATAATAATAGTTCTCTTGTAATTATTTTCTTATATTCTCATATATTCACTGTTTTACAAATGTTTGTCTAATTACTTCTAACTGTACATATACGTACAAATTACTAATTATCTTTAAACATATTATATGCAGAATGTCTCGCGAATATGGCAAATGTCCGTTCCGCACATTCTGATGTTAGTATTATTTAAAAAATAAGTTTATTATTGTTGACTTACTCAGTACGACGCTCGATGTAAAGCGGACTGCGATCGCGCGGACCTTTGCATCTAAATCAAGTTGAATTGATCAATTACATACCATATTTATTTGTGAAATTATTTGATACTTCGATGATTTGTAAGTTAAATTTATAGAATCAAGTTGGTGGGATGTTTAAATTAAATGATTGAAGGAAATGAGGTAAAAGGTAGTTGATATGACAAAGGTCCGGCGAGTGTTGTGGTCCGCGGGCCAGCACTGCAGGTCAATGATCTCTGTTCACACGTGCACATAAATATACATATATGTACTATGTACCATGTACCCCTAACGTTTGTAGCACGGCGATACTTCGTCTCAATCTTTTGTTTTAGTGATTTTATTATTTGTAAGGTTTTATTGGAGTTTTGGGGTTTACTTTTTAAGCGCATTAACATAATGGAATGTTAACACATATTTTCTAAAATAATTTTGTCCTAGCATAACGTCTGCTTACGGTATCGTTTGAAATTGCCTTATTATGTTTTAGTGATGTGTATATGGGGCATGTTGGCGCGGCGCATTCGATCCCTGGTATCGTCCACGTGCGTGCACTAGTCACCGGTACTGGTCACTGCTACTAGTCACCGGTGCTAGTCACTGTTACTAGTCACCGGTACTAGTCACTGTTACTAGTCACCGGTACTAGTCACTGATACCAGTCACCGGTACTAGTGCACACGCACGTAACGACTAAATGTTCGTCGACGAGATTCTGTGATTATTACTCATTATAATTTTAGTTGGAAAACTGTAAATTTTGGGTTGTTGCAATAAGTAAATTCTTTTGTGTGTATAAAATTGCATTTTGCGAAGCAGCTGTATGAAATGCCCCGTGTATATGTATATTTAGTTTAGTTGTGTACGGTTTCACCAAAACACGATACCTATTATATTTATAGAGGAATTATACGAAAAAGTCGCGATTAGCTAATTCGAGTGTCGACAATAATTGATTGTTCTATATGTAACAATAAAATGTACAAAATACTCCTTGTAAGGTAATAGTTGCAGTACGCCCGCGTCCGCGCCGCATGCGTGATGCGTGTTGCGTGGTGCGTGGTGCGTACAACTATGTTATATTCCACTGTGATTACGTTACTTCAACACATGTATCGGTGAAACTCTTATGTAGGCTTACGTTTGGTTTATTCGATGTAACGTTTAACTGTACCGCTCGGTACCAGCTGAGAACTAACTCTACAATAATGGGTATTTTTATGTTTTAATTTAGCTTATAGGGGCTTGTGTCACACAAGTTGATACTATTAACATGTTTTAAATTCGATATGAGGGTGATCAGGGGATATAGCACTGATGTTGCTTAAGTTTCTCTTCAATAATAATCAAATAGTTATTATTAGATGAAAAATTGTAAATAAACATCCAAATATCCCTTTTTATTTTATTTTTATTTTGTTCCTTTACCTTGGTCCTTTGTGTTTTGTTTGTGTGGTACCCGTGACCTGTGAGGGGTGTACCGTGTCCCGTGGGCCTGTGTCCGAGCATCGCAAGTATCGCAACTAGTATACAGTCATAGCGTGGCGAGCGACGCCAGAGCTGCTGTCTCGACAATAACCCAGTGTCAGACAATAATCATTCTTATTATTTGCCAATTAGTAGACATTTTTGTTTGGCCCCGTTATTAGTGACGATAGTTTCTACGTGTTAACATAGGGCTTAGGTGTAGCATGCGAGATGTTTTAGCACAATTTGCAGAAGTCAACAGATAGTGAGTATTTCACAGTACGAAATGTTTTCCATAGCATATCTTTATGAGGTAATTACATGATATTATTACATTTGATGTGTTAGAGGCGCACTGACGTGTCGTGTCGAGGTTGACACTTACTAGTAGATAATTCGCGTTTTATAAATGGTGATCGCTCTGTGCGTCAGCCACTGACGAATGTATAACGTACTGTTTTTATAAGAATGTGATTTTATCACTCATTTTCTACAGCTAGCACTTGTCTACATGTTTTAAATAATTGAAATTAATACACCAAATATCTTGGTAGATCGTATTCCTTAATAGAATAATAATATTTAAATTTATTCCTTATATAAAGTGCCGTAGTTGGCCAGCATTGGATGAATGTTTGATTTTAAAATTATTAAATTAATATAGCGTGAAGTTGCAAAGGATAAATTATAGACATAAACATTACAAACTTTCTCGTACATAAATACTAAATATAAATAATTTTTCGATTTATTCGTTAAATTTTTTACACATAAATCTAATTGTACTATTATAAAGTTTCCAAATCGACTGACTGTTAACCATTTAGAATATACTACTCGTTAACTGTGCTTAGTCCGCAACTTAATCGTATTACAACGGTAGTGGTGCACTTGCTACGTATGTAACGTTGTCTGGTGACGACACGCCTCCGAGCCTGCGATACTGACATATGGGACAAAATGTCAGTCATATTGTACTAACATCGCGAAGGGTACTGAAGTACTGAGAAGCTGTGTTTGTGTGCGTTTGAGGCAACACTGTTGTGCATAAGTGGCGTGGACGTCCACTGTTCGCACGTTGACCAAATATGTTCGCCTCACGCACACACTATTTACTGAGACGTTTATGGCGTAATTAATTTCCTTCTCTACACGGTATATGTAATGTGTATGTCAGTCATATACGTTAGTATCGTAGGCTTCTTGCGTATGACTGTTCTTCCACAGTTGGTTTATCTAAATAGTGTCGCTTATTCCTTTTCGATTTCGACAAAGAAAGAGGCGACCTTAATCAGTAGACCAGCTGTGGAAGAATGTTTGTAAGTAAGGTAGATGGTGTTATTAAGATTTTAATGTTTCGATGTTGAGCACCGCGTTATTTAGGATATATCCGATTATGTATGTTTAGCAAGCGAGGCGACGTAGGATCACCGATCACCGCGGCGGTCCTGTGAGGTGGAATGGGATCAAGTCGCTATTGGGCATATTATAAGGTTATAAACTCTAATTTTACAAGTCTGACGTGACAAGTTCGTTGTTACTAGTATAGATAATGCTGCTGGATAGGCTCTACTCTATAGTATTAACTTTTGTATATTCATTCTATATCTACCTACTAGGTAAACTATATGTGTGATAATAACAATAAGCTTTTCAACTAGTTGGAGTACAATGAAATCTTAACGTAAGCCAATGTTTATAAACATTATTTTTACACTATCTATTAAAAAATGAATGTGATTTTGTCTGTAGTGAGTAAAGTTTTAGATATTGCAGTCCAGCGTCAACTTCGCTTAGTCTCAGACCGCCGGGAACTTGACCGTCTTCTACGCTTAGTGTGACGTGTAGTCCTTAAGTCAATTGTACAACATACGAACAGCTTCAGATGTAGATGTCTAGTGCACTGTTTACCAAAATGTTTTGCCGTCCAATATTCTGCGCTGGCAGCTGGACTGTTCTTCGATGTATTTGGTTAACTATAATCGCATATTTCGACACCAAACCGACTTAAATATTATAGATGTCTAAAATATTTTATATTTATCTAGAGCTTATAGAGTGATTAGGGCTGTAGAGTAAGAGGCGGCGGGCGACTCGCCGCTCCCAAATGAATATCAGGGATGTATTGCGGTAGATACAGCTTTTTAACTTAGAAAAACTTTATCAAAGATTTATACAAGCTATGGGTGTAGTATCTGCGTAGGGTTAGGTATGTGTCTGCGTTTATGTGGAGCTCTCGACGACAACGAAGTCTGACGAACTGAATTTATAGCTTAGCCCTTGTTATCAGTACTTCTGAAGAAACTCTTGAACACCAAATGGTTTACTCAAACACCTGATACTTGATGGTGTTTAAGTAAATACTTTGATCAGCTCAAGACTCTTTGAAACTGAAGTATTAGTATTTATCTATATAAAAGTAGGTACTTATAGACTGATTAAATAGGTCTGTCGATAAGTATTCTTTTGAATAGATAAATATTTTTTATATTGTTATCGATACTCTTATACCAACCTTTTTATCATCTTCAACGTGCACTCTATGAGTTTTAATTTTAATGTACAATTTGTTTATCTGCAACGAACAGGTAAAACACATATTTGGATTGAACTACATAGCTGTATACTTCAGTTTCGCCCGCGTATTTAGTATTCAGACCACAACTCCATCTTTGGAGGCAGTGATTGAGCGACATGAGTTTTATCCAATCCGGTCTAGCGGGTTATGAGTTCAGTGAGATAGACACGTATGAATTTAAAGATAATAATTGTGTCATGTCAGTGTCCATTGTCGTCGAGCTGAAACACGTTTAATAACTTAGAAGAGCGCAATTTTCTACATTTAACTTTATTGTTTGAATGTCCAAATTTATTCAAGATTATCTATCCATCATCTTATACTACATTTCATTATGATTAAATGTTCTAATATATGTCCAGCAAATATTTGAGTGTGTCGATGTTGCGCTGTAGGTGCGCGTTATAGTTACGACCTAACACCTATTTTATGCTAGAATAGTGTTTCAGTAACGTAGAATTACGACCAACTTAGAGAAGTAACTTTAATATATCCTAAATCACAAATATAGGTACCTAATATATAATAATAATGCTACTGATTTATCCCGTGGCGGGGGGACAAATAAAGTACAAATTTATCACTAAACCCCCGACAAGGCGACGGCTTTAACTCTTTCCTTGTATACTTAGCATTATATGAGAGAAAGAAGTTGCATTTATGTTTAATATTTCAAAAGTTAATAAATGTTGTCGTAGTTAACTCTTAATATCCATTATTTCATTTTGATTATTAACATTATTGTACGTAATTGCATTGTTTTATATAGTTGGACCTAACCCGACGTCTATTTGTAATCATATGACATGTACTTACTAGTATCGTGGTAGTTCTAGCTGAATATCGACAACAGAATCACATTTTCGAATTAAACAAAAATGTAATTTTATAACAATTGATGTGCCTAAGTGTAATATTCTATTGTAATTGTATATATTAATAAATAGTTAAAGTATTTAAAGTCTCTGGAACGCGTCGCACGGTGCGTTAACACCATAGAGATATAAAGGATAGAGTGGCAGAGAGGGGCCAATGATTGTCCGTCGGTGCAAGAGAGAACGCTACAGTTAAAGGCCCCCTGCATCTCTCTCTAACAGTACATGCACAACATCAACATTGCGCAATGGCGTGCTACCTGTAACTATTATTTATATCAGTTTATCAGTAAAGTAAGTTTAAAAGTTGTTTTTATTGATACACGAAGATAGTTTGAAAGGAAAAGTGTATATATTGTAAAAATTTGACCATAATACAAATTCAGTGTTTGGGGACACAACGACAACACACTTTGACAGTTGCCAACCCCATTGTAGAATGTAGAGCATGCGTTGTTAAAGAAAGATGCAGGGGGCCTTTACATTACAACTGTTGCGTTCTCTCTCCCACCGGCGGACACGACACAGTATTGAGTTAGGTTCTATTCTGCCACTCTATTCTTTATATCTCTACGGTTAACACTCAACACCGTGCCGGTAAGTTCAAATTAACCAACCATTGTATTTCGTGTTAATGGAAACGCTACGTTACTCCAAACATTTGTATCGAGACAATAAATTCTTTTGCAAAGACCTTATATCAACGCACTTTTTAATTCATATTAAATCGTTGTGAAATTTAAACTTTACCATATTTGATTATCGCTTCTATTCAATTTGTAATGTTCACTTCAGTGTGAGAATTTCTCGTTTATTATATTTGTCACAAGTCAAAATAGCGTTGTACTGACTAGCGAGTAATTTTCTATCGGTAGATTTTTACTTTTCTCGTCACTAACAAATATTGTGAACACTTAGTATCAACTGTCGTGGTACATTAGAACATAGTCGTAAAGTTTTTATAGCACGCCAAAACGACCTCTTTGCATTTATTCCAGAATAATCACTGTTTCATTGGGTAATACGAAATTGTATAATAGATTTATAACATTTTATGGTAGCGACGTCGGCATTGTAACGGCGTATGAGTGTACTAATTGGTAAAGTGTATCTATGTGTAAATCATTCATACTCGCCGTGTACACGAAAATGATGGGTAATTAATTGGGTAGTTGTGTAGACTTGATTGTGATATCAATAAACATTTTCATACGAGCATCATTACGTGGTTTTATTACATGTAGATAGGTACCAACCATTTTTTTTCATACATTTCTAATACAGGTCCAGCATTGGTAACCACTTGGAGAAAATACTTTGGTAATGGTAAGTGATAACGGCTTATGAGGCTGTGTTTGAGGCAGTGATTGCCTAGTGGAGCTATCAACAGACTACCATGCAGGGGGTATCAGGTCTAATCTCATGGTACGCATCACCGATTTCGAAATGATGTGCGTATTTATTAGTTATTAATTACCGATGTTTCACTTGCATCGTTCCCTGGTCAGTCACAGCTGCCATTAAGTGATAAATGCATCAAATCATTAAGTTAACATGTAATTGTAGTGAATAGTAATGATACAGCACCTGCAAGCTGCTATCATTAAATTGACGTGTCAGTTTAGAGACAAATAAAATGGATGCTCAATAAAATTGATAATTAACCTTTCAAGTACCGCGCCCTCTAAAACGTCAATTTGGCTATACGACCGCGCCGTACGACATCATCGCGCGCGCGGTACTAGACATTGAATGTTATCGCTCTGAGAGGTCTTTGTTTATGTTTTCAAGAGTTCGAGTTATAATTTCTTGAAACCCACTTATATAGCCAATATTAAAAAAATATAATAATAACATTTGAGTGTATATTTAGTTTTGTATAGCTCTCCGTTTTGAACGGATCTTAGAATACCGGTTCTATCGACAATTGTAGCGTATTATAATCAAAAATAAAATATTTTTTTGTTTATTTTTGTATTTTTATATTCTGTATAATATGGGTTTTCCAATTAAAACTAAAATATGCATGTATCCATTATAATAATTCCCCCTTTTCAATAGCAAACTTTTGCTAAAATTCACAGTTTCGCGCGCATTGAAATGAAATCTCCTTTTACTTTTTAATTTGACTTCAAATTGGATCAGAAAGAGGTTTCAGAGCTGTCTATGATTCGTAAAAATGCAATGCAATTTGAAATAATTGATAAAATGTACTAGGTCAGTGTAAAAAACGTCATAGATTGAAGGACGAAATCTGGACATGAATTCTCATGTCGTCGGCATAGACTAATGATTTGTCTCGCTCTGCTCTACTAGACGGAGCCCTCATACTTGTAAAATGAGGCAGAAAAAACCATGCCAGCTGGCATGGTTGAGCCTGTCACACTGACAGCCTTATACCTGTCCACCAAATTAATTACGGTAATAATTCGCTGTACAATGCCAAGTTGCGCTTTTATCCTGAGTAAAAATAACTCAGCAAGAAATAAGAAGAACTCTGGTATAACATACTATCTGTAAAATAAGAATAATTATGAAATATCAACATAAAATTACAAAAAACCGAAAACGCCATTCAGTGTTGCTGCTAGTACAAGTATCAACTTCCCCACAGTTGAGATTTTTATTACGTGAATCTATAGTTATTGTATTTAATTATATTTTACTATTTCTTTTATCTGACCTATTGATTATATATTTTACCTTTTTCTATATTATTTTATGTTTATACCTTTACAAATAAGGTGAAAATGTTAGTTGTTAGAAACTGAATGAATCTTTCCCAAGAAACATGGTTTACCTAATCATATGTGTAATAAAGTGTGTAAGATAATTGTTTTATTCAAAGAAGTTTTCACGACTATTCATGTTAAATTAATAATGTCTAACTAAATTTATGTGGACTAATAGCATGGAAATAGAAAGCACTGTTTTGGAAACAACTTATCTCCTCTATGGTTATTTCTAATAATAATTTGCAAAATACTATAAGTACCTACATAAAACAAACCATCATAATAAAATGAGGCCTAATCATTGGATAATATACCAACCATTTTTCTCATAAAGGAACTTACGCGGTACGCCTAACCTATACACAAATATATAGATGCTCTTAATGAATTGTAATTTTTAAGAATTTTCTTAACTGATTTTGACACCAATAGCTTATCCACTAGACCACAGAATAAAATATTTTCCCATTTACTCGGGTAACTGTTGAGAAGCTGACAACACAATTCTTCACGCATGCGTCTTGATGCTTTTGATTGACACACACTGTCATAATGAGTTGCCTCACTTATGGACCTATTTTTCTTAGGCAGCGCGGTGTCTAGTATAGCGAAGCGATACCAATCATTTGTCTAAGGTCGTCGGTAAACAAGGGGACTTTTTTGTAGGACATGAATTCATGTCCTCGGTCGTCGAAAGGTTAATGCATCTACTTAGTATTATGTATGTTGAAAATAACGTCGTTGGGTCGTATGTGACAATTCACAGAAACTCCATTCAGGGTGCTGCAACTGGGTGGTACTTTCAAGCTGTCAACGGGATAGCGTGTGTTATTGAAAAAGCAAAGTGAGGTCTAGCGCGAAAAGGTCGCAGAAGCGACTCCGGGGCTGGTGCGACTGCCTGCAGCATTCTGCTCCGCCTGCGGACAATGTATCATGGTACCTACTAGTGTTTCAGTTTCTGATGTCAGCATCATTCAAGGTTGCATCCAAGAGCTGCCTCGGAGTCCTGCGTCAGTGCACTAATTAGTCAACAGAATTTGACAGAATAGTAGCTTTTTCTCAGTCCGACTGCTGTCTGACTCTTACAACCCAATAGGATAGCGATGTTTCATAGTGTGGACCAGCATCAGTCAGGGGTTTTGGCTATTTTCTCCAATAATGACTGCAACTTAACACTAAAGAAGAGATCGTGAACTCATCGGATTACTTGAGGACAGGCGGTCTAGTCCGAGTTTGATAGAGTTGCGCGTAATTACTCGGTAGGAACAACTTCCATAATTTTTTTAAAAGCTAGTTGATAGTAACGGCCGGTAGAGACCGCTAGGGGGCGCATTTAGAACATGTATGGCAATTGTTCCCATTGAGTAACGACTTCGCACTGCGCCCCCTGAGGGTCTACCACGAGTTTTACACGTAGGTACACGATTGTCACGGTGACGATAGCCTAGGCGACGGGAATAATTTTCATACATTTTTTAAATGCGCCCCCTAGCGGACTCTATCCATCGCTACTGTCCGCTAGGGGCGCTAATGTAGGGCGAAAATGTAGGAATGGAAATTGATGTGTCTATTATCACCATGTAAAACTCGTACTAGAGACCCTCTAGATAAGTCCCTTGATAAGAAGAATAAATCTGTAGATCCGATAGGTATACGGGTTTTTATTGTGTGGTATTTTAAAATTGGACACCAAAATTACGTTCTTATTTGCCTCCTGGCGCAGACAGTGTATGTGTGTGTTATTATCACCTACCATACATACCCACAGTGTGCGGTGTCTACATACTATAACCTGTGCTAAAAAACCACCGCGATGTCCTATGGGGCCACGCAATTAGCGCGTGCTTAGCCACGACGCCGGGATATAGCGTCAATAGAAACTAGCGGGCATCGAGTAACAAGAATAATAGGCACAGCCATGCTTTTCATTGATAATCTATTGCGCAGTAAGTATTTTAACATGTGTTTACTAAGATAAATCTCGCCGGACACAGCACAAAAATCTTTCAAACATCACCTTCAATCTTGAGAAAATTATTCCGGATGAAAAGAAAGCTTACAAACCGCAGGACTTTGTGACGACTTGCTGAGCTGAATGTGTTTTAGCGACACTGCGGTCCCGAATACTTCAGAGAGTTGGTTAGTAATGGTTAGGGTCTCGTCGCCGGCTTGCCTTTATTGGACGGTTGAAGTGGAATACCAAGAGCCTGTAGGACTCTTAATTTTGGCTTGCTTTGGTCTAGTGTACAATAGGGTATTGTCATTTGTAAATGTTACGTATTTCGGTTTTACTCCATTTAGTGACAGAGAGCTTAGAGCTAGACAATTATCTTATGTGCTTCATCAAATTAATGCCTGTTCTTATGTGCGCCTTGAAAAATTAAAGCTGTATCATCAGCATAGGCGAAGAGCACTACCATGTTACAATTCTATTCTCTTTACATAAATCAGAAAGTGTAGGGCCTAGTACACTGCCTTGAGGCACCCCATGGTCTATTGAAAGATTTTTGCCAAAAATGCTCTTGACTGCTCTTCTATCTTTATGTGTTGAGTTAAATGGCATTTTTCTTATATAAATGCTTTACATTTTCGTAGCAGTGTAGATGACGAAGTTTACGTACCTAGTGTACTTTTTACCTACCCAGGGAAACACTCCATAGAAAATATATAAATTGTCAATTGACCCCTAGGCTTCTTTTAACAGTCGGTTATTCTATAGCGATATTCCATGGTTTAGACCGGTGTCGGTTTATTCATAGGTACTGACGCCCTAGTCGGTTATTCTTTAGGTATTACCAACCTTGTTATTTATGCGTGAGATTCGTTCAAATAATGTTCACCTTCAAAGGCGTATATTAGAATATTCGGGTCCATTTATTGAGGACCACATTGTTCGTGTCGTAGGGATCGAACCTACAAAAGCGACATCATCAAGATTGGTGTGGTTAAGATCGCACATAGACATAGATGTTTTCTTGTACGTACCTACACAGTACAATTCTTGTTAATTAATTATTCTTTTTGACCATTCAAATGAGTGATTACTCATTTTACATAATTCATTTTTGTTGGGTTTGATGTTTGAACCTGCTACGCACTGTTTGATCTTTGATGTCGATGTACTTTCTCCGAAAACTTTCATAAGTTTTCATTCATGTTTTTTAACGATTATGCTTCATCATCATCAGCCCTTTATACTGTCCCACTACTGGGCATTATATGTGATTATGCTTAGTATCGTATAATTCATAGGAAGGTAATAAGAAAAAAAAAGACAAGTTATCGAGCGAAAGAAGCTTTTTTTCAACTAAATTTACAATACACAATGTCTAAGAGTTCACATAGTATAAAAAATATGGGTTGTTTTTTCCGTTTCTTATTTACATTTGTTTCTAGAAATGTTGTTTCGCGATTGTCTCGCGATCAAGCACAATGTGTCACCGAGAACGATAAACATTTACATTCATAACATTGACTACGTGGTATGTTTAACATATATTTGCACTTATTTCCCTCAGGAGTACATGTCTTGCTTGTCTTTTCACATAGTATATACCGACGTGCGCACAGCTAGGTACTACATTGACTTGCGTACTCGCCTTACAAAAACATTCGTATGCAGGTGTGGAATTATTTGGCACATAATTAAAAATTGCCTCTCAACTTTCCAATAAAATTAATCGTAGAATATATTACGTTAAATATTTGTAGTATCCCTATATTTTCCTTCTAACCTACGAATACGTTCCGCTTTCAATAAATACATGCTAAGTGCACCCTATGTACAGTGCGGCGGCGACGCTACACATTTACAATATTGAACCGAGTCCGTCTCCATCGAACCATACACTTATATACCTCACACTAATCGTTAATCAACTGATGTATTAAATTATCTCTCAAATACAAACACTCCAGGGATACAAAGTTCACTTTCCATCTCAGGCACCGGAACTAACTCTATTAAAATAATTAAATATGAAGGTAGTAAAAATTATGTTTCGAGATCATATTTAATACATCACAGGTGTTAAAGAGAAAAATATTAAAATTATTATAAAGTGGGCTCAAAATGTTTCGTCGGCGACGCTACATGTTTGCATGGCGCAGGCGACTGTACACACTGACACTGCTGAACAAATTACACTATTGTATTCATTTGAATTTGGGTAAGCAAACGTTACGCTATGAAGATTACCCATCTTCATCTCTTTCTCGATCTTTTTTAATCATATAATAATACAGCAAGAGTTCTTGACATGGGATACGAATCAGTATAGAATACGTCGATGCGCATATGCACTGTAGCATCACAAACATTATGAGGACACTTAACTTCTATATATTGCAGACGGCGTGCGTCCACGCGACACGACCTCGTCCGATCGAACAACATAATTATACCATATCTGGTGTGGTCTCACAAACTAAGGTTAGTTTTGGAAATGAGAACAATCTTTTGTATTCACCTGGAACTTGCTTATTAATATAAGATAGAGATAATATTAACTCTTTGACACTGTGATTTGAGATATGTTTAGCCTGTTTCGCTATATACAGCTATAGCTACATAATATATTTCCAAAACTCGTCAGTTTTAGACACCACACACAAACAAAAAAAAATCATAAATTACGAACGTCAATTTTAAACAGGTTATAAAGCTACTCTCTGTAGTCAAATATACCTTTACAACAATATAAAATTATCCATTATTTAGTCTGTCAAGTCATAAAAGTTCATTTACTTAATTTCATTTGAGTGAATCGTCGCGATAATGTACAACGGCTTTGGTTAGCTTTAAAAATGCTTTACAACTGTCGTTGTATAGAAAAAATAAACATACACGATGTATGGTAAAACCAAAACTTATAATAAAGTTACAAAATTATACATAAGATGAGTTATGAAAATGATAATGGTATGTCTTTTTGATGCGGCCGCGAGCCCTCGACCTAAACCTGATGAGAACATTTGTACTTTCACAAAGGGCCGCGGGGAGATATATCCAATAATCTGTTATTAGCAAACTGTGACCAAAATTTTGAATACCAAAGTCTAAAAAAACAATCATCAATATAATTATATTATAAACCATTAAAATACAACAACAAAACAAATATCCTAATTTGCCGTACGAGTAATTATTATTGGAACACAAATACTCAAAACTCAACAGTATTGTACTACTTAAACTTTAAAATTGCAAAAACCGTTACAGTGAGGGTAACAATGTCTTTTACTATTGAGTATTTGTGTTGTTTTATATTATAACATGTATTATTGTGAAGTGAGTCGCTTGCGTTCCTCGCGAGTGGCGCAGGGACGCAAGAGAGTCACTTCTGCGATGGGCATGCGTCAAAAATGTGTATACGCGTTGCAGGGAAAATTTAATTTCCCCTGCAGAACGTGTTAACATTTTCGAGACATCTCAGTTGTGACTGTCCTCCTTAACATCTGACGTACTGTCCTTATTCCTAATGTTAAACCGTAGCTATATCTAAAAATAACTTAATTCAAAGAGATCATAATTCATATAATATAATCATAACTTATTACAAATTGTCACGGTGTGTGTTACAAGTTTTGTGAATGTTTGCTGTAGTGGGAGGGGCTCGAGTAAACGATGCTACCATTATTACTTAGCACAAACATGTGTCACATTTCACAAACATCTATGTTAAAGCAATCGTATACTCTTTACTTATTATTGCCAGGCAAATCTGAACAGGCATTTTAGGCAGTGGCCGTTTGGACAGACTTTTTGCAATGTCTCTTCATTTGAATTAATTGCAGCATATTTACCGTCAGTATGTATTATAAAATAAGGTACCAGACCCTTAGAGTTAGAGCATAAAATAGGCGATCTTCATGAAATACTGACACATCGAATCGGCGTAAGGCAGCATTGAGCAAAACTTAACTGTGATGTTTAGTGACATTGGTATCATGATATATTAATTGTTGAACTAAAGATATTTCGATAAACTAACTTACTCAATACTTAACATTATTAGTAATTTGGAAATGGTATTACAATAAATTAATAAAACATAAAAATATGCACATCATGACAACGGGTTTGACAAAATTGAACTGACAAAACATGGGAAGGTTAGGCGGTTAGATTCAGTCACTTTCGCCTCACCGGCTCCAGAAATGAGGATCATAAGACTTGTGGAGTCTTGGCCATCCTAGTTTCGCGTTTGTAGCTGCCTGTGTGCAGTTGTTCAATCTTGGTAGTTGTCACGTGGTGGCGAGGCCTAGCTGGTGCGCTTGAGGTGCGGCGGAGCCAGTCGCGCCACCTTCGGCGGGCGGATGTGTGCTCCGTGGCCACACTCGTGCTTATGCGCGTGCCCCGGGGACTTCTTGCCGCTGTTCGATAACCGCTTGCGCGGCTTCAGGAAATCTGCAAACAAACAAAATCCAACGTTAATAACACGCTACACACTGTGAGAATATTGTAATGCTCAGAGAACCTGGACTCATAAATTGCCATTGTGGGTACACGAGAACAAAAACACTTTTTTATGTTCTCGAATTCGGCATTAAAATTCAATTGGAATTATTCGTCGTCGTGTTCATATAAGTTGGTTATTGGCTCGAGCGACGACTGCAGCCGCGATAAAACGCAAGGTGAAAGCAGTTTACGACTCTTGTTAACATTTTCTCTGCGAAGGGTGATGCGTGCACAGTACCGCGCAGCCACTGCGACGCATAAAGTTCCTCGTAAACATTATTATAGAGGGCGTGGCTGCACTATTGTGAATTGGGAAAAAAATTTACGATTCTCAAACTGAAACGTTCGTTAAGACGCCCGGATGCTGCGTCTGCGCGCTACGGGACCTTATGACAATTTTACGACTTCATCCACGACGATCGGATTGTTAAAAAGTAGGTTTAGAGTACTTAAAGCACCGGAATGATTTTTTCAATTTTTTTCTAAACAAATCCTTGGGCGGCGAAGTCCTTTGTGACCATTTCTAATTTTGAAAATATATAGCCTATAAAGTTTTACGAGCTTTTTACTACTGTTTAATCTGCGTTATAATAGTTCTCTTGTGAGTTACTGGTGCGAAGGTTGCCGTGAAAGCTATACAATTTTGGGTTATAACCATAAAAATGTTCTTGAATACAAAATTATTACTGATGATATCGTCAGAACACATCTGGAGCGTAACGATGATATGGTGATAATTTCAGATGCAGATACAGTTATATCCCGAGATAGGGCTCGAGATAACACAAGTTAAACGTATTGCAATTTATGCAAAACTTAAGATAAACGAAATTATAAGATTCATCATAAAGTAAAATTGAACTAGATGCAATTCGAAGCATACCTGAAATTATGTTGAATATAGAAATAGAGAACATCGGTCTGAGAAGGACGGCGATTTATACGAGTGAACAAAAAGAATAAAAGGGATAATATAATCAGAGCCTTCCAGGAAACAATCATCTAGTTGATTGTATATCCAAACGGAATGGGAGCGAACAGTAGCTGAGAACAGTCGTACGCTATGATCATCCAAATTATCGGTACGCACAAAAAATGGCGTGGTAACCGATGCGACCAAGGCCAAATGGTCGCTACAAATTGTGTTTAATAACTTGTTAGGACAGCGATATTTCACTGTGAATATTTTCTTTACACGGTAGTTTTCTTATTATTACAGATTCTTTTAGACCTTTTCTGGAAGGGTCTAACTTTTGTACAGTATGGTTGTGTGTATGCGTACGTTTTATCAATTTTAAAGAATAGAGATTGTATAGAAATTTTCTATCATAGGGAGCGTTAACTCTAGTTGTACTCTCCTTGAAGTTATTGAGCATATTTCGAACAGGACCTATATGATTCCTTATACCAGTAACGGCAGTAACCCAACTTATAAGTTGAGTTTGAATATGCAGTGCAAATGAGTCACCTTACAAAGAATGTTGAGAATGTTTATCTTCTTTCCTGTTTATAGCCTCAAAGGTATTTTCAGAGGTTTTGTTTTTCGTTTCGTTGACTCGTTCCTGTTCAAATTGTGCAACAATATCGATGTTTGAAACCACTTGTGACCTTTGAGCTCATAGTCTAAGAGCCAGTGTTCCGCAGACTTACGGTATAGTAGCAAACTCCATATTAATGCTAGTTATAGTCAGTCATCTGCCGTAGATCAAATGGAGGTTCATTATTGCCATAGTGGGTTCCTTTAGGCGTGCCTAGAAGTCGAAAAGCATGAAAATCGACTTTCAAAACGTGATCGCAGCATGTCTGCCGTTTTGATATCTTAAAATATATATTGTTTTTTATAGAAATACTTAATGGCAGACACTTGTTCCGGTTCCTACTATATTTTATTTAATATCATAGTTCCCAAAATTTCATAAAATTTACGTTATTTTAGCAAAGCTAAAAATTATATATGTTATTTATATTATTATTATAAACATATATTTACAAAGGCAGACACATAGGTCGGTTCTGACACTCGGGCAGACCACACGATACTTTCTCAGACGTGCTATTGAAGTTGCATGATTTTGATTTTCTCACTATTCATTTCGCAGGGAACTAGTGTTTCAGCAAAGCTGCAATTTATGTATGTTTTTTACATCATTATTATACATGTATATCTAAATAACCAGACAGATAGGTCGGTTCTAAAATGCAGGCAGACTACAGAATCGTTTCGCAGTCATGCTAATGGAGATACACGATATTGACTTTCTCACTCTTACTGGCAATGACAGCGCATCAGTATGAATACATGTGAACAGTGTTTTTAAATTTTATAATTTATAACTCTAATTTTCAATCATAAACATATAAGTATTTATAAAGAAATCAACCATTTTTTTTCACTTACAATAATAATGATTTTGCTATTTATTTTGTTCTAACAAAACGTACAACTCGAAATTCAAATACAGAATAAATAAATTTAATATTGTCTACAAAAAATCAAAATTATTCACTGTTCTTCGTCAGAACTGCAGACTTCCGTTGATTCAATCATCATGTCAGCCTAGAGACGTCCACTGCTGACATAGGCCTCCCCTAAGGTTCTCCACACAGACCGGTTGAAAATAAGAGTTATCTTATCTTATACTAATATATAAAGCTGAAAAGTTTGTTTGTTTGTTTAGTTGAACGCGCTAATCTCAGGAACTACTGGTCCGATTTGAAAAATTCTTTCAGTGAGATAGAGATAGAGAGTGTAGATAGCTCATTTATCGAGGAAGGCTATAGGGTATATAACATCACGCTATGAACGACGGGAGCAGAGCAATAGCCTGAAATAACGCGAGTGTAACCGCGGGCATCCTCTAGTAAATTATAAAATTTAAAAACACTGTTCACATGTATTCATACTGATTCGCTGTCATTGCCAGTAAGAGTGAGAAAGTCAATATCGAGTATCTTCATTAGCATGACTGCGAAACTATTATGTAGTCTGCCTGCATTTTAGAACCGACCTATCTGTCTGGTTTTTTAGATATACATGTATAATAATGATGTAAAAAACATACATAAATTGCAGCTTTGCTGAAACACTAGTTCCCTATGAAATGAATAGTGAGAAAATCAAAATTATGCAACTTCAATAGCACGTCTGAGAAAGTATCGTGTGGTCTGCCCGAGTGTCAGAACCGACTTATGTGTCTGCCTTTGTAAATATACGTTTATAATAATAATATAAATAACATATATAATTTTTAGCTTTGCTAAAATAACGTAAATTTAATGAAATTTTGGGAACTATGATATTAAATAAAATATAGTAGGAACCGGAACAAGTGTCTGCCATTAAGTATTTCTATAAAAAAAATTATATATTTTAAGATATCAAAACGGCAGACATGCTGCGATCACGTTTTGAAAGTCGATTTTTATGCTTTTCGACTTCTAGGCACGCCTAAAGGAACCCACTATGGGAATAATGAACCTCCATTTGATCTACGGCAGATGACTGACTATAACTAGCATTAATATGGAGTTTGCTACTATACCGTAAGTCTGCGGAACACTGGCTCTCAGTCTATCACTATCAAACAATTTCAATATGAATATATTATTGTAAGTACACGTTAAACCTTGGAAACCTTTGAAATACGTTAATTGACAGGGTCATGTGTTATCGGTAGCGAGGCGAATAATTATGCGCTCAGAAGTGGTGTTATGATTTCAAAAAGATTTCAAATGATTTACTTATACTTAAAACATCGTGTATTGAAAATCACCAAACACGTGGTTAACGACATTTCTAAACACTATAAAGAAATATCCGTGATGTTCATAAAAAATAACCACTTATAAGTTTTGTATATGTATGCAGATCCTCATTATTAATTCCAAGGTGAAATGTCAAGGTGAGAGCCAGGTTAGCAACATGGTGCTCAACGTAAAAGTGTTCGTAATAATAAAATTGTCTGAATCATGGCAAAAAAACAAGCGTCGGTGTAGCCGGGAACTATGTCAGTGACGTCACGGAGCCAAGGCCGACGGGTACACCGCAGCCTTCCCGCCAAATTAATAAGCACGTGCTTTATAGGTTATATTCATTAATGGCACATTGTGTGACCATGCTATCGGTAATTCATTCTAATCATTACGCAAGCCCCTGATATCGACACTAACTTACTAATTATATAATACATATAAATTGATAACGTGCGCAACACGCGCATTCTAACAATAGGTTTTCCTATATCTGATCCTAAATACTTGACTATAATTACTAGATGAGTAAAAATATCCCATTATAAATACATTGGGAAACATGCTAGACGATGCAAACACAGAGAAAATACTTTCTCGTGATTACGCAACGGTTTCCCGCCAAACGTTCAATGGAGCGTTTCGCGCCATTTTCTTCCGATATAACCTGACTAATTTGCAAAGTGATCTGCACAGTAAACGTTTGTATCGTACCGTGGCCTATGTGTATCGGCCGGGTATGATATTGGGCACGCGTAAACATGCGGGTGTATGTGTAAACAAAATGGCCTTGACGACGACGTGCGCGTGCGCGGCAGTGTGTGGCGCGCAAACAACACACGTTAACATTTATCGAGTCCATTATCAAAGTTTTATCGTAAACGAGCTAACTGTGTCGTAGGAAGTTAATTTTAAAAAACGCTTTAGAATAATGATCAGCGTAATCTGTAGAAGGTGCGGGGTGTGTGCGTTTAACCTTGAATTGATAACTAGAGCCATTACAATTGATAGTGCGTAGCGCGTGATCATTATGGTTGGGTTGACAGAATGTTATTTGTTAGTATAATGATGCTTCTTCGAACACAGCGTGGTAACATGGCCTGAGTTGAAACTTTAACTGGCCGCAGAGTGTGTGCTATTTTGGTCGACCTAAATATCGGCGCGAGCGCGCGGCTCTACCTCTCCTGACGCCGCACATATTCACTTGTTTACAGCACAAGCTAACATCAAATTGGAACAACTGAGACCACTGGACGCAATTTCGAATCACACTGGCTAATAAATTAATTTAGCGAGTTTCATGAACTGTTCCAATTATACACTTATGGAACCATGCGATCTGCAGTGCAGTTGCAATACTTGTTTGTTTAAATGAATCGTCAAGTCAAACAGAATCGTTGCTAGGTGATGTATACGGTTTACATCAAGGTGTACATTGTCATGTATGCAAGTATGCCAAGTTCTCTGGGTAGCAACAGCGCGTAATGCAATCCACGTGCATCGAAGGCCGCGACAAGCCGGCCTGCATCCGTCTCGGCTACACTCCTAGAATCTCTGATCACATGGGAATAAAAAACTAAAGGAAAGTGAGAAAAAATATGATCCTGAGATGCGTCAAATTAGTTTTTTCGAACGTTGCGGTGTAACGCTTGGGGGTGTCACCGCCCTTTGATCCCGCGCCGCATGCACGGGAGTGCCAGGAAACACGAAGCGCTCCCTGCATAGGTAATTGGGAGTGAAAACAACGCAACACAAAGCAACCATAACTGCACTGCACCACAGTATAAAGGAAATCTGGCCAAATTACCACTGCACGAATTGCACTGTTACCGTATTGTTCAGAAATATGCCACTTAAAAGATGCATTGCCTCACCACAAACGGTGTCCAAATGTTGTTCGGTGGGAATGACGTAAGAGCCTCAGGTCACGATCTACATCTCGAGAACGTTTCAGTCATTACACGTCAATAGGACGCGAATGGAGAGCAATTCTCCCTTTGTCCGTATACGTAATTACAGGGACACGCCTGAGGTGAAATGAAGTTTCTCCTCGCCTTCGTAAAGGATGCTGATGTAAACACTATTACAGTGGAAGTATAGTACGTGATCCAGACGCAACGATAGACAGTGCCTACGCGTCTGCATGACATATAAATTTAGCTGTAATGGCTCTGGGAAATTCAGCAAAAAGTATGAATTGTTGTTCTCTGATTCGGATATTGTGACGTGGTGTTATGCAAACATATACATCGGTATTGAAGATTGCAGTGTTCAGTTTATCGAATGTTACAAAGTTTGTAGGCCTAGTGTAGAGACTGTAGAGTCATTATCTATTCGTTGAGTAATGTTTTCCTAGTAACGCTGAGTATTTTGGCGGTTTAGTGACGTGTTTGTCGGATGACGTTTCGTTCGAACAAGTCCAAACTTGATCGGACATGTCGGGGCTGTAATTGGTGTAGGTTGCGCGTCGATTTGTCGGACGCGGGGCGTGGGCGACGCGCACGTCGTCCGCCACAGAACAGGTTGCCTCGCCCGCGCTGCCGGCCGCACGCTCCCGCCATCTTATTTTATTCATTTACGCGCCCTAGGGCTGTGATTAGTGCAACTTGATTAATTTTACCATAGAGAAAACATCTCCATAAATATTTGAACACATCTGCAGCCACCTGAATATTTATGAGTCAGCCTAAAGTGCACAGCTTGTATAAGTTATTGGCGCTTAAGTTAAATTCCTTTTTCTTTAATTACAATTTAGGGCTAACACTCACGTGAGCCGTACATTTTTATGTGAAAAAGTAATGACCACATAGGGCTGTTGAACTCGTATAGAACTTGAAACTGAATTTCCGCTGTTAGATTTTTCAACAGCTGCACGGGAAATACATTGTTACAGCAATGGCGACTCGTTTGTTGGAAGCCGACGAGTTTGCATTGTGATTACGAACCAGTTCCAAAATATCTAGGCCAAGTGAAAGGCGATTCGATGTCAAAATGGCGGAGCTCGTTGCGCATAACTCCACTTTTTGTAATTACACGAATAAAAGTACAAATATATATAAATGCATAAATATGAAATATTCATTACTCTCGTGCTTAAATTAAGGAGATACCTCTACATAAAAGCGAGCAATAAAAATACACAACTATTATAAAATCAATAAATCCAATAATTACAAGAAATGAAATATTGAACTACCAGAGTTGGGCCTGGGTATGATCATTTAAAATTATATATTTTATTCCAAAGAACATAATAAGAAAGAGCGCGTTGCAGCCCTAGGCAAAGAAGTTCTATTACAACTGGAGGCGCATAAAAAAGGTAACAAAAACGCACCCTCGACGTATATCTGTATATTTGTATACGTTCGGCTCGCTACTGGTTTTGAGATGAGGCCTAAACAAATAAGTGACACAACCAGGTAGCTTTGTATCAGGAGCTTAACATTTGTTCTATATTATCTGATATAAATATTTTATTAGACCGTATTTGAGTTTTTTCGATCCTCGTTATCTGCCGGTTATATCGACGGAGCGTAACCTTTGGATAGGTGCCGTACGATGTCAGTTTACCACGATTTCACTTTTGCATGAGTACACGTAACAAAGTAATTACTAGATTTTCTTCACATTTATGAACAATGCTTCACACTAACCTGTTTAGCTCTTAACATACTTGATAACGTTTTACTGTGCAAGTAATAATTAGATGCCTTTCATCGCAAGTTTATTGAGTAGCGATTTAATGCAGAAAATTAAGCTTGGAAAATGCATTAAAATACAAGATATGGAGAGGTATATTATTATATTAATAAGTTTCCTACTACTATTGTCACTTAAAGGCTTTAGCATTTTAGCAAATGGGTTAAATATATCGATGGCAAAAACTAAAAAAAAAGTTTTCTAAAAACATTTTATAATACCGTTGTAAAACTACAAAGTCAAATGTTGACCTACAATAGCAGAATGCACTCTCCAAAATAAACGACTACCTTGACGTTCCTTCAAGTTTCGCAATGGCAAAATAGTCGTAATGAATGCCACGAGCGGCGTATATCCGACATAGATGTTGTGTCAAACAGGAAATTTGTATTTGGTCACCCATCATTTAGTCACGCTTACAGCTCGATCGCTTATTGTACTCTTACTGATGACATAATTACTGGAGTACTATGACGAATTACGAGGCAACCACTTCATATTGTTATTTATTAGTATTGTGACAATGTGTATATTTAGTACATACATATTTATTCCTTTTTCCCGTCGGGGTAGGCAGAGACAATAGAAAGCCCATTGATTCTGTCTTAACAAACCTCACGCGCTTCCTCTACATTCATTACTCTTTTCATACATGCTCGCTGGTTTCAGTATTTAGTAGGAAATAATAAAATTGAAGGTCGTGAGCATTGCAATGTTTTGCAATTATTTTGTATAGTTACGAATTGCCAATAGAGTATAACAAGTTCTTAACCCTAATGTTATACAATATAGTTAGTCGTTTGTGGCTACTGCCAAGTTGCACGATTGCATAATAACAGTATTGTGTAAACATAATTAGCAGGATTGTAATTGAATAAGTGCTTCGCTATCATTAGTAACGATATTAAATTTAATTGTAATGTTGTGAAATTTATAGATAAATTAATAGAAAATCGCCAAGATTGCCACGTCGTTCGTTCCTAATATTGCAATAGCTTGTATAGTTCTAACAAATTGCATTGTGGTTATGATAGGGAGTGCCAGTTTGATAGCTACGTATTAAAACTTAGCAGTCAATTTCTTAATCGGTGTAAATGAATGTCGAATTGAGGACAATATGTCAAAATTTTAAATGTCATAAGTGCATCCTGTTCATATTAGAATTTGTTAAAAGTCTCAAGACGAAGGAAAGAGTGGCCCGGAGTTTCTTGCCTGATTCTTCTCACGAGGCTCTACTTTCTGAACAGGCATTCTTTTTTCAATGCTCAATTATGTATGCATTTAAATTTACTTTTTTATTTTTATTTGTATGACCTTCTGACGTGTCCAAAAAATTTAAACATTTTTATGGAAATAAACATTTATTTGAGTTTACTTCTATTGTAAACGCTAAAGTTGTGAGTATGGATGGAAGTTTGATACTCTTTCACGTAAAAACTACTGAACGGATTTTGACGAAACTTTTCCGTAATACAGGAGAAAGCACAGGAGCTACCCTCTGCTTTGATAA
Source organism: Euclidia mi (assembly GCA_944739405.2). Taxonomy (NCBI): domain Eukaryota; kingdom Metazoa; phylum Arthropoda; class Insecta; order Lepidoptera; family Erebidae; genus Euclidia; species Euclidia mi. The sequence continues at coordinate 46,575,334 of OX123195.2, forward strand.
CTGACTAGTATACGTTCAAAGCTGTGTTGGAAACAGAAGCTACCAAAGAGTATATTTAAGATTATACAATAAATTAAAGTCGTGAAAGTAGAGTCACTACAATTAAAATTCAATCTGCCGGCCAAATCGTAACATAAAGTTGAAGCGGAAAATACTCAAATACCGACAAGTCTGCGCCGTTATGTCCAGTGGATACCGACAAAATAAGAAATAAATAACTTAGGACGGAAATTGCGTTTAAAATTGTATCACAGCAATTTTTATGAAGGCAAACATAATTGCATAGTAATTCTCAGGCACACTACAAGCCTGGACCGATTCTAGACCGCAATTATTTAGATTCGATCTATAAAACAGGATGTCGTTAATACGTAGGCACCAACAGAATTAGGGATTGCGTTTTGCTTTGTCTTTTTTGCTTGCAACAAACTTGCGGCAGAAACATACTGTACGTATATTTTGGGGGCATTGGCAGGTAAAGTGGTAGGCAATTTCGACCGATTAAACCAATTGGTATGAATTGTCAACCTAAAAACAGAACGAATCGTTTCTCTATGGATGCATACAGTTTGTATTGTGCGTTCGGTAAATGATGTGTAAATGTTTTCAAAACATCCAAGCATGAAATAGAACTTTAAATATTATGTTAACTGTTCCGTTTAAGGAGTATTAAACTGCCTTATACGGTAAGCAATAAGGTATGTTTTCGAAAGGTGGGTGAGTAAACTGTCGTGTTATTGGCAGTCGTGTGAAACTTAACAGTGAACAGTGAAATGTCAATGTCGACATGCAAGACGCGTGTTTACATAGAAACTAGCGGTTATGCGCGTTTCCAATGGAGGAGTGATTGACGGCGCTACAAGCGATGGACTTAAGTGGATAATCCATCGTAATGTATAAGATTTTTTGTAAAAAAGCAAACTGAAACATAAGAGCTATTCAAAATACACTTAACCTTTGGTAATTTAAGACCTGATAGGTTTTATTTACAGGTCTTGGACGCAGAGAAAATTGTGTCTACGACCGCCCTTGTGTACTAGAAAGAGCGACATCTATCTCCATTTAGAAAGCTGCAGTTTAGTTAATTACTCTCGCGTTTTCAATCGCACTTGCCACGAAGGCAGAGTATGTCGTAAAAGTGCGTAATATTAGAAACTGTCAGTGGGCGAGCAGCGATGCGTGATTGTGAAAGTGAGCGAATGAGCGCTATTGTTGCGTGTCCGTACCTCACAATCCTCACATACCCGGTAGACTCAAGTGGAGGGACTAATACTACACTACAGCGTCTAATCGCTGGTGAAATTGCACGTATTGAAGACAGCTCACCGCTGACATGACAGCAATATTGCGATAATCATTGTTCTCTAGCTATGTTTTATTTATTTGCAGCGGTAAGTAATTGTGCGGCTTGAGGAATTTATTTGCTCGCAAATCATAGGTAATACTTGCATAATCATGCACAGCTAAATTATACCTAGTTATAGAATTTCTAATGTTTACAAGAGGGATAATTTTGTATTTAAACAGTACTGCGGGTTAACCACTTCACAGCAACGTAGCAAAACATAAAAAGGTTTGATTAAATTTTCGTGGGTAGTTATAAAAAACGTCTTTGTACGTCAGTTTAGTTTGTCAAACACCGTGTGACGGGCAGGGTCGCCGTCAAACGAGCCGTGTTTGACGATGGTATGTTTTGACGGGCTGTTTGTTAAACTAGTTTGATAGTGTGCCGTCGGCCTTAAAGAAAATTTGACAAAAATATTTGATTGTTTGTCTAGGATTTTACGTCAGATTATTTTGTTTGTTTTATATTTTCTATCAGCGGTATCATGAGTGACGTTTTAAACGGTTTTATGAACGCCTCTATCCTTGGCTCTATCATACTCTTAAATCTTATATTTTAAAAGTCAAAAACTTTCGTAAGCTGCCTAATCTAAAGCAGAAAACCCAGGTTTTAATATTATTCTAGATTTAACAATAACAAATGATGGGTCGTGTATCATTGCATCGGTCAAAAAACAATACATAACAATACGTCTTGATGACGAAACAGTCATATAATTATTTTAGATTTGCAGTGAAGTCCTCGGACCGTAAAATGATGGTGAAGATAAATCATAACAAAAATTGCAAACACTTGTGTCAGTGCATGGCCGAAGGTCATTGTACTGAAGCGTTTCCATATTATTCATATGACCCCCGGTTTGTATTGAGACAATGCCCTCTGGCGACTGAAGAATTTTCAGCAAAAAACTTTAAATTTATACCACTGTATAAAGACTTATAAATTATAAGTCTCGTCTTTATAATAGCAGACACAACCGAACTATCTTATATGTATATAGTCAGCTTTTTTAAACTTGCTTAAATCGTGACTTCGTTCGCGATTTCGTATTGCCCCGTACAGCAGTCCACCATGATTTCAAATTCATTCCTTACTCAGTTATCTTAATATATAAAATAAAATCCTTGCGTTAGGTACTTACTGACTGACAGACACGCTACAGCCGAAACTATAGGGCGCAGGAAGCTGAAATTTGGCATGTATGTTGGGGACCGTAGGAGTGTACTAAGAAGGGATTTCCCGAAATTCCCACGGGATCGGCCAAATCGGGTAAATTAAAAAAAATTGCAGGCGTAGCTGCTGGCGTCCTCTAGTTTAACTTTAACACAAAAGTAAACGAGGATTTCTTCCTTGAATAATTACAGACAGTCAATAGCTAAACCTAGTCTGGTTACGGAGTCTCACAAAAAATATTACCTTACGAGATATAAGTACTACGTTGCTGCAAATAAATGCATGTGGTACAGGACGACCGAGGCGGTGTTGTTGAGTTAATTACCGACTGTTACTTCACTGTTGTCAGGAGGTTAATATAACGATCTATAGACTGAACCCGCGGGTAACGCCGGGAGCTTGGCTTTATTTATGACGCGTTTTATCTTTATAAGCACTTCAAGTTATGGCTTATCAGAGGTTTATATGTTATTAGGAATCAAAGGCGGGGGCGTTCTCACTACGTCGCAATGGAGTTAATGCGCGTCGAGATTTATTTATTGGAATTATGATTATTTTTTCGACTAACGGATTTTTGAGAGATATTATTACAATGCCCGGATAAGATCAGACATTCCAGAGATGATCTCTAACAAACAAACAAAAAACTATTTATTTCCTTTAAACTGTTATAACTATAAACGATCTGTAAATAAATAAACAATAGTAAAACAACAAATAAACCAATATAAAGGTTGAAGTTTACGACAAACAATTCTGCTATACCTGTTTTGTTGCTGGTTTTTTGTCATGCTCTATTTACGAGTTAGAGAGCGAGAGGGCTATAGCCCTTAGGGAGCGATGACTGAGACAGGTGTCCTGGAGTTACCTCAGAGAAAATTGCTGCTGGGCTGCCATTAGGGATGTTGCCTCATATGTCATTAGCAAAAAGGTTGTTATTGATTGCTATGTGCTATCAGTGCTGGTTATTGAATCGTGAGAACAGTAAATAACAAAATATTACTCCTATAAGAAGTGCGAAAGTTTGCGAGAGGGGATGGATGTTTGTACCTCTTTCACGCAAACACTACTAAACGGATTTGGAAGAAAATTGGCAGTAAATAGCTAGATTGCATATTCCTTAATAGAAATGTCTTATTGCCTTGGATTCGATCAGGAAATCATACTGTTGATGTGTCGAACCGTTAGTATGCAATGGTTAAATTACGCGTGTAATGGATTTCTATAAATCTTACATAATATTACTGAGAATTATCTGGCAGAAAGCTCTTGCATGACCGCGTGGACCAAAGGATAAAAAAGCATTTACTAATTATTAATAAGTAAATTGATTTGTGACCACCAGTCATCAAAAATCTACCATCATGATGATCTCGATAAAAAGTTTCCCAAAGAGATAATATACACTGCTACTATGATTTTAAATAAAGAACTTCATAAATTAATTGTATAGATCATCAAACTACCTTTTTTAAATGCAGAACATTAATAGAATTCTCCGATTGATCTTACATTTTAAAATTCAAATAAAGAACTTTAATCAAAAAATCTTTACGGCGTCATTGGTTGATTTGAAAAAGGAAAAGTTAATTTGTATCGATTTTTGAAGATGTAAGCCTTGATCCGAACTACTGTGCAGGTATGAACTAAACGATGGGTCCTAATGAATGTTTAATAAAGCGCGCCCCGCGGGGGCGGCGAGTTCAAAGGATGCGCGGGCGCGCGTCGGCGATCAAAGCAGGCTTTGATTATCGAGTACTCGAGCTATCGGCAGATACCGCTCATTTACAGAACAGAGCTACTGGGATACGCTTCACGATTATCTCCGATTATCTTCGCGTACCGTTTAAATGTAACCAAATGTTTTCGCTTTAACTTAATGTGTGCACCGCCATGACTAGTACATGTGAGTGGGTACACTACCCATTCCTGTGCGCACCTGTTGATAATGAGATCTGGAGCCCGATTTCTGAGCAAAGCAGGGTGTTTACTATACCTGTACTACTATGAAATTATTTTATTGGTTATATCTTTGGATTTCATGGAATCTTTCGTAGGTACCGTCGAGTAGCATACTTTGTCTGGAAGACGTCAATATTAACGCGTAAGGACTTTACAGTTTGCACAAGACTGAACCAAACCAGGCAAATTCAGGTTTACTACGTGTACTCTCTAAGTTTCCACGAAACTCTTTGTCCATACAAGTGCAGTTACTTATGCTAATATTTATAATGTTCCGCAAACGCTTTCCCTCGAAGAATACGTTAACGTTATTTAAGATGCAGACACGAGTTTGAATAATATGGGCAATGTTATTCAAACAAAACTGTCGTCGGCTGTTGGAAATATTTTTGTAAGTGCAATGCAATCTTACAAACCACATTCTCAGGTTTTATGTGAACATAAACGTAAATCATGAGACCGAGCGGCGCGGCTACCGAAACACGCACTATAAGACAAAAGCACGGAATACATTTTACGATTTATGATTCTGAACATATGCAGTGAACTCTACTGTCCCCATACGTGAAGTAATATCATGGATTTTGCTTCATACTGTTTGTATAAGAAACCTGAGGCATATATTTTAAGGCTTGTGCGACTAGTAGCACGTTCTGAAAGTCCTCATAAGAGGATTCAATTTACATCCTTCTAGTGATACAATTTTGCCAATACTGAGCAGAGTAGAAAAATCTGGTTTAACTAACATTAAATAAAAGCGGTGTTCCGTGAGAATATTGATGACTCTAAATACGTAGTATATTTGAACAGAATTGTTTGAGTAAATCTGTCAGCCGTTAAAACTGAGATCAGTTCCCATGAACGTTTATATTCAAATGTTCACATAACAGGAGCAACTCTATAAATTGGTAACACAATGAGATCGATAATACCTATAATAAAGACACGTAACGGCCGGAACGGTAGCTTAAATATCGTGAAAGAACAATGAGTGCATTGTCCGTTCTTTGTTCAGAGATGATGCTACTATTGTGGACAACAATCGGCGACAAGTACTCCGCAGCCCTGAACAGCCTAAACATCGGTCTGACAAAGGTAAACACGATACCGAGCATTGTCCGATATGACCTAAGGTCGCGCGAAATGACGACCTCTGGACCAAATTCGGGATCTCAGATTGTGAGACACAATACACAGAAAGGATGAGATTACGAGGGGTGATGCTGCTAAGTATTACGCTAACAATGGATACAAAGACTGGTGTGTGTTTACCCATGAATATGTACGCGCACAATGGCCGGTGCCTAATAAGATGCGCACAACAGGTTAACACCGTATTTTCTCAAGATAAGCTACGTGTATAACGAATTCGCGTTTCATGTTAAATCGTGCATATTTGGGGACGGTGTAATCCCGTTTTTTAAACGCACTATTTAGATGTTTCTTTATGCGAACTGTAATAGAGGCATTGTTAAGTAAATTAATGTAATTAAAATTCTGGTGATTCACCAAGTTGATCGTGTTCCACGTTACGGCCGTTCGGGCAGACACAATAAACAAAAGCTAATTTGTCGGTTAATTAATAAAACAAAAGTTCTGTATTTGTTTTTTCGTGCACTAGCGGTCATTGGAACGAGAAAGGGGCACGGCTTTTTCGGTTTCGTGTTCAAAACATAGTTACTTTGAATGGGTACTTAGTGAAGTGGGTGAATGGTAATTCAGTACGTCATTTGGCAGATGAGGGACTATTGGTCAATTTTATTCGGTGTAGTGGGTTAGAAGTCCGGCGCAGTGTCTGCAGTGTGTGCGCCAGGCGGCCGGCGGTCACATCTGGCCTGGATTAGCGCAGGCTCTCACCCGACCTATTGGGTTGCGCTCTCGCGTTACGCACTCGAATTACTAGTTTCCTTGAACTGCTACAGTTTCTAACTAGAAAGGAAAGTCGTGCCCTTCTGTTTAATGGCCACTTGACATTGCTTTTAAATGCACGGTGTTCGATTAGTTATCGCTGGAGTGTGAGCGGCGAATGTGGCGTCACAGGATGGGAGCGAACGACGCGGTTTAATGTTTCTATTAGTATTTGATCACGCTGCAGTCCGACCTCACAAAAAACAACTTAATGTGAGCTGATACAATCGAGTGTTTGGGGCGGCGGACCACCCAAGTAGGCTCATCTATTTCACCAAAGTGCCTCGAGAAACAAAATAGTAATCAAAAATAAAAGTAATCTAAACAAGTTTCCACGTCACGTTGTTCTAATTACTGTGAGCAGTGTGAGCCATTAAGTTTATTCGTAACGCTTTACGACACTATTATATGCACGAGTAAGTGGAGAATGGAGAGCCATAAATAATAAATTTTAAGTCGCCGATAAAAATTAAAAATGGAAGAAAATAAAAGCGACCACGATTTTTTTACATAAATATAAGTTTTACGACATTATTATACGGTGCTCGTTGGGTGCGTAAATATATTTTTTTTACTAACGAGCTTTTACGAGCTGACCGGTCGTTCAGAATCGACAAATTCCACGTTTTAAAACGTGTGAAAGTAAAACATTGAAAGGGTGGGTTGACACCACATGAACATGTATAATAGTGACCAGTCGGGGTCACATCATAAACGCGATTGGTCAAGCATTGACGGATCAAACAATCACACCTAATAATTATGCTCTAAGAAAACTTTCAATATGGGTCAGTAGCGAGCTTGGGAAAGGAAGTGCGATTATCGACTAAACATTAGTTTTAACGAGTAACGTCAGTTATAATGTTATACGCGGCAAAGTAGAATTAATCAAAGGTACGTAATAAAAATATAAGACCTTTGTCCACTTCTTTGTTACCGTAGTATTATTTTGAATTTAATTCACCAACATTTTTATACCTTGTTTTGTTAACTACTTAGAAATGTATTAAAAAAAGACAAAGGAGAAGAAAATTCGCTTAATATTTTTAAAAGGGCGTAGTACCATTTACGCCTTAGGTATATTATAGGTACATCCATATATATGCGGGCGAGTAGTATGATGGTATGTCGGTGGTATATAGCAGGCGGTTTCGTCACGTACAGTTGCCAGTAGGGCAATAGCAAGGGACGTGGCCTGCACACCAATCAGTAACGGTGCAAGCGATTGACACAGCGAACACCGTCGTAATGACCGATGCGATAGTATTGTTAGGAACCTTTAAACAATAATATGTACTTACTATTTCTGCAACGGATGTGAATCGGAAAATAAAGGTGGAAACCAAGGTTTTTCGCAAACATGGATTTGTCCTGATTTTTTGGCGTGGTTTACACCAGCCATGGTCAGTAGTATTGAACAATATGGTATGGTATCCGTTTATTACTCAATTTAAGTACTTCAGGTATACAAGTTTTGTTAAACTCGCACCAAGAGCCCTAACAAATAAGTAAAGTTTAGAATCGAGTAATTGAAGTAGATTTTTTATAGAATTTTTACGATTCAAGCGGACTCTGATTGTGAGTAGAAATCGATAGATTTGAAGTACTATTCTGGATTTTAGTGCATACTCTATACATATAAGCAATTGTACAAAAATAGAGCATCTATGATTTGAAATGCGTGTAGGTAATTGCTGCAGTCTGTGTTTTTATTTTAATATAATATCACAATATTATACATTCAAAATTATTCATCGATACGCCAAAAGCTATAAAAAAATGAATATTTTTCTAGTGGCTGATATAATTAATCTGCTGATATTAAACATAATGCACACTCTCGTGGGAATGTGCAGTGGCCGAGAACCGAACCTGTTTATCGAAACATCTATGCAAATTTTGTGGATTTGTATCGCACTGCACTGATCAAACTGGATTTTTTACATTATAAACCATCCACTGGGAGATGTGTGATTTTATTGTACCCTAACGTTGCACTTTTGTTTTCGCTTCTCTATGGAAATGATTTTTTTTTTCTGAGATAAATAAAAATTAGTCAAATTTTTTTTGTGATAAAATATTTTTTTATGATATTAGATATTTTCTTTAATATTTAACTAGGTATGTATTTTCTTGGATTTACGCGAATGTTACACATGGAGATTAATTTACATACTGTTTACGGATTTTATCTCGATAAATGAAATGTCAGCAAAACCAATATATTACGATAAAAACATGATAAGAAATTAAAACTAGTCGTTGTCATAGTCTATACAAGAAAGTCACGCACTCACAAAACATAACCGTTCCACTTCTAACCATCACTTATTTACGTAATTACTTTCAAGCCGACCATTCTCTCCGGTTCCATTTTAAGACCATAAACAAAACCTCACGCTTCATTATTCTTGTCTATTGTTTCAAAATATTTAGCAAGGCATTCTCAGCAACGCACCACATGCAGTCCTGCCTAACGGGTGTTTCGACTAACCTTGCATACATTACCGTATATGTATACACGCATGCTACGCCACTTGTAACAATCAAAACAATGTAAAGCGAAAGCCATCATTACGTCTCGCTAGACATCTACTATTAATATTAAAGGGTAACTATTGTTTTTGAATATTTGCATTTGACTGTATTGTGTCAAATTCTCAACCGTTTAGTTGAGACAGATCTTTGAATGGGGCTCTTTATTTTAGCGTTTAATTTGACGAGTCAGGCGTATCAAATAACATTGAAACGCTTTGACGAAAGTTGAAACTGCCGTTGACATTGTATTTATGGTGATTACAGGTGCTAAGCAAGGAGTAATCAAAATTTTAAAAACTTGCATCTCCCCGCTTGCAAAAGGTAGACAATGTGCTATTCGTATTAAATAAACTGTATCGCTGTAAATTTTCAAATGAATCATTTCAGTAGTTATAACGTTACAAACATGCAGATAATTTGACAGGCTACACTTTTACAGGATTAAAGTAATAAAGTAACTATTTCAGTTAATTTGTCATGTTACAATGCATGCATAGCTATTGGCTATATTTGGTACAGCAAAACAGATCAAAATACTTACTAGCTGTTAAAAACTACAGTCATATTCTAAAACTAACGTGTCAAAAAGCGTGGCAAAGAATGTTCTAATAAATTACAACTCGTTGAAAATGTTTTATCGATAATAAAGTGCAGTAAGCGTAGATGCGACAACAATGCACAGACGGTTGAGCATGCGCGGCATCCAAGGCCTCGCTTATCACCGAGTGTTATGTGCTTCAACCATTAATCATATTATCGGCACTTACACGTTTCTACGGTGTTAGAAACGCTTGCTTATTTGTTCGTGCTGATATATTGATATTGAAATTACTGTTTCTTTTTTAATTCTCTCTATTAGAATTAGAATTAAAAAGAATAATTATTACTTTTCATAATAGGTCACTGCAGGGCAAAGGCCGCCTAAATTGCCATGCTATTTATTTCTGTTTTCAACCTTCTGAGACGTCTAAATCTGCGACGACGTTTGCTATTTGAAGGAGTCCACACTTTACGGAAAGAATAAAATTGTAAAAAGTAAATTACTGATAGTTAAGATTGGCGTAAGATAGGCTAAGGCAATCTAGGAAACATTGTTATACACCAAATTACACTACTTGCACAGACAATAGTCGTTGCAAAGACCACAATCATTTGTTACAATATTCCTAACAATGTAATTTTTGTTGCAGTGCAATATAGTTTTAAAAACAATAGACAATTGTTTTCACAGTTAGTTATGCTCCAGTAACAAAATAAACCAAATAATAAAATGAATTTCAAACAAAGAACGAATCTGAAGTCGACGGACCGTGGCACGGAATGGTTCACACAAATTAAATAGCCAAAAATCTCATACAACCCCTAATAGGGGAGGGACATTAATTAGAATACTACGAATGCATGATTATGTGTATGGGAAACGATTTTACACACAGTTACTCATGCAAACAGACCTGTGTGTTATGCTTTTGACTACACGAGTGATGGCAGACACAAGGCAATATACAAGATGCTTGATTTTAGGCAGTTTATACAGTCTCGTTTTGTGCCAAGTTACTGAAAGATAAATACGCCAGGCATAGATGAATCGAGTGTGACGAAAATCCAATTAGAATATTGTCACTACTGTACTAAATGAATTCAAAGCGGAAACATTCAAGCGAATATAAACATTTGGCTCTACAAACGCTACAATAAATTACAGCAGCAGTTTGTTACACATAACTCACAGTAACGCAAACATTGGGAAAACTTATACGAATAATTGTGTCGATTATACTTGGATCTAATTTTCTAATAGGAAAACGCATGAGATCTCTTTGTTCACATAGACATAAACAAAACATTATTAGCATATGTTCGCATGCACACCTGCGCGTACGCGACGTTAAGACATGATCCGTGCGAAATCAGGGTTGCCAACGACGTAAAAAGGCTTAAGTGACCTTACAGACTTTATGCAAAAGTATTTCAGCAATAAATTAAAATAATAAAAAAATATTGATTTGTATTGCCATTCGGGTAATGTGCCTTGTACTTTTGTGTCCATCCGTGAATATAGCGCTTAGAACCACAGCCAAAATGTAATTAATATATACGAAACAAAGCTCATCATCAATGTCCTAGGTTTTTCTCGGTAACATAGGTACGACTATTTTTGCGAAAATTTACATGAAATTGTTTCTAGAATTGGTTAAATTACGGCTTATGGATTTCGAGCAATAAATTCACTGTATTACGAATAAACATAATAAAATAGATAAACTTGACAGACACAAGCCGTCATGGCAACACAAAGTAAAAGACAAACGTCTTTCCAAACAAAGTTATCTGTCGCATAAAATTTCAATTTGCATACAAGTTTGTGACACGATAAGCTAAGTACCAGCCCTAGAAGTGGGTGTGCATACACAATGCCACTTTGTGCAAGTCAAGACTACCGTCCCCGATAACCAATGCATGTTTGCTTTCCTTCAACGAATGTCAATGAAAGTCTATTACATTCGATGCATCTGTGTCAACAAAACCTAAATAAAAATATATATTTGTGGAGGCAATTCGTTTATCTCACTTTACGGCGGAGGTTGTTTGAAAAATGGATGCATTTTAGATTTTCTGATAAGTTATCTAAATTTTTTGCACTTCAAAGGCGGTGTTATAAGTAAACAGTTGCAATCTCACACGTGGAATCCGTACAATGAATTTATTGTTACAATATCCTATAAAAGTCCTGTCTATTTAAAATGTTTTTTAAATTGTAACGTAAATTGCAATTTATAAGAGAACAAAGCTGTTCAAATCGAAGATTAGGGCTGGAGACGACCCTCTTGTGCGTTTTAAACTGAATTACAATATAAGAACATCGTCTTTGTATATTGTTCGCTATTGTTGGGGTTCGCACAAAGGGCTGGTCTTTGACCCCTTGGCCCAATTACTACGAAGCGCGTACGAGCACTGCTCTTGCGCAACCAGATAGTATATCAGTACAACAGCGTAGTAAATAATGCGTAAAACCGCAGACTGTGTGTCTACCGTAGAATTTATTGATTTAACACTTATCTACTAAGTATATTATTAGATATAGCCTACATAAATATCTTACTTTCAAATCGTCCGTATTACTTACTTTATATTATCGTTTACAAGACAAATTCTCGAATGTAGATTGTAGATTCCGCCACAAGTCGTGCTAATCACAAATTAATGTTTGCAAATGAAACTTGTTTTCTTGTACATTTAAAACTAGACCAGAGATAATATTATCTGTGGCACAAATTCTTAGTTTGTCCTTAGAACGTTCGCATGGCAAAATAATCTTTCGTTAAATTCCAAACACGTTTTTATTAATTTTAAGTTGCGTTAATGTTTCTTACAACGAATTTTTCACTGTAAATTTTAACAGGAATTTACGACTGCGGGATCAAAGCTGTTTGTTTGTAGTTTATGGTTGTAAACATAGACAATTACAGTTAATTACAGAACTCCTTTGTCGGTACCATAGACACGTGTTACATCTTCCTGTGTTTACTTATGTTCGACCTACCGCAAGGGAGGCAAGAGGCCAAGCTTTGTTTCACAAATTATTGTTTTACTCAATTTGTTTTTAGATAATGCAGTACAGTGTGTCATTGTTCCATGTTTGTATACTTATTTAGCGTAATATTAACGTGTTGACGTATACTTGCATTTGATAAGGCTGTATCTCTTGTTTTTACTTTGTTGAACAGTTTTGATAAAAAATACACGAGTGATGCATTGCTAGCCGTTATTACAAAACGCAGGTATATCTGTAATTGCTTGTAGAATAATATCTATGATTACTTTTGTCTAAGTGCAGCCAATTATTTTCAGATTAACCTTTGCTGGTCACAAAACATGCTTCAGAACAGCTTAGTCATCGTAATTTTCGCGCCTTAGTTCCCGACCCTCATCTAGCCCAAAGCAATTCATCATTCTGCCTATTATAAACTCAATTAAATCTCATTTGCATAACCTTAGAGATACTAGAGACGCTCCCTATTCTCCCTTCTTAGAGATGTCACCACCTTTGTGTCCTGTAACCTACTCCTATTCAAACCGGACAACTTAGGGACAATGCGACGTTTGACCCTCAATGGATGAGAAAGGCATTATTTGTGTATTTTGAGCAATAAACAGTGCATTTTATGCGATTGTAAGTTGTTTTTTTTATTTAAATTAGAATGGCTGAATGCACATTGTCCGTTGCGTGAGCTCGTGGTCTGCAAGCGCAGGTACCGTTGATGCATAATCATTAGAAATTATCGAGATGGCGAGAGTAACTTGCTCGCGACTATTGCATGGGAATTACGCGCCGATCGAGTTTGGCGGGAAAAGTGACGTTTGCTTGGCAGGTGACACAATGACAGCCGCGATTCTATAATTTATGATACACATAAATTTATGCGTGGAACTTGTATTTTTAGCACACAGACATATTGTTTAACATTTTTATGTGTAAGATTTTTCTTTCAACCTTTGACAAATACACGTCATTTATTTTTTCAAAGGCTTGCTCGACGCCGTGCGTGTCGCGACGCTGAGAATTCGAATAAGAGCGAGTTTAATCCTCGAATGGTGCCTAATCCTTTTTAGGAACGCTTGGATGCATTGTGTGTCGTTTCTAAAGTCTCCAAGAAAAAACGACAACATCAAATTCGTTTAAAAGTTTTGTTGAATGACGAACTGACGCACAGGTATGTATAATGTAAGTATGCATACACTCGTAGCGGGATGCAACATGTCAAGAGAGTTATAAACTTCTTTTGATATTCAGTGTGCATACTTCAAAGCATGTAGCGCAGTATAAACTAAACAATAACAAACGCATCGGGATTTAGGATTAGACGCACACAAACACACACCCACACACCAGGAGATGTGAACATAAAAAAAGGATAACAAACAGTAATACAATAATTTTCATTCCTTTTCTGTGCGTACGCGCATCCTATCTGTTGCACTCGCGCACATAATGCCATCCCGTTCACACATTCCGGTCGTTGACCTCACATCTCCGACGAGATTGCATCTAGTGGCCATACAGCTTCCCCCAGATAGACGCAGCACAATTTCTGACCAATTAAATTTTTTTTTAAGAGACCGTTTGCTCTGTTCAAATATATTTAAAAACAAAATAATTTCATAGAAAAACATATCTAGTGTTATTGAATCGGGCTTGCGAAACATTAGATTAAGTATGACCTAGTTACGGTAATGGCGTACAGATAAGAAAAAAATTGAACGCAATTTTTGCTAGCGCGCCGCATGCAGCGATATTGGTTACCGAGAGCCGCTGAAGCGAGGCCAAACTGACCGTTGGCTCGTATCACACAAAACTAATTTGAATCTCGTTCAAAAATAAAAAAAAACAACATCGTACGTCGCGTAGTAGTTTATTTATGACATAGTACAAAATCTCCAACAAGACGCGCGTCGCTTTTTGTATACCACCGGTCCCGTATTGAAAAAACCAAAACAATTTTTTGTCGATGCCAAAATCGTTTTACGAGCGCCCTCGAATAGTATCCGAGCGAGACGGGGGTGTTGTGCGTCTCTTTCTTACTCTGGAGTGGTAAGAAACTGACACTTTGGTTAATAAGTCTTTTGTAAGGTTTCTTAGAACCCGTTGCGTTGGCGTGATCGCCCTCCATCTAATAAGACACCTCGATAAAGACAGTCGTAATTACGGTTCGTGGAAGTAAGACAAAGTAAGCGCAGTTGACTGGCGATTGCTAGCTAATTGCATCTGGACGAGCTAACCAAATGGAAAAGACAATTGATCCCGATGCTTAAGTGGATCATCGATTGCTCTGTCGCAGCCGACACGTAAAAGTCTTGCCCAGAGACTGACTCAACTGTATAATACACGCCACGTATACATAACGAAGTAATGAAGGCTGCGGTTACAAAATATTACTAAAAAAAGTGACATAAAACATAATTAATTAATAACGAGCGCGTTCGCGTCACGATAATTGCTCCATTTGCTTTCACTCATCATAATTGAATCAGTGCATGCTTTATAAAAAGCTGTTCCACCGCAGTTGCTATGTTGGGGAAGGTCAGATCTTGCTTTGTATATCCTTTTTTATAGCACATGACAACACGTCACATTAAAATCGAATAAAATAAAAAAATATATTTCGCCTCGAGGATGCTATAAAGACTCATCAACATTTTTTCTTGCTTCTGGGCATAATGTCTAAAAGATTACATAATAGTAGTTTTACCCTAAGGGAAAATTCTTATCGCGTCATGGAGATTTTAAATGAGGTTAGTCGGGTAAAAAAAATCATAAATGCCCTTCAAATGTAATGGTAACCCACTTGTCTGGCTATGCGATAGCCCTTGAACTATTTATCAGGCTACTTTGGCCAGAAATAGAACAGGGACGTGGGAAAAAAATCGTCCCTAAATGGGTCCCTTAACGAATAAAGATTGGCACTTAGCTAAGTTGAAGGACCAAAAAAGCTGAAGTATATTTGCTATTTTAGAGCCCCAAAAGTAATTGAATTGATACACATTTGGAGGGAACACTTGACCTAAAAAGTTTTCAAATAAACTCTTCATGACTTCTCCTTTCACACACTCTAGTGTTGATACAGGCGAAAAAAACAAAGAATCACTAACTAGACCGAACAAAAAAGTGGGAGCACTCATAATACGGATACTAAACATAGGTTACGTGTAGAATTGGTTGTGCAAACTGAGAAATACTTAGTAGCTATTCAGTAAAAGAAAGAAGTTGATGAACAAATAAACGGCAGGACGAAAATGATCCATTTTAGACGCCGCGCGCTCGACTCAATAGAATAGACCGTCCAAATGTAGTTAGGACCTTAGTCGCCATCTTTAAAAGCTCTACATATTGACCGTGAAATGTTTTAAACTTCTACACACAATAATGCAGCAAATTAACCTAATTTTATTTTACGACAGATTAGAATTTAATACTCAGGTTGGTCACGCATTAAATTTCTATTCAGCTTACAATATTTTCTAAGATTTGAAATCAAATTATAGTGATAGCCATGATTATTCTATTGCCCGTCATTTATTCAAATTGATCAAATTACGGTATGAGATTTACGTTCAATGGATACTGGGATTATTTTAGAACGATTTGAACTAAATTATGGAGAAGAAGGGTTGAAATTGTATTGAATTAGAATATTATAGACCTACACGGTGGTTAGATTATTTTTATTTGTAGAAAATCTCTGGAATGCTTCGAAAGTTATTTTTGTAATAGCGTCTAAATTAGTAATTTTATGATTGTTTCTCCCGGGCTGACATTTTATCTTTTATTAGGAGTAGAAGTCGCTTTTGGGCCCTCCTGCGCGGCCTCCCGCAACTATTTTAATATTACGTTCAACTAATAATAACATAATGAACTTCATACATACCGCTCTGGAATTGTATCATTACCATAAATCGGAGACGCTTACCTGAAAACAAAATATTCATTTATTAAAATCTCATAAATAGTGACCATATCATAAATTGGAACTATCGTAGAAGCAATTATTTTTTCCACGATACATTTTATTTGGTATGTGAGCAATTATCCTTAGGACAAAATGACCGCTTATTAAAATAATCGCCCAGTGGTACGACAGTGGGACGGGCGGGACAAAATCGAGACTAGCTGATTTCTAATCCAGTTTGCGTAGGCTGCGTACTGTGGACACTATAGTTAACTGCCGTAAACTATCTGAAATTAACTATAATTTCTATCGTTTTGTATGCGAACAGAATTGTAACTAACTAAATAATTATCTGCGGACGTGACACTTTATGAAAGTTCTATACTATTGCTAATAGTTTAATGGTAATTTATATCTTTTGGTCTTTACGACATTCTTACATTTTTAGTTAATTATATATTCGCTTTGTGAGTGGCTTACAAAATAGATTGCCTATAACCTATAACATTATTAAAACTCAAAGATATAAAAATAATGACTTTTTATTACAAGCAGATGAAACCATTTCTCGGCACGGACCATTCGTATTATAAGATCAATTTGTTGGGCAATACAAATGAGTTTTACGATGTAGCTAGTGTCAGGACAATATAATAATTTACATTGACGTTTTTACAGTTGCGGCACGAGTTGTTTATTATAGCAAAAAGTCTGTTAAGTGTCTCAGGACTGTAAAGATTGAGCAAAACATAATATCAGCCTGTTGCTTTCTTATTGTCAGCTCTCATCTATCAAAGGCTGTTTAATGACTAGCTTTGAAGCGAGTTTGGATTTTTATCTTTTTTTGTATTAGCTGAACACGGTTTATGTATCTCGGCTTTAGTAATTAGTTCAGAAAATCATATCTTGCGTAATTTTAAAAGGACTTTTGAAGGGCGATTGCCGCGCGCGTTACCAAATTATTTTTAGATAAAAGAAGCAAAAAAGGTGATCCAAAAATCCATATTTACATTTTTTTATTTGCAAGTAAAATTATTTAAAAGGGAAAAACTCATAGTTATCACCAAATAACAGTCGCTTCAATTTTATTCTCATTTTGAATTTGGAATGTAGTAGACATGGCGTATTAATGCATCACCATTGTATATGAAACTGTAATTGAATTAAATAACGGCATATTAAAGCGTCGAAAATGTAATTAAGGTGGGTATTTTATAACTTACACTAGATAGAGTAGAAATTAATTATTGTTAAGACAGTATGTAATTATAAATCGTGTTAACATGATGCCGCGTGCTTTTATAATATAAGTAATAGCTTTGGATAATGTTAGTCATATTTCCATTGTCTGGCAAGTATTATTTTGATTTTATACCTTGCTAGCTGATGCAGCATTTTCAGTTTCAAATTCAGCAAGTTTTTTTTAACAATTCGATCCCTATATTGCCCCTCTTAGTGGTAGAATATAAAACAAGTATTTTCTTAGAGTTGGCCCATCATATTATAAGGTACCCAAATTTGATGCTTGCTTTGGTAATTTAGCTTTAGAATATAAATGTTTTGTCCAGGAATGCTATCCTTCCCAGTGTGCGGTAATTAGTCAACATTCCTATCAATCGCGTAACTGAACCGGCGCTCATATAATTTATTGCCTGTTATACGTTTGCGATTCTAATGCCATTGCTCTTTTAAAACAATTAGGTACATGGCAGTTGTTTAGTTGCCACACGAAATATATATTTTATTATTATTATTATATTTTTAATTTTTCTGATAAAGGATATCTATTAAATAACAGTTTCTGCCTTTGACACCGCCCGTGTTTTTCGGAATGTGTATTCGGGACATGAAGTAGCCTATGTGATAATTACTGCAAAATCTCACCAAAATCCGTTCTAGTTCTTACGTGAAAGAGGGACAAACATAGTTCAATCCTCAAAAAAAGTATAGTAAATTGAATTGCAATTAGCATTCTTTGTTTATATTCTTATAATGGATTACGACCTCATCAAGGTACGTTTTACATACTATGTGAAAATATCATAAAGGTACTAAGAAATAATAAGACTTTCAAATTATAAATGAGACAGAAACTGGCAGACTGTTAGTCACTGGTGTATTGTAAACAGTTACGTATGAACTAAAAATAAATCCGTAGTACATACCCAATACGATAGTATTTGTGACGACAAACAAACACATACACTTGTGTATATATGTGCGTAATCACAATATTAGAATACTTCATATCTCGTCCGAATAATGTTGACTAGAGAATAGCAAATATTTTTTGTAAGCAATAAATTATTTAGCATCGCTTACTCTTGTTCGAATACACCCACTATTTTAATACAAACAAAAAAAAGCAATCTTTTTTTTCACGAGCGTTGACCACTATATTTTCGTGTGCAGCAATTTCGTCCAAAATTATCTAAGAAAATTGCAGTGCCGTATTTTCCACGGCGTATTTACAATAGGTTGAATAACCTTTTCTGGCCGCGTCCTCAAAGGCTTGCTTTTATTGCCGTCTCTTTCACTCTTACTAGCGTAGAGAGTGACGTAGTTTGTTTGTAAACTCATCTATTGAATACGTTACCAAGTTTGAGATGATAGATCATTCACATTGTAGTTCAAGTTTCGATTTCCAACGGATTTTAATAATACTTGATTATAAGATTTTCTTATGTTTTATTTATTTCGATTTAAATTAGCATTATATTATTCTTATGCAGTATCAAGCTCACTGACCAATAAAAAAAAAATAAAAAAATTTAAAAGATTAATTGCTTGAGAATTATTTGCCGAAAATTCATGCGAGATGTACCATAAAACTAGTAAACAGAGGCCATTTTATTAAATCCAATGTGTAATGTAATTAAATACTACCGAGTTGATAAGTACGTGACATACGTATAGGTGCTACAGTGAACGTTCTAAATAGGTATATTGAGTAATTAGAGTCTAAATTACTCTGTAATTATGTGGTACAGTTGCAAAGTAATGTGTGGCTAAAAAAATCGGGTCGATGAACTAACCGCCTACGTTTTAAGGTATACTAGCGTTCCGAATTGGTGTTTTGCTCAAATTTCCGGTCTTGTAGAACAGTGTGCGCACATATTTTGATAACAAACGTTGCTGTTTAACAGACATGTTTGTATTTCCAAGTTTCAAGTTTTGCTTAGTAAGACATTGTTCATTTACATCTATAATATATAAAAGGTTACCTACGTAATGTCTTTTTGACGATATAAGCGGTTGCTGCTGTTCAGAACTACGCTAAATGTTATGAATTCGATTCAAGACGAAATAACAGTGTCAATCAACGAACACAAAAGTACACCCAAAGCTGAAATAATTTGTGGATCGTCACTGTTATTTCGACTCTGGGTGTGCATTGTGTCCGTTGGTTGAATGCCTGTAAAGTACCCGTGACATAGAACATATTCCTAATACGGTACCTAGTCTTTAAATAAAGAAAGATAAAGGTATATTAATAGCTTGCTTTGTTACGTAACAATGTAAGGAGGTCAATAATGAACAATGTTACATTTCTTTTAGTGACACAATAGTACAATCACAGTCGATCGATAAACAGAATGGCAGCTTGTAAAAAGAAAACACTTTTGTTTGTTGACAAAGTGCGTACGCGCACCACTATTTGAATTTCGAACGAGGCTCCGCAAAAGGAGTTGCTATCATAGTACCGTTAATTTAAGCTACCGCGGTCGTGGGCTTTAGGCTGCGGTCATACAATGCGTTTGTACGCAATCCTTACAAATGTCGTCACATACACTACCTGACTTATCCGACAAAACATTAATTTAGACGTAAGTTCAAGTTGTTACGTTATTTGTGTATTGTTTTCTTTGTCAATGGGTTGTTTGTTCAACTTTATTGCTTACCTATGTTTTTATTTGCCTCGGTATGAATGCTCTATGACTAACAAAGGCGATTATTTACATGACTCTGAATGACGTCATACTTTTGACACAGACTGCATACAACTCAATTTCTATTATTAGTCTATTATAAATGATAATTAAAAATGTGTTGCAAATAATACTTTCTCTACCACGCAAATGTTTTTTTTTAATATTTTACATAATCGCATTTTAATGCGACTTTTTATGCGTTATTTCTACTTAATAGCAGCGGAGGCTTTGTCTAAGCTTAAAGTTCAGTAGTCACTTAATAACTATTCAACACATCGAAATGGTAGCGTAAGTACTGTGTGTGTATGTGTGCGTGTTGTTATGGTACGTTCAATAACACCGTGGCGTCGGGTCGACGACCTCGATGCGCCGGCGCCGTAGACACTGGGATGCGGAAAGTCGCGATCCGCGAATCTAACGCAGCCTTTATGCTTAGCTTTATTTACAAAATATGAATGTTTAATTTTATTGAACTGTCATTGCCCCTGGAGTTTGTTCAACTATTGTGTTTTTACTGGCTATGTAACATTTACAAAATAAAATAATTACGCAAACTATCGCAATACTGGGGTTTTGCTCTCTAAGGGAGAGATTAGCCAAGTCCACCATACCGATCAAGTCGAGATTGGCAGACATGTCTTTTGAGAACATTATGGAGAATTTCCTCACGAATTTTTCCTTCACCAAAAAGCGAGCGATTATTAAAATCTTTTAGTTTACCTATTTTTGCGATGTAATTTTTGCACTAACACTACATACATACATACATAGACTCACGCCTGTTTCCCGGAGGGGTAGGCAGAGACTACGGAACGCCATTTGCAACGATCCAGACATATCTCTCTTGCGCTAACACTATTTACGCAGTAATTAGGTGTAGCACGCAATGTAGCAATTAATTTTCGACCGAAACGTTTATCAATATTTACTGCGACTGTTATTAATGTAAGAAAACAAATACTTACCTTATATTAACGAGAAACTGATTTATGGACATTATGAATCATGAACACCTTTTCTCATTGTTTTTAATGATAATTAGCACAATGTGGTATGCGTATTTGCGTCAAAGGTATTCAAGTGTTCACGCAATGGATAATATTTTTTGCTAACTGATACAAAGATTATTTGGTCAACTGAGCCCTATCGTTACTTGTTCTGCGTTTGCTTGACCACATAATTTATTTTCTGTATTTTTTATTGGTTAACGATTTAAATTCAAGCTTTTTGGGTGGCGAGCGCAGTTGACCAAAGGTTCCAAACTCGATTTATTTGAGCTTTCACCGAATACATTTTAATGTTTGCAACTTTTGCATGGGAGCAAAGGAAAATCGTAATCTTCTGACCGCGATTCTCGCGTCTGATGTTTAAGCCTTGTTGCAACGTTGCATCCTAATCAGTAGTGTAGTTTTTGCATGAAAGAATAACAAAACATTCTCAAAAAGTCACGTTTTAAGTACAAAGATTTGACGCTTGAATAAGCAAGGCGGTATCTTACCAAGGTAGATGGTTACTACAAAATCGTAATTTGTTACGGCCAATAGTCAACCGTTATTAAAGTAACCTAAGGTCAATGGGAACCCTTTATGGCCCCTCTAACGGCACCTCGCTTCCTCAGACGTAATATATGTACTTGCGATTTTTTTGTCCGACTGTACGTACAAAGATTTATCTGTTGATCACTTTTTCGGCGATATAAGTCGTACGGTATTTTGTGAAAACGTGTTGTGAGAATTTAACGCTGTGTTGGGTTAAAGCTTTTGTGAATGTGAAGTATGTTGCTTGGAGATTTTGTTTTATCTTCAAACTTGCTTATCCATGGAGGGTGAGTCGGATGTTTATGACATAAAAAAAGAAGTACTGAACGGATTTTCATGCGGTTTTCACCAGAGACGTATTAATATACAATAGTTTTTCGAAAATAATACATAAGTACATTATACTATCCATCTGAAATGGGGACAAGTCTCTCTCTATTATAGCTTAAAAATCAGAATGCCACATTTTGAACAGCTTTTGCCGCAATAACCGAAACGCGGGAGGAGCTACGGCAAGATAAATGTATAGTTAAAGATTTAGATTGTTGCTGGTACTCAACCCGGTTCGAACACGCGACCTCACGATCAGCAGTAGGTATTCACTATCGTGATGCTTGCTAATCGTTTCGTGATGAATTGAAGCCAGTATCTTATTGTGAATGCTAATATACAGAAGGTTATGCTAAGTACTAAGTACTGAATTTACATTTTACATTGTTTACTAATTGTAATCGCGAAGTCTTACATAATTGTGTGCAGATGTTGAGTTAATTGTTTATTATTTTTTATTGCTTCATATGTACTTAATCCAACTATTTATATTGAAACTAGAGGACGCCAGCAGCTACGCCTGCATTTTTTTTAAATTTACCCGTTTTGGCCGATCCCGTGGGAATTTTGGGAAATCCCTTCTTAGTGCACCCTTACGGTCCCCAAGGAACATGCATGCCAAATTTCAGCTTCCTGCGCCCAATAGTTTCGGCTGTAGCGTGTCTGTCAGTCAGTCAGTAACGCAAGGATTTTATATTATTGAAATAAGTTACATATAAAATGATCTCGCTCAATTAAATAAGTAGACTAGCTTACAATCAAAATAAAATGTATCTTATTTCAATTTTGCATGACAATTGAAACGCCACTTCAGTTATCATCAAATGCAATGATAAAGAAAGAAATTCCATTCCGACATTGTACGTCAATCATCCAAATCTCTGTGAAGTACAATCATACAGTCTAATTATAATAAATATTCATATTTCCCATAAAAGAGTGCGTACGTTCACACATAATTAGTTCTATTATACAAATCAACTCACGCATCTCATAAAAATACAAACAAATCTTAAATTCTGATGGTAACTTTATATCAGTAAATCTAATACAACAATGCCGTGAAATATGAATTTTTATTCAACAATGGAGTATTTTCATTGTAGTGGCTACTATTCAAGGAGGTTTTTTAATCGAATTCTTAGCGAGTGGAACGGAATGGATGTTCTTGAGTTGTGACGGCCGTTATCAATCAAACGTGTCACGTAATTATTCAATGGAGATGCGGACAGCTCAGAAATTATAGAGCTTTGTTGGGAATTCCTCCTGCCTCTCTGGTGCATTGGTTAGTTTTTCTACCGAGTCTCTTAGAGTACAGGCTTGCTGGCTTGGTGTAGCCAGTTAACTTGCCGAAGGAAGGAATAAATACGGGATCAACATTGCCAAGAGAGCCCGTAAAGTCGTCATTTCAGACTACCGTTAAAACCTATACTTACCTCCTAATGAGTAGGGAGATACTCTACATTTCTGTGTTTACAAATATTGGCAATTGCAGTAATTGGAACCATCAATCTGTTTGCAGGATCCCTAAAAAAATACATGCATACATACATAGACTCACGCCTATTTCCCCGAAGGGGTAGGCAGAGGCATATTAAACGCCCACTTTTCGCCAGTGTTTTGATCCCACTGTAAAAGGTGGCGAGCCCGTTGCCGCTTATCGGGATATTTTGTTTGCCAGAGCCTGGTCCGTTGATCGGCAGGTGCACCACTTGCAGGTGAGGTTGGCTTGGGACCCTAAGTTCTTGGTGGGAACCCTATGCACACTAAAAAACTAGCGTGTAGAAATAGGTACTTATAAACATACCAGAAAAGTATATCCTCTGATAATAAATATAGCATAACACTTCCATGTTTACAAAATACGAGAAAATAACTGTATAGTCGACATACGGAAATGATTATCGTATCCGTATGTGCGAAAAATAAACATTACAAACTTTTGTTGTTGCTACTACGCGTTATTTTGTATTAGTGACACACTTATACAAGTAGGTATTATTAAGCCGACGGATGCATCTAATTGAGCCCCAACGAAACTTTGACCACGCACCTCCTTTGACCCCGTTGTGAATGATCTGTCACAAGGTGTGAACACTTGAACCAAGTATTTATTCAGATTCACAATTAACATTTCAATTTATAAATTAACATACGATTCCCATTCATATGTGCTATCCATCATTTCGAGGGAATATGAAGGATGGGTTGTAGGATAATTTGTGACACTCGAATTCACGCGAAGAATGAACGTTTGGATTGTCAAAGGGATTAATGGTATCAAATTGTGTTTGAAGTTAGAGTTCACACGTGTTCTTTACTGATGGTGTCAAGGGACAAAGTTACCCTGACTAAGCTATTGTTGGGGCCCCGACCTCGCTCGCTTTACGGTTCGAAGATTGAACCACCCTCCTACGCGTTAGAAAACGTTTTCTATTCATCGATATGTGTACGTCCCTATTCAAATAGGAATCAACATTGATAGGGACGTCAAAAACATTGGTTGAAGAGTATGGTTGCTACATTAAAAAAACTGTAGGATAACGTAATGATGCTTGTAATATTGATGACAATAAATTAAGTATCTGGTAATTGTTAACATAAAATATATAAAATTTATACATGGGCATAAAGTATCTGTACAGCCTTAAGTGAGATAAACCAATGTAAAATAAAGCAATATTATTATAACATATTTTATTCACTTAGTCAGGAAGGTCTTAGCCTGTTTGCCCGCCTTTTCATAGTAATTTTAATGTTATTTCTTTACCTATGTGGAGAGTAGCTTTGGCAGCCCTAATCATGCATTAGTGATTTGAGGGCCTATTGAAGCTGTTTGCTTTGGCACGCAGGGCCTGACATGCAGCTCAAATGTTTGAACGAAGTAAACATGTTGAAGAAATCGACAACACGTGAACAGTTCAATAACCCTACTTGAGTAATCATTTACTGTAAATTCTTAACACTACACAGCTACTGAAAAAAATACTTTTGGAAAATTGAAGATTCTAGATTTTGCTTAACTTAGCTTCTTTCAACTTTGTTTTCAATACTACCTATCAGTTACTTTTAAAAGGCAAATTTTATGAATATTGAAATCATTAACAAATAACAATGTCATTCGGAACAAATAATGGACAACCATACTTGTTGAGTTTATGCTAAGATCAAAACGGTCAGTACCTATTTATTATTCAACCCTCAATCAGAAAATAACATAAATATGCAAGACGAATTGAGGTGTCTAATCCTACATTGATTTCTTTCACCCTTGCCCACTTCAAACTGGAAACAGATAAAATAAATAGTTTATGTGAGAATAACTGATGTGTTGATGGTTATTGTATGTCGTCACCACGCCTTTCTATTCGACAATCGACCATAACCAAAGATTTGCATAATGATTATTTTTCAGTTGGACTTCGTTCCACATTCAAGATGTCCTTTGACTGCTCTTTCTGTTACCCTAGAGAATGACAATTCTATGAATAAAATGTCGAACTTTAAGTGGCATCCGTTACACAAATTCCCCAAAGTTTTTAACGCCTAATGCAACTAACTGTTTATTTCTTTTTTATTTAGTCGGTGTTTTAAGTTTAACCGACATTTCTTATGGCGTCATTTATGTTCTTTTTATAAAAAACCTCGGGAGAGAACTCAGCAAACGTTCTATTTTTGAAATTGTGAAATTTGGCGCATCATCTCGTTTTTGGGCAATAATTCACGCAATTTTCTTTTGGCAACATTCCTCTTCGGTTGTCTTGTTTATGGTTATAGCCCAACAAGAAAGAAAGTGAAATATCTCGTTTACTACTCTTGTGAGGCATATATTTGCAAACTTTTATTTAGTAATACATCATAATTACCATGTTGGTATTTGGTTGTAAGTATATTATAGAAGTACAACCTGTGTATGACAAGCTATGACAATCAATTAAAATCATGCCTAACAAGATGCCACATAAAGTAATTCTGACCACTTATCCATTATCCGTAAGATTAGTGTATAGCCACATGCGTTCCAAGGCACAACAACAGATGTTCCCACGTTCGATGCCGGTACCGGTACGTCTAGCGATGAATGTTATCGAATTGGTCCAAGGCCACATCGCTTATCTGCCTACTTGCTACACCGTGTTTCCTGATTTCACGTTTGATAAGGGATTTCATAATGTCGGGATTGTAAACATACATGCAATTGTAATCGACGCAAGGTTACTTTGGCCTATTTACAAGACTAAGCGATATGAACTTTAAGTAGCTATTAAAATGTAGAATCGTATTTTCTTAGTGCTATTATAACCGTGAGAAGTTTGTGAGGTCAAGATCCAACTGCGCGCAAAGATTCTTGAAGGAATATTGATTTGATTTCGCAGTATAATAACATCATCATGAGAATAACACATTGGCTAGTTGGCTGCTGCTACTTCAGGGCGAAATCTAGTTGAAAATACAACGTTGCTATATTTTCATGCGTCACTAAGAATTTTCACAAAGGAAAATAACATTACATGCATACATAGACTCACGCCTGTTTCCTGGAGGGGTAGGTAGAGACTACGAAACGCCATTTGCAACGATCCTGACATATATCTCATACAATTTTTCAGTATTAGAATGGGACTTTGAATCTCAAATTTGACATTGTGTTAAAAGCGTAAGTTGAAGCTTTAACGTTCTCAATATAACAACATCGTTAAATAAAATATAGTTAACTGTATAAACGTCGTCATGCACGATTCTTAATTTGCAGATCTGTTACTTTTAAAGCAACATCATGTTTTGATTGTAAACCAGTAAAAAAGATAGTTGACCCTGCCTAATATTCTTAAGTGGCAACACAAATGACGAGTGTTACCAATCTTACAACATAAATATTAGTAATCTGTGTGAGAATGCCATTCATAAAGAGAATAACGGAAGCAAAAACAAAAAAGAATACTTTTTTAAAGGGAAAAGTTCTTTGAAAGTCATTAGGAGTCACAAATGTTTTGTCACACAAACGTATTATGAACATACGTCCTTGCTCCTATATTCCATTCCCACGAAAAGGCATGTTACTATACTTCCGTAAGTTAAAATTAATTATACGCTACAGCAAGTGTCCTTATGTTTACATAGTATGGCACTTTACACGCGCACAAGTGTTTGTGCAGTATGTAAATAGTGGAAAATGTTGTGGACACGTATATTATTCTTCAGTCTGTGGTTAACACGGTAAAATACGATAATACCTTTTAAATCTATCAAGCATTTTTCGTTATAATTTGTAATCAATACTACTAATATTAATTAGAGAACCGAAGCATATGGCTGTTGTACAAAAGCCGTTACAGTTTAATCAAAATATTCATTGGTGCAGCTGTTATCTACACCGACTCACCGTGCGGAACATTACTGTTTTTATTTAAATGTTACCGCGAAACAATGACCTCTGCACAAAAGATTTGAAACAAAAAAGCCTTAATTCAAAAGTACGAATATATTCGTGACCACAACTTTTTAAAATAAAAAATAAAAGTCAACTTTTAATCGCGGTGCATTATTCTCCTGAGACAGCTGTCAGACGAGAGAAAAAATAAAAAGCTTCGTTCCTAAATTGAAATTGACGCGTTCCATTTAAAACAATGAAACACGATTCGAAATTGAAAATAACAAAATTGATCAAGAAACTCGTGTTGGATACGAAAATCGTGTGTTAGTATACTTCTTAGACCGAAAGTAATTTTAGTATTTTTTATTAAATAAAATAACAGAACTGCCACAAAATACATAAAAGGTGGAAGCTTGTCTGAACTAAACAATATTTTTACTATGTAATGGAAAATTATATTCTTAATGGTTTATAGGAAAAAGGATAGCATCCTTTTCCATATGTACACGATAAGGTCATATTCACACGGGGTTACAAGCCGTAATTATTTATTGATCCGGTGCAAAATGGCAGCTCGTGTGATGAAAAAATCACCCTCGTTTTGTTTCAACGGAATATTCGATACCGATGTATTTAGAAATGGTTGAATCATTCTGGTTGAATTTAATTTACGTGTTATCAAAAATTAATTACAACGTATTGTATACTCAATTGTTCATTTTTGTTGAGATACCCTGATAATAATGATCTGCACAATTAAAAATAATTATAATTACCTGAAAAAGTTCGAGCAGCATACCGCAATATCGCAATTAACTGCATTTTTGTTGTTCAACCGTCTAATTACGAACTCACTGTCTAATACTTTTGGAGATAAGTTGTGAATTATTCATTGAGGCAAAATAAAATCTTTCACCAATATTTCATCAACTCTTTTGCGAAAAATATACATAGGAGTATTCGAAAAAGAAAAATGATCATTATTACCATGATCATTTTATTTAAAGAACATTCGTAACAAAGTCAGTTACGCGTGACAGTGGCTATCGATTTTATTCCCATACTTCATGGGAAACCGTTTAACAAGGGTCGATCGATGATACTTATCAATTATATTATCTACCCTGTATTTCGATTGGTAATCACCCCTTCATTGACAGATAGTGACTAAAAGCTAGCATGGGAACGTTTCGGGCATCAAAAGACTACTTCATCGCGTCTGGTCACACTTAACTTTATTGACTATTAAACTAAATCGTAAGTCAGTATCTTACTCCTGATATAAATGTCAAAATTCATGATGGATGTTTTTTGATCTATTGCGCACATACTGCTGATAACTGCGTGTGTTTTTATGGAACTTTGGACTCTTTGCAGTAATATAATAGCTTGCACAACAGAATAGCATATGAGCTACCTCTTGTTCCGAAAATCGCGACTTATAAGTGTTACAGTACACAAATTTAATACAATAACATTTCATTATTGCTACCGTTGTTTCAAATACAAACACATAGTGGGTCGCACTATACATAATCATACTGAAGAAATCTACTCGAATAGTTTACGTCACAATAGAAAATGCACCGAAGCCTTGCGTAAGAGATTGCATTCTATCTGGTTGTTGTAAGTGAACGTTAACCGAGTCGACTTCACACGACTAAATATACATATAAGAACTCTATTATATTTACCATATTTTTCTACCGTCCTTGTTTAGAAAAGAAAGTGAAAGTGTAATAGAACTTTCGCTTGGAACAGGAATTACTCTCAGGTTTACGGTCTGAGGGACGGGAACATGATGCGATCCTCAGATTACCTCGCCCGGAACCGAACTGATTTATCAGCTGTCTTTACAACGCAGTGAATTTCATAATTGCAACTCTTTTGGGGTGGTAATGACGGTGACGGGCGTGAGAAAACCGTTGGGGTAATTTTCTTTAACCCTCGTTTTAAGGTTGGTGGTCAGACTGATTTGTGGGCGATGAAGAATCACTCAAAATCTAACGGATTCTTGGTTTTGTTTCATTTGACTTTCGTGCATCTTCTACGGCCCGTACGAAAGCTAGAACATTGGATACCAGACTCAAAAACAGTATCGATTTTTTATTTATTTACTTAGGAAGCAGTATTACGCAAAGACGGCAGGTAAGTAAATTATACTTTAAATACATATGTATTTAACTAAATACTATGGCTGAAAAGATATCATAGTATTTGCTTAACATTGTTATTGTCAATAAGTGCTAGAATTATCCGCAATAAGTACAAGGGAAGGATAATTAATATTATTCACAATAATAATATTAATTATCCTTCCATACAATACTAATAATGAGGTAAATATGGGATGCACATAATGATGATACAGGAAAATATGCTACAAATAGGATAAATAAATGTTTGTCATGTGTTATCCGTATAACTTAGTTATGTTCGCAGTACGGATTGCGGAAAATTACTTATGCGGTTTGCACATCATGTACATGATAGGGATAATGTAAGACTAATATGGAATTAATAATTGCATATGATTGAAACATTTATAATAATGTACGCAAAGGCTTAATATGTACTCATATTTTTTTTGTAAAATTGAGTAAGTATGTACGATAGATAAAATAAACCGACATTTAAAAGGACGCCTCAGAATACGTAGTTTTTACTGTTGCGCTATTAACCTCAGATGAGAGATGTCCACTGCTGGACATAAGCCTCTTCCAAGGCTCTGCTCATAGACCGATCTTGCGCCACCTGAATTCATCCGCTACCCGGGATCCCAATAAGTTTGTCCACTTATCCCATGGCATCAGCGCCAGTTTTTTGACGGATTACGTAGTGGTTTAGATAATAAGTTTACTAACTTTGCTCAAAGCTCTATAAGTGTTGAATTTAGCTCAATCTTTCTTTGATTCTTTAGAAAGTTAAATGAAAAGTATTCCAGCAAGTCTTGAATACGGGCTAGTATAAAGTCATTTGCATTTATTTATTATAATTTCATAACATTTTTGCTAAGAAGTTCTTTGAAGAAAAACTATGCTCACGATCCTCAGTTGCAATACGGTTTATTTAGAAAAAATGGAATAAATATTAAAGGTGAATAGTCTAAAATGGCAGTTCGCTAGTGATGCTATCGTGCGCCAGTGCCATTAGAAAGTATGTCGCCAAGTTATTTCGTTTAACTGTACCTACTTTTTTTCGCTTGAAGACCTTTCACAGCCCCGCTTTGAAATCTTATGTAGCTTCGGTTTTTATTAGAAAATACGACTGGCTTATAAGTAAATGGCGCAGGGGTGACCACAGATAATACAGAAGTACTGCAGTTTAGGTGACAGAAAAATGTTTCTGCTCTGTGATCTGCATCCAAGAATTGCTTGTAAGATTTCTAGAGCTACGAAATGTCGAGAACATTGCGTTAGTTCTTAGGCAAGTATTTAAAAATATAGTATCTTAAAGATATGGAATGTTTTTAATAAATCGTGAGAAAACTCCTGAAACAATCACAGTCACAATTTCACCGTTATTGTAAATACTATGACCAAAACATTCAACCAGTATTAGTCAGACTAGATAAAGAAAATTGATGATCCGATGAAAGTTTGTATGTAAATAAACAGCGGCCAAATCAGCAAAAATATTTGCATGAATGTTTATGTTTGCCGTGTGGTCGACGGCATAGAATACAAGTGTCACCACCCCCTATCTTCCTGTGGGTGTCGTAAAAGGCGACTAAGGGATAACACGATGCAAATACCATCTTTGCGTAGAGACGGAAAACTCGACATCAAACCCTATACGACTGCCTCGTTGGTCTCGCGGCATAAATGTGCGCGTGGGATCGGGAGGTCCCAGGTTCGTTTCCTGGGTCGGGCCGTGTTATTGGGATTATCTGTCACGAAATTCTCAGTAGCAGCACGGAGTCTGGAAATGTGCCCGGTACGGCAATAGGCTCGCCCCCTTATTACGTGGGACTAAAGTATATCTGGCGAAAAGTGGGTGTCGAAGTACACCTCTGCCTTCTCACCGCTGCGTATGTATGTATGTATGTATGTTTATGTTTCGCGGTCACAGCACTTCATGTGTTAACCTAGTCTATTATTACTAAAAAACCTAAACATTAGTAACAATTTTAAGATTAAATAGGTGGATGCCGAAATAACTCTAGCGGACATAAACGGCATTTCGAAACCGACAAAAAACATTTCTGGCCATAAATAGAGTTGTGTAATTAATTAGCTAACGGCACCATAGACAACATACTATGTTTACCTACATGGAGAATTGGAAACAATGTCTTTTAGCAAAATGGGTTACATGGATATAGTTTTGTCCTTGGTCTATTTTTTTAATAGTGGGCATGTGTTAATTGCGACAGTTTGGACGCATAAGGAGGTCATGCAATTAGGATGTAGGCAATGTTACACAAAGCTAGGGTTAATTGATGCAGTTGGCGAGTTAATCCTTTGTTGCAAAAGAGCATTTAATGAATCTCGTTAATGATTGCAACGGACAAAGAACTCTACATTATAATATTAGGACCACTTAGTTTTACATTGTCGTTCGGGATAATATGTTACTTACCAATGACTTTCGTTTCCTAAACTGAATTTTTTAGATGTACTTACTGACATTGATAGTACTAGAGATCACGAAATCTTAAATTCCTTTTAATCTGGGTATAAATTAGTGATACCTATAATTAAAGCTAGTTATTTGGTTCAGACAGAATGAGCACCAATGTATACCACGCAATCATTCCTGTGAGTCTAGCTAGTTTTTCAAAGGGTTATGACATTTAACCCTACCAACATATTTCTGGCTGAGCGAAATAGCTGATAAAAACCATGTGAAAGGTAGTTTTTTATCTTTGCAGAAACAGACGGTTACGCGCGTTGAACCGTGTCTCAGTTGGTTTCCTTGGGGTAGTGGTCGTGAGAACTATAACGTACGAGCATTAGTCTCGTGCCAGTGGCTTGACCAATTACATTTGTGCATTAACAAGTGCAAGAATTATTTAATGGTTGTGGCGTGACTGGACTTGTCGTTCGTAATGGATCGGCGAGGTTAAGCAACGTTGGCAGAGGTCAAAAGTTGGATGGGTGACCGCTAGTTGTGGTACAAGCATCGAGCGCTACTGTGCTTTTGAGGGCTCGTAAAGACGTCGGAGACCTTTGGACGGTCTTTAAACTCTGACACCGGATTTGTTACAATCTTACACGAAAAAAAAAGTAAAGTGCACTGCTGCATTTGGAGAAATACCAGTGTAGGTCTTCGTATGATTGTATTAACTTGACGTGCAATGATAGATCGGGTTATATTGGCCATGCATGGTTTGATGTCTCCGTTTGTACACGATAATTAGTCTAATTGTGTATGTGAGAAAGGGTTGTGTGTGTTAGTTTTAATGATCTGTTTCAAGTTTAAAATCTACGCTTATTAATTATATTATATATAGTATTAGGTAGTTTGCAGGAGCTTATCTCTTGAACTACAAGCCGGGTTTTAACTCTAATTTATAACTGATTAATTTGCATCGTGTCGTGTTATGTTCATTTAGGTTTTTATAGCAACGCATCTAAAATCGCAAGTAAAATTGTATAAATTAAATGCAATAAAAAAGGGTACACGGTTTATGTTTAGATCCCTAAAAACATTCAAAACAATGCTACAATTTACAAAAACACACGTACGCAATTAAGTTTTTATTATTCCAAATGATCTGTAAACAGATGATACTCTACGTCATTCGATCCGGAATGTATGCGGTGCGCATGCGCCGGGGGTGTAAAGTATCAGGGGTGCATACGCGGGGGTTGACAGCAGATGCCGTGAACTATTGCACCGTTCGCCCCAACGACCGTTACTCCCCCTATCTGCTCAATTTCGAACACGTGTGTTGACAACTTTTTTATCTTACCCGCATACGTCACTGTTTTCGCAATTCAAGTTCCGAAATTTCGAATTTCAACGTATTTGGAGTAGGGCAATTTAGATAACATGAAACTCGATAGTTTAGCAATAGCTTAATAGGCGAGTTAACGGGCGTGTTAGTTACAAAAAAACGTTAACCTTAATTTGATTAGTAATAGCGATACCAACGAATTTGTTCGTAGTTTTAATAGCTACGCCCGCACAAACTCTACGACTTTCCAAACTACAAAAACTACAATAACAATAATTCGACTCTCCAACAACTTTTCTAGCATCAATAAAATAAATCTACGTCAATAAATCAATGTACTATCAGTTTCACATACATTTCAGCAACGCTATTATTCATAAACTCTACTACATTTCGATAAGTTACAATCGAAATAGAAACCGTTTCGCACGGGCCATTGTCACTGTAATACTAATACTAAAATCAAGTGAAAGTGACAGTTAAAAAATCAATAAGTCCGTTACAGGACGAGTTAGCGAGGGTGCACAACACACAGGCGATGCAGAGCGCACGCGCCGGCGGTATTTCACCGCCATTATGACAATCACAATACAATGCAGATTTATTCTGTGCCACTAGCAGGGGTGACACTGTGATTTATTAGCACTCATTAATTCTATCCATAAAACTGGATCACTCTGAACCATTGTTTGATAGAAACAAAACCGTTGTTTATACTCTATTTTTACCAATTATCTATCGTTACTCTATGCAATCATGCGTATGCACTTCTATGTAAGTATAATAAATAAGTAATCGAGCGTTTATTTTTTCTAAGATTTTTTTATTCATAAGATTTGATCACGTTAGAATAGGGTTGATTTCTAACGGAAATGGCCTATTCATTTATTCAAATTATTTTAAATGCATCTTGACCGGATGCATTTGTAGAAACCCCGTACAGTTGCAACTATTTGTATCGAATAACGAGACATACAATTATTCGGTATCCTGCAGCTAGTCCACTTATTTTCCCATAAACCAAAATATGGTTCAACGACACCTAAGTTGGGGAAAGGGAAGTTAGAAATTGGGTGACCCGGTCCCTTTGGCCCCCTACGTCGTTTGTACGGTTGGTCAGTTTCAGACAAAGAAACTTTGTCGAGTTTGAACGTTTGAGGACTCTTAGAAAACCCTTAGATTCACATCTGCTGACATCTTAGAGCACTTAATGGGTTATGTTTCTCCGAGTTGTCAAATAAACGACCCGGGAATCTTAAAGGGTTTAGTTGAAGTAGGTAACACTTAAAAATGGAAATGATTCCAGTAATTAACTACGGTTTCGTTACTTTCGATTAAGCTATATCATATTATGTGCCTAGTTTGTAAGAATTAAAATTTACTATGAAACTATACTATATAATCAGGCAACCTGAATAAGTTTATTATACAAATAATAATGCTATTCAAATAAGGGATGAAACATTTTTTTGCTACAAACTTACAGTGAGCTACCGATCTTCAAGTTAACAGGTAGGTAGGTGCATTGTTATTGTTATGGTGTACGGCTACTAGACGAAGAAAAAACCCCAATTGACTATTCAGACTTTTTTGTGCAGAGGTTAAGGTTGTATTGTTGTTAAGAAGAACCAGCGCAATACTTTATCCACACAATAGGATCTTAACAAGCACGAAATACGCATAAAACAAGGAATAATGGAGAGTTCAGTTTATTTTAAGTTTATCATAATAATCTTCGCGTGAATCTGAACCAAAGGCGTGCGAGCAATTTATTTTTGAATTGGCCACCTCGATGACTTATTTTGAACGAATCGAACAAAAATAAACACAATCAAGATATTATTTTTACAGACAATTTAATTTTCCAATAATACGCAAATTGAATGTCCATTTGATAAACTCACGTAACTAAATAAGAAGTAAAATTAAGTGATGACAATATCAAGATGCTCATTTGATCGAACATAAAGGCCGCCATTTTGCAATCAGCGCGTGAGCGTGTGTGCGCATGCGTGGATAGTGAGGTGACGCGTCACGAGTCGCGCGAGCGCGGGCGCGGGCGCGTCACCGACTCACCGCGTATCTCGGCGTGTGGGTGCGACAAGGATACCGTTTACTAACTAACCAACGCGCAACGTAAGCTGTTATTGATTATGTGATTGCATGTCGCTACGCTCATTCGGAATGGACGAGAAATCATAAACATCAGACCAAGACTTTCCCTTCGCTTAGACTCCAATGATAATAATATGTCGGATTGGAAAGAATATGCCAAATGAAACTTTCACCGTTGGACGGCAACCAGCCTCTCTACTAGTGCGCTACTAGTGTCCGACACTTTAAACATGTTGCAAATTCCATTACACTGGTATTTGCATGTAGTTAGACTATATTTATTTTAACTGGATAATTAATTAGCATTAATGCAAAGAATAAAGTTATGAGGTGCTAATGTGTCATCAAAATTAATATAGTTTGCTCATTAGTATTTTAAGTCTAGTGACCTATATCCGCTACTTGTAGCTCCAATGAAGGTTACCTACAACAACGTAACAAGTAACGGTAAAAGAATGGTAGGTAGGTACCTAAACGTGCTAGGCAAATTCCTCAATGTTTTGTGATACACGAGAATAAGATAAACATTGCGGTGTGATAACACGAAGGCTATGCTTCTCTTGGCATTAATTAACTTAGACTATTCTAGCGAGAATACAGGATAGGTAGATACGTACTATACAATAAACTCGCAAGTGAACCCAGTTTGACTGGACCTAAAATAACGCTATTGTTTACAATTCATAACCACACATGTGTAATCTAAAATGGGACAAGTGTGGGAGGTTCGCCATACTACGTATTAGTACAGAGCTGTGTATCAAAACAAACGAATCTAGGTCAGTGTTCGTGCCTACTCGATAATTCAGGCATACCGTACGATGTTATGGAATCAACAAACAATTTTTTATCCTTTTCATAACGTATGAAATAAGAACTCCCCGCTTCATGTAACAGAAAACGAAAAACAACATACCTAATAAGCAGGCAAACCACTTTTTTTTATCTAACCATGCTTACCATGCCCTCTAATTACGAATAAAAGCCATTAGAAACTAACTAAGTATTTTTAATTTTTAATTATGAGGCTGCAAATTATTTAATAGACGCTTTATCGGACCCTTTAGATTGAACTCCTTCAACGGATATGTTTTTTTTGCTTAATGTTTCTTTGATTTTCAATTTAGGGCTGAAGGCAAAAAACAGGTATTGTGTAGATAGTTATAATTTATTTTAGATGTATAATTAATTTGCTTAAAGGAGAGTTCCAACAATTTTATTATCACATACCTATTGTATTAAAACGCAAATGTAGCATTTACGTCTTTATAGCTATGAAACGAAACAGTCTTTAATATCATAAATATAATAGCCAATTAAAGGACTTTTATTCAATCGACATACATTAATATCTCGAGTCAAAGGTTGCCTGCCCTTCGTCTCGTAACGAACTCATTATCAAGAAAACAATGTTAGAAGCAACGCGCGAGCAAAGTAGGTGGTAATAAGGCCAGCTATAATTTTTAATAAGAGTAAAACGATATGTATTTTGTTCCAGGTGTTACACGCGCTCAATTAGTGTCCTGTTGCAAATTGTGATAGGTACATATTCAGTTACACAGTGAACACGATACCGTACGAGACGTTGAATTATTATTCAGCAGATCTTATTAAGGAATAATATTTACTTGCCATTGCCAAGTTTGAAAGCGATAGGACTGGCAACAACACTTATGTGCATTTGCTAAAAAAGAAATGAAAGGCGTTCTTTTTTTAAACTACCTATGACACATTCATTATCTTGCCGTAATTTGGCGGGACGTGGCGCTAAACTAAAATGAAAGTGTTAATCTCAGATTATAAGTTTTAATTAAAACTATCTACGTTACGTGTAAATTTAGTGCCATCGTAGTAGGTACTATACATAGGTATGTTATATTATTATTATTTACTTTAGGTAGTTAGGTAATAAATGGTTGGAAAATATTGATATTCTATGGTCTATAGATGTATTCTATAGCAAGTACGTTTTTTTTTCAATCCTATCTCGTTAGCTGTTATCTTGTGGGTAAAGCTTGACGTGTTACAAGGCTTAAGAATTTGTAATAGGTGTTTTTAAATGAAAGTAGATCTTTTAATATAAATAAGTAGTAGTAAATACGTAGTAATGATTCTGTAGTGGAAAACGCATGTTACTGATAATTACTAGGCGATGATGTAGGTAATTTAGAATATGTAGATGTGCCTAGAAATAGTTTCTACAAAGCAAGTCATCTTCATAGTAAAATATGAATAATAAGATTGTTTTTTAAATGTCAATGTAAGATATTTAAGACAAAGCAGTGAAAACTCCAACTGTTTCCAACTCAATCTTGCGAAATTTCCAAAGTTTTTGCGTGTACTTCGATACTACTGCGTTCATAGTCTAAATATAGCCGTGTCAGGTCAAAGTGACCTAGGCTCCTTATCGTTACAGCGAGATAAATAACTTGCTCACGTATGTTTTACCCACGAATCGCATACAATTGCAGTTGCACAGATAACTGTGTTTACACTGTAATTAGTTTATGTAAACAATTAGTGACATAGTTCAACAAGTTCGACTACGTTGCATTCGAGATAACAAATACAAAAACTTTTCTTTTACGTAATAAGTGTATTCTCGACGAATAAATTGTCGTTTTAATGCATATATTTTTTATTGTTTATTGTACAATCTAGGTATAAATCCATCTTCGAGACAAAAACGTATCTTGCGGATAAAAAGAAAATTAATGAATGAGTACTCTACTACTATGTAGTACTAGCTCATGCAATACCTATCTATTATAGTAATCGCGTTTCGTTTTATGTAGGAATCTCATATTTAACTCGATCACGTACTACGCATTGTTTACCAAACGTAAAATTAAACGCAAATCATAACCTCAAACATACAAATGTCAACAATGACTTTAGGAACTATATTGAATATTACACTAACCTGTTATTCTCTTTTGTGATTTGCTGCTCTCTGGACTCGATACCTTCGCTTCTTGTGATGGAGTAAGTGGAGTAGTTGGTTTAGGAGCCCTTATCGTAATCGGTGACCTTCTCAAAGCCGCAGGCACAGCGGACGCGGGAACTTGCTGCCAGGCAAATCTTTGAGACGTAGCTAAAGGTCTTTCGTTAGCGAAATCGAAACCCCATCTCTGGCTGTCCAGCTCTAGCTGTCGTGCTAACTCTCTTTCAACAAATCTCCTGTTCTCTTCTCTGTCTGTACATCCAAACAAGTTTCTTCTGACGCCTTCGAGCGCGGTAACACCGCGCACGCGCAGCGATCTGGTGTCCAGCATCGTGGTGACCTGGAGGCCGGGTGCCCTCACACTCAACGTCGACATCTTTCAACTTCAACAGTGTCCGTAACAGCGAAACACAGCAACGCACTTCACAGATAGCATCCGCGGCGTATCCACCTAGCGCAAACAAGGTCAGTGTTCAGTAACAGCACCCGATACAACTGTGTTGATTAAACAAGCGAATAAGTTTTTGGTTCATCACGCACAAATAAGAATTTGTATTGTTAGTTATTGTGTGTAAACAACAAGTCGTGAATAACGCGGCGAGACACCGTGACGTGATACGTCCACACGGCAGAAGTACGTACGCCGACTGTGGCCGAGTGGCGACGAAGCGGCGCGGTCGGCGATCGGCAGCGTGGCGCAACGCGGCGGCACAGGCAAGCAACCGCGGCGCAAGCGACACTCTATGTTTCAACTATTCACCACAGCATGGCGTTAGCGTCGCATTCGGTCAAGTGATGTGTGATTATTCTGCGCGCGTCTCCCTACATAATTTTACCCACTTGCATTTTATATTTTATCAATAACCCGTAAAGTCATAATTGTTATAAATAATGCTCTTTTCTTCTTCTAATTAACCAGCCGTGATCCAGGCTAATTTAAAGTATTTACCAATATACCTAATAATTCAAACCTTATTGTGATACTTTTACTTACTTTTCTGTAGGGAAGTAAGGCAAAGTAAACGACATAGTAGTAAATCCTACCTTGTTATTGCCCGTGGTTGTTGCCGGTACTTTTTTATTATTTATTCTTGCGGCTCAATTAATTAGTTTCTAATCCAAACATACATTCTTTTTACTATGGTTAAATACTAATGTATATTTGGTTTAATTGAATGAATATAAATATTATATCATATAATTATTTTAATTAAAATATATCCATATTTTATTAATGTAACTTAGGTTAGATTAAATTTATACTCATACTATTGGTCATTGACTGCAAAAACTCCCTGAAATATTGGAGCGTGGTAAATTATTGTGGCAACACTGTAAACTGACTTGTTTACGAAGACCAAAGACGTGTCTAGTTACCTACGTGTGCAGCATAATTTCATACGCCTCATCAAATATATAGCTGTCTCTGTCCGTCGCGCTGGGTTGCTGATGGCCGTGAAAAGGGATGGAAAATGTATTAATAGCCCAGAACATCGCCGCCATTTTGCCGAAACACGACTGACTAGATTTTTGTGTTGGACTGTTAGTACGATATAGGAAGACAAAAACTAAAATATGATTAGTAATAAGTGGTTAGTAAAATATGATTAAAATAGTAAAGAAAATTAAAGATCTTCATTATAAATGATCTTGCAACGCTACTGATTAGTAATATTCGCTTTCACAACTAAATAATGGCAATAAATTGCGAAATAAATTTGACGTATCTGTAAAAATAAAGTGACATAACGATATTTTTTTTCAAAATTTACGCGTTTCTATGAACATTTACGACTATGTACTCACCTAGGACTATTTATTTAGTATTTCACGGAAAATTCTTCGATTTGCGGACGGGATTCATTCACTGCACTGCCGCCGTACTAATTTTCGAGATATGACAATGACGCGATGGCGAGAGCGCGGGCTCGACGCTGATTGGTTGAAAATGGCGGCCATTTGTCTCATTGGCTTGGAGAATTTTAGGCGCCAAATTTCGGTTGGTCGAGACGCCGGATGGCGGGAAATAAACGAAGCACTTTCCGGTGCGCGTGAGTTTTGTTACGGAAAATTGTGTTTGCCGCGTTTAGCTTCCGCCTGTTTTATGTGAACAATTAAAAGTTTGCCGCTTTTCATTGATTATGCGACTTATTTACGTACATTTTTCTCTATTTGTGCCGCGCATGTCGCAGAAAGATGAGATTGTACTACTATTTATTTCATGACTTATTTCCATTTGGTTTTTCTTGAAATTAAATAATGCTACCTACCTATTTACCTTCATATTAATTATGTTTTTATTTTTAATTTATAGTCTCACGCCTGTATCCCCGAAGGGGTAGACAGAGGTGTAAATATTACACCCACATTTCGCTATGAATTTTTAGGTCCCACGTAATAGGGGGCGAGCCTACTGCCGTTACCGGGCACATCACCAGACTCCGGGCTGGTACTGAGTATTCGGAAAACCCAGTAACACTTTTGCCCGACCCGGGAATCGAACCCGGGACCTCCGATCAGCAGTCGCATACGCTATCCACTGGACCACGGAGGCAGTATTTACTTACTTACCTATGTATAGTAAATTATATGGTTAACAGGTTTTTTAGGGTTCCGTAGTCCACAAGGAACCCTTATAGTTTCGTCATGTCCGTCCGTCTGTCCGTCCGCAGCCTAGCTCAAAGACGCCTGGTGCTAGAAAGCTGGTATTTGACATGAATATAGACATAAGATATTGCAACAAAACTGTAGAATAAAATTTAGGAAAATATTTTTTTTTAAGGGTATCTCCCCTACATATATATAGTGGGGTTGAATTTTTTTTTTGGTTGAGTACCCCATCATGTGGGGTATCATTGGATAGGTTTTAAAAAAATATTATTAGTTTGCTCAAATTATTTTTCGGTCAAGTGATTGGTTTGTCAAATATCAAGCTTTGAAGTGAAAAAAATTGTTAGACTCAAGTGTCCCCCCCCCCTCTGCCGGCTAAACTATTAATTTGGAAGAGGTGAAAAAAATCACAAATGTAGTACATATAACGAATTGAAAAGGAAAACTATTGCCGTGTGGTTGACGGCATAGAATACAAGTGTCACCACCCCTTATCTTCCCGTGGGTGTCATAAGAGGCGACTAAGGGATAACACGATGCAAATACCATCTTTGCGTAGAGACGGAAAACTCGACATCAAACCCTATACGACTGCCTCGTTGGTCTCGCGGCATAAATGTGCGCGTGGGATCGGGAGGTCCCGGGTTCGATTCCTGGGTCGGGCAGTGTTATTGGGTTTTTCTTTCACGAAATTCTCAGTAGCAGCACGGAGCCTGGAAATGTGCCCGGTACGGCAATAGGCTCGCCCCTTATTTCGTGGGACTAAAGTATATCTGGTGAAAAGTGGGTGTAGAAATACACCTCTGCCTACCCCTTCGGGGATAAAAGGCGTGACGTTATGTATGCATGTATGTAACTATCACGGCTAAGTAGATATCACTAGTTTACGAGTAATCGTCGGTTAACTTATAAATACCTATTTCTGTGAGTTTGCATTGGGCGCGCTGGCTTAATCTTAAAGATATACGTACTTTGGTATGTAATGTACTATGGTACTACGTATGTATAGTAGTAGTATATCTTGGAAATCACATTTTATGTTTACAATACATAACTGGATACATACCTAGTATTTTTCTAAACAAAACTTAGGTTCTTATAATAGTATTAAGTATTAAAATTATTTTTTCAGCAAAATAAACAGTCGGATTTGTTGTACATTAATACCCTTTGCAGCAAGTCATTATGGGCAACTACGGAACCCTACATTGCGCGTGGCCCGACACGCACTGCCGGTTTTTATTAAATTAGTAAATGCAGCGCGATATTAAGTAGGTAATCTGCATAAATATTTTTGCTCTGTTTTGACGTCTATATGATGATGTATTATAATTTATAACTATAGGTATAATACGCGATTTTTGCGCCGCATAGGTACCTACTATGATTAAATTTTACAAATACCAGAATGTTAGTGACTTATTGACCTATTTATAACGGAAATCAGTAGCGTTAGTTTGTGGTGGATACAAAAAGCGTTTCCGTTCGAAACAGATGTTCCATGACGTTTTTCTGGTGCACACAAAAAGTGTACTTTCCCTGCAGGTGCATTTAAAAATAGACCAAACAAGAGTAGTTTGTAATATCTTACGTTCCGTTCATTTGGAGAGTTTGGTTTGCAATTTACCTTAGTTAAGTATTTGTGGAACGTTGTATGTAGTTACCTCCTTCGTTGCAAACATATTTTGTAATTTCTCTGAATAAGTTTGTTTTTAGGTTAGGTACGTGCGAATCAAATAGTTAAATCTTTTTATTTTTTTAATTGGATACGGTGCTTTTCAACTTTGACACTGGTCTAAACAAGTTTGCGTAGATCACACTTTATTCGGTCTATAGGAAATGTATTATTCAGTAGAATCACAATCCATTAGCAAGCAGACCCTGGGTTCCGAAACGAAATTTTATATGTATTTGCAATTTATGGCAAATAAATTGTTATTTTTCCCCGTTTTTTCGTAGCATCGTAATTTGGATACAATTTATTTAAGCGTTATCGTCAAAATCATAATTACTAATTCAAATGAATGCGATATGGCAATTCGTTTTACAAGACATTTTTAGGTTATGAAAAAACCCGCGAACGTATAAATAATACCTTCAAATAGGTAGCTGGCTGCTACCTATAGGTATTTGTTGTTGAGTACAAT
Organism: Euclidia mi; assembly: GCA_944739405.2. Taxonomy (NCBI): domain Eukaryota; kingdom Metazoa; phylum Arthropoda; class Insecta; order Lepidoptera; family Erebidae; genus Euclidia; species Euclidia mi. The sequence goes on from OX123195.2 coordinate 46,618,600, forward strand.
GTCAGTTCACTATAGGAAATGAAAGGACATTAGCATTTTTATAATATAATAATAATTATGTACCTAATATTTGATGACTTCTTTGCTGATTTTGTAGATTTAATGCTTTCAGGAATTTTTGTAGCCTGGAAGCGAACAGATGTATTCGTAAAAATATGAAAGATAGTAAGTAGGTATCTAGCCCCGTGGGTAGTTTTATAATTACAGGTTTGAAATCTTTATGCTCCTGCTACATCTGTGTGTTAATGCGTCAGTTAGCGCGTTAATTTAAGCGCTACGTAGATGTGGCCAACGATTTAACGCGTTGAAATACTAATTTACAACCCGATTTTTTTAACGCGTTACCTAACTTATGCGTTATTGGCCATTGCCCTTAAAGTTAATGCGTTAGTGGCAATGGCCAACTACGCGTTAGTAAACGCCTTAAAACATGAGCATTGGAAATTAGTATTTTAACGCGCTAAAACGCTGGCTACATCTACGTATCACCTAATTTAACGCACAAATTGACGCGTTAAGACGCACGTGTAGCAGGAGCATAACGCCAACGCAGTTGTAGCAGTAGCATTACGGCATTTTTTTTTCGTGTTGGGCAATTCCTTGTAGCTAGTTGTTACACATCCGTAGTGAAATATTTCATCGGGCGTGTCTTTAAAAATATTTAAATTATCGATGCACCTATTGCAGGTGACAGCTAAGTAGGTACTACAGAATAGCTATTTGTATTATTATCTGAAAGATTGACATTATATTATGAGAATATTAATAATGTCTAGATGAGTCAGTATTTCGTAGCTGCGTCGTAGCGCTGAATTTTGTGCGATAAACCTACTTGCTTAGTTTTCAATAGATAAAAATACATTTTAGTTTATCTTGACAATGTTTAATATAATTTTTTTGGGCAAGAAATATTGTTTGAAGTACGCGTGCACAAAATAATTTATCTTCTTATCTTAATATATAAAATCCTTGCGTTACTGACTGACTGACAGACACGCTACAGCCGAAACTATTGGGCGCAGGAAGCTGAAATTTGGCATGTATGTTCCTTGGGGACCGTAGGGGTGCACTAAGAAGGGATTTTCCGAAATTCCCACGGGATCGGCCAAAACGGGTAAATTAAAAAAAAATGCAGGCGTAGCTGCTGGCGTCCTCTAGTGCAATATACAAATACATAGTTGACAGTTAATTTTATGTAAATGTGTCATGAAAATATATTTTCTGCAATACATTTTATCCCTACGTTACTGCCTTTCGCCAAGTCAGTACAAAGTAGTAGATAGATATAATTCATGTAATCATAGTAGTTGCGGCGTTGTGCTCTGATTTGTGCGATTGCTTTGAGGTCGGCATACAGTTGCGCATGCGCATGCGCTGATTGACATTTGAAGCATTTATTTATGCTTGCTTACATTTCGTGCTCCCCAGGCAATAGAAAAAGTCAGCAACCTCGTCAAAATGACAATGCTACCCGTTCTAAATTATAATAGAACTGTCAACAGCTCAATATTGTTTCGCAGTATTAACATAGTGTAAATTCGATCAATCGTTGAGGAAAGTATAACTTCTTCGGTCAGTTGAGCGAATGGGAAATGGTTTTCCCGGTCGGTAGTTAGGCGACCAGTTGCATTTCGATGTCCAGTACGAGATTCATTGCACCAAAGTGTATGAAAGTGCAAGAAAAATTGTTCATAATGTCATAAAGAAAATGAATGCGTCGGTAGCCTAGTGGAGATACCATCCGTACTATGCTGGAGGTATTGAAGTCGAATTCAGGATAGGCCGGAGTCCAAGGCTTAAGTCATAGATGCACCTAGGATAACGCAGAACGTAAACAAAATGACGAATTAATACATTTTATGAAATCTTTTAAGCAAGCAAGGCACCAAGTTGAAGTTATCCCAGCTGTCAAAGTTTCGGATGTACTGACACAAAATACAGCTTCCTACTGACGTAAATGATTTAAGCCATGTGGCATACGTCATTTTTTACGAAGCCATGTAACGATCTACAACAGGGAGTCTTTGTAGTAGGTTCTTTGTATGCTACTAGTAGCTGCTCGAAATTTCATGGTCTTCTTCTTGTCGTATCAATGGCGATTTTAGATGACAGACGACCAGTATTCTGCTTCAGCTATAGCATTGTTTGTGGCCTTATACAGCTCAGCCAAAGAGCATTTAACCGGACAGGAGGGGCAAGAAAGTAATAGTGGCATGTCCTGCCTTGTCGCTCCACAGTTGCACCGGACAGAGTCCTCAGCCACATAGCCCCATCTATATAGATTGTATCTGCAGCGAACCACTTGTGTTCGGAGTCGGTTTAGGGACTTCCAGGTGGACCAGGGCAGGTCCTGCCCTGGGGGAAGCTCCTCTGCAGGCACAATGTAGGACTCAGGAGGAGCATGTTTTTCATGCCACAAGTTACGGCGTGCCTCAGCTGGACTGTCTGTAAGTGGTTTCGTGTGGTTAAGTAAACTTTTACGGCTCTTTAGGCGGGTTGGAATGGTTTCCTTACGTATTATGGTGTGGATGTCGAGTGTCCGTCACTTGTTTCGATTTCTCGATGTAACACGTCACACTCCTTCGCACCTCTGGAGGTGCAATACCTGCCAAAGGATACACCATATTAAGCGGTGTCAGCTTCATTTCATGGTGATAGCTTTATTAATAATCAGTGAAATTTCAAACAAATTAAAATCCTATTGCACCTCCTTCGAAGTAGATTTAAAAAATAATCTTGGTTAGGTGCACACACCATCTAAATGTTTCGCTCCCTGTCTAGATTCCATAATTCCTGAAGGACCATTTCCACTGAAGGACTTAGGCCTTCTAGTTCTCAAGGTTCTCCACACGGGCTGATTGCGTCGGTCCACAGATGACGTAGTGCCTGTATCGCGATAATATAATTATATAGGTATTTATTTATAGATAAAAAATTATACAAAATCACATTATTCACGCTACAAACGAAAAGAAATTCCATCGAAAAAATAAATGCCAAAAAGAATTCCTTCGAGCCGGATTTGAACCAGCGACCTATGGATATCAATTTCTTATTACACAACTACAGTCCACCGCTCTACCAACTGAGCTATCGAAGGCATGTAAGTGCATTCGAAATACATAATACCTACCTTATAAACTAGGGTGCACAATTGAATAACCTGTATGTTAACTTACAATTTTACACGTATTGTTTATAGGTGAATAAAAACAATTGTTTATTTAAATTCATTGAGATATGTAATCTGTTTTACTACCTACCTACATAATTACATTGTCTGTGATTTACACCGTAAGGAAATAATCCGTGGCTGCAGATAACGACCATTTAGTTTGGAAGTGTACCCCACACTATACATGTATAGGTTGATACCTACATGTGGTGACGGATTAAGAATACTGATTGTCACCACCCCATATCATCCCATGGGTGTCGTAAGAGCCGACAGAGGGAGCATATTATGCAGAGAACAGCACTGTAAGAGAAGGAAAACTTGATACAAACCCTATATCAACCCGTTTGGCCAGCGTGGTATAGTAGGCCAATTCCTCCTTTCAAAGGAGAGGCCTAGTCCAGCAGTGGACTGTTAAAGGCTGATGATGATACCTACATGACACATTAGGTAATTTTAGTTACTCTCGTAATCTACTTCATTTGCGGTACCTACTTGGATAATACATGAGACCCACTGTTGTTTTTTCTCCTTTATACTCTTCCAAGCATATCTGCCTGTCGAAGGTACCTATCTAGATCGTTATCGATTACCGTCGATTTCGGAATCTGCCTAGACGGTTCGCGCGTCTGTATTCCAAAGGAATCTGGAGCCCATAAGGATTATGTTAAAAATATCATTCAATTAAATCACAGAATATTGCTGAACATACAGAAGACAGAAACGTGAAATTAGGATAGTGTGTCCCTTTTATGACGCAGGGACCTACTTAAGAATTTCTTAATATTCCACTGCTTAGAAACGGTTATGAAAATTAAACAGTATTTAATATCTATATTTGAGCGATATCCGAAACATCATGCATGAACCTATATAATATATCGAATTTAAATGACATCCACATAAAATGAGGTGTTATAATTACCGATATAACGCACCTTGAAGAACATAAGACCATACGAGATCTTTAATCGATGCTTTAAAATCGAGAATGCGTATCGATACGGTGCGATTATCAATATCGAAGTGTTTATTGATATTGTCCACGGTTTAGTGATCAGTGTGGCTAATCAAATAAGTGAGTTTAATTGTTATTTTTGGAATTAGGTCATTTACACGCTCTGAATGCTCTTATTCAGAATAATTTATTCGGTATTTTTTTTCATAAACAGAATATACACACATTATAGGTAAATCATCATCATCGTGAGCCCTGTATACCTATACTGTCCCACTGCTGGGCACGGGCCTGGCCTCCTTATGAGAAGGGTAAGTCTACGTCGGCTGGATGTGCAGTATTTCTTTTTTTTTATTCTGGAGAACATTATAGAGAATTCTCAGACATGTGGGTTTTTCACTTTAATTATAATAAGTAAATAGTTAATTATCGCTTGCTTAACGGTGAAGAAAAACATTAGGTAGGTACCTGAATCTTTATGCAAATCCTAATTTTATGGTTCATCATTGCAGCCTTTCACTCCCTACTCACGTCCACTGCTGGACATAGGCCTCTCTTAATTTGCGTCATAATAGTATTGTGAGCACTTTAGGAGGGCTTGGCCTACTATACCACGCTGGCCAGACGGGTTGGTACAAGGTTTGATGTCGAGTTTTCCGTCTCTACGTGCAAAGACGGTATTTGCATCGTATTATCCCTTTGTCGCCTCTTACGACACACACGGGAAGATAGGGGGTGGCGACACTTGTATTCTATGCCGTCAACCACACGGCGAAATTTTATGCTTTACTTATTGTAAATATAATGAGTAAGGTTAATTAGCTGATGGATAATTTATCACCTATATAAAACCTACTTATTAATCAAGTTGTAGAGCCTTTCTGATTTCAGCATTAAGAGGCTACCTCGAAGGTCAAAACATGGTGCAGAGGTCATCGATAATAAGTCTTAGTTATAATTTTATGAAGTTGAATGTCGCCCGGTTTTTGACATGGCATGCCACCACGATACTATCTGAAATTTTACTTCGTTCATAACTCAAGTAATAATCGTTTATTAGACAATTCGTCTAAGCATTTCCTATTAAACTAGCTCTTCTTTCGCTGAGTATCAATTTCAAGGCGAAAAGTTAAGTATTTTTATAAATATCCATATAAATAACGGGACGCGCAAAAGTAATGGCCCTATTTGGTTCAGCTACAACTTCGTTTCTAAATTAGAAAACTTGAATTAGTTTTTTAAATATATATACCTATATTTGTGCCATGAAGTTTAGTTGCATTATGATTTAAATATGATTTCTATTAAATGTTGAAGTTGAGGTTGAGTTGAAGCACAAAGCTGAGTTGAAGCACATTTGAGCCCTATTTATGATATTTTCCATAATTAGCCGTAAAACTTCCTGCGATATGTTTTTATTTCTTAGTGTATGTTTTCTTTTAAAGCTGCGAGAGTCTGTGGTTTGTTCACATAGATACACCCGAGATTTAAAATAATCCCAAATTAATTCATTTTAAAGAAAAATATCCTCTTCAAGGTTGAGGTTTATGACGCGTTGGACGATCTCGGTGATCAGTAGGCAGCAGCTAATGAGTCATCTGAGTTTTATACGGAAACATCTTCAATTCTTTGACCAAAATACGCTGCAGAGTCAAATTCACGTTGTGTTTTTATCACTGATGACACGATTATTCCACGTTCTTGAGGAGTAAAGCGGTCCATGATTATTTTTAGTGAATTTTACATTTGATTACTACAAAATTTTCAATATAAGAATGACAGGAGATGTCATAAAAAAATATAAGGCATTTCTATAGGGTCATTACTTTTGCGCCACCCTGTATTTAGAGAGAGCGTGTTTTTCAAATTAAAATTCTATCGAGCAAAAATTTTCGGATCGTGTACATATATCTGTCTAAGCATTTACTAGATAAAGACCTGATAAATAATATACAAAATTGACACTTTGCTAGTGTGTCTCACTGCTTTAAAATAGGTAGGTAAGCAAAAAGGGCATACATTTTCGAGGTAGCGCCTTCGGCCAGCTCGACCGGGGAACTATTATCCTCTCACAGAATATGAACGTATCGCTATGAGTGAACTAAATTGTGGTGCCTTAAAAAATCTCGAAAGAGGCTAGACAGCGAAAAGCGAAAAGAATATTAATTCGGTGCTAGACATTGGAACAGCGGGTTATTGTAAACTCACCACAATGAAAATTCGCCACATTTGAAAATATTGGTTAACTTGCTACAGTGACAAAATAATTCACAATAGGCATAGTAAACTCGTCACTGGTACGTCAAACTTGTTTTGAATGTACCGACAGCAAAACGATATCCGTTCTACATAAGTGTTTAGTAAAACTAATGTAGTTTCAGAATAAATAAGAAGAAGAAAATAATTTTATGTAACAATCACTTTAATTGAAAGTAAAAAGCGTGATTATATAGATAGATAGATCAGTTTAATTGGATAAATCATAGATTTAAAAAGGTTTAACTATGTTTTTAAAAAGGAATTACGAAAATAACTACAAACTACAAATCACAGCATTTTGTATTACTTAATCAAACTTACAACTACATTGATAAATAATATAACATGTAGAGACGTTTATCTTTAAACACAGTTAAAATATAAGGTAAACGCTTTATATATATATATATATATATATATATATATATATATATATATAAATCATAGTATTATTTAACAGGTCTGACATATAAGTTTAAAATATCTAACTTTGGATTAATTACAAATCACAGTCAAACTTACAATTACAATGCGACTGAAACCAGGCATGAAGTTCGACGGATACAATGTCTGTGTTGCAAAGGTTTTACAAATCGTTCTTCATGGCTTGTGTAATTGGTAACATGGAAGTGTAAGCCTTTGGTAATGTCGATTCCTTATTTTCTATAGTTACAACACTGTTTTTCGTCTTCTTAATATCTTTTGCAGGTATCTAGAATTGAGTAATCTCCACTATGATCATATCTAAATTTTATGATACCCGGGCTTTCTTTCTTATACTTAAGGCACAACCATTGTACCACTTTATTGCCATCCTTTGCCGATGTCTTATTAAAAATTGTATTAAAAAATTGTATTAGAAGCTAACTTCTTGGCATCTATTACTTCGTTGTATTTTATCTCCTGTATTTCGTTGGGTAGTGCATTTTTCTTATGTCTATTAGGCCGAGCTCTTTTAACTACATTCTTCCAATTATTCATGCAGTAAATAAAGCTTTTTTACGTTCATATTCAATCACGGAATGCATCGAGTTAACATCCATCATCGTATGCCAAATTATAAAAAAAATTGTTCTAAAATGTTTAAATGCGATGTTTGAATTATCTAAAGGAAAAAACTCTGCTCAATTCCGATTTTGCCCCGAACATGTGCCTGAGAAAATAGACACTTCTCTAATATCTTGCGAAATTACATCAAGCCACTTTTTCAAACAAGTAGCTATTTCTGAACTTCCTTGTTTGCCATTCAGCTCGTTCCACATCATACAAAAACCTTTATTTGGTGATTTGGCTTCATATATTGTAAAATTATGGACGCATAATTTCCGGGTTAAATATAAGTCTCTTAACGTCACCGCTTGGTATTTATAGAACGCTTTGGAGATCAGCATTCACAGAGAGAAAAGCATGGATGTATGTGGCTTTGGCTGAACCAAGACGACACGGAACGGTATGGCATGGCTTTGGCATGGCTGGCAGTCGGGTTACAGTAATATTAAACACTACTACTTCGTTTGCTATCAGTACTTTTAAAGCTGTGGCAAGATTTCGTGAGACAAATAAGACTGTGGCGAGTTTACTTTAATTTTGACTTGTGGCAAATTTTCATTATGGCGAGTTTACAATAACCCGGAACAGGGGTCGATGCTCGATCTCCCCGGAGGCGAAGATATACCTACTACAGATTTACCAACGATTGTATTAAGAGGGTCCTTTAATTTGACTTATCTGCATGACTATTTGAGGAATGCAGTCGTACGCGATATTTATAAAAACTAGAAGAATTCAGAGAAATATGAAATAAAATCTACATACATAGGTACATACATACATAACGTCACGCCTTTTATCTCCGAAGGGGTAGGCAGAGGTGTATTTCTACACCCACTTTTCGCCAGATTTATTTTAGTCCCACGTAATAAGGGGCGAGCCTATTGTCGTACCGGGCACATTTCCAGACTCCGTGCTGCTACTGAGAATTTCGTGAAAGAAAAACCCAATAACCCTGCCCGACCCAGGAATCGAACCCGGGACCTCCCGATCCCACGCGCACATTTATGCCGCGAGACCAACGAGGCAGTCATGAAATAAAATCTGTACATAAAAATCTTGCTTAACAGACTGACAGACGACGCAAAGCTAAAAAACTATTAGGCACAAGAAGCTGGTAATATGTTCCTTGAGGACTTCCTGAAATTCCCACGGGATCAGGAAGCAACCAATACATATATTTAAAAAGTGTGCGGGCGGGGCTTTTGTCAACGTCTCATTTGGCATAAAATCATTTACAATACAATATTTACGAAAGGATGCAATTATGAAGCGTGCCACAAGGTCCATTATTACCTGCCGACGCCCCTGCTTTTGTGTTCGACATTCTTATTACCTAAGTCGTCCAGCAGTCTGATACAGCTGTGTTCGTTATTTTTATGCAAATATCACCAGCCAGAACACTATCTTATCAACTCTAGAGGTGATAAATGAAAGTCTGTGGCAAGTTGGCAACTGTTATCAAGCGTCGGGACAGATAATGTATCCTTCAGAATAAGGACATGACGAATTTATTACAATACGACAATAGATTTTTTTTTTATGTAGGAAGGTAATAGGCGGCAAACGAGCTTACGACTGATGGTAAGCGATTACCGACGCCCATGGACTTAAGCAACACCAGAGGGTCTAGTACGAGTTTGCACTCGATCGTCACGGTGGACGATAGCCTAGTCGACCGGAACAATTTCCATACATTTTCTAAATGCGCCCCCTAGCGGTCTCTATCGATCACTACTCTCCGTTAGGGGCGCTTTTACAAAATATATGGAAATTGTTCCCGTCGACTAGGCTATCGTCCACCGGGACGATCGAGTGCAAACTCGTACTAGACCCTCTACCTAACGAGTGCGTTGCCTTCCTTTGGGATGGATAATGAAAAAGGAGGAGTGGGATAATAGGGAAGGATTAGGGTTTCTGGTATTTCACTCACCGAACGAAACACAATAGTACCTATACTTACTGTTACTTTACGTCTGTCTAGAGTTTGGCTAAGAAGAGACTGGGATTATTTGCAGCAGATTGGTGGAAGCGTGATTATATTCATCAGTCCTTGTCAGCCACAACAAATCTCAGACATAACTGTACTGTGTTGCACAGTGATGAATAGAAATCCAAATTACAACTAATATTAATAAAATGTTTCAACTTACCTGATATCTTCACTGATGTCAGGCTTGAGCTAAATTAGACACATTCATACAAATATATTGGCCAAAATAAGTGAATGAAGTATCTTATACTTAGCTATTAGGCTGCAAACGCGACGCTTTCAAGACACGATGGCACGTGGACGTCGATACCGGATTCACAACTTTCACAAATGTTCAAGATGATACAACTTATCTTTTATCACAAATAAACCTAATAATAGGATTTTTGGTTTTACAACCAAATACAAGATCAAAAGCGCTCACAAAACGGAATCTTCCAGAGCGAACCAAAGGCTAGCTTTTTTCGCTGACCGCGGGAAACGACCGTGAATGAATGGAATGACATTGACAGTTCATAGTTTGACCATAGTCAGAAATTTTCAATAGACTAAACAAATGTTACTAAATCGATATAATCGACTTGACTTATCATAAAACTATTTCTATTTCAAACAACGTCTAAGGAGGTAGAACTTTCCCGATCCAGCCGGCCTGATCCATTCATGCTGGAACCAGCATGGTACTACTGAGTATACTTTGCTGAAATGTGTATATTTGCTGACGAGATACTGCTTTTAGCTGAAATTATTATTATCTACAATTTGTCAGGCATAGGGTATCGGGTTCGAATCCACGGCGCGCACCAAAGACTTTTCGGAGTTATGTGCGTATTGAATTGTAAATTATCGCTTGTCCCGTGCCTCGGAGAGCACGTTAAGCCATCGGTCCCGTTTGTTATGAAGATATTAAATTTGACAGTCGTTACAAGGCGTCAGTACCTTCTTAATAAACTGACTTTAGTCTTAACCATATAAAATCGCTATACCTTCGGGTTGCGGAGGTCAGACAGGCAGTCGCTCTATGGAAAAGCTAATATTCAGCCAAATCTGGTAAGACTAGGAAGTGGACCCCAGATTGTAACTGGGATAACGCTAAGAGAATGATAATGATTATATACATTTTGTCCCGATAACCGAACCGAAGCCGTGGGCAGAAGCTTAGTCTTTAATTAAGTAACAAACTAAAAAGTAATACCTATGTGTCTTATTTGTGAAGCTACGTATCATATTGCCAGTTTAATTTTGGTATTAAATATGACAAAGGTATGGTATGCAAGACAACAATGGGTTGACTATAGTTTGCTATGCGATAGAACTACTGCATTTGTGAAGGTCGCGAAACAATCATGAATTGAAAAATAATTTATAACAATAAAGCCAAACATAAGCGATTTAAAGGTTTTAGTGAACAATCGTTGTATGTACAGATACAGGGAGTTAAAAAAAAATTAGACCTTTTCCTATTTTGTCTTTATAGTTTACTGGGGTAGGCACTACGGAACATCGCGGACACACCGATGGTTTTAATGAGAAGGTTTCATATGACTAGGAGGCTCACTCTCTCTTGTTGGTGCTTGAGTCGCGCTAGCTTCCTCTAAGAAACTAATTTTATTGTTTAAATTTAAAAATAATAGCGAATATTCCTTAGCCATTACACGTGCAGACTATGGTTTTCGATGTTACCACAGTTTACTGTTACATCCTGTAGCTATAGAACTTTTACAACTGACATAAGTAGGTACGTGCTTTGTATATAATTAAGTGGCTGCATACCTGACTTCTAGCGTTCCCTTGAAAATAACAATAAACCAAGTACGCCTCAGTTTATGCATTCCATTTATATCACAGTTTGCAGTAATTGTTGCTCTGATTGGAATTTAGTTTACCTATAAATACCATAAATACTTATCTCAATGTATTGAATAGTACTGGTGACACGTTCTCTCATTGACATTTCTCCACGTTCTTTTAATTATTATACTAATAATAAGCAATGACGATTATTATTAACAGTCCACTAAACACCCATCCCATAACCCAATGCAATAAGACTCCACTCGACAGCAATAGTCCTACATTTGCTGCCGCTAATCCATCATAGCTGTACTCAGTAGTATCACATGAGGAGGCAATGCTGCATCCACGCACGTTGGACCCATGTCTCCGTGTAACCCTCCCAAAGGTCCCGGGTATTTTTCTAACGTCAAAGTTAGAACAATACCGAATCATATCCGCCGCTCAGGTCCTGAATTTGGTCCTAATTATAAAAAGCCATTCGGCGCATGTCCCAATTTGCTCTTGATAAATCAAGGAATACTTAGATAACTATGATTTCGCTGTGACATTTTCGTAATTACAGGCTGTTTCTTTCTTGTTCTACCACTTGTTCTGCTAGTTACAGAACAGAAGCCATCATTCCGGTACCTTCTACAGCAAATGCACTTATGCGGTTTTAAGTTAAACTTGTAGCTTTCAGGGGTAAAGATTCTTTAAATTTATAAAGAATACCGATTCCATAACGTACTATTTGAGGTTTAAAACTTTTTACTACATAACCTATTGCACAAATCCAAACATCCTTCCTTTTTGCCCTTGCCTCGCATGTCACTTGACACGTGATTACTCAAACAGGCTCGAACCTCGTAAACCTCACGGTTGATTGATGCCAACCACATTTGGGGTGGAACCGCAAAAAATACCACACCACCTGGTAACCACAGATTTTATTTTACGCATTTCCGATTTACGAAATATGGTCCTAAATAAAAAAAAACTGAACACATGTCCCTGTTCAGTCATTTTTAAATTAAAATTTCGCTGACGAATGTCGTTCTAATTTTTTTTATCTAGTGTTACGGGACTTCCTTCCTGCCGAATTCATAACTAAACAAATATTGTGCAATATTTTACTACGGAGCCATGCAAATGAAAACATAAATGTGGAGTGGGAGTTTATGAGAGCCAAGTTTCTATTGGCAATATGCGTCTTTGTTTAGTTCGTAGACCAAAGAATTGAGATAGAGAGAGATTGAGAGAAAAATGCCCCAAAATGCCTGAAATGTTTGTTATAAGTCAAGTCAAATCTTGATGTTGAATTAGGTACATGTAACTAAAAACGATTGGAAGATGGGTAGGCCTCTGGTGTGGGACGTGACATGCGTCGATACCCTTGCGCCATCTCATCTTTCAAGTACAGCTGAATCGGCTGGCGCTGCTGCTGCATCGACGGGGACCCTCAAACGGCGCAAATACGGAAACCTGGCTGGTAATTACGTTTGGGGTCGAAACGCTGGGGCCATGGAGCCCTAGTGCACGCGTATTATATAAAGAAATTGCCAGGAGGCTGATCGATGCTTCCCGTGACCAGAGGGCTGGTTTATATCTCGCTGAGAGAGTAAATAAGCATTGCTATTCGACGTGGCTATGCTGCCAGCCTTCTGGGCACGCTACCGCTTGTCAGCACTGCGGAGGAGTTTTTTGGCAATTTTTTTTTTTTTTTTTAATTTAATTTTCTTTTCACACTTATGTTTTCCTCTTTTGCTTTTTTATAGTTTAGGATAGTTTAGTTATAATAATTGGCTTTATTTTATTGTACATAATTATTTTACTCCTAATTAAATAAAAACTATGGGTACTAGATAATGACTAAAAACGTTTTTAGACATTTAGCTACAATGTATATATTTATGTAGGTTAGTCGATGTAGTGGATGCACGCATCATCAGCTAGTTATCCAGCGCTAAAGCCGCGACAAAACGTCCTTGAGTATCGTAATCCTTTTGTCAGGCGCGGTCCGAAGGGGGGGGGTCACAGGGGACATGACCCCCCCCAAAATCTAAGGCCAAAATAACTTGGAAATTACATCTAGTTTAGAAACAAGAAACCGAACTACGTAGTTTTGGTAATCCTAGCAAAATCGATGATATGCGTCGTTATGATAAAGATTGTTATATTCTAATAATGTCATTTGTCGGTTTATTGTTAAGATTCAAGATAAAGGCTGTTGTCTACTTAGTTGTGAATTGTGATTCTTGTTAATTTTTGTGATTGAGGAAAATTAAAATATAAGTTAATAGTCTAATATTTACTACATATAATTTAATTTGAAGAACTTAATGATTAAGAATTTAATGATAATCTTATAATAATGGTAAGTAAGTAATATCGAGCCTTTCCCGCCATTTTAGCGCAACCGACAAAAACTAAATTTTTGCAGGCGAAGGTTTTTTTTATATTTTTATACAGAAATGTACTAATAAAGTAAAATTTGATGTACATTAATGATTTTTAGACATTTACATGTATAATTAAAAAAACTACAAATATAATAAGTATTTACGCTATAAATGGCGATCCAGATACCTATTTTTTATTAGTGTAGTAAGTGGCGTTTTATTTTCTTTAAAACGCCACAGGCGTGGCATAGAGGTGTAGTGGTGCTTTTCTTTAAGAAAGGGCGATAAAACCCTCCTAAAGAACTACAGACTCATCTCACTTCCGAGTCACGTCTACAAGCTGTTTTCGAGGGTCATCACGAATCGTCTCGAGAGCAAGCTAGACGACTTTCAGCCTCCCGAACAAGCCGGTTTCCGTAAAGGCTATAGTACCATAGACCACATACATACGCTGCGGCAGGTTATACAGAAGTCCGAGGAGTATAACCAGCCTCTATGCTTGGCGTTTGTGGACTATGAGAACACCTACGATTCGATAGAAAACTGGGCGGTGCTACAGTCTCTCCAACGGTGCTGGATTGACTACCGATATATCGAAGTGCTGAAGTGTTTGTATGAAAACGCCACTATGTCAGTCCGCCTCCAGGACCAGAGTTCGAAACGTATTCAACTCAAGCGAGTGGTGAGACAGGGGATGTCATATCCCCGAAACTGTTTACCACTGCGCTGGAGGATGTTTTCGAGTTTTTGACTGGAATGGACTCGGCATCAACATCAACGGCGAGTACATCACTCACCTTCGATTCGCAGACGATATCGTAGTCGTAGTCATGGCTGAGACCATGGAAGACCTAGGCACAATGCTCAATGGCCTCTGAAGAGTCTTCCAACAAGTAGGTGTTAAGATGAACATGGACAAGACGAAAATCATGTCGAACGTCCATGTTGTACCTGCTCCTATTCAGGTTGGGAACTCTACGCTCGAAGTTGTCGAGAAGTATATCTACCTGGGACAAGTAGTCCAATTAGGTTGGGCCAACTTCGAGAAGGAGGTCAATCGTCGAAGCCAACTCGGTTGGGCAGCGTTTGGGAAGCTACGACATATTTTCTCGTCCGATATCCCGCAGTGTCTCAAGACAAAAGTCTTTGACCAGTGTGTGTTGCCAGTGATGACTTACGGATCAAAGACGTGGTCGCTCACTATGGGCCTTATCAGAAGGCTCAAGGTCACTCAGAGGGCTATGCTTGGAGTTTCCATGCGAGATCGAATCAGAAATGAGGAGATCCGCAGAAGAACCAAAGTCGCCGACATAGCTCTCCGGATAGCCAAGCTGAAGTGGCAGTGGGCAGGGCACATAGCTCGAAGAACCAATGGCCGTTGGGGCAGAAAGGTTCTGAAAGGTTCAGGAGGGAGGCGGTTGGATGCGGGCGGCTCAAGACCGGTCTGTGTGGAGACGTCCACTGTGGTCCGGTGTGTGGACGTTGTTTGGCTGATATGATGATGATGATGTAGTGAGTGACCCCCTCCAAAATTTCAGGCTGCGACCGCGCCTGCCTTTTGTCTGGCGATACTGTCGTATAAATGAGGAATAATAAACATGTGATACGCAGGTCAGTGCGTGGGTGTACAAGTTATATTTCAACGGTATTTTAAAGTTATTTGATTTTTATTGTCTACTAGCTTTTGATTAGGTATATATTTATGTAATATAATAGCGGGTGACTGCATCCGTGGTTTAGTGGATAGCGTATGCGACCGCTGATCGGAGGTCTGGGGTTCGATTTCCGGGTCGGGCAAAAGTGTTACTGAGTTTTGCCGAATTCTCAGTAGCAGCACGGAGTCTAGGGATGTGCCCGGCAACGGCAATAGGTTCATCCCCTATTACGTGGGGCCTAAAAATTCTTGGCAAAATGTGGGTGTAATATTACACCTCTGCCTACCCCTTCGGGGATACAGGCGTGAGGCTATAAAAAAAATATCGGGTCTCAATCGCGTAATTTTTTGAAAATATAGCCAATAGGTAAAACACCTTATATTTGTCAGTTGATGGGAAGATGGGATCAATTTCTGTACATTTTTCAAAGTGCTCCTAGCGGATACCTACGGTCGGTAGAGACTGCTAGACTGGGAACTTTTAATAAATGTACCTATAGTTATTGTTACCTACGTGGTATCTTATTCTCACCTCCCCTTTAGGGGTGGTAGGGCCCGTCAACGATGGACTTAAGTCGAGTGCAAACTCGTACTAGGTCGTCTGAGCCCAGTCCTTACGTTAACGTGTATTGATAGAAAGAGTAGGTAGGCAAATTATGTGCAGTGCAATGTGCTTGTGAGCATGTGGACAAATCGATTCGTCCTGTCGCAGACTCCTTAGAGTCATATATTATCTTTATCTACGTGCGACTTGCGACTTGCGGTGCCAAATCACCGTATAATTACGTAGTGGCGATTGACTCGGTCGAAGGACTGGCGCGCACACAAGTGCATCGGGGTTTTTATTTGAGTTTAGGTATATACTACTAGCTGAGCCTGCGTTATCTAGGGCTACTTCGTGGCGTGATGTAGCATAGTCTATAGCCTTCGTCGATAAATGGGCTATCCGATTAGCCTAGCAAAAAAGGAACGGTGCCATTATGACTGCGCAGTTGGCCTAGTGGTTTAGGGTCAGCGCAAACGGGCCACCGACCACAGCCACTGGTGGCCAGCGACAGCCACTTTTCATACATTTTACTTCAGTAGCGAGTGGCCGCCACTGGCCACATGTGTGCGGCGCGTCTCTACAAAATATATGAAAAAAGTGTGTTAAGTGGCTGTCGCTGGCCACCAGTGGCTGTGGTCGGTGGCCCGTTTGCGCCGACCCTTAAGCGGCCACTTCGGCGCTTGACACTGCGCCGAGCGTTGTGTGTGCGATTCGCACACGAGACAACACTTTGTGAGCTTAATAAATTGTTGTTTCGAGTCTAGGTGTTCATTGTGTCCGTTAGTTGTAGTTATGTTTATAAAGTCCCCCGCGGCACAGGATTAGTCTTTCAAAAAAAAAAAAAACACCTGCAAAATTAGCTTCTAAGAGATTTTTTTATATTTGCAAGAAGATCAATTTTAAATGTTGAATTTCGATACATAGGTACGCCGATTTAGGACTAGCCATGAACAGATAGAAAAAGAAAGGCTTCCACACACATCACATTTATGACATCGTCCATTGTGGTATTGAGTTTAAAAAATGCCGTCCATGATACAGTGAGAGACCCCCAAAATATAGGTACCCAATCTACGGCCTATTGATAAACAAAATACCGGCGGCTAAATATAGCCATTGAATAGCAACATAGATAATGTGGTTTCACAACATAACTGACAACGCACTCATCTGTGTTTCGTTATGACATATACATTTTATGTGCATTCCAACACTCATTGCCTCCTTGATCTAGTGGCGTGAATATGCTTGCGCAAGTGCCAATTTAAGGTCACGTGTTACAATCCCATATTGGGTTTTATGGTCGTCTTCTTTAACTATGTTTTGAGTGGGTAGGAGTCTTTGTTAGTGTTATTACTTATTAGTTAGTAATGATGGAATTTTAAGTCCGAAGTCATAAAATTGTTTATTATTGTTTATTTATTTTCTATTCGAAAAGATTCAAACATAACGGTTTTCCGTCTCCCGCATCGCTAAGAAGAAGTAGTTAAATAAATTATTTAACCAACTTCTCCAACAAACTTCTGATTAAATTCATTGCGGGGTCAAAGGCAGTTTAGCTTTCCCCGTGGTTTCATGAGTGTCAAAACTCTGTGTCTTCAATGGTTACTACAATGTCAGATTCTGCAGCAGCAGTAGTAGCACTACTCTAACACCTGTGTAGGTGATGCAGTAGTGGGATAGGATTAATCCCAAAAAATACAATGAAATTTTATTTATTTCGAAAAAACGAAGGGAAAACGAAGGTAAACTCAATTTTAGCTAGCCATAAGTGCATTCGCAGATTGTCAGTCAGCGATAACGTTGTAGATCAGAAATCCTCACAGGTAGGTGACTTGTGCCTATGCACAAGTGAAAATTTCTTCGAGAATATTAGTATTATTCGTCCGATGGGTATAAAACAATAGCAAAGCAAGCAAATGTACTGTGTATCTCTAGTAGCCCAATTCATGGGTAGATTAAATATTGAGACCGTACCTATGTCAATTTTATTATATCCTTTTTTTAGCTCTCTTTTTAAGCACGTTGCACAGTACTATATTAATTTCCAAGACGCATACTGATTTTATCAATACACATAATAAATGGGTAGCCATAAGTATTACATCAGTTACATCTATTATATCACAGACGTAGTCGTTATACTATCGTATGTTGTTGAACTCGTCCCAATTAACCAGGAAATTATGTTTATTACAATTCAATCACTGCTTCCGCCGCTCTGATAATGTTTATATTATAGAATTAATTAATAGTGTTTTAATAGCAGATGGCCATTAGTTTGAGTGCATTTTGGACCACAGAGAGATTTGTTTCCTCTGATGAAATCTTCGCAATTGCTGATTGATTAAAGAGCTAACTACTCGTACCTGATTTAAAACATAGACGGTGTCAGAAATAAGAAAATATACTTAGTCTTTACAAATAAATAAAACAGAAGTGTTGTTACTAAAGTCATATGAAAGTAAATAAGTAGGCACAATACTCAAAACAAAAGCAGATTATAATTTGGTCCTGATTGTGCCGGGTACCTAATATCTAAAATTGCTAGATCGCCTTTCACTGACTGATAACAGATGTGATAAGGATCAGGAGTACCTACACCTGATCTTTATCCATGCAACTATAGCTTATGCAACTTTTACCTATATACGCAGACGGGACAAAATCCATTTCAAACTAGGAAATATGCATGTACACGTTTATAATCTCTTAATTATACGGGTGTAGCCGCGGGCACAACTAGAACAGAGTGTTAACCGTTTAAATTGTTATAACTGCGATAATTTTATTCTATGTGGGCAACCTACCTACTTATATTTATAAATATTCAAATAATATTTTGAACAAGGAAGAAATTAAGCTATGAGGAAAGGCTAATTTCAATAAATGGAAAAATCGTACCTATTTTATGAGTTATATTTAATAAAATATATTAATTATTAAAACCAACTAACTGGGAAATGGTTCTATTTAATGGTTGCCGGGTATTTATAAGCAGATACGAATTAATTGTCCTGTAGAAATAAATACCCAACAACAAGTCTTCCAATCTGTAATCGACCGAAATGAAAAATCTTACAGTGTACGAACGCTGGTTAAACTAGAAAAGCCCGGCACCCATGTCCAATGCCGTGAATCGCATTCAAGATAACGCAGAGATAAACAATTTAAAAATTTCGCAATTTGTGTCTATGTCGTTTGCTCAAAATATCGGCTCATAAGCTAAAGGGTTCAAATTTAGCATGCGTTGTAGGCATTATTATTGGCTCCATACTCGTGAATTAAAGACCTTTAATAATAAAAAGAGTGTTGCGACGAAGTATTTGCGTAATACAGTAATACAAAGCTAGAAATACCTGAAATATTGCCGGGTCGGGCAAAAGTGTTACTGGTTTTTTCCAAATTCTCAGCAGCAGCACGGAGTCTGGTGATGTGCCCGGTAACGGCAATAGGCTCGACCCTATTACGTGGGACCAAAAAAATCATGGCGAAACGTGGGTGTAATATTACACCTAAGCCTACCCCTTCGGGGATAAAGGCGTGAGTCTATAAAAAAATCCTGAAAATTATCGAATATATCGATGAAAGAGATAAAGAACAATGGCCACTTCTCATACATTGAATGACCTGATAATGAATTATTGTGTATATAGATAAAATGTACAAAAACAAGTAGATCTATGATCAAGAAATTATACTGCAAAGACAGTTTTTCTTATAAAGGTCTAGGAATTACATAATACACCGAAATTAGTTCGTATTAATTTGACAGATTCTCCCATGTCCAATGTCACCGGTGGAGTCTTTACGTCAAAAACGTTCCATTGCATCCTTATCCAATGTTTTCAACGGCAGAAATACATTTATATTTATCTTTTTATATCTTGTAACATAAAAAAATACATTCATTTATGATCAGCTGTTAACAACTTGATTCAATTTATATATAAAATTAAGTTTTCTCGAGGTTTTGACAAAACCAAATGCTAAACATGTGGTATAAGTGAAATGGAACAAAGCTAAACAAGGAAGTATTATCGGGCACAGATAATATAACAATGCAGCGAATAAAAAATATTTTGATAAGGATGCGTTCACGAGTTCTAGAACATCTTTACAACCCAAAACTTTTCTTTTTACCTAGACTTCTATAAAATATAATTGTTAGTGAAATCATTACACTAAAAAATAACCTTAATTTTAAAATAAGTTTTATCGCTATACATGTTTAGGTCAAAAATGGCCATTGTTCTTTAAAAACTACCGAACAGCTTTTTGTACAGCTTTCACTAGAAGATAGTGTGCTTTCTGAGGAAGGTTTAAATGTAAAATTAATGAGTAAAACGCGACAGTTATTTGAGGAAACCAGACATGGGGCGTATGTTACACGTTTCTACCTACACACGAGCATGTCAATTTTCCTTATGTAGGACCTTGATCGAGCACACGTATGACATGTTTGTAAACAAATAATAGATAATGGCCATAATACCTACACATGCTACGTTATTATAACAAAGGATAGGTATAAGTAAATATTTTTGTTTCCCCATGGTAACAAAAATATTTACAGCGATCTGCATTTAACTAGAATTTATGCAATTTGTGGTCATCATCATCTCCATAGCGTTATCGCAGCTTCATCCAGGTCTGCTTACTATCGGGCTCGCCACGATAGTGGCGGTAAGTCCCATGGTTGATGAGTGGTTGGAGAGACGTCACGGCGTCCTCACCTTCCGGTTAACTCAAATCCTTACCGGCCATGGTTGTTTCGGCCGGTATTTGTGGAGGATAGGCCGGGAGGAAACGCCCGGATGCCACCATTGTGGCAGCAGCCGCGACCCTGTCGAAGACACGGCGTTGCATACTTTGGCGGAATGCCCAGCCTGGGCATCGCAGCGCCGTGATCTGGTCGCGGCTCTGAATACGGTTGTCCTCTCGCTCCCGGCCGTAGTTCTGTCTATGGTCCGGAGTGAGAGGTCCTGGAACGCCGTCGCCTCCTTCTGCGAAGCAGTCATGCTGAGCAAGGAGGCGGCGGAGCGGGAGAGGGAAATACATCGCCCTCTCCCCAACCGTAGGTCCGGGCATCGGGGACGTCGAACAAGAGACGACCTCCGACCACCCTAAATTTAGTGTCTGCGGACGGTGAGCGCTGGGGCTGCTCCCTGTCTGCCAAGAGGCGGGAGGCGGCGCGTTCCTCGCAGCCTCCCAAGTAGCTTTGTAAGGTGATGGATGCGAGAAGTTTGATGGATGCAAGAAGTTTGATGGATGATTGCGAGATCATATGTAATGTAGACGGGGCCCGCCAACACAAACGGCGGGCCAATCCCGGGCGGGGTCGCGAGAAAGTATGCTAATCGCGAATCGCGTGACCCCGCCAACACACGGGATCCGTAGGGACACCGTGGTGGGTTTTAGTGGGTATGCCCCGAACGCCTTTAGGGGAGAGCCTCCACATACCTCCTCTGCCAGTCCCAAGCCTAGCCGTTTTAATGGCTGGGTTGGCGGAGTTGAGATGACTCATAAGGAGAGTTTCCCAGCGTAGTGAACAAGCGACTGCCTGTCTGACCTCCACAACCCAAAGGGATAGCAATTTTACATGATTCAGACCAAAGTAAAATTCCAATTTTACTGACAAACAATTTCGTTAAAATATGCAGAATGTTGTAGTTATTTCAAAGTGTATGTGAAGTTAAATTAGAAGGATAATTTTGATGCTGGCTTCACAACATGGTGAAATACTGTAATACACATAGGTAATGCATTCGTGAGTCGATAAAATAATACTTCGGACTGTTTTCAGCCCACAAAGGAATAAACGACATACCACGCGAGATAAACTCTGGGTTCAATATTCCCAATTGAAATTAGTTTTAAAACGTCCGTATGTAAGTACCTATTGTAAGTATCATCTACATATTTTATTTGAAGTATCTGAAAAGTGTTCACCATCTCCATCCATGATCTTGAAGCTTCGGACAGTATTGTAATCTATAGTTATGTATTGTACCTATCTAGATTTTGTATGTACCTATACCTATACCTATGTATACTTATAATAAAATGAAGCTGAAGAGTTTGTATATTTGGTTGAACGCGCCAATCTTAGTAACTACTGCTCCGATTTTAATAATTATTTTTGTCTTGGATATCCCATTTATCGTGAAAGGCTACATACCATCACACTATGAGCCACGGGTGCACAAGCAGAAGCCTTTAATAACGCGCGTGTAAGTCCGGGCTTATATACAGATATAATTCAATATATCTGATATATAGATGAAAAGACAATTTAGATATTATTATAATGTTTACCACAAAAGTTTTTAATCGTTTATAATGCAATGATTGCGTTCGTGACTGTACCCAAGGACTAGTGATGCGTTCACGCTAGATCGATTTGACCGGAAAGGGTACGTCGAGATCACTTCACTAAAAAATACGTTAGTCACAACCCTAGTGTAATATGGCCGTGGTATTATTATCATCGTGGTTTTTGAAACGATATGCTCATTTCCTCGGTGATTTCGATGAGGGTAGATAGATTGATTTGAGGTTTTCATTCAAATTGGTTATAGATGTACGAGTTATGGGGCTCGCAGGTGGATACGATCAAATTAATTCAACTACTATTTGTGAGGGTTTTGATGCTACATCCAAGACTTCGCTTTGGAGCCAGCTCACTAGTGTAACCAGATTTGACAGAATATTGACAGATTAATGCTCCTGCTACACCTGCGTTTTAACGTGTCAATTAGCGCGTTAAATTAGGCGGTATGTAGACGTAGCCAACGTTTTAACGCGCTAAACTACTAATGGCAAACATGACCGTTTAACGTGTTAATTAACGCGAAGTTGGCCATTGCAGTTAACGCTAACGCAGGTGTTATGTCCTCCTGACTAGGGTTACCATATAAATAATAATAATAATATTCTACCACATTCACACAACAACACCATCTAGTCCCAAACTAAGCAGAGCTTGTACTATGGGTACTAGACAATGGATAAACATACATATATACTTTCTTTTCTTTTTGTAAATAGATACATATTATACATAGAAACACCCAGACCAAGACAAACATTCATGTTCATGCACACAAATGTTTGACTTTAGCGGGAATCGAACCCGCAACCTTCGGCGTTGCAGTCGCTTACACTCCCGCTTTGCCATGTCATATGACAGGCGTTTGCCGTATTTGACAGGCATTTTAAGGTTTAGATAGGCGTGCGGCCGGCATTAGTCTGAGACAGGCATTTTAAGCGTACGTTTTCTCTCGTCGACGCCCAGTGGAGTAAAGAAAGAAATCGGCTGACAATTGAATCAGTAAAAGCAATACCTATTGATTACTCAAGAAAATTACAAAACTGTGTCTTGCGAAGATTTTTACGTTTATGTATTAGAAAAGAAAGAACTATTAAAAAAATAATGTCCTCTGACAAATATCAGTAATAAATATCCTTCTTCATTATTATCTGTTGGCTTTTACTTATTACCTACAGTGTTTTGCTTTAGACAGGCATTTTCCTGAAAATTCAGGCATTTTAGGTATCATAGACAGGCATCCCTCTATTTACATAATAATATGGTAACCCTACTCCTGACCGATTTCGGCCACGGCGTCTTGTCTATATATGAGACTTGCCATCTGCGCTGAACATATTATAGTGCACAAGTGTGTGCGCATACACAAGTGCACTCTCTATTCCCTCACTATCATAGTCCGATGGGATGCCACATGCGACACGACCGGAGAGAGATTGGGCGCAGGACCAACGGCTTAAAGTGCTTTCCGAGGCACGGGGGTGTGACACTGCCAACTTCCTGACTCCGAACTTCTATTGGATAATTCCTAACAGAAAAACCCAATATCACTTTTTGTTCGACCCGGGAATCGAACCCGAGACCTCATGATCCGCAGTCGCTTACACTACCGCAGGACCACAGAGGCAGTGATGAGTGAACGCAGGTGTAACAGTAGCATTATAGGGAGACGTCATCGGGAGTCAGTAGGGCCCCTTTATCGACTGCCAGAGCAAGCTATAATAATAATCCAAAAGATAAGGCCAGGACTAGACGGCCTATTTCAATATTTCATCATCAGCCCTGTATATAAACTGTCCTACTGCTGGGCACGGGCCTCTTCTTACTATGACAAGGGTAAGACCATAGTCCACCACGCTGGCCTAGTGCGGGTTGGCAGACTTCACATGTCTTTCGAGAACAATATGGAGAACTCTGAGAGATGCAGGTTTCCTCACGATGTTTTCCTTCACCGTTTAGCAAGCGTTAATAAAATTAATCCGAAAAGTCATTGGTGCGCGCCGTGGTTTCGAACTCGAACCCTCTGCGCAGCAGTCTGTCGGTCTCTGCACTAGGCTATCGCTGCCATTTCAATCTATACTAAGTTAATGATGAATAATAAGACTAATTATGTTTCGACTTATAATACCTATTGTTTATAAAATAACGTTTATTTATAGTTCTCCTTGTTTATTGTGGTAATTTTAATACCTTTATGTTGTCAACATGTTTATTTATTTAAGTATATATTATAATTTACCTGTTTCAAACCGTTGCATTCCTATCTATACTCATTACTTTGCTGTAGGTAGTTTGCCGCTAAGTACCATAGATATGATTTAATTAACTAGTACACTGGGCTAGTTATTTAGTATCATTGTTTTGTATTACCTACATATTGTAAAATTGATGTATTCATTAAAGCTTTAATTGAATTGAATTATTTTTTACCAGTTTACAGTGTCTTTTCACTCCTTTATGGCAGCGAGAGCTGGCCAGCCCTGGATAAACACACTCAAGAGCTCCACGTCACCGAAATGAAGATGCTGCAATGGATTAAGGGCGTTACAAGAGCCGACCGAATTCGTAACGAATACATCCGCGGTAGCCTTGGCGTCTGTGACGTGGCGGATAAGCTCCAGGAGAACCGCCTGAGATGGTATGGCCATATAATGCGCAAAATGTCTAGAGTTTCCCACAGACCTCTACCGTACCCGGAAATCGGCCTCGAGGTCACCCAAGAAGCGCAGGATCGACATCGTGAGAAGTGACATGAGTGCCAACGGATTGACTTTGGAATGTAAAAGATCGGGCAAAATGGAGAGAATTGAGTAGGAAGGCGGACCCTGGTGTAGACCGCGATTAATAATCGCCAGGCAGAAGAGTTTCGCCGCTGTCTGATTAGTTCCTAGTTAAATTATATTTCAGATAATTAATACAAATATCGTTCTTACTTTGAATTTATCTAAAAGATAAGGCCTATCCAGATGTAGTAAAATGGGGTATTAGTCTTTGAAAATAATCAGGTACAAGATGTCCGCGATAATATAAGTAAACGCGAACGTTTGTGAGGACGGAAATATACATTTGTTCCTTTTCCACGCATAAACTGCTGAAGGTATTTTGATGCAAATTGCAGTGCTATTGCTGATAAATGAGAGTACTTAGCTAGTAGGATAATATAATTTCTTACCCAATAACCGACACGCACGTGGGCGGAGCCAGAAGCAGAAACTAGTCCTATAAACGAGTTGCTTCGTGAGAACTAATACAGCATGTAGTTCTACAACAATCTTTGAAGTTTTCTTTCCACTAACTTACTACGAAAGTCAACTATTTTCCTGAATCTTATCATGATCATTGTCATTATTTATTTATTTTATTTATTTATATTTTGTAGACTTACGCCTGTATACAGGGTACCCTAAGGGGTAGGCAGAAGTGTAGTATTACAACCACATTTCCCCATGAAATGTTAGGTCCCACGTAATATGGGGCGAGCCTATTGCTGTTACCGAGCACATCACCAGACTCCGTGCTGCTACTGAGAATTCGGAAAAACCCAGTAACACTTTTGCTCGACCCGGGAATCGAACCCGGGACCTCCGATCAGCAGTCGCATACGCTATCCACTGGTCCACGGAGGCAGTCATACCAGCCAGTAAACCTCCACTGCAGAACATAGGCCTCCCGCAAGTATTGAGACCTCAAGACCGATCTTGAGTCGCCCGTATCCAATTCCGTTTCCCGCGATTGCAGCAAGATCGTCGGTCCACCTTGCCTAGAATCAGCAGGGGAGGGCACCCGTTGCCGACTTACGGTCGTTCCCAATATTTATCCCTGAATTCAACAGCCTGACATAGTCCACTGCTGGATATAGGCCTCTCTAATGCCATGCCACTGAGCATCCATTGATTTGGCTGCTAGAAATACATCATCATCAGCCTTTAATAGTCCACTGCTGGACTAGGCCTCTCCTTTGAAAGGAGGAATTGGCCTACTATACCACGCTGGCCAAGCGGGTTGGTATAGGGTTTGTATCAAGTTTTCCTTCTCTTACAGTGCTGTTCTCTGCATAATATGCTCCCTCTGTCGGCTCTTACGACACCCATGGGATGATATGGGGTGGTGACAATTCGTACTCTTAATCCGTCACCACACGGACTTGAAATACATATAATTACATTTGAAGCTCTGTACAAAGTCACTCTCTGTCTGTACAGTCTCTTTGCCATAACCTCTATGCAAAATATATCAAAACTAGATGAGCCCGCGGTTATACCAGCGTTATTTAAGGCTACTGCTCCGCTCCCGTGGCTCATAGCGAGATGTTGTATAACCTATAGCCTTCCTTGATAAATGGGCTATCTAACACTGAAAGAATTTTTGAAATCGGTCCAGTAGTACCTGAGATTAGCGCGTTCAACCAAACAAACAAACTCTTGAGCTTTATATACAGGGTGTCACAAGACACATCACCAAGCCGAAGTCTACTCTTTGTGGACATCATGCCAAGTCATAGTAACCAAAAATAATACCTGGGAAACGATTTTTTTTTAAGTTTCCACATTTTTTAAACAGCAATTAAAAGCGCGCGCGTGCAATGCTCGAAATAGGTACCTACTTATCTATGGGGTTATAGAGCATCTAAAGTTCATATGTGCGGGGTAAATGCATCGATTTTGTACCTAATTAGAAAAAATCTATACTAACTTTGAGCCTCAATATCTCCTGAACCAGTTATTTCCCAGGTATGGCGCCGAAGTAAAAAATGTTTGTAGTGATTGGTACAATATGGGATTTTAGTTTCGTTAAGGGTCTTTTTACACACTGTATTAGTATAAGATATGTTTCTAGTAGCCAGATCCATCGGTAGATCAAACA
This sequence comes from Euclidia mi, assembly GCA_944739405.2. NCBI lineage: Eukaryota > Metazoa > Arthropoda > Insecta > Lepidoptera > Erebidae > Euclidia > Euclidia mi. The sequence goes on from OX123195.2 coordinate 46,645,605, forward strand.
TTAAGCCTGGCCGTTAACAATTATTTAAATTCCCGTATAATTCAAACTTACAATTAAAAAAATATCAGGTTGCTCTACAACAGTCGCATAAATTCCGTGATTACGAGTGTTACCGTCCGTGACTATGAACCTAATAATTGTCGCGTATTCTGCGTATGTATTGTAACATGTAATGCGAGACAGGCAGTGATTTGCGTTACAGCAAGGCTATAATGTGGATCGTGGGCGCGCACCGTGGACGGTTGACAGGTGCCAATCTTGGACGTACGCGGGCACACGTAGCCGCGGTACACACTATGTGAAACTTGATTTTATATATTTTGAGAATCATAGTAAATTACGTGAAAGTATTTAGTTTTTTTTTTAATATCACAGTAAAGTGTTTAAAGAAAAACACGTTTCATAGTATTGATGATATTGTCAACAAATTTAATAATACTATAAAGGACGGGCAATAAAACTTATCTCACACATTGTACCTATACATCTCTGCACCGGAAGCAGTTTAATAGTAGAATTATTTTACCTTTAATTTATTCTTGAATATTAGGAATTTATATTAAACGGCAATAACTGACAAACGTCTGCACTAAATTAGATAATCTTAATATATAAAAACCTTGCGTTACTGACTGACTGACAGACACGCTACAGCCAAAACTATTGGGCGCAGGAAGCTGAAATTTGGCATGTATGTTCCTTAGGGACCGTAGAGGTGCACTAAGAAGGGATTTCCCGAAATACCCACGGGGTCGGTCAAAACAGATAAATAAAAAACATGTGCAGGCGTAGCTGCTGGCGTCCTCTAGTATTACATATATAAATGCGCCCTCGACTGCGCCCACGTATATTATACTCCTCAGATATCACACGATCTTTTGGTGAAAACAGTAAAAAATCCATTTGGTAGTTCTTGTAGGAAAAAAGTGGACGTTTTCAAATAATATGTATAGAAAACAAAATGAATCATCTCTGCACGGTCAGACTGTAAAAATGGCCAACCTTGAATACACCGTAACAACTGTTTATGTACCATATTTCAAGCAAATAAATAAATTATTGATTGATTAATAAGATACACATGAGAGGCTTGCCTAGTAAAAATAAAGCATGATAAATCCCAGGGTCACGCCAGTTCCCCCGTGTGCTCAGACCTCAACAAATCAGTTCACGCGTCACAGTCTCCTGCGCAGTGATTGCGGGAGGATGCGGCCTATTAAAGGACCCCTACCACACACCACAACATCATAACCGACAGTTATTGCTTTTCAACGACTCTTTCCTTTCACTCTCATACATCCTTCCTTTCATAAAAGCAACAATGTACAGAGAAATACCGATACACCTTTGTTGACGGACTTGACGGTTAAACTGTTTTCTGTTTTAGCGGTTTTGTAGACGGTTATTGTAAAGGATGCATTTTATGTTCTGGTTATGTTCAATTTATAGGTCTAATGGGACGTGGTATTGCTGTTGTGATGTTTCTATTAAGGTCAGTGGTTATAAACGACGCCGTCTGAATGATTTTGAATTTTAGTTTTTACTAGATTGTGGTTGTGGCTATGCAAAGCGTGGCTGTCGGTTATCACGACAAATGGGTTGCCTACGTGTTGTTCAGTATAACCTATGCTATGGCAAAGTATTACCGATTTCCCCTCAGTAAATTTTCCGCCAAAGAGCAACATAATATATCTACTCATCCAGCCATCTTTGCACACTTTCGCGTTTATAGTCGTAGTAGGTAAGTTGGTCTACGCCATGGAATATTACCATGTATTTTAAGCTGAGGATGTCAGACGGCAGTCGCTCTGCAAAAGCTGATATCTTATACTTAATATATAAAGCTGAAGAGTTTGTTTGTTTGGTTGAACGCGCTAATCTCAGGAACAACTGGTCCGATTTGAAAAATTCTTTCAGTGTTAGATAGCCCATTTATCGACGAAGGCTATAGGCTATATAACATCACGCTATGAGCGACGGGAGCAGAACAGTAGCCTTAAATAACGCGGGTGTAATCGCGGGCATCTTCTAGTTCTATCATATAATTATGGTTAGATTAGTAGTAAGCGGACTTAGGATGATGATGAATCATACTTGGAATAGTATCTCGATGTTCTTGTGTGATTGTCGTAGGTTAATTGGTATGTATTCTATACCTAATGAATGGCCTCCGCCATAGCCGACTTACTAAAAGTTTAATTTTTTTTAATGTTATGTAGGAATATTTCAAAGAGATTGCTTTAGTTACTAAAGCAATTTCTTTGTATGTTACAAAGATCATAATTTTTTTCCAATCATACAAGGATAATCTCTCTTTTTGATTACCAGCTTTTTATTAACCTTCACCTGTCCCGGTGTGTATACCTAATGTCGTTTTGACGAGTACTTTGATCCTTTAAGTATAGTGCATATAAAAGCTCGTATTAAAAAAGGTTTTACTTTAGGGTTATTATATGTTTTCTTTCTTTTTTAATCTATAATATAAAAATGAATCGCAAAATGTGTTGGTAAGCGCATAACTCAACAACGCCTGAACCGATTTGGCCAATTCTTTTTTTTAAATGTTCGTTGAAGTTCAAAGATGGTTTTTATGGCGAGAAAAATTCTAATAATTGCGGGAAAAGCCCTAAAAACAGCCCTTTTCTTTTTCCCATACAAACGTTTTCTAACTAAAACGTAGTCAATTTGTAATTTATTACTGCTGCATAAAGTTCAAATTCGCGTGCGCGTTGATATACTTCTTTGTTTGATGGCAGTTTTGACAGGTTTCCGGACCTGAAGTCTCAGTGCTGCCGCCCAGCGGGCTTCATGTCAGAAGAAACCCATTGATAATCCCTATGTACTTAATATTATAAATTCGAAATTGTGTATGTATGTATGTATGTATGTTCCGTTTTCACGCTAAAACGGCTGAACCAATTTTGTTGAATTTTAACATAGATATACATATATTGGACCATGGAGACGGATATAGGCTACCATAAGTTGTAAAAATTAAACTGGGAGGGATTGTAGGGTAGAAGTTTGTACGGCAAAAATTTACCTCTTGGAAGTAAGAACGCATGCGCTGATAAGTGATTGCTGCACATGTGCTATCGCATATCTGTCAGTACTGTCACGTCATACGGTCTACATAATGTCATATTGTGCACGTTGATTAAATTGTTCGCATATCTATACTAATATAATAAAGTGGAAGAGTTTGTTTGTTTGTTTGAACGCGCTAATCTCAGGAACCACCGGTCAGATCTGAAAAATTATTTTTGTATACGATAGCCCAGTTATTCCGGAAGGCTATAGGCTATATAACATAACGCTTCGACCCTTTGGGGCCGGGCAAAAGGCTAAAAGATAATGTCGGATAATCTCAGGAACTAGCAGTCGGAGTTAAAAAATTGTTATTGCCTATGAAAGCCCAATTATTCCGAAAGGCTATAGGTTATATAAAATTACGCCACAACGTTTAGGGGCCAGACAAAAATAATAAAATGGTCAAACGAGAAGGGGGAGGGTTGGGTCAAAGGCAAAAAAAGGCTAAACGAACACGTTTAGCCTTTTTTTGCCTTTGACAAAACGCAAAAAAAGGCTAAACGAACACGTGACACAAGACAGGATACAATCTATGTGGGTATCGTTTTCGAGATTTTCGGGACGCTGATTAATAATATGAAATTTATTTAGTGATCCAAGATGGCGGACGGGAAATCAAATATGGCGGATGAGAAAATTTTAAAAATCAATATGGGTATCGCCTTCGATATTTTAAGGGGTGGGGAATCGAAATACAACATCTATTTCGTGATCAAAGATGGCGGATGGAAAATCAAAGATGGATGATGGGAAAATAAAAAAAAACAATATTGGTATCGTCTGCGATGTTCAAAGAGATGGGGAATCCAAATACAACATCTGTTTCGTGATTCAAGATGGTGGATGGGAAATCAAAGATGGCGGATGCGAAAAATTTTAAAACTCAATATGGGTATCGTCTCTGATGATTTAAGGGATGGAGAATCCAAATACAACATCTGTTTCATGATCAAAGATGGCGGATAGGAAATCAAAGATGGCGGACGGGATTTTTTTAAAGTCGATATGGGTATCGTCTCCGATATTTTAAGGAATGGGGAAATCAAAAACACCTTCTATTTCGTGATCAAAGATGGAGGATGGGATTTAAAAAAAATAATAATATGGGTATCGTCTCCGGTGTTTAAAGGGATGGGGAATCCAAATACAACATCTATTTCGTGATTCAAGATGGCGGATGGGAAATCAAAGATGGCGGATGGTAAAAATTTTAAAAATCAATATGGGTATCGTCATTGATGATTTAAGGGATGGTGAATCCAAATACAACATCTATTTCGTGATCAAAGATGGCGGATAGGAAATCAAAGCTGGCGGACGGGATTTTTTTAAAGTCGATATGTTAAGGAATGGGGAATTCATTATATAAAAATCTATGTTTGTTGGTTCATCATTTATAGACTCTGAAATGACAAGAGATTAAGCGCTAAGTCAATGGTAACTTTGAAAAAAGGGCTTGGAAAAAAGGAAATTAAATAAAAGCTCTTAAAAAGGCGATACGGAGTTCGCTGGGTCAGCTAGTAATAATAATAAATTCTTTATTGGCATAAAATTAGAAAATTACGGATTTATTATAGTTATCCGTAATTTTCTTTGCGTGTTTGCAAGTTTCCAGGATCATGTGTTCGATCGATACAGTACACGTTATAACGGCTTTGTAGCAGTTATGTAATATATTATAAGCATCCCAAAAAGCCCTATCACCAAACAATACCTTTTTGTATCTAAATTGAATAAAACGCTCAATTTCATCTAAAAGCGCGCCCATATCCAACAAATCATACAATTTTGTTGTCAAACATTCAAAACTTCGTTTCGTAGTTTCAAAACCTTTTGTTACTAAAATATGTCATAATTCTTTGAGATAAGGTTTAATTTATCCCGAGGGACATTTGTCCTCGAATTTTTGTTACTAACGGAAATAATGCATAAGTACAATTTTATTATAATTGTGTGTTGTGATTTGATGATGATCATTGTGTCATCAGTATGTCATAATGCGAGAAATTATCGTATCATGACGAAAGGAAATATATGGGATATTGTGACAACAAAATTACGTCGGAGCTCTTTTTGTTATGGCCTTTCTGTTGTATAGCTTCTATACCTACATATTTTAAAATTAGCTGTTTCGCGCGGTTTCATCCGGGTCCTGAGGGAACTACTACGCGTAGCCGGTTAATTTATAGCCTAATTTACTCCTTGGTACCGACAAAATCGGTCCAGCCGTTCCAGAGATTAGCGAGAACAAACAGACAGACAGACAAAAATTGTAAAAAAATTCATTTCGCTATATGTACCGCGTATTCATCCATATGCATTAAGTAAAAAGCGGTTATTTTAATATTACAAACAGACACTCCAATTTTATTTATATGTATTTACTTATAGATGTATATATGCAGTACCCCGGCCCTGTCTGTGTGTATGGACGTGATAAACTAAAAAGCTACCGAGAGTATTTCTGTACGGTTTTTATAGATAGTGTGATTAATGAAGGAAGAAAGTTTAGGTGTATACGTCACTCGAGCGGAGCCTGGCGAAGTCTAGTTTATTATAGGTATGTATAGGATTGAATCCTGTAACTTTTATAAACGCGTAAGTTTGCGAGGAAAGATAAAATTTTGTTACTATTCACGCAAAGTTACAAAACGAATTTTGATGCAACTATGTAGAAATATAGCTCATACATTAATATTTCTTTTTATTTATTTCTGTCCCCGAAGGGGTAGGCAGAGGTGTAAATACTACACCCACATTTCGCCATGAATATTTAGGTCCCACGTAATAGGGGGCGAGCCTATTGCCGTTACCGAGCACATCACCAGACTCCGGGCTGCTACTGAGTATTCGGAAAAACCTAGTAACACTTTTGCCCGACCCGGGAATCGAACCCGGGACCACCGATCACCAGTCGCATACGCTATCCACTGGACCACGGACGCAGTCTTGGACATTACTAATACTGACCGTATATAGACTACCGACTCACCGATCTTTTCTAATGCTGTGTTTGAATTTGACTACGCGGATGGTGTAATAGCCATTAGGTAGGTCCACACAGACCGGGCAGCCTCGCGAAGCATTTTCCTCGCGAGGCTGCTCGGTCTGTGTGGACCCGCCTGTTGAGTCGCCGTTTAGCACTTCGTTGAGAATTGCGCGTACCAACCAAAAGTGATGTCCTGTGGATCGCTATGGGACATCACTTTGTGTTTATTTATTTATTTATTACTAGAGGATGCCCGCGGTTACACCCGCGTTATTTAAGGCTACTGCTCCGCTTCCGTCGCACATAGCGTGATGTTATATAGCCTATAGCCATTCTCGATAAATGGGCTATCTAACAGTGAAATAATTTTTTAAATCGGATCAGTAGGTACTTCCTGAGATTAGCGCGTTGAACCAAACAAACAAACTCTTCAGCTTTATATATTAGTAATATAAGATGTTCTACAAATCTTAATATATAAAATCCTTGCGTTACTGACTGACTGACAGACACGCTACAGCCGAAACTATTGGGCGCAGGAAGCTGAAATTTGGCATGTATATTCCTTGGGGACCGTAGGGGTGTAAGAAGGGATTTCCCGAAATTCCCACGGGATCGGCCAAAACGGGTAAATTTTAAAAAAATGCAGGCGTAGCTGCTGGCGTCCTCTAGTATTTGATTAAACTGTGGCTGTTCTTTGTGTCCGTTCTCTGAATGTTTGTAAAATTAGCCCGCGTATAGAAGTGAGTCATAAAAGTCGTACAAAATTTTTATAGATACGACAAAGATAAATGAAACTTGTTTTCAGATAAATTATCAAATGATTCTGGATCGACAAATGCATTTCCATTCCGATTTTTAACAAAGTTCTAACAAGATGAGATCGGAATCAGAGATTAATCGACATTTCTTAGCCGTTAGCCGTAATTGATTTCATGTTTAAAAATATCCAAATAAATAGGCGCCATGTTCTCGTAAACATTGATAGCCTAAGATCTCGTTACCGTTCAACAAATGAAGCCTCGAAATGATGCGATAAGCATCAACTAGAATACCTATTAGCAGCGGTTCTTAAGCTTTTACGAGTTTCAGAGAAGTGTCTCTAGCAGGTCTTAAGTGTTGCATCTAAATAGCAGTAACTTTTTTTTTAAAAAGACAACTCCCGCACTAGGACTAAATTCTGTGTCGCGGGGGACTTTACAAACATAGATACAACTAACGGACACAATGAACACCCAGACTCGAGACAACAATTTATGAATCGCACAAAGTGTTGCCTCGTGTGGGGATCGAACCCACAACACTCCGAGCAGTGTCAAGCGGCGAGGCGGCCGCTTAAACCACTACGCCAACCGTGCAGTCGAAAAGTTTTTGAACTACGTTTAAGAATGTTAGAGTGCTGATAGACTGGAGTAGGTACTTATTTGTAACAGAACTTCGAACATTCTAAAGTCGAATTGAACAACAAACTGAGCCAAACGTTGCGAACATTTTCACGATCTTTCTAGCGAACGTTCGTGGGAAAACTAATTCAGACAAATCTGTTTAGACTAGAAGCGGACCCCGGGTTTCACCTGGGACAACGCGAGGAGGATGATAGTGAGGGATGAAATCTAACATGCCACGAGCGTGGTTTTCATGTGTAACTTCAAAGGTGAGTTACTCCGCGTAAGCTAAACAAAGAAACTTTGAGAACCACTGAACGATATTGCCTCGGCAGTTTACAGATATCTTAATAAAACTAAAACACGCGACGCACTCGTTACTTAGATTGTAAAGTGGTAGGTAATAAGACTAATACGTGGATGGATGGCCGCCCTACTTGGTTAGAACCCATTACCATAAATTCGTCTTAATTGGACATTTTTCTTGAATTTTGATTACCTGTCCTAAAGAAAGTCCTGAGGCGACTTATGCGTGTTTTGTAGACATAATATTTTCTAAATACTATTTATCTGAATATATAAAACTAGAGAATGCTTGCAGCTTCGCCCGCATATTTATTTTTATTAACTGTTTCTCCCCATCCCGTGATCATCCTCTGGTTATGTAGGTATACATGCCTACTTAACTAATCATAAGTTTAGTGGCGAAACTTAACGCAAGTATGTCTAACAATGCTAGATTCCTATCTATGCTAGACTAGCACATTGCTGAGCACGGACCTCTAGTGACTATAATAAGGGCTAGTCCTCCTTGGCCTTTTGTTGCCTGCGCATACTTGCATATTTCAGAGTTCTCCATAATGGTCTAGAGTCTAGATTATTATGGACTTGGCCTGCGTGGGGGACTTTCGCCTCCCCTCCATTAAAGTTAGTTGATTGATCCATTAAAGTAGAGTTTTGCTAAGCAATGGTAGGTATATTTAGATGATAATGAAAAATTATTTATTGCCTAGACGCCTCACAATCGTGCAGCGACAAAACCAAAACGATTATTAAAATGTACATAAAATATTTATAATATTCTATTCCTCTTGAGTCCAGTGTGTTCCAAATCTTATAACCAGTGACTTTGGCTATAAGTTTTGTACCACATTGGACTTCACAAATATTCATTCAACGGACACAAAGAAAACTCTGACTAATAAAAACAATTTGTGGATAGCACAAAGTTGTATTCACGTTGGAATCAACCGAATCAAACACCCAGTACTTGGCGTATTAAACCATTAAGCCGTGCAGCCTAAATATAAAATATGCCCTCAATGCCCTCAAATTACTACCGATGGAAAGAAAATGCGCATTTCTTATGTTAATCAGCACAATCTTCACAAATGTTTTGTAAGAAGTCCGTGGCATTGTGTAGGTCGTGACACGTAGGGTTGTATACGAATAGCATCAATGCAAGTTAATAGTATTGTCGAAGGGACGGGCTGTGAGACGTTGTGAGGGCTAGCAAGTGCACTCCTATAGGAAAAGGTCATATGCACGGAAGAACAGTGGCGGGAGTGGAGACGACAAACTATACTTTTCTTTAATTTCTTTTGTTCTTGATTATTATTGTACTCTTATCTTCTGGTAGATATAAAGTGTACATAGTGTCATAATATAAATATACTGTATTATTCGTCCCGAGAATAGATTTATTAGTTATATCATCATCATCCTACCACAGTTCACTGGTGGATATAGGACTCGATACCTCCTCTACTAGTTAATATAGTATGAAGCATTAAATGTTATCTGCTATAGCCTTTTATTTTAAGCAGCTTACATTATTTTATTCATGGACGTTGTTTAGCCGTCCTTAGGCTCGACATATAGCTATTTTATTTGTATTTCTGCGATGCCTTAGCATTTAGCTGGAGAAAGAACTAATGCCACATACGACGTTGCAAAAATATACATATACTTACCTATCTATAAAATAAAACGACACTGCTGTCACACAGGCAATCTTAATGTATCTTGTGCTTGTAACTTAGATTTTTGTCAAATTCAAGTAAGATAAGGCGCAAATTCGATAAACCTACCTACTCAGAAAGTTACCTGTAAAATCTTTTACTAATCTTAATCTTAATATATAAAATCCTTGCGTTACTGACTGACTGACAGACACGCTGCAGCCGAAACTATTGGGCGCAGGAAGCTGAAATTTGGCATGTATGTTTCTTGGGGACCGTAGGGGTGCACTAAGGAGGGATTTCCCGAAATTCCCACGGGATCGGCCAAAACGGGTAAATTAAAGAAATGCAGGCGTAGCTGCTGGCGTCCTCTAGTAATATATAAAATCCTTGCGTTACTGACTGACTGACAGACACGCTACAGCCGAAACTATTGGGTGCAGGAAGCTGAAATTTGGCATGTATGTTCCTTGGGGACCGTAGGGGTGCACTAAGAAGGGATTTCCCGAAATTCCCACGGCATCGGCCAAAACGGGTAAATTAAAAAAAAATGCAGGCGTAGCTGCTGGCGTCCTCTAGTAGATATATAAAGCTGAAGAGTTTGTTTGTTAGTTTTGTTGAAGGCGCTCAGGAATAACTGGTCCGATTTGAAAAATTATTTCAGTGTTAGATAGCCCATTTATCGAGGAAGGCTATAGGCTATATAACATCACGCTATGAGCGACGGGAGCAGAGCAGTAGCCTTAAATAACGCGGGTGTAACCGCGGGCATCCTCTAGTTCATAATAATATGATAAGTTAACGTAGTTTAACGACTCAACGCCTTTCCAAGTCCACAGATTTAGAATCCCTCCTCACAAAATTTAAAGCTTAGAATTACAAGAAAGGATTGGACAAAGATTCGGACTGCGCTCACACGTGTGTCCACACGTGGGCTTGGGGGTCGTTGACCCTCACATAAACAATATGGCCTCATTACTTCCTAGAGGGATGCACAAAGAAGTTTCAAATTGCGTTTGTTTTTGTTTTACATGCAGCTGCGGGAAGCGGTCAGGTTGGAATAGAATAAGAGATTCATCAACACTTATTGTTGGACGTTTTAAATGAAAATAAATAAAATAGACTTATAAAAGGGCTCTTCTATGTCTTACACTCGAAGTCGACTATAGTTCAGTGTAATTAAGATCGGGCAAGTAAATATATTATGCTCCTATAAGCAGGATATACTAATAATGGGCAGATATTCTATTAAAAATAAAGATATTATAACATGTACAAAGGTTACTTAACAAAGACAGAAGAGTAATCGTAATTCATTTCTGCAGTCGAATCTAAGTTATTATTATGATAATCTAATATATATATTTAATTCGTAACAAAAGCTAGGTTAGTGTGTACGCCAAAGTGCGGTGGCGCACACAAATATTTTCTTCTGTCTAAACGGACAAAACTGCTACATCATATATCATCTAATTAAATAATAAGACTGCCTCCGTGGTCCAGTGGATAGCGTATGCGACTGCTGATCGGAGGTCCCGGGTTCGGGTCCCGGGTCAGCCAAAAGTGTTACTGGGTTTTTCCGAATACTCAGTAGCAGCCCGGAGTCTGGTGATGTGCCCGGTAACGAAAATAGGCTCGCCCCCTATTACGTGGGACCTAAAAATTCATGGTGAATTGTGGCTGTAATATATACACCTCTGCCAACCCCTATAATTGCGTTGGCGTGAGACTATAATTATTAAGAAATGATTTATTTCACAATTGATCAGGACCAGGAAGACTTCAACAAGCATCAATATAATTATCTTAATATATAAAATCCTTGCGTTACTGACTGACTGACAGACACGCTACAGCCGAAACTATTGGGCGCAGGAAGCTGAAATTTGGCATGTATGTTCCTTGGGGACCGTAGGGGTGCACTAAGAAGGGATTTCCCGAAATTCCCACGGGATCGGCCAAAACGGGTAAATGTCGTAAAAAATGCAGGCGTAGCTGCTGGCGTCCTCAAGTAATTACATAAAACTGTGGCTGTGGTGTTACTGACAGACCAGACAAAGCCGAACTATTGGGCGCATGAAACTGAAATTTGGCACGTATGCTCCATAGGGGAATGATGCACTATGAGAGGATTTTTGGATATTTCCCCTCTAAGGAAATAAAAAATGTCCCATGGAGAAAGAACTAAAAGAATTTCTTTACACTCCACCGCCGCGCGCCGTCAACAATCTTTGATCTCAAGTCAACACAAAATCATCGCTCGTATACAATTACCAAAGACAGTATTTTCAATGAATCCTTATTACGTATGTAAGGAGGCCAGCCTAGTTAGGCCGTTGTACAAATGTGGTCAAGGCCACAAGTGCCAGACTAATACGGATGCGGGCCATGAATAATTATGCGCTTGGATGTAGTCTCACACAGATTTAGAGACAATGATTCATTTTGTCTTGTTGTCCCTTCGTTGTGGGAGGTACAACGGAGCTCTTGTTAGAGAGAATGCGGCTGTACTTTCGTTTATGTAAAATTGTCTGAGTATATCTTGGACAAGTCCCTTACTTACTAAGTTAAGTAGTTACTTTTGAACTAGTGCAACAGGTATCTTTTGAAGAAGTGTAATTTTACTTAGAACCGGTGTGATTCGAAACTTGATGAAACGATATGCGTTGCCTATTGTATGCACCTGCATATTACAAAGCTTCAGTAAAAAATGAGCGCGGTGTACGTCCATTTATATAGCTGGGTATTTTTATGTTATTGTATGACTATGAATTCCCGAATGAATAGGTAAACTTTGCAAGTAATTATGGCTATTTGTGTCGGACAACATAATTGTCGGCTAATTGCTAAATGTGTAAGTCGATCTTCTGTGTGTATTTCATCAGGTATGATGACTTGATTTACTAATAAAAACAACAGCCGAATTTAAGTTTTTAGTATGCGGAGGTTTTAATTAGTAATGTAGAAGGCCAGTTTTATACATTTTTGCCAGTAGTAGAATGCATAGAGTAAAGTAATACTGCGGAAAGTAGAATGGGTAAATATCATAGGCATGTCTATGCCTATGATATTTGCCCATTATATACAAGGTGTAAAAAGACCCTTAACGAAAACTGAAATCCCATGTTGTACCAATTACTACGAACATTTTTTACTTCGGCACCATACCTGGGAAGATACTGGTTCAGGAGATATCGAGACTCAAAGTTAGTACGGATTTTTTGTTATTAGGTACAAAATCGATACATTTACGCCAATATGTTCTTTAGATGCCCTATGACCCCATGCATAAGTTTGTAGGTATTTCGAGCATTGCACGCGCGCGCTTTTAATTGCGGTTTAAAAATGTGAAAACTTAAAAAAAAGTTGTTTCCCAGGTTTTATTTTTGGTTAGTATGACTTGACATGATGTCCACAACGAGTAGACTTCGGCTTGGTGATAGGTCTTGTGACACCCTGTATATTTGTAACTACAAATACACAATTATTTTTTGACATTATACAAAAAATACAAACCCCTCATTGGACGTGCTGTCTCGCTCTGTATACCGTACATACCTATTATGATTTTCAGGATTCCAGAAAGAGAGTAGGTGCAAAGTAACTTATAAGGGTAGGTATAATCACGTTCTTGGCCTTCATTATTTGACGTCTCTATGTCTAAACATACCATAGGGTAAGGACCAGAAGCCATTGCCATCGTGACTGGGGTAGGTACCATCATTTTCTTCTGAATATCAACTCTATTTTGCTATTTCATTAAATACTCAAGTCTCTCGTGCCGTAGAATATCGCTTTTTCTTCTTCTCGTGTTGATGGCAACACTTGTCATACGGTTTTAGCCCAGTACTCGGCAACGCGTATCGCATTTGGCCTTGCTTGATACATGTCGTCAAGTGTGAAGTGCATATCAGCTTATGGCTCATTGTCTGAGGTGATACGCCGCAGTCGCACTTATTTCCGCTTGGGTTGATATAACCCTACCTTTGCAGAATATATCTTTAGATCTGCCGACCTTGGTGCGCAGCCTGTTCAGTGCCTTCCAAGTTGGCCAAGGAAATTTATATCCTGAAGGTAACTTTTCTGTCGGTGGAATGAAGGTGGGGATGGAAAAATTTTAAAAATTTGAACCACGCCATATCCCAACGTTTCTAAGGATAGAATCAACTTGTGGCGCGACGATATCATTATGCAGTGGTCAGACGGTAGTCGCGCTGACGAAAATTCTCTCAAATCTAGTTCAACGAATGCACGGACTCTGGGCTTCAAGGTCCTGGATGTAACCGGGATAACGCTAGCAAGATGAAGACTCAAGTGAGTTTGAATATTTCGGCATATTTTCATACAGCTGAGGACAAATCATCATCAGCCTTTAACAGTCCACTGGAATTGACCAACTATACCACGCTGGCCTGGGTTGGTATAGGATTTGTATCAAGTTTTCCTTCTCTTACAGTGCTGTTCTCTGCATAAAATGCTCCCTCTGTCGGCTCTTACGACAGCCATGGGATGATATGGGGTGGTGACATTCCGTATTCTTAATCCGTCACCACACGGAGTAGTGGACAAAGTGCAGCTTTAATTTAAATATTTGTTACAGTCCGCTTAAGTTCTACGTAGAATTAATATAAACAAGGCTCTAAATAGGCAGTTCTTAGTATCGTTTCATGAAAGTAAAGTATCTACGTACGTACGTTTGGTGTGTGTCAGTTACCACTTGCTATCATTACGGATATATTCACGCCCATCGCCAAAGGGAGGTGGAGCTTACTCCCACAATTCTCTAACTGTTTATAGGAGTTAAGAAATTGGAGCGAATACCTAGTTGATCAAGTGTTTAGGCTTGAGAAATTACGAATGCCTACCGTTTTATGTCCGAGATACTTACTTGCCATTTGACCTTTACTAAGGGCAAATATAGACTTATACTAATATAATAGAACTTACCTTATGTCCGAATTTCCATGGTGCTGCTTTGCTTTGGTTTCAATATTTCAAAATGAAAAGGAAAGGGATTTTTAATTTTTGGTTGTACTTAACATAGTTTAGGTATGTATACAGGGTGTCACAAGACCCATCACCAAGCCGAAGTCTACTCGTTGTGGACATCATGCCAAGTCATACTAACCAAAAATATATAAGTTTTCACATCTTTGAAACCGCAATTAAAAGCGCGCGTGTGCAATGCTCTAAATACCTACTTAACCATGGGGTCATAGGGCATCTAAAGAACATATTGGTGGGGTAAATGCATCGATTTTGTATCTAATTAGAAAATTTTCATACTAACTTTGAGCCTCAATATCTCCTGAACCAGTAATTTCCCAGGTATGGTGCCCAAGTAAAAAATGTTCCTAGTGATTGGCACAATATGGGATTTCAGTTTTCGTTAAGGGTCTTATAGAAAATCGTCGTAACCTTATTTTTAAAGTCTACAAAACATAACGTAGCTCCATAATTAGATAATTACTAGAATTATTTTAATTTATTACTATTTCTCTTTGCTACGTTTATTTCTTTATGAAAAACATACCATCATCTTCGCCCATATCAATTGCTCATATCAGTTCCGTAACCAAATAATAGTATTATCAACACGGAACAATAGCAAAGCAAAGCAAACTAGAACAGGTTCTTACCCAGGCCAGGAAAACACCATCCAAAGAAAAATATACCTCCTTTAATTATCTTTAGTCACGCCATTAGACCGGCAGGACCAATCCTTACAGAGGAAAGATACATTAAAATCCTCACGTATCATCCTTTTTTTAAAAACCTTTTCTAGGGGCTGTGAGAGGGACATAAAAATAAATAAAAAGAGGATATGTAGGGTCGTTGGCCGGAGGGCAGATACTCTTTGGGCACATCTGACCCGGTTACGAACGCGGCTGTGAAATATCAAAACCTAGTATCTGCATAAAACAAAATTTTACAGGAGAGCCGAAAAACGATTTTTTATCTTTGACAGCGTGCCGTTGCAATTATATTTGTCGGAGCTTCTTGGGAGTGATTGCAAAATTTGAGGTACATAATAGGCTTTATAAAAAAGTAGTTTTAATGCGTATATACAAAAAGATGTGCGTAGAGAAGCAGTTACTAATTAAAAAACTGTTTTCTCCGGCCAAACTTCTGGAGTGTCACAACTTCAAAACCTAGTAAGATCACATGCTTTGTTTTCATTTAGTTCTGAATTAATTGAAATTGGACTAAATGCCAATGTTAACCTAGTAAGAAACAGCAAAATAAAATAAAAAAAACATAAAAATCAGTACAAAAGCAATTTATTAGAAAAATCAATAAATCAGGAATCAAACGCTATTTTTGTTCGCATTGAAAAATCAAATAAATCGGAACATCTCAATGTAATATAACATAGTTAACATAATATAGTTTTTTTTCTATCATCCACAGTAAATAAATTACATAATCCCTTTAAATTTTTTCCCCACAACCATTTTGTATAAAATAGTATTTAGCTTTATTTAGGGTTATTCTTTTTTGTTGAATTCTTGTATGATCAGGATTTACAAATACTTCTTGTTACATTCGCTATCATTATTTGTAATTAGTGAGACTGAAAATGGCGGACTAAATTTCAGCTAAATCTTTAATTGTTTCGGGCATATAAGTGTAAAAATCACATTAAAAGATAAATACACTGTTAACCTATTAAACAAAACTCTCGACCACCAAGTGCAAGATGATCAATGTACCAATTATATCAGATCATTATACAAATCATTGATCAGCGTACAAATATTAAACAGGCGTGGTAGCGAAACTTTTTAATTTGCCTTTTCGAATAAACGTAACACTCTCATGTAAGTTAATCATTCTCGACTTCCCCTATGTAATGTGCCGTTTGCAAAGTAGTATAAATAGCGGGTAGGTAGGAATAAAAATTGTAATTGTAGATTAAATCATCACTTTAGTGCTGTTAAAAATGTATAGCACCGTTAATTTAGCCAGTTAGGTATTTTAATTATTTCATACACATACATACATACATATCGTCACGCCTTTTATCCCCGAAGGGGTAGGCAGAGGTGTATTTCTACACCCACTTTTCGCCAGATATACTTTAGTCCCACGTAATATGGGGCGAGCCTATTGCCGTACCGGGCACATTTCCAGACTCCGTGCTGCTACTGAGAATTTCGTGACAGAAAAAACCAAAAACACTGCCCGACCCAGGAATCGAACCCGGGACCTCCCGATCCCACGCGCACATTTATGCCGCGAGACCAACGAGGCAGTCGTATAGGGTTTGATGTCGAGTTTTCCGTCTCTACGCAAAGATGGTATTTGCATTGTGTTATCCCTTAGTCGCCTCTTACGACACCCACGGGAAGATAGGGAGTGGTGACACTTGTATTCTTTGCGTCAACCACACGGCAAAGAATACAAAAAAATATAATTATTTCACAAAGGTAGATAGGTACCATAGCTATCACAGAAATCTTTTGTGTAAATTGAAATATATATATATATATATAAAGCATCTTTGTGCATAAGCAAGTTATAATAAAAGGTAGTACAAGCAAACTCTAAACATTAAACATTCGCTATGTGAAACGATCGAAACATGTGCCTACATGACTGTTATTTTCTACGATTATTAACTTTGGATAATCAAATAAAAGCGCAAATAAAGTCTTATCTATACCACAAAGAAAAATAGTCTTTGAAACAAAGCAATACATAAAACAAAATCTCGCCATTTACCAACAAAACTCATACTCGTGTTATTATTTCAAGGTTAGAACTCTCATTCATAAAAAACTGACAAAAAAACAAAAACCTTTACAATATTATGAACTGAATCGTACGTATCTTTGACCATGTTAGTCTTTTAAAGCACCCAAGACCAATTTCGAACGATAAAATTGGTATTTACGCAATTTCACAAACAATTACGTGCGCGTGCCACGATGTCTTGTCAGTTACTAAAATTGCGCGGAGGTTTTGACGCATGTTTCAACCATTTTATTGGCCTTGTATCCACATGAACCATTTTAAAACCTAGTAACTGCCAGTACTTACTTGGTTTATAAAATGGTTGATGTTAGATACTATGTTTTAATCTTGTATTTTTTTCATTTTTTGTACTTTTTCGGTAGATACTAGGTTTGCGCCTTTGTGTAACTTCGTTTTTGATTAATTCATGGGAGTTTTTGCTATTCTACTATGTGGAGGGTGGTGTGTAAGGTCTAAAACCGCAAAAATATTCATTTCCAAAAAAATGTCAGATACTAGGTTTTGAAATTGGACAGCCGAACGTGTTTTGAGAGTATGATTCGTGAGAGAATTTAAACGTGTAACATGTTAGATGAAATGCGTTTGTGATGCCACATACTTGTAATAGTGATTGTTACAAGGATATGGTGATGGGAAAATAACGTCGGTTTTTTAAATGTTCATCAAGCTTTGGTTATTGGTTTGTATTTTAATGTATTGTTCAGTTGCTTTTTGTCACGGGTTCTTCTGCATGGTATAACGATAAAATAATATATTTGTTTACCAAAGTATATCAAAATCTTGCCTACTGATTTTTTTGTTATGTGTTTGGGTGTCAAGTGTCAACGGTGTTTCCAGATGTCGACATTTCCGTTTTTATTTTGTGGACAGTTTTTATTGGCAATTTGGCTTTAAAATAATAGAAATTATTTGTACGACACAAAGACGTTTGCCGAAAATTGGTCCAAATTTCTTACAAAATTGTCACTTAACCACGACTTCAGCCTCCTAAGGATGGAAGATGTTGAAAATAGTAGCCTATGTTTGACCCAAGATCTTCAGTTATCTCCAAGCTGTCATTAACATCGGTTTGGGGGTGAAAGCGTAAAAGGCATACAGACGGACTTTCGCATTTATTATACTAACTAGTCGACGCCGAATTTCGGGAAATCCCGTCTTAGTGCACCCCTACGGTCCCCAAGGAACATACCTACATGCCAAATTTCACCTTCCTGCGCCCAATAGTTTCGGCTGTAGCGTGTCTGTCAGTCAGTCAGTAACGTAAGGATTTTATATATTAAGATTAGGTACGACAATATACTCTTATTTATACAAATATAATAAAACTGAAGAGTTTGTTTGGTACAACGTGCTAATCTCAAGAGCTGGTCCTTTTGAAACTTTTTTGGATAGTCCGTTTCTCGGCGAAGGGTAATAGACTATATAGGGTGTAAAAAGACCCTTACCGAAAACTGAAATCCCATGTTGTACCAATCACTGCGAACATTTTTTACTTCGGCACCATACCTGGGAAATTACTGGTTCAGGAGATATTGAGGCTCAAAGTTAGTACGGATTTTTTCTAATTAGGTACAAAATCGATGATTTTACCCCGCCAATATGTTCTTTAAATGTCCTATAACCCCATGGATAAGAAGGTATTTCAAGCATTGTACGCGCGCGCTTTTAATTGCGGTTTAAAAATGAAAACGACGGTGAAAACTTAAAAAAAAAGTCGTTTCCCAGGTATTATTTTTGGTTAGTATGACTTGGCATTATGTCCACAACGAGTAGACTTCGGCTTGGTGATGGGTCTTGTGACACCCTGTATAACATCACGTTATTAGCCATAGGTGCGGCTCAGTAGCCCTCAATAGCAGGGGTGTAACCGCGGGCTCAGCTAGTCGCGTAAAAAGCTTTTTTAAAATGACGTCACTACTGTATCCTTCCGAACTTGTTGTGACTTAAGTCTTATTAACCAGTATGACGGACGCCCTCCTATAACCATGATTTAAGAGTTCAAGTAATTCCATTTGTCTTAATTGACTGAAGTGATTAGTGGTATTTCCCCTCTTGGAACAAAAAGGGCGTTATTTATGTTTTTTCTATGTGCTTTGTGAGCAACATCTGTTTTGTTTTTTTAAATCGTATAGATGCATCGTCATATCTTATACTAATATATAAAGCTGAAGAGTTTGTTTGTTTGTTTGTTTGGTTGAACGCGCTAATCTCAGGAACTACTGGTCCGATTTGAAAAATTCTTTCAGTGTTAGATAGCCCATTTGTCGAGGAAGGCTATAGGCTGTATAACATCACGCTATAAGCGACGGGATCAGAGCAGTTGCCTTAAATATGGCGGGTGTAACCGCGGGCATCCTCTAGTCTTCCCTGTAACTATCTATTCTGTGCCTGTAGAGGTAACGCTCGTAGCGGGTCTTCACTTATAGTTCGTTTCGTATTTAGGTCACCACTTGGATGGGTGGTCGCTTGTCACTAGTATTAGGTCATAGTAGTTAGGCCATGCCTAAGACACCAGAGCTGGCCACACACTCATATGAAAAAGAAAATATGGTATACTTCAAAGTCGTATATCCTTAGGTAGTTTAAACTTACAGAAGGGTTCCTGTAAGTATATCCCTAGCGAACCGCCTTCAGGATAGAATTGTAATAATGGTTTAGGTACTTCTTCTTTAGCAATCGGGGTGCAAAACTTTTAAGTTCTAAAGCTAAACGCTTTTGCTATGGTCTAACCTTTCTCAAAGTGAGTAGAGGGACATTTATTCAGGGCTGATAATGATTAATCTCAAAAACTCATAGTCAGAAGTTCTCTAGCATTGGGCCATTTACACAGATTTATGATGATGAATATAATCAGTGCATTATTTTTTCATCGCAATAATATGCTATGCCAACGAATAAGACAACAATTGGCTCACTTCGCTCAGTACAGCGTAGATAATTTGTATTACATTAAACACCTATACAATAAGTATGGCGGTCAGAGGCTGGCGGCCATGGAGAGATAACAGGCAGCTGCGAGTCGGACAATGCACTCTTATCAGTTAGTTCTCAGCCGAACGCAGTCTGGTAGGTACACGCAGACTCTGAATTATTGCACTTATTACGCCAGGCTCACATTATATAAGTTGCATTACAGATCATTAGTCTTAGCCTATGGGTTGCAGTACCGGAACTATCGGATTTCATTCAGTACATAATACCAGACTTATGTAATTGTCTTTATATATGTCGAAGGGATTTAACAAAAGCCGTGATATTATAATTTCACTAGTGACATTATAATTACACAGATTATAGTCAATGGTTTGTATTTCTAACAATTTAACGGGCTAATTTCAGTGCCATTATAATTTCACTAGACCGATACAGTGAAATTGTAAGGCAGGGATATTTTGACAATAACACTGATTGGTCCGTTTTCGCCATCAGCTGTATTAAACATAGAGCTAGGAAACAAGAGACTTGTTTTTGAAAACGACTATTAAAATTTTGTTACCAGGTTCTAACTAGATATAGCAATGTCAAGTTAGCTAACTTGACGGGGCCCTGCTTCGCAGGGCTCCTATTTTAGGATAAAGGGTCACAAGGAAA
Source organism: Euclidia mi (assembly GCA_944739405.2). Classification (NCBI taxonomy): domain Eukaryota; kingdom Metazoa; phylum Arthropoda; class Insecta; order Lepidoptera; family Erebidae; genus Euclidia; species Euclidia mi. The sequence continues at coordinate 46,666,379 of OX123195.2, forward strand.
CCTGAACGAGGCTTTTTCATAAATAAATAGGTAGATCGTGATTTTCGAAATGAAGAATTTCGTCAGAAAGTTTGTGTATGACGTCACTCTACCCAGCCAGAGGGCGTATTTCGTTACTTTTTCCAAGACGCGGTCAGAACTCGTCTTGAAAACGTGTCGAGTTCTAGAGTGTAAACTGTAAACTCTGCACTCTAGAACATGACTACTCCAACGTTGTCGGATCTGCAAAAAACATGACCTGCCAATTCAGCTTATTAATTAATTGGGCTATTTCAATCACTTTGATTCTGTTGATACGGTACTGAAAACCATCCGGGGATCGCTGCGAAGCCAATTCGTAGCAAGTTTGATTCAATTTACTGTCGTGTGCATAGTGTGTATAAAAATAGGATGGCATTGCATACGTTCTCTCCCTTGGTCACGGTGCGTGCGCCGCAACAATGATCTGGGAACACTCCTGACTCCTGTACCGTTGCGCTTGCGCCGCGCACATTTACGATCCTGCGCAGCTGATATCATCTGCGTAAACGTAGGGCTGCTAGCAGCAACGATACGTAGATAATTGCAAAATCTGTTAAAAGATTTTATGCTAGAACTTTGTTTCGGGACATCTTCAAAATTCTTTTGGAATGCATATCCGATATTTTGGTACTATTCAATTTACAAGTCCCGTGATCACGGTTTTGGTTCTTGGGTGAATGTGGTCATGATAGGACATTTCAGGCAATTAAAAAATCATAGAAGAAAAACTTCTACAATTATGACATGGTCTAAGGAGCGATACTCGTAGCCTTGCAGAGATATGTAAAGACTGTCTGTAGTGTAAAGTACTGTAGATCTCAGAATTCAGACCACGGCGCGCACCACTGCCTTTGAGAAATTACGTATTGCCACTCTAAGGAAAGGCTAATATCCTTCTAATATCATATCAGGTTAGACTGGAGAGCAAACCTATGGCTCCAAAGCAAAAGTTTCGGATGAAAGTGGGATATCGTCGATGCTTGCATCTCCTTCTTGACGACGCAAGGAGGAGAAGTTCTTCAGTATTGAAGGTAAGGACCTCACTTCTACGTCAGTTTCTATAGTAACTTTGCTAATAAATAACGAATCTAGGTCACATTCAGGCCATCCATTTGCTTGCCAGCCCTAACAATGTTTGACGCTGTGATGCACCTACATTTCGCAGACAACATCATGTCCACTGTTTTTGCACACCCCAGATTGTCACAGTCTGCTGCTTTTAATGCGAAAGTAAAAGGTGAAAATTAACCTTATTTCGCTTTCGCGCAATAGAATAATTAACGTATTGAATATTTTATGCGAACATGTTTCATGTTTTGGTTTAGTTGACTTTCAAGGATATATCTATGGTGTGATAATATGACTAGGTACTATAAAAATATTCATTGATTACCTATTTATGTTTTCTCTATAAGAAGGGTATTTTAGGCAAATCTATGTACCTAATCATTGAGAGATTTTACTTTCAAAATCTCGCAAAAAATCCTCGCGTGAGGGCTGGTACGTATCGGGCCAATACCAGTTCAAGGCCAGATTTAGGTTGGAGTGAAATCTCGGCGCCCCATATGTTTATTTATTTATTTATAGACTCACGCCTGTGCCCCCGAATGGGTAGGCAGAGGTGTAAAGAGTACAACCACATTTCGCCATGAATTTTAAGTCCCACGTAATAGGGGGCGAGCCTACTGCCGTTACCGGGCACATCACCAGTCTCCGGGCTGCTACTGAGTATTCGGAAAAACCCAGTAACCCTTTGGCCCGACCCGGGAATCGAACCCAGGACTTCCGATCAGCAGTCGCATACGCTATCCACTGGACCACGGAGGCCACGGAGCATATGTCTCCTAAAATAAAGCATATTTTCTCTACCGCTATTGATTTAAGCGTATCTTGATCCTCGACGCCTTTGGCCCTGTATTTGGCATGAAAGTTAAGTATGCTGCCAGTCTCACACTCTACCAATTGACTGCGATGTGGAGGACTTAATATATTGTTGTAATTATTTTTTTGTCCTAAAAACAAATAAAAGCACAAATGAGTAAATATACACACGATTAAAAACATAATGCACATGTTTTACCACTTTATTACATGAAATTATTATTCGTACTGCAGAGTCGCCATTTAATAGCATGAAGACACTTGCTACTAATAGGTATTACAAGTAACTGGCTCTTTCTATGTAATTAGTACCAGTATTGTATTAGTATCCATACCGTCGCGTCAAATGAGTTTAGCTATTTAAAAACAATTATTTTATTAGTCCATTTGTCTGAAAATATACAGTTACTTATACAATTTGTCTAAATTACTATACCAATGTAACTTAAAACTCAAACTACATTAGTGGCTCTGAGGCACAAGATGTCGCTCTTACACATTTATATCCTACTTGCGTTCCATTTAAATCCTAACTTCTATAAGCGAAAAGTTATAAGTGTTTTAAAAGTAAAAGTTGATCAAAAACATAATGGCCGTAACACACGCTCGAACTTGGTCCGAACAGACCACGGATTTGCTCCGCCTCCAGACCAAATCTGCCCGTCTGTAGAGTAGTCCGGCGAACATAATTATTATTAATTGAGTCCGCCTCGGTCCGCTAGTTTGCAGATCGGTCGGATCGGATATGGCTTACGTGAAGCAACTGTCCGATCCGGTCGTCTGTAGCGAGAACGGATTTGGTCCGCCGGACCAACGGGTTTTGTCCGCCGGACAAGTTCGAGCGTGTGTTACGGCTATAAGTGTGGTTATGTAAAAGACGTGCAATAGTGACAATTTAAAATGTGTAAATTTTCCCTCTACACAGTTATCATCATCATCGTTCTAGCGTCATCCCGGTTACATCCAGGATCTTCAGCTTGGTGTCCGGGTTCCGCTTTCCCGTCGGGTAGGTAGAGACTACGGAACCCCACACGTTTTTCCTACAATACTCTAAATTCATTACTCTTTTCAAACATACTCAGTAGTTCCGGGTGCTTCAGATCATTCCTTTTCACAAAACGACTCCAATTTAGTCGACAAATGTCTATGTGTCATTCTGTCTCTGTAAGGATAGTCTCTAAGCAGTCATCGAGAATATTCATTTCATCTAATACATTTCTATCGGCATCTAGGTCTAAGTTCAAATACTAGGCCTTAGACACAGTTCTTCATTCATGCAGTCACAGTCGAGCGGTGAGGAACAGATACCCTTGTTATTTGATCTGTTAGGTCATTCAGTTGCAGACCGCACACTTTGTAAGTCTATTTAACTGTCTATGTATGTACAACTTGTAATAACTGTCAGTGAATATGCTGTGTTTGTATTTTGCTCAGATAAACTAATAATTACAATATAATTAAACATAAAACTGATTGAATTAAAAAAACGCACGTAAAATAATAAATATCATTTTGTGTGGAGTTGTGAAAAATATGTATCTACCTAATCTGCACTATAGGGACTAGTGATGTGCCGGATCGTTAAAAATGTATATCCGCGGACACGGATCGGATTATGGATATTTGGTGTCAGGATCCGCGGATGAGGATACGGATACGATCTGTATTTTCTTACTGAATCGATATCGGTGCGCGCGACTTTGAAACGATAGTTGACGTCACGCACGCCCAGCGGAACAATAGACAGATCATGTTTCGGCTTATATTGAATTTATATTAAAAATACTCTGAATGGAATTTAATAGGTTTTTAATTCTACCTAACCACCTATTGCATCCTATCAATTGAAAATGAAGATGGTGAAAGATCCTTAAAAGATCCGCGAGAAAAGTAACGGATACGGATCTTTCTTCTACCTCGGATATCCACGGATACGGAACGTTACTAATAGTGACGGCGGCCATCTTGAAACAATTTTTATCTAACAAAACCAAAAAAATAAAAGAAAAGTAGAGTTGTAAAAAATAATTATGTTATCTAATATATAAAATTCTCGTGTCACAGTTTTCGTTCCCATACTCCTCCGAAACGGCTTGACCGATTTTGATGAAATTTTTTGTGCTTATCCGGTATCTATGAGAATCGGCCAACATCTATTTAAAAAAAAAAAAAAATTGGCAAAACATCGTTTGCCGGGTCAGCTAGTCTACTATAATATTGTGACGGTGGACATCTATTCTCCATCCAATTTTTATCAAACATAGCTAAACTCTCAAACATTACAGGACACTCCCAACTATTATAGTTAAGATTTCAAATTAAAAAAAAGGTCAAAAGTAGGTAGCACTGGCAAAATACAATATTCATGTCAAAATCCGGGATTATTATTGTTTTCAACGTAATCAATGTGAGCATCGTGGCGTCGTCGCTATCTAACAATGGAAAATTTATGTGGACCACAGAAAATGATGAGTGTCAACATAGAACCCAATAGAAACAATTAATACACACTACGACTGCTTAACGTATTTTCAAAGAGCTTATTAAAATAAGTGAATTTCAAAATAAACTCTATACATTCTGTTCTTATAGGGTGAAAATTTGAGGAAATACCTCCGACACAAAAAAATTGACTCCATAATTGGTTCACAACATGTTACATATCACGTTAAAGTAACTGTAAACGGTTGTACTCACGTATTAATTGTAAATAATAATACGTGAGTACAACCGTTTACAGTTACTCTAATTATGACAACTCACGATAGTTTTTACTCTAATATCACGTTAAAGTAAAATTTTATTTCAATTCATTTATTTTTCAACTATTTACATTTACAATTACTATTAATTATTTACTATTTACAACTAAAACTATACTTATAAACCTATAACTAAATTAAAATGAAAATATAGTAATATATTCTTATAAAAGGCAAGGCACGAGGCGTTTAGGCGTTTTCTGCGCATCACTGTCATCGGGTAACGTGCCCAGAAAGCTGGCAGCATTGCCACGCTGAATGGCAATGCTGATTCTTACATGTTATTATGTACCTTGCCGGATCTTGTTTGGATCGAGAGCAGCGGATGGATACGGGTGGCTCAATATCGGTCTGTCTGGAGAGCCTTGGAGGAGGCCTATGTCCAGTAGTCTGCGTCTTTCTGCTATAGGTATGATGATGATAACGGTTCTAAATAGTCTAATTATTTGGAAAATAATCCGAATACCTTTTAATTCGAAGCAAATAATCGTTTCGGCGTGGGTGTTCAAGGAATATTTTTGTCAACACATCCTTATAATAACAAGTGTCAATATTAGTATGCTATGAATGTTATATCTTTGTTTCTATTTATCCCACGTGAGAGACGTACAGGACGTGTATAGAATAAAATTATGATTGATTATCCTTTTTAATTTAAGCGCTTCTGCCCGATGCCGTAAGAATTTCGAGAAGTTCCTACTTAGTACACCCATTTTTTTTTTTATAGTAATAGGCGGCAAACGAGCCGACGTATCGCCTGATGGTAAGCAATTACCGCCGTGCATGGACACAAGCAACACCACAGGAGTCACAAGTGCGTTGCCGCCCCTTGGGATTGGGATAAGGGATAGGATGAGGAGTGGGATGAAGGAGAAGGACTAGGGCCCGGCACTCTCACTCACCGAACGAAACGCAACAGTTTAAGTACTATTACTTTACGTCGATTTTCTGTGAGAGAGTAGCACCTCTCCGGTCGAGCCGGCCCATTCATGCTGAAATCAGCAAGGCTCTACTACCTGTAAAAGTCAATGACCCATGTCAAATTTCAACTCCTGTGACCATTACCTTTGCATGTGTGTCACTTAGTTAGTAACGAAAGAACTTTGTTTAACCGATGGTCTTATCGGGCAGGATG